>OX276379.1:42506303-43706303 GCA_946251855.1 Alsophila aescularia
AGTATAGCATTTAGTTGCAAGGCTTTCAAGGTACAAATAATGTGATGTAGACCTACTCACCCTTGTGTAAAGGTCACAAGAAACCGTGTGGAACACCTTGCCGTAGATGCAGATATCCTTGCCGTTGTCCAAGTCCTTCCAATGCCAGTATTCGCCGATGTCATTCTTCGGTATCTTGCCCCTCTTCACCAGTCTCCCTTGCCATAAGCCGGAGTTCTAGAAAACAACAAAAAATACGTAAGAATAGTGGTGACCTAATGATACATCGTCATAGATGAATCTTATTTTCAGGTGGTAGTAGGTATTTATCTCGAGTTCAGCCTATGAATTATATCTAAAAAAAAATACTTTATTTTTTATTATTATTATTCTATTCAAAGAACTAAAAAGAAATATTGCCGTTGTAATTTCCGCGTCGATCGACACGTATAGACATAAACAAATTACTCTCGGTGTCTTGAAAATGTCATGAAAATTGTTTTAGTAGTTAGTATCTTAGAAATATTTAGTAGTTTTTAGTTAGTTTTCATGACTTTTTTTGTTGTTTATTTTCTAATACGTAAATATGTCATACTAGCTGTGCCCGCGGCTTTACCCGCGTAGTCATGTAATTTAAAAGTAAATAAAAGTAGTATTCCAGGACCAAAAGTACTTTTATCTATACACCCATATCGTAAAATCCGGATTATGAACTCAAAAATGGTGGCATAATGATATACCTACATTACGCACGGCACGTCTCTATTAGGAAAAATATATATATTATAACACTGTTTTTTTGAACTAAACGGTGTTATAATTTATATATATATATATAGTGAGTGGTGACTGTGATATATATATATATATATATCCATTAAAGCACAGCGTTGGCTCCGCACAACGAGAGTTTTCGCCATTTATTATCTATGGCGGCGCGTGTTAGACCGTATTGGCGCGCCAATTCGCTATGGACTGGATTTTGGCGCCATAATTTACTTTATATTAGTACCAAACTAATTTAATAGGTTATTCTGGATAAAAAGTTTGATGTTGATTAAAAATGACCAAAAGCAGTGTTAGTGAGGAGAATTTGACTCCACCTGACATCATGGAAACAGCAACGACATGATGAACGACCTTTTACCAGAAAAATCAAGTTTTTTTTTCTTCATTAAATGTAAGTTCCTATTGCATGAGTGTAGATAAAGTAGTGTATGAAACGGCACTACATAACTAGGTATTAAAACACTCGAGTGATACTCTTAAAAAAGTAGCATACGACTACGGCTCGTTTTTTAAACTCACTTTCGTGTTTTAATGCCCCTTATTAAGCAACCGTTTCATAAACTACTATTAAAGTACAGTATAAACTTTTGACTGTCTGTCTGAATGTTCCCGCTAATCTCTGAAACGGCTGATGTTTTACGTGATGCCCGAACAAATATACAGGTACATATAGGTTACATCGTGGTATTATTTCAGCTAGGTATGGTGAAAAAACAGCAGTTTATTATTAAAATTTTAGTGTTCACACTAAAATACTATAGAAGCCTCTCCGATCTAGTCATACCTGCTATCTAGTCATGGACATGGTCTGTATTGTATTTATGTTACTTCAAAAGTCTACGATGTACCTAATAAATTCTCACCAAAAGCGCTAAAAGCAATGAATTTTGGAATGTTCCCCGACTATTATAAAACCCATTTAATAAGATTAGGTTGGTGATACTAGCGTAGTACTATTACATATTTATTCTGTGACTAAAGTTAGAGTTACTAAAGTCGGCAAATTGCGATGTAACAGACACTTTAAGGAAAGTTAAACAAAGTCTAAGAAATCCTTTTAATGAGCACTATGTTGCTCGTTTTACGAGAAGAATGGGAAGTGAGGCGAATAAAGGAAGCCGGCGAGGCGCGCGGCGTCGCTCCAGCTACGAATTTTAGAATCTTACAATATATTATTAACCTTTGCTTTGTACGATACTGGTTATGCAATAAGTATGGTGTTTTTAGAACACGTATTTTTGCACTTTAGATGATAATTTTGATTTGCTACGCTCTAAGTACAAGTGCAAAATAAAAATAAATTAATATATAATTAATAATTAATGAGATCTTTTGCGCTTAATCAATATTAATTACCTAATCAGACCTTTATTAACATCTGTTGTTTTCCCTAGCATCTTTTAATGTACCTATTTTTTTTCTTTTGTAAGTAGATAAGTATCAATATAGCACGCAGTATAACCACATAAGATAAATGTTTGTTGCCAAAGGCTAAGGGTATTTTCCGAAATGTATTAACAATTTCAGAACAACAAAGAGGTACGCAGTTACGCACGAGCACAGAATACATACTAGTACAAACACGAGTCAAATAGTATTTTGTTCATCTTGCTCAGTTCGCTTATATTCATTTTCTTATGACATTTAAAATCCTATATTTTTCTTATATTATACTAGCATCTGCCAACAGCTTTATCCGCATGACATATAGGATGTAGTACAATGATAATATTTAATATTTATATACAGAATTTTATCGTCTAATTGTAAATATTTTTTGAACAAATGCTGCAATATTTTTTTAACACGTTTTACTCATGTACTCATATGTGTAGAGTGTATTTAATATATTTTTTGGGAGTGCTAATGCTCACTAAAAATATAGTATTACCAATATACGACACCTACCTACCTTTGCTTATCAATCATTATTGTTGACAGTAAAATTATGTAAATACCATTGTACTACTTCCTGTTGGCCACGCAGGTCAAGCCGTGGGTGGAAGCTAGTTTTCCATACAAATAAAATATATAACATCCTAATTATGCATTTCGATAATCAACTCCTAAGGGTGGGGCCCTTAGGGGTTGATTATCGAAATGCATAATTCGATAATCAGCCTTATATATTAACTTTATTTTTTACCCATTTGGGGATGATTATTAGTTTGTAATAAAGAGTAAGGGTCAGAGCAGACTTAACGCGCCAGCAACGGATCGGTACCGGATCGCCTTGCTTACGGCTGGTTGACGGCTAGGTGCCCACCCAGCTACGGCGCACTAACGGGTATTTGATCTAAAAAGTTAGCTCAAACTCATTTTTACCAATCCAATTGTTCACCCTTGAATTTTCCGGGATAGCTAAGGGCCTGGGCTAACTACCTGCGACCTTTTTTTTGCCTACTGAGCAATGGGCGTTTCAGCACATTCACAATTTGACTGTCGCTCACGCTGTCCGTTAACTTTGTCGAAGCTATAAAAAATGTTCGTGGTGTTTTTCAAATATTAGTGAATTCGTGTGTTTTAACTGTTTTTTTAAGCATATATTCTGATATAGAAGGTATGTATATAATTATGAACAGTATTTTAAATTTTATTTTGAAAGCATTATAAATATTTTTCAGTTCAAAGTTAACCTATTAAAAATATAATTTATTTTAGCGATTTTCAATAATCACGAGTTATTTAGTAGTACTTCCAAGCTTTGCCTAGCAATCAAATTTATTGGATAATAAGGACCAGTTTGATAACTTTAATAACCAGTAATATTTTCTTACCAAAGTACACCCATCATGTGGCCTCCTGGCCTTAGCTTTCTTTTCATTTATATTTTACAATAGTTCAATTTGGGTAGGGTTTGTTTAGCGTGGGGTTTTACTTTTGTTTATTTTTACCATTTATCATTTGTCTGACTAACAATTTTGGCGGAAGTAAGCTACATATTTTCTATTTTGTTAATTTTTTATTTTCTTTGCGTAAAAATAAATAAACTTCATTTTTTTTTTACTTTAAATGTTTTCTTAGAGATGCTAGAGGCACCAAAGCGCTTTAATTAGATTTGGCCAACTTTTTGGGTGGAATAACCCAATGTGCGGTGGGGCGACGCCTCCCTTACAAGCAAGGCGACCTGGCTGACGTCTAGACTTGGTGTATTCCCAATAGTCCCGCTATGGTTGTTCAGTATGTTTTTTTGTAGTTTTTTTTCCCAGATGTTCCATTAACTGGACTACTGGGATTTTAATTCCCTAAAGTCCCATGTATCTCATAAATGATGCACAGGAGCACAAACTTGTAATTTGGTACAAATAGGTAAATTTATATTTTACATCCTCTTTTAATTATACTCATTTCGTTTCTGTGATTTCAATTAATTTTTCCGGCTCCTTTATTTATTTATTTTATTTGAGCTTATTACCCTAATTGAAAACAAACTATGCGTTCGCGCATTGTTCATCTGATTATTTTTTATTAATGTTAATATATTTACCAAGCCCCAAAATAATTAAAAAGTGTCAGACACTTATTATCGACCTTATTGACATGGACTAAGTAGGGTCGGTTGTCTCACATTGAACCAGGTTAATTTCAAAGCTTCGTAGCGTACAGGGTTTTCAATCAGTGTCTGTAATTTTTTGTGTATAGTTAGTGAATTTATTAAAAAACAAGTATACAAACTTTTATTTCTTATATTCCTTTTAGTTTCACTCCAAAAAAATAATTTATGAAAAACTAGATTTTGTTTAATGCGTACACCGAGAGGTGCACATTTAACCGGGGTATTTTCCACAATGAACCACCTTATTAACCATATTTATAAGATTAGTTTGTAGTCAAATTCCTTTATAATATAATGAAAAACTGGATGTGGATATTATATCTTTATTATTTTACTATAAAACAATTAGTTTAACAATGTAGTTAGTCTTTATTTGTACCTGAACAACATGTTTTTATGTCATAACAAATATATTAAATCTTTGTACAATCTATACTTAGTTTATGCTTTATTTGAATCACAGGACATTTTTATATTCAAAGAAGCATAGAGATATCTCAACATTGGTTCAATTAGACCATTACATCAGTCAAATACTTACTTATTATAATAATATCAAAATTAAACTTTTAAAAAATAATATCATAATTATGTAAAATCTTAAAGCATTGAAACAAAATTAGACTCAAACACTGCTATCATCATACAAATTACTGAAACGATAAAAATAATAAGCTTAGATACAGGAATGAAATAAGAAAAATAAACAATAGCTCTTCAAGCGCTAAAAACATTGACTTTTGAAAAGTAATTACCTAATCAAATAAAATAATCAGAATTCACAGCTGAGATTAACGTACCTACCTAACGTAAGTTTATTAAGGGTGCAACACGTATTGGAAAGTTAAACGTTGAGTTCCGGTTTTGTGTCCCATTAATTTTTGGCTGCGGCAGAATCATTTTAATATCCTTTAATTGGACATTAGCCAAATCAGGCTCCAAAGGCATCTGAAACTTCATAATTTCTTTGTTAATTAGCTGCATGAATGAAACTCCGTAGTTGGTACATAATGTCAACTTCAATAATCTTGTCCACTTATTAAACTTTAGCATTTTTTGCGTCAAAAATTACAAGAACATAGTCATCTTCAACTGGTTTACGGGTCAATTTCTCGAAATTTCCTCTCAAAACAAGCATGTCTTCATCATCTTCAGATCTATCTACGTTACTTATTTCAGTCTCACTAACTTCTGGTACTATTCCAAGTTCTTCCTCAGAACTATATTCATCTGTGTCAATCTTCTTATTCTTTTTTTTCTTCGGACCTTTCTTTTCACTTTTTTTTAATCTAAAAACGGCTTTTGTCACTGGGGTGTACACAGTGAACTGTGGTTAAATGTGAACTATCCAAAAGTGGCTCAATGTGGGACAGACCCTGTTTCGACAACTAATATCAATATTTTACCGGGAAAATAATCTCACAGACAAACGAATTATGGCATATTTAAATGCTGGATTACTATGTAAAACAGTGTTAATAGAAGTAAAGAACTATCATTTAAACAAAAAAAATGAAAAATGAAAGAAATATGCAGAAAAAACTTACTTTTAGAGTCAATTTTTACAAAATCGCTCTTCACACAACAACCTTGCAAGCTATTGCCACGCAAACTACTGTGCAGAAAGGGAACGCAAATACCTTTCTTTAAGTCATATTAGCACGGTTTGGCAAAGTCGCATTTTTGAAATAAGACAGTGGTTAAATGTAGCTGCCTGGTTCAGTCTGAGACACCCGACCCTACCTTATTTTTTAACGTATTTTGACTAAATGAACACAGTAAATGCCGAATCTTACTAAATCTGATTAATGCCATTAGGGGTCAAAGTCAAAGTCGTGTGACGCTAATATGATTTTATTGATATGAAGTAAGTACCTTGATTTTAGATGCTTTTGGACTAAATGAACAACGTAGAAAATTACTTTGCATTATATTGCACTCTAAATAATACGTAAAACAGTGCATAGATAGAAAAAATATGAATTGTAATGATTTTATTCCTACTGAAGAATGTTATAAGATTAAATTCTTACAATGAAAGTAATATTCAAAAACTCCTAAACTTAGAAGAGTAGTAAAGTTTGCCTTAACTGGTGTTGATCAGGTTAAATTAAAAATATTTTATTTACAAATTTTTTTTTACTTTTACTCTCCTTTTTAACTAATACTCTCCTTTTTTTGTGTACCTTATTTTTCCAACCCTAGGCGTGGGTGAGCAGGCTAGTAAGCGCGGTAACGGTACGGTGACGGTGGGTTGACCACGCGCCGTAAGCACAGAATACTAAATCGTTACTGCGTAACGCCGAGGCGAGGCTTTTCCGATCCGGTGCCTGGGCGTTAAGTCTGCGCTGACCTTTAATCGTAATTATTTAGCTTCAATAGATTTCAAGTAACGGTTATTTACTGAAAAATATTCTTCTACTTTTTTTTTGAAGTTCTGGTTACTGTTTTGGAGATACGTGGATGTTTAGTTTGAATATTCAAGTATTATTGTAATATGTATTATTTTATATACTTTCACCCCCTGTGAAATAAAATTGTTATAACATGCTGACAATATTCTTAAGTTTATTTGAAGATTATTTTAAAAGTATCATGTTTTTACTCGTATGTATAATAACAAAAAAATGTCATACAAATGTTACACCGTTTTTATCTTAGAGGAGGAATTTCACAAAATCTCCTGCTAAAATTTCAAGATCATAATGATGTGCATAGCTTTGGCGGTTTGGCCTGTGCGATGATATTAAAATCAATTTACCTACTCTGTTATAAGTATAGATAGAGGCGATAAGTTCCGCGATAGAACGCCCTTTAAATCATTATGGAATTCCCCTTTAGGTAAATCCTAAGCACTCTCTATGATTAGTACCTATGAGTACAATAATACTTATACTTCGCATTAGGTTCTTAGTCCAGACCAGTGCAATTGTAATCGCACAACAACTGTATTACTAGATTATCTGGTACGTAACATAATAACTTGGACTAAGTACAATGTTATACCTACAACCACTGACCCCCCTCTCCCCACCCGCTCCAGTATAGCTAAGAACCATCTCGATGGCATCTGCTTTCAAACAGAAACAAATAAAATTATTATAAAATACAAAAACCCGACTGCGAACAAAATTATTGTTTACTTTAATACTTGCAATTGCAACATTAGACTACAGTATTTACATAAACTTGAAAAAAATCTAAATGTTGTAATAAGCTTAGAAGATTTCTACTGTTTAGTTATAAGAATGGTCTTTTAAAGAACTTCATTATGATACTCGATAGGTTTTGGTAATTTTTTATTCCGTCTGATATACGATATGGCAGCTGTAACTCTCGTGATCAAGACGAATCCAATGAATCCTTCAAGCGGTTTAGGCAAATCTTCGGTCCTTTCTTTTGGGAGCTAGGATCCCGACGCCTATTCCTTCGCCCCATTATACCTAAGAACCATCTCGATCACATCAGCATTAAAATAGAAAAAGCCGCATCAAAATCGGTCCATTCCTTTGGGAGCTACGAACCCGAGCCTCCACCCTCCCCCATTAAAGCTAAGCACCATTTCGATAACATCAGCTTTCATACAAAAAAAACGCATCATAATCGGTCCATTCGTTTGGAAACTACGATGCCACAGACAGACACACGGATACATACACACCCTAGACTTGTAGAACCCCTCTCTTTCGCCGGGGAATACGATATGTGGATAACAGTTAATAAATACCGAGTTATGTTGTGAATGGCCAGCATGTGCACTTCGCAAACTGTGCACCTGACGCAAAATGTGCATTTCGCAATAGGTGCACTTCTTTAGGGCACTTGTCATAACGGACACTTTATTAGATAATTTCTCGTTTCGTTCAAGTTTTGTGGATCACAGTTTTGTGGATCGCAGTTTATAAATACCGAGTTAGGTTGTGAATGGCTCAGAATGTGCACTTCGCAAACTGTGCACCTCACGCAATTTGCAATGTTTATATATGAGATTGATTTGAGATAAATTCATTTCAAATGAATTCATTCAGTAGTTTTGGCGTGATGCGTGGCCAAGATAAAGACAGACGGACAGACAGACAGAAAGACAAACATGATGATGATGATGATGATAGAATACAGACGACACTCCAAAAAAAGAAACTTCAATGTACAGAATTGGACCCGTTACAGTTTTATTATAAGTATAGACTAGTTCTGTTGTGCCTGCAGCTTTGCCCGCGTGGTCCTTTTTCTGGCTTAAAAGTGACCTTTGTGTTTTTCCAGGACCAAAATGACCTAGAAAGTACAACATATTACATTTCATCAAACGTCGTTCTGGCGTCACATAATTTTTATCGATTGCTCGGATTCTACCAATCGGATTGAGATACAATGTATACCAGATTTGAAATCATAAACCTAAGCTATCCAACAGTGAAATTCGCATTTCAGCGATCAGCATTTTTGTTAATTATCTTCTTTGTACAGACTTTTTGTTACTTACAGCTTTTATAATGTAAGCATAGGTAAGTATAGATAATCCGCCACATAAATACAAGATATTTTGAAATTGCTCCGCTGCGTTAGTTCCCTTCCACTTCATTAATATTGCCCTTTAAACTTCCTGCAATAATTTATAGCGGGATTTAAAGGGTCATTTCTGCGGGGCTATAAAGGGAATCCATATCGATGGCGGTTTAGCGAAGTCCCCATTTATTACCCAGTGACCAAGTAAGCCTATAATTGCCATCGTTTCTACTTCCAATAACTAAGCTATGAACACAAGGGCAGCTTTGGTAATAAATTAACTTAACTTTTGCAATATCTATATATGAGAATGATTTGATACTGATCAAATGAAAAAGTTAGTAGTGAGGGTACGTATTGAAATCAGTCATGGACCTTCTTAACGTAGTCGTATACGGGAAACCTTGTTATCTCCGAATATGGCTGGCAAACCATGCAAGATGCACGCCCAGTGCAATTGACCCAAGAAATTGTAGATATAAGCGTAGGAAGCTTAGTGAATTGCTGGTATTTTTTTGATTTGGTTTGGATCATTTTAGCCCAGTAGAGCGAGTATACTTTTAAAGTGGCTTTAAAAAAACATTTTTAAATCAAATACTCCCAACATTTTGTCTCAAAAACTTTCACACAAAAGCAGTCTCTAAAAAACAAGTAAAAAATGTTATAAAAATACAAAAACCCGACTGGCGTGCAGGCGTTGGGCGCGAAACGCACGGCGCAAACATATTAAGCTCGGGTTTTTGCTTTTCAGCCGCGATACCAGACGGACACACCGCCCGCAAAAATAAATATAAATTTATAAGGTTTCATATTTACTTACATATTTTACTTTACTTTAATAGTTGCAACATTGGACTTACATAACTTACAAACAGTACTAACATAACTAGAACAATGTAAAATTGAAAATTTTGTAAGATGTTTGAAAGACAATTGCTACTGTTTAGGTAAACGAATTATATATTTTTGGAATGTTATTTTAAAGACCTTCATTTTGATACCTCACTCGATGGGTTTTGATAATTTTTTACAAAAATTATCAAAAACACATCAGAAGTACAATATGGCAGTTCTATGCCGCCATATTAGTTTTTCTTGACACTTCATTATCCTAAAGCAATCTCGTAATTAATAAAAAACCAATGATACCTCATTTATCAAAATCGATCAAGCCGTGGAGGGTGTAGGGTGTGCCTAAGAAACGTACAAACAAACAAACATACATACAACCTAAACACAACCCTCCTCAGTCTGGTAACAAGATATAAGTTCAAAAACTAAAACCCGACTACGGACTGGTAAAAAAATAGCCTACATACGATAAAGACGAATTGATTGATACCTCGCTTGTCAAATCCTACCAAGTTCATAGTTTGAACACATAACTTTGCCTTGCAGTAGTCGGGTAATACTAAATAACATAAAATATGACACTCTATACTTGAAGACGAGTCGATTGACACTTCATTTGTTAAAATTGAACCAATAGCGGTGGAACATCCACATAACCACATAGATACATACATACATAGAATGTTAAACTCATTACCCTTCCGTTGCTTTCCTGTAGTCGGGTAAAAAACTGCGGCTTTTCAGCAAATTGTCTTGTATTCTTATATTCTTTATTGTAGACATAAATCACATAAACAGTAAATAAATTTGATAGAAGATGTACAAAGGCGAGCTTAACCCTAAAAAGAGTTTTCTTCCAGCAAACCCTTGAAGAAAGAGAACGTTCAACGTAGGTTTCTGTGTAAATGAACCTAAATCAGCAAGAAAATCGCAAAAAAAATATAAAAAAAATGTAAATGTAATATATATAATAAATTGTAAAAGGAAGTCAATACTTATATACTATACATATGGGTACATATATGGGTACATATAGATACTTACATAAATACATAAATACAAATTAACATGTCAAATATATCGGGTAAGATAAGAAAAGTTTATTTATAAAGAAAATACTCTTTTAATTTCACTTTGAAGACTTCAATAGAGGGACTAGCACGAATAGAATGAGGAAGTGAATTCCATAACTTGACTGCTCGTACAGTGAACGACTTACTGTAAGAACTAGAAGAGTGAGTGGGTATTTTAAGGAGGAGGGATTTTGTGGTCCTGCATTGAATGTTGCGGGGCACAAGATAGTCAAAACGCACGCAAAGGTCAGGAGGAGAACGTGGATTAAAAAGGATAGAGTAAAGAAAAAATAACACACGAGTCTCGACGGTTACGGATAGGTAGCCATTTAAGTTGAGATCTGAATTCTGATACATGATCAAATTTACGCAGACCGAAAATAAAGCGGATGCATAAGTTTTGGAGGCGCTCTAATTTGTTCAGAAGTTCCTCAGTAACGTCAAGAAAACAAACATCAGCGTAGTCAAGGAGAGGAAGTAGAAGGGCCTGAGCCAAAGTTACCTTGGTTTTAAAGAAAACAAACATCAGCGTAGTCAAGGAGAGGAAGAAGGGCCTGAGCCAAAGTTATCTTGGTTTTAAAGAAAACAAACATCAGCGTAGTCAAAGAGAGGAAGTAGAAGGGCCTGAACCAAAGCTACCTTGGTTTTAAAGAAAACAAACATCAGCGTAGTCAAGGAGAGGAAGTAGAAGGGCCTGAGCCAAAGTTACCTTGGTTTTAAAGAAAACAAACATCAGCGTAGTCAAGGAGAGGAAGTAGAAGGGCCTGAGCCAAAGTTACCTTGGTTTTAAAGAAAACAAACATCAGCGTAGTCAAGAAGAGGAAGTAGAAGGGCCTGAGCCAAAGTTACCTTGGTTTTAAAGAAAACAAACATCAGCGTAGTCAAGAAGAGGAAATAGAAGGGCCTGAGCCAAAGTTACCTTGGTTTTAAAGAAAACAAACATCAGCGTAGTCAAGGAGAGGAAGTAGAAGGGCCTGAGCCAAAGTTACCTTGGTTTTAAAGAAAACAAACATCAGCGTAGTCAAGGAGAGGAAGTAGAAGGGCCTGAGCCAAAGTTACCTTGGTTTTAAAGAAAACAAACATCAGCGTAGTCAAGAAGAGGAAGTAGAAGGGCCTGAGCCAAAGTTACCTTGGTTTTAAAGAAAACAAACATCAGCGTAGTCAAGAAGAGGAAGTAGAAGGGCCTGAGCCAAAGTTACCTTGGTTTTAAAGGGTAAAAACATCTGGACACGCTTGAGAGATTGAAAAGAGTAATTCACTTTCTTGCTGAGTGCGCTGATGTGAGTAGTCCACGACAAATGGTTGTCAAAGATAACACCAAAGTTCTTAGCAGTATTAGTATATTGGATCAGAACTTTTTCATAAGTTACTACAGGAAGTCTAGAATGGTTTAAAAGGTTAAGCATAAAAGTGCTGCCTATTATGATAACTTGAGATTTGGAGGGATAACAAGAAGACCAAAGGATTTTGTCCAGTTACTAATACTACTCAAGTCAGTATTAAGCAGCTCAATGGCTCCGACTATATCATTAGGTTTAAAGTGGCGGTACAGCTGCAAATCGTCCGCATAAAGATGGAAGTGAGAAGAAAGAACAAGAGTGATAGCATTAATGAAGACAGAAAAAAGGATAGGCGAGAGAACACCACCCTGAGGGACACCTGCAGTGAGATCGCACCAGTCAGAGAGATTCTCATTATGTCCAAACCACGAGATTACTGAAGGAGAGACATTAAGTGATGCAAGGATTCCAAGAAGGATGTCAAAATCGACAGAGTTAAATGCACTGCTAAAATCCAGCAGGGCCAAGACTGTAAGAAGTCTGTTGTCAATGGCCCAGCGAATGTTTATTTATTTATTTATTTATATGGTACACAAAGTTATAAAAGTTATAAAGATGACAATGCTTAAAGATAACAAGTAATAGTTGAAAAACAAAGTATTTTACAACCCAAAAATAAAAAATGTATCACTAGATCCTGCACTAGGAAAACCTGTGTCGCAGGAATCTAGTAGTACTTGTGAACATAATATTCATAATCATATTATTTATGAGAGTGTGACAAATGAACGATGAATGATGAATGAAATGATGATGTATGAGTGTGAACGATGAGTGTAATGTATATTAGGGTGCGTGTGTGTGTATGCGTGTGTGTATATATCAAGTGATGACGTGTTTGTGCATGCCTGCTTATTTGTATAGGGACATGTACAAGCGTTATGCAAAATATCAAGTCCATTTGTGATTACTGTTGTTCATTCGTACTGTAACTGGGTGTTTGCGAAACCATATTATGCTTCGTAGATACAGGAAACCATAGCTAGATCATAATAGTTAGATGTATGGAATCGAGTAAATCTACGCTAAGAGGGAAGTTGAACTATGCTTTAGGAATTCATAAGTTAAGTCAAATGTCTATAGGTTAAGTTAGTAAATTTAAGCACGATAAGTTGATGAAATAGGTTGTGGTATATTACAATATTTTGGGAATGAAAGAAATTTGGGCCTGTTTCTCTCCATAGAACCGGCAGGAATGTACTTTTTGTGCCTAGAATTCCCGGGCTGGTTGAGACGAAACAGACCAAATGTCATCAGATACTTTGACCAGTGCACTGACTGTGCTGTGGCCAGGATGAAAGCCTGATTGATAGGAGTTCAGCAGATTATGGGAATTCAGAAAAAATGAAAGTTGCCTGTGCACTACATTTTCAAGGATTTTTGACAAGATCGGGAGGATAGAAATTGGACGGAATTGCGATACAGATGTTGGGTTAGAAGTTTTTGGAAGAGGAATTACGAAGGCTTTTTTCCATTGAGCAGGAAAGAGGCTCGTTTTCAATGAATAATTGATGAGGTGAGTGATAATAGGAATAAGCTCAGAGGAGACAGTTTTTATCATTTGAATACACAGGTTATCAGAGCCAACAGCTTTAGTGGAGATGGATAAAAGGGATTTCTTAATGTCACTTTCAGTAACCTCTTTAAAGATGAAAGGAGTACACTGCGGCTTAGATATGCTAGAAAGAAGATTCAGAGTAGAATGTTTAACAGAGTCGTTAAGGATAATAGGAGGTTGTGAAAAATGTTTGTTCAGTATGTATAAATCAAAAGATACATCGGAACCACTAGAACAGCTGCCAACACAAAGAGATTTAAGAAATTTCCACATTTGAGCAGAATCAGAGTTTTCAATCGAGGTGTGTATATGACGTCTCTTTGCATCACGACACATCTTACTGAAACGGTTTCGAAGTTTCTTGAACACAGATAGGTTTTCTACTGTTGGATACTTCCTATAACGTCTCTTAGCTTTGTCCCTTTTGGACATCAGTTTTTTAATAGAATCAGTAAGCCAGGGAGCCGGAATGTGCTTAACCTTAACCCATCTAAGAGGAGCATGTTTATCAAATAAGCCAATTATATTCAAAGCTGAAATCTTAACATCCATGTCATCAGAACAAAGAACAAGGGACCAGTCAATTTTACTCGCATCATCGCACAAACGTTCCAAATCGATATTCTTAAAACTACGTAGGAGAAGGAACTTAGGTTTGCGCTTGGGACACTGAATTTTGTAGGAGAGAAACACAAGGTCATGGTAAGAAAATAGTGCAGACAGCTGACCATGTGTAGCAACATGGTCAGGGTCAGAAACTATAATGAGATCAAGAAGAGAGGGAGTACAGTTAGGAGAATGGTGAGTAGCAGAAAGAGGAAGAATATTCATATTAAGAGATGAAACCAGAGACATAAGTCGGTTGCTACGCACATCCTGCTTTAATAGGCATGTGTTGAAATCACCGAGGATAAGAGAGTGATCAAATAGAGGATTCATATTTTGGAGCTTAGTTTCAAGAGATTTAAAAAAGTCAATATTGCGAGAAGGAGGATAATAAACGCCAAGCAAAACTTTAGAATGATACCAACCATTTCAATAAAAAGGTGTTTAGCAAAATTAGAATACACACTGGGTGACTGATCCACTATTTTGTATGGGATATCAGCTCTCAAGTATATAGCCACCCCACCGTACAGCTGGTTTAAGAAAAGTTTCAGAAACAAGAATAGCATCAATGGATTTAAAATCAAAAGAAGATAGAAGGTCAGCATAATGAGCATGGATACTTTGAGCATTAATATGAACTATGTTAATATTTTTACTAAAATTGGAAAACACTGCCTCAAGTTGATCATGCAGATGGATTGAGTCATCACTAAAAGCACTTGCATAATCCTTATAGGTCGTACAAGATTGTCTTGTCCAAATTGTCTAGAGCTGGGTAAGAATTAAGTGGATATATGACAGCGCCCGCGGGTTTAATTGTTCGTTTCATTACTCGAGCGAGGACGAATGGCGCATTCCACTTGCCTCCAAAGTCTCGCAGTCAATTTGTAGAACCCGAAACAAAAACACATGGCGATTCTCAGGCAAATTGAAAAACTCGTGCTTTTACAAGTGGCGTCGTCTGTTTATTATAATTTTACTAGTTGCTAAATATCGAAGGCAAATCACAAAACGCTGTTGCTGCCTGCAAATAGACATCGCCGTTTGTAAAATTACGGGTTCTACAAATTACCTGCGACATATATAGGATCAAGGGCCATAGACAGTAAAGTGACGCAAAAGCGTGGGAGGCGTTTAAATTGAAATTGTGCCGCGCAAACTATATGCCAGATACCGCATACACTTCTAGACGTACGAGTAGCAAGCCAGACTAAAACATTATCCCTGATAGTAGGTGCCTTGTGAAGGAGCTTAACTACAGACAATCGTTTAACCCTAATGGTTTTATTCCAACCACTGTCTTATCTGTATACCAACGGTACCTACATTTTCTTCCGTAGCTGCGATCCATCTTAAAGTGTTTCTCAGAATGATTTGCTGCCGCCTCGCGTGCCAAGATGCTTACTAATTCACTGTATTCCACGACATAAGAAGACGTAATTCTTCGCTAAATCAAGGTCGTGTCCTACGACGATAACTTTACACAGTAGGAAGAACTTCAGACTTGGGTATAACTGCATATTTCAGCATTCCCAGCCTGTCACCACAAAAGTTTGAAGGTTCTGAACTGAAAATCACTGTAAAGGTATTGCATCTCTGTTAAATACCTAGTCTGGTCAATTTATAAGCCTATACTTATCTTAGTCTGGCTCGTTTGGTCTTGCGTGTGTACAGCCCGTTTCGAAACGCGCTATCTCTCCATATTCTATGATATAGAGTAACAAAATGATTACATTATAATGCCTACATATACATATACATATAGGTCCATATAGGTTCTTGAATTTTTTGGATGGCTCGCTAACTTATAGTCAATATGTTAAGGCGCTATGGGCTCCAAATGTTTGTCCTGCTCGTCATGGTGCTAGGTAAGCAGGAAAGGTGATGCATCTCGGGAGCAGATTTTAGTTAATACTAGCTGTACCAGTGGCCTCACCCGCGTGTTCATTTCTCTAGGTTAAAATACTCTAAATGCTATTCCAGGACCTGAAATACCAATATACCAACATTCGATCAAAATTCCTTCCGTCCCGTCAAAAATATTTTTATCGATTGCTCCGGTTTTACTCATCGGATTGAGATACCAAGTACTCCCATTCTTAAGTAAGACCTTAAGCTATCCAACAAAGAAAACCGCATTGCAATCGGTACAGAAGTTTTTACATGATGCGAGAACAAACAAACATACAGACAAACAGACACGTTTTTTGTTTAATTTTGTATTCTTGTTCAGTAACTTATTTAAAGTACCCAAAACATTTTTTTTATCTTCTTTGTACTGACTTTTTTGTTCATAATGCTTTATTATACGTATAGATATTTTTATTTTCAAATGAACATAACTTTGGTCCTCGCAGAAACGATTATTTTTTGGGTATCCTCAATTTTAACCCATCTTATAAACTATGACTGTTTTAAGTTGCATCAAAGTCTGTTTCGTAGTTTCAAAGTGATACATGTTCTTTTAAATATCTTTCAACCAATATCCTGAGGGAACCATTTAACTATTCAGGATGAAAGGTATTCAGTGTCCTATTTCGTAGTATGAACTCAAATCAAATCAAGTTTCAGTTGCATTCATTCAGTAGTTCTGGCGTGATTCGTGGTCAAGATACAGACAGACAGACATACAGAAAAAAAGAAAAGTTTTGGCTTCAGTATCAGTATAAAATATAGAGTACCCTCCAAAAATATATTTATTACTTGAAAATTAACATAACTTTAGACCCCTATCCCGCAGGAACCCTTTATTTTTTCGGGATAAAAGTATTCTCAATTTTAACCCATCATATATACTATGACTGTGCCAAGTTACATCATAATCCGTCCAGTAGTTTCAGTGTGGTAGGTGTTCATTTAAATAATATTCATCCCCTATCCTGCAGGAAACCTTTAAATTTCGGGATGAAAAGTATCCAATATCAAACCTCGTAGTATGAACTCAAATCATAACAAGTTTCATTTAAATTCATTCAGTAGTTTTGTCGTAATGCCTAGCTAAGATACAGACAGACAGACAGAGAGACAAAAATAAAATAAAATACAGTTTTGGTTTCAGTATCAAACATAGAGTACACTCCACTCCACACTCCAAAAAAAACTAAATATCTTCAATGTTACTAATTGGACCCGTTACAGTTTTATTATAAGTATAGATTTTGAATTTATTTTTAGTAATCTTACGATTTTTCAAATAACGAAATCCACAGAAGTTTTTGAATGTTTGTTGGGATTACACACATTTGGTTTTGGTAAAAATTTCTTCGACAGAAACTGAATAAAGTTGATTCAATCCATCGACGCGACCGTCAAACGGGTGATTTTTAGGAAACTTTACGTTTTTTTCTATAGAGCCAAATTTATCTAATGGTGTTTCGGTGATCACATCCGGATAAAGTATTTTGTAAACAATTATTACACGTAAAAAATAAAGGTCTAGTTTTAAATATTCGTTAAATATTCGTCAAATATACCATTTCGCCTTAGCTCATTGTCGTTTTTAACACAGCCACCAGTTTTACCTCATTTATAGCAACGTACAAAAGTCTTGAAACCATTAAAGCCCATTCCGACAGTTCATTCCCATCTCGTAGATGGTTATCTGGAAGTACGTTTGTAGTCTGGCCCGCTCACGTCTCGACGCCTTTTCACAACCCCTCCTGAAATGCAGTGCACCATTTGTGTGCTTCTGTGTGCAAACAATACGAGTATGAGACCGTCTTTCACATGTTCTGTTGTAAATTCCCCTAAAATTTCAGTTAGTTTACTGGTTATTTTTATAACGTTAGGTATCATTCAATCTAGATTTCTAGTTATACATATTTAAACCTGTTTTCATATGTTTATGAAAATGTTAGCTGTGCCCGCGCCTTGCCCGCATGGTTTTGCTCTGGGTTAAAAGTAATCTATGTGTTATATTCTAGGACCAAAAGTACCCATCTACACTAATATTTTAAAGAGGAAGATTTGATTGTTTGTAATGGATAAATTCAATAAATACAGAACCGATTTTAAAAGTTCTTTCACCTAATGAAAGCTACATTATCAGCTAGTAACACGGACATATTTTTTTTACATTAGGTGTCCCTACTAAAATTGCAATAATGTAACCCAAGGTATCAAAAATACAGAACGGAACGACATGTTGCCATGGAAACGAAATAATAACAAGTCTGTCAAGTACGTGAGTAATAATGTATATGGTCAAAAAACACCACGACCGTTGCTGTCAAAGATTTAGAATTACGCTTACTGACTTATTCTTTTTAGAAGTTATGACAGGTATAAAAGTAAGAATAACGGCACGGTGTGAGCGCTACTCGTGCGAAGCCGGGGCGAGTCTCAATTAAGTATAAATTACCAAGTTTCGTTCAGCCGTCAGATAGCTTTTTATCGATTGCTCGGCTTATAATCATCGGATTAAGATACCAAGTACCTACTCAAGTTTTTAAGTCAAAACCTAAGCTATCCAACAGTGAAAACCGTATTCCAATCGGTCCAATAGTTTCTGCGAGTTGTGCGAAGAACAGACTGACAGACAGACAGATAAACAAACCGACTGAAAGACACAATTTTTTTAAATAAAAAAGAGGTTCTCAAGTTCATGTGTATGTATGTAATATTGTTGAAAATGCGTAATGTTCACATATTATGTTAGTCTGTTTGGGCATCTAAACAAATGTACCAAATTTCATGTATGTATATATCTAAGATTGACAAAAATGCGTATTATTCATATTATAATGTTAGTCCATATAAGTATCTGAACAAATATACCAAATTTTGCGAATGTATTTATGTTTATCCACGTATTTTTGGGAAACTACAAGTCCGATTGCATTCTTTTTTAATGTTTAATATCTTTCCGCTTGCTTTCCTGCAATCTATGGGAGTGATTTCGTGAAAAGTGTTAAACAATGTGAAACGTTACCCTGCAATCCATGGGAGTGATTTCGTGAAAAGTGTTAAACAATCTGTTAAACAGTTTAAAACGTTAACAAGTTTTCAGATATTTCATATGCGCCTATTCAATATTATTTATTATTATTATTGCCTATTTATTTTCATAGGCCCGTTCGTTTTTTTGTAAGTAATAATTTCAGTATCTTTCAACTCAGGGAATACAATAAGTTTCATCAAAATCGGTTCAGTAATTCAAAAGATATGGACTGATAACTGTTCCTAGTATGGATTTCTTCTTAGCGAACGGAATTATGAACTTCATTTTCCTAGGCCTACTATAACGAAACTAAAAAGTAAGAAATGCCTACTTCCTTACATTAGGTAATAAATAACAAAAATAATTAAAAAACACGACTGCCCTGCCAAAAAAAAGGCCCTCTAACGATACCTCATACATCCAAATCTGGGCCATTATTCTCAATGAATTCTCATACAGTCACACGCGTAACGCGTCTCGCTGTGGAATCGTTCGGAAAAGTCGGCAATTCTCGAACATACACATCCTTTTTTAGGCAAAAAAAATATATATCTCTTTTTACTTTTATGCGATTTGAATTCGGTAATATTTTTTTTAAATAAGTTTTTATTCTGTTTCTGAGCTGATGTGATTATAAACTTTATTAAAACACTAGCTGTACCCGCGGCTTCGCACGCGTGGTCTTTTTTTTAGGTTCAAAGTACCATAATGTGCTATTCTAAGACCAATATACCAACATTCGATCAAAATTTCTTCAGCCGTCAAAAAAAAACTTTAATCGATTGTTCGGCTTCTAACTCACCAGATTGAGATACTAATTACACCAGTTTTTAAATCAAACTCTAAGCTATCTAACAATGAAAACCGCATTGCAATCGGTGCAATAGTTTTTACGTGATGCGTGAACAAACAAACATACAGACAAACAGAAAGAAAGACATGATTAACAAAAAACATATTGTTCAATACCTTTTTCATTTGAATTAATTAAATAGTTTGGGTGCGTTGCGCGGTCAAGATACGGACAAACAAACAGACAAAATTATAAAGTAAAACAGTTTGGCTTCAGTATCGAATATAGAGAACCATCCAAAAATATTTTTTATTACTTAAATATTAACATAGCTTTGGACCCATATCCCGCAGAAACCCTTTACTTTTTCGGGATAAAACGTGTCCTCAATTTTAACCCATTATATAACTTAAGAGAGTGCCAAGTTGCATCAAAACCCGTCCATTACTTTCAGCGTGGTACGTGTTCTTTTAAATAAGTTTCAACCCCTAAATAATAACCCATAAATTTTTCAATATGTTAAGTATCCTATGTCCTACCTCGTAGTACGAACTCAAATCATATAAGTTTCTTTTGAATTCATTCAGTAGTTCCGGCGGTGTGATGCGCGGCTAAGATACAGACTGACAGACATGCAATGAAAAAACATACAGTTTAGGCTTCATAATCAAATAATTTATAGTAATTTCCAAAAAAAAAAACACTATATCTTTAATGTACAGAATTTGGACCCATATCCCACAGGAACCCCTTATTTTTTCGGGACATAATGGAAATCTTATAAACTATGTCTGTGCAAGTTTCATGCAACATCCGTCCAATAGTTTCAGCATGCTAAGTGTTCTTTCAAACAGACGGACAGACAGACAGACAAACAAAAATAAAACAAATATAGTGTTGGCTTTAGTATTGAATATAGAATAACCTCCAAAAAAAATTACATAATATCTTCAATTTACAGAATTTTGGACATTATCCCGAAGGAACACTTTATTTTTTGGGATAAAAAGTATCCTCAATTTTTACCCATTATATAAACTATGACTGTGCCAAGTTTACAACAAAATCCGTCAAGTAGTTTCAGCGTGATACGTGTTCTTGTAAATAACTTTCAACGCCTATCCTGCAGGAACCCTTTAATTTTTCGGGATGAAAAGTATCCTATATCCTACCTCGAAGTATGAACTGAAATCATACCAAATTTCATTTGAATTCATTGAGTATTTTCGGCGTAATGCACTTCCAAGGTACATACAGACATACGGACAGACAGACAGAAAGACAAAAATTAAAAAAATACCGTTTTGGCTTTAGTTTTGAATATAGAATGGCCCCCAAAAAATATTAAAAAATATGTTTAATTTACAGAATTTGGGACATTATCCCGCAGGAACTCTTTATTTTTTCGGGATAAAAAGTATTCTTAATTTTAACCCATCATATAAACTATGACTGTGCTAAGTTGCATCAAAATCCGTCCAGTAGTTTCAGAGTGGTGTTTTTTGAAATAACTTTCAACCCCAATCCTGCGGGAACCCTTTCATTTTTCGGGATGAAAAGTAGCCTATGTCCTACCTCGTAGTATGAACTCAAATCATACCAAGTTTCATTTAAATTCATTCTGTAGTTTCGGCGTGATGCCTAGCCAAGATACAGACAAACAGACAGACAGACAGACAGACAAAAATGAAAATAGTTACAGATTTGGCTTCAGTATCGAGAATCAAGAGTAAGGTCCAAAAAAAATGTCAAAATATCTTCAATGTACAGAATTGGACCCGTTACAGTTTTATTATAAGTATAGATTGGGAGCTATGCTTCCCACCTCATACATCTTCATTTGTCTTCATACACCAAAGTAATCCAGATACGCAGACATTAAAAATTATATAATATTTTAATAGCAACACTCTTTTAAGAAATGTCAATTGTCATTATGATTCAACGTCAAAAATGAGATTTTTTGCACAAAAGCCAGTGTTTACGTTTAAGTGTTATGCAGTAAAAAACAGATACGTAGATTTCAGTCCCAAAAGTAGAAACCTACTCCTAAAGTTAGGATAACTAAGTAATATTATTGTCTGATTTTGTAGTTATGTCACTAAGTAGGTAATTAAAATGAATATAAAAACACTAGTTTCCTAAAACGTTATTTAGTTGCTTACAAATTTGAGTTCAAACTTTGTCACATGTAAAGCCAGGGCAAATAGCTAGTAAAATATATATCGATGCAATACAAGACATAGGAGCTATAGTTGTCACTTTCACGATTTAGGTGAGCGCAAGAACAGATAAAGGGAGCGATATTTCCCATGAAAAAAAGGTCACTTCCCCAACATTTACACCCCAATTTTTTGGAGTTTTGAAATCTATGACCTAAAATTACCTTAAAACTGATCTTAGTTTTTAATTTATCTTTCCACAAGCTCGTATTTAAATAAAGGATAATGAGGGGGAGGAATCGTAGCTCCCAAACGAATGAACTGATTTTGATACGGTTTTTTTATATATGAAAGCTGATGTGATCGAGATGGCTATAATGGAGGAGAGGGAGGTCAGGGGTTATATATTTTATAATTTGTAAGTACTTGTTCTAAAAGAGTTAAGTTTATTCATTCTATATATTATTTTTATTGATTGACGATTCGTGCAGGTCACGTCACGTCTGCCCATAACAGTTGCAGTGTCACCTAGAACTGTTGTTACAATATCTTGCGCGTCACTGCACTGCGCTCGTCACCCTGAGACATTGTTTTTTGCCAGACTGCGCAACGCAAAGGATGGTAATGTATTTATCAGCCTAAATATGTATGCACTATTAAATTTCCCCGGCTTTGCACGGGTAGCGCTCACATCGCGGCAATTTTCTTACTTTTAGCATTTTAATACACGTCGTAACTTCTAAAAAATACACCAGAAAGCGTAATTCAAAATCTTTGGCAGCAACGATCGTGTTTTTTTTACCATAGACAGCTGCATTATTGCTCAAGTACTTGAAATACTTGTTATTATTTCGTTTCCATGGCAACATGTCATTCCGTTCCATATTTTCGATAACTTGGGTTACATATCATAGTTTTCTAATGGAAAATGTAGGATAAAGGACAAAAAATAATAATTAGGAAATTATTATATATATATTTACACTAAGCAGGCGTTAACTGCTATAAAAAATCATAAAACTTGGGTTACATTCTTGCAATTTTCGTAGGGATTTCAGAATAAAATACTGCCCATGTTACACGGTGATAATGTAGCTCTTATAGTTTATTAGTTTTGTAGAAACTAATTTTGAAAATTGGTTAAGTATTTTTTGAGTTTATCCATGACAACAAACAAACATACAAATAATAATTTAGTGTAGATGAAGATAGTTTAGATAGATATCTGTTCCTTTGTGGCGATCTAGAGACCAAATTCGTAGACCGATTATGAAGATTCTTCATCATTCATGTCAGCCTTTAGAAGTCCACTGCTGACCATAGGCCTCCCCCAAAGAGCGCCATGATGAGCGATCTTGTGCCACCTCCATCCACCGACTTCCTGCAATGGCTACAATGTCGTCGGTCCATCGTGTGGGGGTCTCCCGACACTTCACTTGCTTGTTCGTGGTCGCCATTCGAGAAACTTTATTCCCCAGTGATTGTCGGTTCTGCGAACTATATGGCCTGCCCATTGCCACTTCAACAACAACAAACTCTAAAGCTATGTCGGTAACCTTCGTTCTTCTACGTATTTCCACATTTCGGATTCTATCACGTAGTGAAACACCGAGCATAGCTCTCTCCAGTGTACGTTGCGCAACTCTGAGCTTGTGTATGAGACCAATAGTTAGCGACCACGTCTCATTGCCGTATGTCATCACTGGCAACACGCACTAATTGTACACTTTCGTCTTAAGGCTCTGCGGTATCTGCGACGAGAAGATATGGCGTAATTTCCCGAACACTGCCCATCCGAGTTGGATCCGTCGGTTGACCTCTTTGTCGAAGTTGGATCTACCCAGTTGGATCGTCTGACCTATCAACAGCTTCGATAATATCGTTCCCAACATAAACCGGCATGGGTACGACATGATGTTCGTCTTGCCTATGTTCATTTTATTTGGAAGAATATTGAGGTCACTGAGCATTGTGCTTAGGTTTTCCAGCGTTTTTGCAATGATGACTATATCATCAGCAAATCGAATGTGAGTGATGCATTCGCCGTTGATGTTAACACCATATCCGTTCCAGTTCAGAAGCTTCAATATATCTTAAAGTGCAGAGGTGAAAAGTTTCGTAGAAATAACGTCTCCCTGTCTCACCCCTTTTTGCCTTGCTGTACAAACACTTCAACACTTCGATGTACCGGTAATCAACTCTGGCACTGCTGTAATGACTGTAGCACTGCCCAGGTCTCGACTGCTTTCTCGTAGTCCACAAACGCTAGGCATAGAGGCCGATTATACTCTTTGGTCTTCTGTATAATCTGCCAGAGCGTATTGATGTGGTCAATGGTGCTAAAGCCTTTCCGAAATCTAGCTTGTTCGGGAGGCTGAAAGTTGTCAAACCTACGAGCGAGACGGTTTGTAACTACTCTCCAAAACAGCTTATAGACGTGGCTCAGCAGTGAAATGCGCCTATATTTCTTCAAGAGGGTTTTATCACCTTTCTTAAAGAACAAAACCACTAAGCTCCTGTGCTCCTCTGGCGCAGTACCCTCGAGGATCACGGAGTTAAACAGTTTCCGAAGGACTTTAAGTACCGGTGTTCCACCCGCTTTCAGTAGCTCTGTCGTTATCCCGTCCTCCCCTGGTGGCTTGTTGCTCTTAAACTGTTTGAGAGCCATTCTGATCTCGTATAGGCTGACGTCCGGGATATCTTCGATATAATGTCGGGTCAAACTGGCTCTTGCATCGCTAGTCGTGCTAGGAGGACTACGCGATGAAGTGTATAATTGTCCATAGGACTTCTTGAGCTCAATCAATATCTCTGGCTTCGACGAAACGATGCTGCCACTGTCGTTTTTCAGCTTTGTCAACAGGCTTTGCCCAATAGACAGATCTCTTGCAAACACTTTGGAACCCTTGTTCCGCTCTATTGCGTTTTTAATACAAGTAGCATTATAGGAACGCAAATCGTGTCGCATCGACTTGGAGATCTGTTTATAAAGCAAGCTGTAACTCGACATATCCACTGAAAACTGCAGCCTCATCTCGCCTCGTTTTGCCATAATTTTCAGTGTATGCTCAGAGAGTTTCTGTGTTCTATTTTTGCGAGGGGTCTTAAAGAACTCTGACCCGACCGCGTGAACAATTTCCACCAGCCTGTTTTTTAGTTCATCCACTGTATCGCATTCGGTAAGGATTTGGAAGCGATTTTGGAGCTCCAACTGAAAGCTCTTGGGGTTTTGGATTTGGGCTGGACTTGGGCGAAGAATAGATCTCATCAAACAAGATCTCTTCAGCTTTACGTTCATATTCAATGAGCCTTTTACCATGCGGTGATCACTGCCGGTCTTAACCCAGTTGATCACAAAGACATCATTGAATATATTATTGGTCGTCAAAATTAAATCTATATCGTGCTTATGACCGCCGGGGTGCAGCCACGTCCATTTCCTGGACGGGCGCTTCTTGAAAAAGGGGTTCATCATAAAGAGTCCCTCCTTCTCCATGAAGTCGACCAATCGCTGACCCCTTTGGTTCCGCTGTCCAAATCCACACTCAGTTCATCGCCATTCCTCATGCCTAGCCGTGAGTTGAAGTCACCACTGTGAAGTGTG
The DNA here is from genome assembly GCA_946251855.1 of Alsophila aescularia. Taxonomy (NCBI): domain Eukaryota; kingdom Metazoa; phylum Arthropoda; class Insecta; order Lepidoptera; family Geometridae; genus Alsophila; species Alsophila aescularia. The sequence goes on from OX276379.1 coordinate 42,532,064, forward strand.
TTTTCGGGCGTGTATGGCATTAGAAATGTCATCATACATAGCCTCCACTTCATCGCCCGGGCGTTTCGAGTGTGGGGCGTACACCTGTATGACCTTCAACAAATACCGGTAATTCTGAGTATAAGGTATGCCACCTTGCTCGAAACGCTTTCGATCTTCACAATGTTATTGACGAGGGACTTGTGGACAAAAAACCCGATACCGTGTTGGGAGTGCTGGTCGCCCTCCCGGTAATAGTGTAAGTTGCCGGAATTGAGGGTCATTGTATCCTCTCCCTCTCTTCGGACTTCTGATAACCCTTTAATACCCCAGCGCAACTTACTTACTACTTCTTCCAGCTCTATCAACTTCTCATCGGTCCTCAAGGTGCGAGGGTTATAAGTTGCCAGAGATCGTGGGGGTTGGTAGCTGGGTCTCAGCCCGGAATTCTTAGCACCCCCTACTCCGCCGTTACCGTGGCTGTTACCGGTGCAAGGAATAACGGAGCCGCCGGGGACTGGGGGCCATCTTTGTGGTGTGTGTGTGTATCATATTGCCATAGTCACCACGCTTGGCATGTGGATTGGTGACCGCAGTATTACAAATATGTGCTCGGAGGACGCTGCTGACCATTTCCGGTGTGTATTCCCTTAGTCGCCTCTTACGACATCCACGGGAGGATTGGGAGGGGTCTTATTGTAAGCCGAGATCGCCACGGCATATGATTTTGATGATTCTTACGTCAATCGATTTATCTTAATCTTGCAAGTGTCATTAAAGACATGACAGTATTCAAAATTCCATATGGTGACAAACAGACGCTATATTGTGAAAAAGAAAAAACTAAGTCAACGAACTGTGATAAGTGGGGTAGGTACTTGAAAATCATCTTTAGGTTTCTCCTATAATTATTTCGAATGAGCATTTAGGATCTATAACGATTTAAAGTTGGTTAGCAACAATTCTCACTCAAATTTTTGTTTCCTTTAATTTTGTACGCAGTCTGGTTTTTTAGCACTTTCAATTGTCTTGTTAAGTCTCATTGCCCAGTAATTTAACTGGATAAAAAAAAATGCGTCAGTTTCTGAAACCTGCAGCGTTTCCGATACCACTTTAAATAGTAGATACTATAACTCAAGATTTTCCTGAGGCAAGAGCGAGGTCGGCGAATTTAAAATAGCAATTTCAGATGCTTCCTACCACCTGACCCGAGCAATCTGAGGCAAAGAGATTCTTTGAGTATGTCCGCGGGCGATACCGAGGAGCAGATCAAAGGGTAACCTAACTGATGTATGTTTTGGTATAATATGTACCTAAGTAATTCATATTATACTATTTTGTTTATGAGTTTGATATAATAATCAACCTGTGAATCACAAAGGTATGTCCTGATCTGTATTTCTTGTCATGGGATCGATATTATAGGTTTTTATGTTGTTTACGCAATTTATAAAACACGTAAATTATATATTATAAGATTAAACTAAATCCAAGTTGCACATTATATAATGTACAAGCTGTACCCGCAGCTTCGCACGCGTGGCCATTTCTCTAGGTTAAAATAACTATATTACTATTCCAAGACCTATACCAATATACCAACATTTAAACAAAACACCTTCAGCAGTCAAAAAGTTTTTATCGATTGCTCGGCTTGTACTCATCGGATAGAGATAATAAGTACACCAGTTTCACCACGTAGTTTTTACGTGATACGCGACCAAACATACAGACAAACAAACAAACTAATAAACAAACAGACAAAACACGATTTAAAAAAACTATTCTTATTCAGTAGCTTATTTTAAGTACCCTAGACCATTTTTTCTTAATTATCTTCATCGTACAGACTTTTTTGTTCTTATAGCTTTATTATAAGTATAGATAGATACGAGTACATACTTATAATAAAACTGTAACATAACAGGTCCAATTCTGTACATTGAAGATATTTGTATTTTTTTGAGGATTCTCTATATTCGATACTGAAGCCAAAACTATGTTATTTTTCATTTTTGTCACTGTCTGTCAGTCTGTCTGTATCTTGGCCGCGCATCACGCTGTAACTACTTAATGACTTCAAATAAAACTTGGTATTATTTGAGTTTATAAGAGCGATGGTAGCCTAACGGTTCTATAGTGCAACTTAGAATCGAACATTCCCGTTTTCAATCCTAGGCTCCGCACCAGTGACTTTTATAAGTTATGTGCGGTTTTCCATCGCTCCGTGCTTCGGAGGGCATGATAAGCTGTTGGTCCCGGCTGCTATTGATTAATAGCAGTCGTTAAGCCACGTCAGAGGCCCTCGGGTGGCTTGACAAACTCTGACCTGCACTACCTCATACGACAAACAACCAAACAGTTCATACTACGAGGTAGGACATTGGATACTTTTCATGCCGAAAAATTAGAGAGTTCTCGCAGGATACTAAAACTTATTTGAAAGTTATTTAAAAGAACACGTATCACGCTGAAACTATTGGACAGATTTTGATGCAACATGGCACAATCATAGTTTATATGATGGGTTAAATATAAGAATACTTTTTATCCCGAAAAAATAAAGAGTTCCTCCGGGATAGGCGTCCAAGGTTATGTTAATTTTGAAGTCATAAATATATTATATAAGTACTTATAATAAAGCTATACGTACAAAAAAGTCTGCACAAAGAAGATCATTAATAACAAAATGGTCTAGTGTACGTCAAATAAGCTAATGAACAATAATAATATAAGATTTGAAAAAATCGTGTCTTTCTGTTTGTTCGCGCATCACGTAAAAACTACTGGAGCGATCGCGATTTGGTTTTCACTATTGGATAACTTAGGGTTTGACTAAAAAACTGGGTATCTCAATACGATGAGTAGAAGCCGAGCCATCGATAAAACTTTTTGACAGTTGAAAAAAATATGATCAAATGTTTGAATATTGGTGTTTTAGGACCTGGAATAGCACACATTAGAAAAATATCTACACATAGCTACAATAAGAAATTATTAATTTAATTATAAGCAAAGCTCCTGTTTTAAATAAAGATTGGAGCTTTCAAATGAACCGAGAAAATGTGTCAGCTTTAAGGTTAAGACGTGGCAATGGCAATTGGGACGATACTGTAGCACTTCTAGCGAAGCATTTAAAGTCTACTTTATAGAAGATTGGCTGTACCCGCGGCTTCGCACGCGTGGCCATTTCTCTAGGTTAAAAATAAAGAGTTCCTGTGGGATAGGGGTCCGAGGTTATGTTAATTTTGAAGTCATAAATATATTATACCTAATAAAGCATATATACGTACGAAAAAGTCTGCACAAAGAAGATCATTAATAAAAAAAATGTCTAGTGTAATGGTGTAGTGTCGTGTAGTGTGAGATATAAAAGAGAGATATATGAGATATGTGAGTTATCTCACGTATCCTTTATATCTGTGGTTGACCGCATATACTTCTGTGAAGCCACGACCTAATCGTGATAAACATAAAACCATAAAGATGAAAGTATTTTTTTTCATTTTTACTTACGTAGGTACCTATTTTGAACGAAATAAAACTGTTTAAGGCTGGATTCGACCAAACACGAAGTTACACGAGTGTAACTAACTAACCATATCATAATTTTACTCTTTGGACTTACTATCAGATAAAATCATTTGCGTTTTCCCACCGCAAACTTAGAGTTGCCAATACTGGGTATTGTAACTCTAGAATTAATGAATGAATAGGGAAAGAACATGCTAGCCAACTAAAATCGAAAGACAATTGTTTCTCAAGCGCAAAGTAAGAATTTGTCAACTTAATTTTGCAGGATTATAATAAGTCGTACGTAGTTTGTTTCACTATTACTTACCATTTATAATTAAAACTTTGATTGATTGGAGAGAAGACAGACATATGCATAGGCACTGATCTCTATGGATAGGCTCTGCCGTACTTTCATTTGTGCCGATTCAAAGCGCCCCACCGAGCGTCCAATAGTACAAAAATACGTTAGTTCCGTGGACGCTCTCTACTGCCAAAGTACCCACTGCTATCAGCACCAAAATAGCGATAATCAATCGCGCTAATTGCGACGTTCGTCAACAACCTGTCTAGAGTACTAGTAATGTGCAGTTGTCTATGTGTCGGATTCTTCAATCATATTTCGTAAACGTTGCATTATTTTAAAAATAAGTCACCATCACAACAAATTAGAAAGCCACTAAGTACTTTCGGTTCGGCACAAAATGACACGGGAACAGCTGTTCATTCTAGCGGCCGCCATTAAAATACTTTCAGTTTAACATTTACTCCGTCAAAATCGGCCGTGTAAATATTTACTCGCGTATAGCTACCTTATTCTTAGGTTAGTAGTTGGTAAAATAAAAAATCGGCTTACTCTTAGCATAAGCAGTAGTTACTCTCCAGTAAAAACTTAATCCAGTTTGGTCGAATCCATCCTAAGTATTTTATACAATAGCCACTGTGCAATTTTCTACACATTTTCCCAAGCGTTAATCCTTGCTAACAAACGAACTAGTCGAATTTACAGACAGCGCATCAGTCGCGAGCGAGACGCTTCTACTCTGTAATTGCGTTGGTCGCTGAGTGTCATTGATCCTTGGTAGCAAACGCACAGTCGCATCTGCAGAAAGCGAGTCCGTCGCCGCGTCGTCGCTTGCGAGACGCTTCCGCTTCGCAATCGAGTTGGTCGCATATTTGTGTGTTGGGTTCTTTAAGGCGCTATGGGAGCCATAATGTTTGTCCTGCTCTTCAAGGTGCAGGTTAAGCATGACAGGTGATGCATCTCAGGAGCCGATTTTAGTTAATGTTTTCAATGTAATTTTACTTATTTAAATAATCTTACGATTTTTCAAAAAACTGATTTCACAGTAATATTTGAATGTTTATTGGGATTAAACAATTTTTTTTGTAAAATTATCTTCGTTAGATACTGAATGAAGTCGATTCATTACATCGACGGGAACGTCAAAACGGGTGTTTTTTTTAGGAAACTTTACGTTTCTATCGAGCCAAATTTATTTAATCGTGTTTCGATGACCACAGCCGGATACATTATTTTGTTAACATTTATTACACATAAAAAAATTAAGTCAATTAACTGTTTTCAAAGGTCTAGTTTTAATTCAAATATTCGTGAGGTCGAATCGTCAAATTTGGGGCCCCATTTTGCCTTAAGCTCAGCTGGAGGTAGCGCGCCTGGTAGCGACAGTGGATAAGGCCAGGCTAAACATAGTATTGTTTTACAAAACTCGTGGCGGTGGATGCTCGCGTAGAATAACAAAAACGTAAAACAAAATCAATATTAAGTGTTTGTTTACAGCTTGGATATGGATGGAACCTCAGTGTCGAGGTACCCATATCATTTAGAAACGCTGTTTTTAAAGTGCGTTCTGTGTGGACTCGACATATTTTATAATATTCACAGGAGAACAGAATACGTATAAGGTAATAAATAGGTAATACCTACCCAGGTATTACCTATTTATTACCTTATTAGTATGTTCAAATAAAGTTTGACAGCACAGATACAATTATTTAGCATGATGAGGTGATATTGCCTCCTTTGATTCAAAATTTTTCAAGCCTTTATCTTCAATCACTGTCACATTAATAATACACTGACTGGGTAAAATGTTATGGACCCATCTTAGTACTTATTTACCTTGACTCTCGGCTCCATAACAGTGAGCGAATCGTCTTCGAGAAAGTATACGAGGTTCACAATCCGCACACGATAATTCTCGTCGGGGTTGTCGTAGACAGGCTGCTTGAAGAACGCGGTGAAGTTGAGACACCTCTTGTCGTAGTTCACCCAGTGTGGCACCACGGCAGGCAAAGCGGGCTGTTTCACGCGCCCGTACGTCAGCGAAGGGTCGTAGCTGCAAACGTAAAACAAATAACTCAAGTCTTAATCCAACCAAAATAATAACAACGACAGCCGAGATTGAGACCCGTATGTACATTTAATTAAACAAGCACATATTAAAAATCATATAACCCCCGACCCACACAGGTCCATTCGTTTGGGAGCTACGATTATAACCCCCAAACCCCTCCTCCCCTCCCCATTATAACTAAGAACCATCTCGTTTACCTCAGCTTCGAAACATAAGAAACCGCAGCTAAATTGGTCCATTCGTTTGGAAGATACCATTCTCGCCCCCCTTTTCTCAACTCCTCCCCCCTCTCCTATTTCCTTATTATAGCTAAGAACCATGTCGATTACCTCAGCTTTGAAACATAAAAAACCGCATTTAAATCGGCCCATTCGTATGGAAAATATGATTCTCACCCCCCCCCCCCCCCTTTCTCACCTCCCCCCTCCCCCACCCCTCCCTCATATAGCTATAAACCATTTCAATCACATCAGCTTTCAAACAGAAAAACCGCATCAAAATCGGTTAACTCGTTTGGGAGCTACGATGCCACGGACAGACACACACACACACATACACACACACACACAACCACGTACACACACACCCACACCCACACACACACTGATACACACCTTAAACTTATAACACGTTACGTGGACGAATCTCTACGACGTAATCGTTGGACGTTGGAGGCTCTCTTTGTACGAGGGTTAAAAAATCATAAAGACGTGTTTTTCCTTTGGAATTTGTTTCAGTAATCGTGGCCCGCAAACACCTGAAACCTAACCCATCCTGAGTGTTTCAAAATTTCATTTTCATTTCAGGCATTTTTCTCTCGAATACATACCCACTACTGTCGAATCAGACAGAGTACTCGTATTCAATTCTAAAATAGAATTACATTGAAAGTCAATTTCATTAGATCCCTGAGTCGAGCGAACGCTGACTTTTTTAGAGCAGGTACCTATCTAAAGCTTGAACTTTAAGAGATCGTAATGTAATGGAGAGTAATATCGACCGAGGAACATCAATACGATCAATCCCCATACGGGTCCCAAGAAATGACCCGAGGCGTTAGTGACTCGGGAGTTCGGGATGGCCGACTGCCAAACAATCCTACCTACTATGGAAGTTTATTTCGCATGTTTTCGGTTTGTTGGCTCTTAACAAGGACGCTTTCTCCTCAGTCCGGGGCATCGGGACAACGCCCCTGCTCGCTTGACGACGTAAGTAATCTGATATATTATCGAGGGAGTTTCAAATCATCATAAATATTTATAAAGTCATTGTGGTTCGTGAAGATATACACCGTTAATAACGATTATGCAAATCTATTTAATAGCAGTTTTCATTATTTAAAGACTAGCTGTACCCGCGGCTTCGCACGCGTGGTCATTTCTCTAGGTTAAAAGTACTATATGTACTATTCCAAGACTTATAATACCAATATACCAAAATTTGATCAAAATTCCTTCGGCCGTCAAAAAGTTTTTATCGATTGCTCGGCATCGGATTGAAATACCAGGTACACCAGTTTTTAAATCAAATCCTTAACTATCCAGCAGTGTAATCGGTCCAGTATTTTAGTGATGCGCGAACAAATATAAAGACAAACAGACAGACACGAATTTTAAAAATGTTATATTCTTGTTTAGCTTATTTTAAGTACCCTAGACCATTTTAATTTTAATTATTTTCTTTGTACAGACTTTTTCGTGATTATTGCTTTATTATAAGTATAGATTGTGTCGTTGACTGTACAAAATTAATTTATATTTATAAGATATAATGAATGGACTTCGAGCAAATGCCCAATTCCGTTTAATATTTGTATGTTTGCTCGTAGCAATGGGACGAAATAGGTACTGAGCGGAATAAAGATATATAATTTCAATTACAGTGTTTCGTCCTATTATTGCGACAAAAGAGTCGTGGGACGAAACACTGAACTAAGTATAATTTGGTTTTAAAATAGAATAACGATAGAAAGGTACTATGTGGTTATCAGTGCTAAGAGTTCGAAGAACCTATTAACAAGATGTATATGGGAACTAACATTTAGGTAAACACACTTACCTAACAGAATCCTCAGAAAGGGCAAAAGCGTTGCTGTCAACATCGGTGTCAGTGCCTCCTGGACCACGAATCTCGTTACTGGGGAACCGGTGTCCTTGATAATATCGTAGCGAGCTCCTCATATGAAACTGGGTCTTCGTTGGATCGGAAAAGGTCAATCCTGGCAGCTTTGGCAGTCCCCACGCCATTTTCTACTGAAAGAGATACTTACGAGTAAGTAGGTAGTTAAAACTTCAGAAACACTTTTGGTTTGAATGGGGCTTTAAGTACAAACAATTATATCGAACGCTAGCGAAGTTCTGAAGTGCTGCCGCTGCGAATAAAGAGTTTGCCAGCATAGAACATAATTGCTTCCCAGTTAAGATTCATAGTCCACGTTTGTGTTTGCAATCTCTAACTAGTTTTCCCGAGTTTCATTATTCTCTCTCTTTGACTAGATAGTTTAAGCCGATTATGGGTCAATTGGATCTAATTTGAATATATTAACTAGCATTTTTTGTTCGTTCTGAATACATTATAGCTTGATGTAAGCAACACTATTGAAAATGTTGCCCTTTAAATGCTTTCTCACGCTAAACTACTGACTGGGTCACAGTACACATATATATCCATAAGGATATGTGTACTGTGACAAGGTTCTAAAACTAAAAAGTAAGTGCTTTTAGCATCCAAATGCACTCAAGCATGTATGCAGCACGGGATAAGATAAACGAAACGTGAGAGCATTCCAAATTCAGTCGGATTATATGTACTCAAAAAATATACGTATACTTGGAGTTAGGAGCTAATATAGGATATACTATTTTAATTTATAAAGATACAACTATTTATAGCTTTCAATTTTGTAAAACTGTCTCAATGCGTAGTTGTTACTTTCAACTACGTTAGTAACATGCTTTCAACACAACATTTGAGAGTCAGTGGACTCTGAAAATTTGAGTATAGTACGTTATATGCAGACTGAGTTAAACATGTGGTACTGTACTGAACAACGAGTAAAATTATACTAATCATAGCAAGCCTTAACTATTATTATCAGCAGGAGTGAGACTGAACATCGGTTTACATCAGATTAATTACGAAGTACAAGTGGACTGCCTTAACTTAAACAATAATATAATACTTAATTTAACAAAACAACTTACCTCAAATGTATAAATTAACAATAGATTCAAAAGATGTGTAAAGGTTAAATAAAATTGTCATGAAAACATTAAAAGAAATCAATCGCGATTTACAACAAGTCAACAACGTTTGTGACAGTATGGTCATCTAAACTCTTTGGTATGGTGACAGACCTAGAGTTGCACGCTTCCTGTGACGATTGAAACCAAAGAGAATGCAATATTAGCGGAAACAGCTGTTAGTATCCTGGCAACGAAGACAGTTACACCGATACAAAACTATTAGTCTTTTTGTGGGGACCGAATAAAATCTCCATGGTAACTTATAAATTAATATCCTTTTGGGGTGCTTTGGGGTTTAAAAGGATGTCTTGTTTGCTAAAGCAAAGCGAGCCGAGCGAGTCGTACCGGGCACGGGACGCCCGACTGTACTGGCAAGTCTAGTATGAATAACTTTTTTTTGTATTTCGAAATACATTTCTAACTTACAAATCTAAGATATGCGAACAAATACGATGAATAATCAGCGCATCAGTCGCAGTCACATTTTGAATAGCTAGACTTCTTCCAAACCAAGAAAAATGTAGCTCCAACAAATCATCTCAACGTCCTTGTTAACACTACACCGTATGAAAAAGCGAAACCCATTGTCCGCACTCGTATGGCAGCCGAACTTTCCTGGGTAATTTTACGCGAAAAAATGGGAAGGGGGTTTACTCGACCACTACTAACTAGGGCCCGGAGAGGTTGCGTCAGACATTGAATAACGCCGGCGCGCGGCGCGGTGTGCCGGAGAGCCTTCATCAAAATGTCGAACTGCAGCCCTGGGGTGGATTTGTGCATACATGCACCTTCTATTATATATAAAATAAATGGAGGTGAACAACACAACCTAACATTTCCACTTTGGAAAACTTTATATAATCAAGTAAAAACTTTATATAATTGTGCCTGAATTCTTGTATTTTTTTTATATACACTCACATAAATTATCTGGTTAGGAGCAAAAACAATTGCACAAAACTGTTCCATTATTATTATTATTATTATGTGACTAGATTATATAAAAAAAAACAAATAGAACATTTGGAAATGTGTTTTGAACTGGATATAATTTTTTGAAAAAAATCTGCAACCGTTAGATGACGTAATTGAACCACACCTACGAGAAACAATAAACAAAGTGGTTTTCAACTCCATTGTTCCTTTCCAAACCAATTATCTAGCCCCAAACTAGTATACCCTGTACTATGGGCACTAGATAACGGATAAACATACATAGATAAGAATATTACATCCATGACTCAGAAACAAAAATTTCTGCTCATCACACAAATGATTGCACCTTGCAGGATTCGAACCCACGACCGTTCGACAACACGGTGACACGAATCTGTTTTTTTACTTACTGTTTTGGATGGAAAATATTAAGTTTTCGATAAATCTGGAATCGTAAGACGATGTAATTTAGCTTCACCTAAAAAAAACACTTAATTTGAAATATCAATACCGGCTATGACTCACGTGTATATTGTCGAAAGCATCGATCTAGGTTTCGAGCGTATCTGACGCTCTTCCTCAGGAGTTGACGCCGCGAGATCCCGACGTGCACTGTGGGCTGCGGCCCGCTGCGAGCGGCGCGTGAGATGCGGCGGTGACTAGGAATGGTGACGCTCGGAGCTCGTACTGCTCTGCACCGCCGTCGACGGAGATTGAACTCCTGCTGGCGGTGGCGATGGAACTCCATCGCTATCCATTGCATCATCGCCAAACGCGCTGCCACATACAATGCTGACCGTGTCAAACTCTAGACTGCCTACCACTTGCTGCGTCGAGGAAACATTAAGCACGGTTCTTCAAGCTGGAGGCAGAGTCCATCCACGGTCCCGGTTGAAATTAGGCAATCGAGAGATCTCTATCGGCTCACGCAATTTTAAATTATGTATCAGGTTCATGAAAACTTTAACACTAAAAAAACACTTCACGTCGAAAGTGGGAATGTTAGGTTTTGTTCCTTGCCCAAATGATATAATGAACTGTTTTTTTACCACATTAATTCTACTTCCTACTAATAAATGCGATACTATTATTTATTTTGTGTTTATTGTCACTCAACTACGTAACCGCTGAACAGATTATAATGAAACTTTGTATATAGATAGATACTAGGTCCTACACATGGGATGTTTTTTATCGTTGTCCACGCAGGCAAAGCCACGGGGCGTGGCTTGTATATAATAGTTGTGAAAGGTTATAACAACAAGTTTTTCTGCGCTTTTAGTTGACCCTGCATTGTATTTTATAATCGACTTTAAAAAGGAAGAGGTTCTTTATTAAAATGTACCTATAGACCTTTTCAGTTCCGATTTCATTCTTCACGGCCGCAACTTTGAATTCAAATGTTACGAACAGGTGTGGGAGTTTTCAAAGAAACTACAACATTTACAAACCGGAAATCGGTTTATGGTAATCGCTGATTTGCAATATTTTTTGTAGTACTAATTACTACAAAAAATATTGCAAATCAGCGATAGATAAACTTTTTAACTACCAACCTTATTTTACTTAAATTAAACCAAAATTATAAATTGTAACAAAACTTTTCTTTTTGGCTGCGAAATATTCTTTATCGTCTTTTAACAATTATTTTGGTGTGATTTTTATAATTTACGGTAGTTTATCTAACTAATTACTTAAAAAACAATTAAAAACACTTCAACTTAAAAAATATTGCAAATCTGCGAATTCCAGTTTGTAAATGTAATAATTACTAGTTTCTTAGATAATCTCATACACTGTTCGAAACAAATTAATTCAACATGGCGGCTGCGCATGTGCATAACAGCTGTTGAAAATATATCTTGTTTTTGTGATTTGCGGTATTTTTAAATCGATTTTGATTATAATTTTTGATACGAAAACTAAAGACATAAGAAATATAAATTTCGTAAAAACTGTATTTTTATGGAATCCACTTGTAGTCAATTTAATGTTATGTGTTCAAATAACGATTTACCGTTGATACTATAATAAATTAACGTTCATTCTGTCATACTGTTGTTAATATTAATTACATAGGTACTTGTTAATTTGTGCCTGAAATAAAAAAACTAATCTAATTAGACTAGAAAATCCAAATATTCAATTTTGACTCTAGACTGATAAAGAAAAAAAATATACTGAGCACTGCTTAAACCTTGCATAAACAAAATAACTGAGCGCTAAGTCCTCTTTCATGAAATTGTTTTGCTTCCAACACAATCCCTTTAATTGATATAATGTGTGTTTTGTATAATCAACACCCTCATAATGCTACTTAAGTAAACATAGACTTAATAAACTCCTAAACACAAAACGCTGAGTGACTCGGTTAAACTCGTAATGACAGAACAAGTCAATTCAGACGTATTTACGTGCCGACAAAAGAAAATTGCAGTTGACAACCCAAGCTAGTTCAGCGGAATCGAATAACTCCCACGATTTATTTCAGCTTATATTCCTCATTGATACAATTTTCTCTTTAATAACAGTGTATTTTTAGCGAGCTCTAATAACTCCCTTTTTTATTTTTAGATACGGAATGGCGCTTCTACTGAAGTATGTGTCAAAAGGTTCCCGATTTTTCGGGTCTCGTCGACGAGGGTTTAGTACGGCATCGCCTATTATTTTCTCGGAAGAGGTGCTCCAAGCTAAATCAGCCGGGAAACCGCTGGTTGCGTTGGAGTCTACAATAATCACTCACGGGATGCCGTATCCACAAAATTTGGAGACAGCTATACAAGTTGAAAGCATAATTAGGCAACGAGTAAGTTAATCTCAATTTATTTAACCTCAATTATTTAGTTAATTCCTCGTGGGTTTTGGTTATTTGGTTTTATAATTTAAACAATTCATGTTAAGGAACCTGTAATCAGGAAATTATATCGTTATTCTATCCCACGGGCTCGATGAACCCATGACCAATTTCACATTTTAATTTTTGACATTATTGACTCATCACCGTTACTGATATCTCTTACCAGTCGCGTACACAAGTTTAGTTCGCATTTATGAATGAAAATTTTTGGCGTGGCGAGTGTTAAAACTCAATTATTACACGACTGCCCAAAAAGGAGTGTAATGTTTTTAGGATTCATATATATTTGTATGTGAGTTTCTTTATTCCACCATAACTTTTAAATGCCCGCACAGAATTAGATGTATGGGATACCGTTAGAATCCTTACATCCCCCAAGTAACATAGGCAACTTCTTCTTTTTTTTTTATTACGGCTCCGTTTTCATATGCAAAAATATATTTTTTCTTCGATCTTTACAATATGGGTAACAAATTAAAGGCCTTGATAAACACATTCCAACAATATATAATTTACTGGCATAAGTTCTTTTTTGGCAGGGCAGACGTGTTTTTTTTTATCTTTTAAGCTAGTTATTACTAGTGGCTCTGTGAGCTGTAGACCTCGCGAGCATAGCTAAAAACTGAATAAATGTTCCCAGCACACCTTAAAACAAAAAGCTCAGAGACTTAATAATATGGGCCCCATATGTCAGCCATTTTGAAAAGTTTCGAAAATCGAGTCGACTAGTAGTAGTAGACATACGAAAGCATTTTCGCTCAAGCTGAAACGCTTCGTGCTCGCTCGGTCAATAAACACTTGCTACGCTTTTCGTAGAGCCGTAGAACTGCTACGAAAGTCAAGTAACAAAACAAATGCAGCGTTATTTTCCGCGAAATTGAGTCCGTATCTCGTATCTCGTGTAATCGTATTTGTAGTACAAAGTTGTTTTGCAAACTCACATATAGATAGGATTGCCAGAACAAGGAATCAAAGTATACTGCGCACAATAACATCCGTACTACGTGGCCTACATATTAGACATTACCATTGAGAACCTGTCAATATATATTAATGAAAAATAGAGTCTAACAAATGCACCGATTATGATGATTAGTTTTTACACAACTGCCCAAAAAAAAGAGTGTAATGTTTTTAGGATTCATGTACCTATGTTTTTATGTATGTGAGTTTCTTTATTCCATAACTTTTAAATGCCTGAACAGATTTAGACGTATGGGGTATCGTTAGAATACTTACATCCCCCGAGTAACATAAGCTATTTTTTTTTTGAAAATGATCATTTTTGTTATGGGAAAAAAATATTTTTCTTAGAATTTTACAATATGGATATCAAATCAAAGGCCTTGATAATAAATAATTTATTGGGATAAGTTCTTTTTTGGTAGGGCAGACATGTTTTTTTAGCTTTTAAGCTAGTTATTTTAATACTGGACCCATTTGTCGTTCTATGCACGACGATAACAGTTAGAAATCTGTTGTTTAGGTGATAGCTACACTACCATACGTGTGAGAACCTATGGAAATATGAAATATAACAACATTATAACAATTTATTTTTATTGGCTTCCCACGACAAGTAAATCAGCGTCAAGTAAATATATTACAAGTTGTAATTATGTGTATTTTTAACCCCTGAACAAAGAGACGGGTGTGTATCACTCTGTGTGTGACTGGGTGTCTGTGTGTGTGTGTGTGTGTGTGTGTGTGTGTGTGTGTGTGTGTGTGTGTCTCTGTGTGTGTTATTGTGTGTGTTAGTGTGTGTGTGTGTGTGTGTGTTGTGTGTGTGTGTGTGTGTGTGTGGATCGTAGCTCCCAAACGAATGGACCGAGTTTGATGCGGTTTTTTCCGTTCGAAAGCTGATGTGATCGAGATGGTTCTTAGATACCGTAGGGACGTGAGAAAAGGAGGTGAAAAATGGACCGATTTAGTTGGGGTTTTTTAAGTTTGAAAGCTGGGCCATTATTCTCTATGAATAGTCACACGCGTAACGCGTCGTGCTGTGGAATCGAATTCAGAAAAGTACGGCAATTCTCGAACATGCACGAACAATTCCACGCAGATATCTTAACGCGGTGTGTTACGTGGCCGAGTGGCAATAGAGAATAAGGGCCCTGAGGTAAACGAGATAGTTTTTAGCTATAATGAGAGGGGGAGTTGAGAAAGGGGGGGGGGAGAGACGTATCTTTCAAACGAATAGACCAATTTAGCTGCGGTTTTTTATGTTTCAAAGTTGGGATAAACAAGATTGTTCTGAACTATAGTGGGGGGAGGGGGTGGGGGAGGGGTGAAGGTTCGTAGCTCCCAAACGAATGGACCAAATTAGCTGCCGTTTTTCATGTTTCAAAAGTGATGTGATCGAGTTGCTTCTTAGCTATAATGGGGGGTGGGAAATTGGGGATTATATAAATTTAATTTGTGCTTGTTCACTAAATAGTCAAAAGTACTAGTACTGAGTCCCAGTCAGTGAGGTAGTCAAAAGTCTAGTCAAGTCACACACTCTCTGAAACTTCCTAGGTAGTTTCAGAGAGCACGAAATTACGTATTTTTTATATTTGTATAATTTGCCTATACTCGTGCACTTTAAATGGTTAATATTCCACAAATATTACATTACATTGACACTCGAAGAAACACAAGTTTGAAAAAATAATTCAAAGCGAAACTACGTCTCGATTTCGTTATCCTGCCAAAAATCCCACTTAAGAATTTCTTATTTTAACTTCTAATTCCACACTTAACAATTTTCTTGTTCCAGGGTGCAGTCCCAGCAACAATAGCTATCCTCAAAGGACAGGTAACAGTCGGTCTCACAGAAGACCAGCTCCAATACCTAGCGCAGGCTAAGGACGTGGTGAAGGCCTCGAGGAGAGACCTGGCGCCCGTGATAGCTACCAATCTGGACGGAGCCACTACAGTGGCTGGCACCATCATTGCTGCTGAGCTAGCTGATATCCCCATTTTTGTCACTGGTGGCATAGGTAGGTACAATAGGTTGATATAACTGTTATTATCAGGTGTCCTCAACAGTTGGTTCACTGAAGTGGGAAAGGATTGAAAGGCTGCGAAACAAATTTAGTATGAAACCTAGTTGCATATTCGCATGATATATTGCCTTATTTGACGTACAAAGTTCACATATATATAATTATATTTCTAATCCTATTCGTCACATTTATTACTATTTTAAAAGCTATAAACACTATTCGTAATTCTTAAAAATATAAGATATATAAATAAAAAAAATAAAAAAATATATATATATACATATTTAATATTTATTTTATGTTATGATTTCACTACGCGTCTTTACGAACGGTCGCTTGTCACATGAATATGTACATTGAGACGTATCAGACATAGTCGCGGCACGCCCGTAGCGCTAACATAGCCTCACAACTTTAACCAAAAGAAAACTTCTCTACGAGTCGATTTTACTGAGGACCAGTACATTACCTGGCACAAATCAAAGGTCTGATAAAGGCATTGAAGAGACCCCTTTAGTCCAGTAAAATATATATATATTTAATATTTATTTTATGGGATGATTTCACTACGCGTCTTTACGAACGGTCGCTTGTCACATGAATATGTACATTGAGACGTATCAGACATAGTCGCGGCACGCCCGTAGCGCTAACATAGCCTCACAACTTTAACCAAAAGAAAACTTCTCTATGAGTCGATTTTACTGAGGACCAGTACATTACCTGGCACAAATCAAAGGTCTGATAAAAAAATTGGACGGAACCATTACTGTATACTGCACTATCGCCGCTGCGCGCTGAGCCTGATCATGTTCGTTAATGGCGGCATGTAGGTAGTTTTACCGTAGTTATCTAGGACTATTATAAATTACGGCAAACGAGCTACCATCAATGGCCAGATAGCAGTCACAGTACCTGGCGCAGGTCAAGGGCTTGGTTAATTAATTAATTTATTTATCTTTATTTATTATTTACACGTTTTATTCCAGGTACAAAAGTACCTATGAAGTATAATATACGACATTTCTTCAAAATTCGTTCAGCTGTCAAATAGTTTTTTATCGATTTCTCGGCATCTAATCATCAGATTTAGATACCAAGTACCCCAAAACTATAAGCTATCCAATAGTGAAAACCGCAGTCGATCCAGTAGTTTTTACGTGATGCGCGAACAAACACAGACAAACAGACAGACGCAATTTAAATAAATGTTATAATATTGTTCAGTACCTTATTTATGGTACCCTAAACAAATTTTTTAATTACCTTCTTTGTACAGACTTTTTCGTTCCTATTGCTTTATTATAAGTAAAGATAACATCACTCTTGACAAACAGTCTTTGGACTTTAGAATAAAGCGAACAACAAATCTAGGATTGGTTTTTGATAAGACTCTTCACTCACAAATGCATGTGAGGCTTGATTTTTGGAATCTATTTTCATGTTAATGGAATATCTCCAAAAGTAGGTAAGGTTGGTTACCTACTTGTGTACTACAATGCTACGTCATCGCCGTCAACAATCATACATCTTCTATTTTATGTACTTATTAGTTGCGCCCCGCGGTTTCATCCGCGTGGATTATGATGGATCACGATGAAGATGAAAAGTATCCTAAACTTCATTTAAATCTGTTCAGCCGTTTATTCATGAAGGAATAACAAACATATATACACATACTACACACGCGCAAATACACACACACGCACACAAACACAAACACACCCTCACACACACATATAATGATAGATGAAAATCGGCGCTAATCGGTTTTTATGCATTTTATGACGTTTTGTATGGACTCTCAGTTCAAATGTATGGAGTTCTTCATTGCGCATACGAAAGATAAGATTCGATGAGAGAGTATTCATTTTTAAAACTCTAAGCTCTGATTGGCCTGTTTACGACAATGGTTGCACTTCTCTGATTTATAATATTAGTGTGACGTGAAACGGTCATAAAAACATAAGTTTACAAGGTAGACAAATTGGACGGAGCCGAGATTTTAATAAAATAAACAACAAATTAAATTTGAAGTTAATTTTATTGGTCTTACTTTTGACCGTACAATTCAAGCGAAGATAAAATAATGATAATTCGTACTTAGTAACTTCCTTATATAACTTTTATAAATGCGTAGGCGATTTCTAGTACATTCTTCATTGTAATAAACAACTAAGTAGTTACATTTCTCATACTTTAGCGAGAAAAACATCTAAGCTCATAAATGCGTATTCAGCTATGCGCAATTAAATCAAATCAACATGTAGAGTACCTCTACTGCGCATTATTCATAGAAAAACAACATAAGTACAAAAAGTGCTTACTTGGTATTTTCACAATCGAAGGAAGTACCTACTTGTATGATTAAATATGTCGCAATTGGACTTCGGTAAACAACGGTGGGTTTACCGAAGTCCAATTGCGACATTGTGGGTTTATTTTCAATTTTACATAATTTCAATATCTTATTTTTATATTTTATAATAAAGTATACAATAGAAGAAATCATTATAATATAAAGTATTAATGTCCATAAACTAACACTTTTTATTTGCACTTTATTTATCATTTCACTATATTCACTGTTTTTACTTTTCTTCAAAATATAATTCAGCATTTGTAGATTTTCCATATTTACTCCATCTAAGTTAACAGGTTTCATTTTGAAATTATTTGTAACTGGAACAAAAAAAAAAAAAACATCTTGGTAAATTTATCAATGGTAGTTTAGGACTATGTAAGTTCATTCCTCTGAACAATTTCTTCCGTAGAGTAATATCTTCAACTTGTATTTTACAATTATCGTCCAAGGTTAAAATATAAGTACTGTGACGAGGTCCAAACCTCTTTCATAATAATACTCTTTTGATATCTTAATTCTTTCATAATCCATTTCTATTCATTTTGATAGTTCATTATTCATTCTATATTCAAATAACCTCTCATTCTAAATTGTCTTTCGGATATTGATTTTTAGCAGAACTGCAATTTTACAAAATAATATGTTATAAAATATCTACATAAGTTTATTACAAATATATATGAGTCTTTTAAATATATATAACAATACCTACGTAAGTGGTTTTAATCCGTATCGTCGAAGTACAAAAGGTCTGTGATCATCTGTTCCTGTGCTTCTAATTGTTCCTGACCTTTTATGTTGTCCACTGAGGCTTGGTCCCTGGGCTGGTGGAGCAAGCCCAAACCCTGGGACCGCCTCATGACAGTACCAAGGATTTTCTCTCGAGTAATCTCATTTTCACAGGTTTTTGTCAAGTACGTTTGGTAACTTGCAAAAATTATCCATATGTTCATTTCAATTTGTTGAACCTTTATCTCTGAAGTTTCGATTAAAATTGGAGAACACGACGTAATATTCAACGTAAATTTCATTAAATCAGTTATACATTTATCTTGTTCCAATACGACTGCACAACTTTTTTTACAAAGAAATAATTTCTCATCAATCTCGTCGCATGGCTTGGAGAGCAATGTAATAGAGTTCAAATCCTTCACGAGGATAAAAGGATACTTAGGAAGTATCAAGGATGTAATATTATTAGAAGTATCAAGGATAGGTAAGGGGAATAACTGGTAATATTTGTAAGTGTTTTTGCGTACAATTGGAATTGCCAGTACAAATGTAATTTGCCTACCCTTAATATAAGCTTTTATTATGCTCTATATTAACTAAATTTTCATAATTAACAGGGAAAGTTAACTTATACGTTCTCTCAATATTTTTTAACAATTAATTCAAATAATTCATTAGATTATGAGTTAACAAACTATAAACATGAGTAACTTTATTTTCAAAAACATTTATTTTATTTTAATTTAATGCTTTCTTAATATCAATTAAATTTATCTCAAATTTTATAAAGTTATAATTAGAAGTATTAGTGAAATAGCATCTTAGTTTTAATATCAATAATTAATTCATCTTGATTGCATCAATTAAAAAAATTTGCATTTCTTTGTTCTTGATGCATACGATTTAATCTAAGTTTCATTAGATTTTCTGATAATATATCATCTAATTCACAATCTGTTTCCATTTTTAATTATATTATTAACTTGAATAAAAAGATTTTCAATAGTAGCCATGTCGCTACTTTCATTTAATAGTGAGGCTGCTCTGCCTACATCTCTACTTGAAATTACATAAAATAAATATACTAATTGTGCTGCTGTTACTTCGGATCCACTTTAGCTACGCACATATTCACATTTTGAAATAAGTAAATTTAATAATTTTTCATTTCCATCAAATTTAGGAATCAATTTCACAATTTCATTCGTTATAATCCACATAGATTCCATTTTAAATTATTATTTAAAATCAATTCAAATTATTAAAATTGAGTATGCGTTTGTACAATATAACACGTAAAACACACAAATATTCAAAATATAATTAAATAAAGGCACATAAAAGTTCAATAAAAGCACAAAAAATCAATAAAGACACATTAAAATCAATTATGACGCATAAAAATCAATAAATTCACATAAAAATCAATTATGACGCATAAAAATCATTAAATTCACATAAAAATCAAATAAAAACGCATAAAATATCAATACATTCACATAAAAATCAATAAAGACACATAAATTCACATAAAAATCAATAAAAACACATAAAACGTCAAAAATTCACATAAAATCATAAATTCGCATACAATAAATCAAAAATAACAAGTGTATTGGCAATGTTTGTCCAAAAACACTAAGGGTCGAATAGCAGGGCAAGAATACGGAAAGTGAATGATTTTCGACTCACTTAAAACCGCTCGATCCCATGCCTCGGTGATTATTCCACTCGCTGAATTGTTTCTCAACTCCTTTTTCCAATACAGTCGTATTTGTTTGGTTCGAGTATTTTTTCCGTGGATTTGTCAGGAACACACTGAAGTTATTCAGGACAGCTGCACCAAATATGTAGGTTGCGCCAGACAAATAATATTTCACAATTTTTAAAGTAAGCGCCGGACTAATTAAATTTCCACGACTTTAAAAAAAATACAACCAGCTGCGCAAGACAAATTGGACGGAGCCGAGATTTTAATAAAATAAACAACAAATTAAATTTGAAGTTAATTTTATTGGTCTTACTTTTGACCGTACAATTCAAGCGAAGATAAAATAATGACAATTTGTACTTAGTAACTTCCTTATATAACTTTTATAAATGCGTAGGCGATTTCTAGTACATTCTTCATTGTAATAAACAACTAAGTAGTTACATTTCTCATACTTTAGCGAGAAAAACATCTAAGCTCATAAATGCTTATTCAGCTATGCGCAATTAAATCAAATCAACATGTAGAGTACCTCTACTGCGCATTATTCATAGAAAAACAACATAAGTACAAAAAGTGCTTACTTGGTACTTTCACAATCGAAGGAAGTACCTACTTGTATGACTAAATATGTCGCAATTGGACTTCGGTAAACAACGGTGGGTTTGTGGTACATATAACTAGGTATATCACTGTGTTTAAAACTGTTTATATTGCCACAGCTGGAACTCGTGCCGTCTATTCAGGGAGAAAATTAAGTATTTTTTCTCAACAAATACGTCCTTAGAAATATTAAAACGAAAATTAATAAAAACTTAGTCGACAAAAGGTTAGACAGTACCCGAGAAAATTTCTGAAAAGGCTTTGTCTCGAAAACGCGAATATAATTCTCTAGAATAAACAGAAAACGAAATGCGAGTCCACAGCTGCCGCCGTACAATCTGCACACATTATCAAATTTTCACCAAGGAACAAGATAACATTAATAAATAAACAACCTATCTTGGGAGAGGAGATCACTACACTAACTAGATATACCGTATTACGTAAAATAATAACCTTTTCTGTAGAGATCTCCTGGGCGTGAGATTGCTTTGTGCATTAAATATTCAAAAGAAAAGTGTTGCAAGCTACAATTCAGTACAGACAGACCTGCCTACTTGTTTTATGTGTACTACTTCTATTTGATTTTGAAAACTGACGCGAGCTACGACCGTCAGGGCTCTTATTATTTACTAGCTGTACCCGCGGCTTTGCCCGCGTGGCCATTTCATTTTAAAGTAGCCCAATCGTGTTATTCCAGGACCAAAAGTACCTATAAAGTACAATATACTACATTTCTGCAAAATTCGTTCAGCCAGCATTTTTTTTAATCGATTGCTTGGCTTCTTCTCATCGGATTGAGATACCAACTACCCCAGTTTTTAAGTCAAACCATAAGTTACCCAACAGTGAAAACCGCGTCGCAATTAGTCCAGTAGTTTTTATGTGATGCGCGAACAAACATGATTCTTGGTGTCGATTTAAAAACATGATGTATTCTTGTTCAGTAGCCGATTTTAAGTACCCTTGACCATTTTTTTTATTATCTTCTTTGTACAGATTTTTTCGTTGCTATTGCTTTATTATAAGTATAGATAGATAGATAGATAGATAGATGATCATGCAGACACGTAACGCGCGATATCTTCTTGGAATCTTTCGGCAGTTGTATTAATGACGTCACATGTTTTATACAATAATTTCGAGTGGCATAGCGCATAAGCGCCCTGCACGTTCGCAGCACTCGTGGTGGCTTGTCAGCATCAACTCCCACACGAAGGACTTCAAAATAGTCCGACAACTGTTCGGAGTACATCCGATCCTCTTAGTAGTGAGCTTTTTAGCCGTTTTTTACATATTTAAATGTACCTAGTATTTCTAGTTGCGCTAGGTATTCTGTGGTTGCGTAATAGGCACAGAACACTATTTCTACTAGCGGAGAGTGAAAGGAACTCTCGGTAGAGAGTAATATATTCCTTGAATAGGAAAGTCTGTCACTTAGTGAAACCGTATTATTTAAATCATTAACCGACTTAAAAAATAAAAAGGTCTCAAGTTGATGTGTATGTATGTAATATTGTTGAAAATGCGTAATATTCATGAATGTTAGTGTATATACACTAACGAGTATCTGAACAAATATACAAAATTTCGCGTATGTATGTATTTCTCGGAAACTATAATCCCCCATTGCTATAAAAATGAAACGAGTCGTTTTTCCAACGTCTCGTTACTTTTTAACGTTTTTTGTTGGCGCTTATGTCAAAAGCTGACGGACAGTAAGCGAAAACGGTTCGTTTTAAGATATAGGAACCGGCCATGAGCCCGATTGCAATAATTCACACAGGGTATCATTGTGTGGGAACTAGAAAATCCCGTGTAAATACAACAATAATTGAAAAACTAGTATAAGTTCCTAATTTTAAGTTGAGTTTAGTTGCTAATATACACTGTTTTTTTTTTGGCTTTATATTTTATTATTATTATTACTCATTTTACAATAGTTTCAGTATCTTTGAGTATAAGCAATAATTTAAGTTTTATATACAACATGAAGTATATAAATATTTTACTATAAATAAATAACACTGCAAATAAAATAATAAACCATTTGTCTGGGTCCTGTACTATGCCTGTACCACGTCATAACGTCAGCGCACTGAGGTGTTTTTAACACCTCAGTGCGCTGACGTTTTGTGTTCTAATATAATTGAATGCTATCCGTGAGCGTGTTGAGTTGTGACTAAAAAAATCGTGTCTGTCTGATTGTCTGTATGTTTGTTTGTTCGCGCATCTCATAAATACTACTAGACAGATTACAATGTGGTGTTCACTGTTGGATAGTTTAGGGCTTTACTTAAAAACTGGTGTAATTGTTATCTCAATCCGATGAGTAGACGGCGAGTAATTAATAAAAATATTTATGATGGCTGAATAAATTTTGATCAAATGTTGGTATATTGGTATTTTAGGTCCTGGAATAGCACAGATAGTACTTTTAACTTAGCCACACGTGTGAAGCCGCGGGTACAGCTAGTTTTATTTATATAACATGTAACGCTATTCTTTTTCATCATCTCGCATGGTCAGGTTCCCAGTTAAAAAGGTGCACATTATATCGTACTTCGGTAATATATAAATACGTTTGCGCGCCTGAGCAAACATATTAGGAGCACGCAAATCCTCTACTTGGCACATCAGTTCTATAATCCGCCCCCGCAAAATGTTCAATTAGTACGTTTATGAACAGCCGCAGGTCCTCTCTAGCAGCGGCGAAATATCAATGGATTTCAGCGAATATAATTTATTTCGAATGAATTCGTCGCTGTCAATTAGCATCAAAGCGCTTACTTGGAGGCATGGTACCTACTGCGTTTTAACTGAATACATTGATCTTGTGATAAGGAACGCAGGTACGTATTCATTCTGAAATAAGCAGCACATGTGGATAAAAAATAATCTAAAAACCCCGTAATTTCATTTAGTTTTTTTTTCTTTCAATGATCATTGTCATCGAGTTGTGAGCTACCCTGTTTCAACAAACTCGATTTATGTACGCGTAAGGACCGCGTATTCACGCTCGGCGACACACACACAAGTAAAGAAATAATGTTGCTAGAATGTGAATGTTAATATTTTTATGATGAGTTATTGATTCGCGGACAATACAATGAGCTTTGATATTATTGGATGACGGGATGCTTGGTGGAATAAAAATAAACCATGTATTTAAAAAACGGTCAAATGCGAGTCGGACTCACGCACGGTGGGTTCCGTCCTTTTTTTAGGTAAAACTTCATATTTACGGTTTATGGATTTTCCCTTTACATTTACTTTGCATTGGTTCTTGCCAAATTTCATGATTCGAGATCAACATGAATACCTTGCGAGTGTTAAAATAAGAGGCCGGCCGTATCTTTTGTTTACGTTGACTCATAGGTTTGATTTTTTCACAGCTCTGAGGTATTGTAAACTTGAGTATTTGATATTCATATCAACTTCATTCCTCCATGCGTTCTTGTGAAAAAGGGTCCTGACAGACAGACAGACAGACAGAAGGACAGACTACGAAGTGATCCTATACTATAAGAGTTCCTGTTTTTCTGTTGAGGTATGGAAGTCTAAAACATCATCATCACTTAACGCCGCCAGTCATCTTGCATCTTGTTTATTCACATATATTTGTTTACTAGCTGTGCCCGCGGCTTTGCTCGCGTCGTCATTTCATTTAAAAGTATTGTTATTCCAGAACCACAAGTACCTATAAAGTACCACATTTCTTCAAATTTCGGTTTGCTGTCAAATAGATTTTTATAGATTGCTCGGCATCTAATAATTGTACTAAGATACAAAGTACCCCAGTTTTTAAGTCAAACCTCAAGCTATCCAACAGTGAAAACTGCATTTCAGGCAGTCCAATAGTTTAACAAACAGACAGACACGATTTTTCAAAATGTTATATTCATGTTCAGAAAAGTATCCTATGTATTATTCCAGGGTGTAACCTATCTCCATTCCAAATTTCATCAAAATCCGTTCAGCTGTTTGAGAGTGAAGTATGATGATGATGAAAAGTATCCGATGTTTTATTCCAAATATATTAAGTCTCCATTCTAAATTTCATCAAAATCAGTCCAGCCGTTATTTCGTTAAAACTTCCCAAACAAACAAACGATTTCACTTTTATATATTGGTGTGGATAATCAACAACAAACTAAAAATTTAATTAGTAGGTAGTAGTTTAATTATTAGGCCACGAGGAAACGCCCCAGAATGGTCTGTGGTTACCATGGAAACGAAATACGAGTAACAAGTCTGTCAAAAAATATCAAGAGTGGTGCCTTACCTACTTTTGCATTGGTTTTGAATATCCTACAAGAAAATAGGATTCTTTTTTTCGCGATAAACCGTACGTACGAAATCTAGTAAAACTAGTGAGTTAATAAAAACGAGGTTAAATTGTCACCCGTATAACCAGACGGCCTGAGTAATAGGAAGCCGGAGAAGCGCGCGTTATTTCATTTGACCAATGAGCGCGCGCGGTGCTATCAAGCTAGAAGCCATCATATAATTTTACACCCGACTGCACGGAGGGTTATATGTTTGGGTTGTATGTATGTTTGTTTGTTTGTACGTTCCTTAGGCGTATCCTACAGCCTAAACAAATGGCTTGATGGATTTTGATAAATGAGGTATCATTGGATTCGTCTTGATCACGAGAGTGCTAGGTATAGGATATATGAAATGTCAAGAAAACTAATATGGTGGATTACAGCTGCCACTTCTACGGGAACTGCAAGCCAATTAGACTACTAACAGCTACTGGTCAGCACATACCCGTCCAAGGCGAAAAGCAGGTGGAGATGAAACTCGGTGAAAGGATTTTTCGACATAAAGTCATCGTGGCCGACATAGTCGATGATTGCATTCTTGGCTTGGATTTCATGAGAGAACATCATTGTGAGATCGACGTGAAGCAAGGAATTTAGAAATGTGGCAGTGAGGAAATCTTCGTGGAAGGAGGAACATCGGGAAAAATCTACTCCCTTAAGAAAATACACCTTGCTCCCAGGTCTGAAACCATCGTGCCAGTGAGTCTGCCACGTGATCCTACGCAAAAACATCGATGCGTACTACTAGAAAAATCGGAAAATGATCAACCTTGGGTGGTGGCACGGACTTTGGTGAGGGCCACCAACACTTCAGCAGTGCGTGTATTGAACCCAACTAATAAAGAATATGTCATTAGCAAAGGGACGTGGATGGGTACCTGCGAGGAAGTAGATTGGATGCGACAGTGCCAAGAATCATCCAGTTGCGTTAAACTTAATGGCGGATTTAATGTGTCGGAACTTTTCGAAGATTGCCAAAAGGATCTTTCCAAAGAGGAAGTTGCGAAGACTTTGAAGATGTTACTTCGGTACACGGACATCTACTCTTCAAATGATGCTGACATTGGGAAGACGGGATTAGTTCGGCACAAGATAAACACAGGGAACGAGTTACCGATCCGTCAAAGACCAAGGAGGCTGCCAGTTGCAAGAGAAAAGGAGGTGGAAACCATGATTAACGGGATGGTGAAGGACGGCATAATAGAACCTTCATCAAGTCCGTGGTGCGCTCCTGTGGTGCTGGTCAAAAAGAAGGATACGTTTCTGTATGGATTATCGTCGGCTCAACGATGTCACCAAGAAAGACAGTTATCCCCTACCAAGGATCGACGACACCCTGGATACGCTGACGGGGATGAAATGGTTTACAACACTGGACCTGAAGAGTGGCTACTGGCAAGTGGAGATAGACCCAAAGGACAAAGAGAAAACAGCGTTTTCTACGGGGAAGGGTCTATGGCAATTTAATGTAATGCCATTTGGATTGTGCAATGCTCCTGCAACTTTTGAAAGGTTGATGGAGCTGGTACTCACTGGGTTGATTGGAGACGCATGTCTCGTTTATTTGAATGACATCATCATCGTGGGGCGCACGTTTGAAGACCACCTTCGAAACCTGGAACGTGTGATGGCAAAAATTCGGGCTGCTAATCTGAAGTTGAGTCCGAAAAAGTGCTCATTTTTCAGACGGCAAGTGAACTTTTTGGGACACGTGGTTTCACAAGAAGGGGTGCAAAGAGGAGGCCAGCTCTGAAAGACAAAACAGAAGTCAGAGCATTTCTGGGCTTGTGCTCTTACTACCGACGGTTTGTGAAGAATTTCGCTGATGTTGCTAAGCCTTTGCACAAACTCACAGAAGCGGTCCTGCTGTTGGGATGAGAGCTGTGATACCGCTTTCCAAGACTTGAAGAAACGTCTGTGCGATACACCATTTCTGGGTTATCCTGACACCGAGAATGGATTCATCGTAGATACAGATGCGAGTAATACTGGTATTGGCGGTGTGTTGTCTCAACGAAAAGGAGATCAGGAAGTTGTGAATGCTTACTTCAGCAAATCCTTGTCCAAACCGGAACGTAACTACTGTGTCACGAGAAAAGAGTTACTCGCTGTGGTAAAAAACCTGCAGCATTTTAGTAAATATCTGCTGGGACGCAAATTTCATCTGCGAACCGATCATGCTGCATTAAAATGGCTGCTCCAGTTCAAGAACACTGAAGGACAAGTGGCAAGATGGATTGAACAGCTGCAAGAGTTTGACTTCGAAACTGAGCACCGCAGTGGCAGATCTCACGGTAACGCGGACGCCTTGTCAAGGAGACCTTGCCCAGAGAATTGCAAGCATTGTGTGAGGCAAGAGGCCAAAGAAACGGTACCTGTCAGAATGCTGAGAACGGACCTTAGCGATGAGTGGAAGAAAGCCTTGCAGCTTGAACAACAAGAGGATGCAGACATCAGGCCAATTCTTGAGTGGGTTAAAACCAGTGAACCTAAACCTAAATGGAGTGATGTTGCGAGAATGAGCACATCAACAAAAAGTTACTGGGCACAGTGGGACAGTTTGGTTATCCACGATGGGGTACTGTGCCGCAAATGGGAAAATGCTAGAGGAGATCACTGTCATTTACGAATGGTTGTCGCTAAAGCCAAGGTACCTGATGTTCTGCAGATCTACCATGATGGATGTTCAGGAGGTCACATGGGCGTCAAAAGAACCCTGTTAAAGATACGTGAGCGATTCTACTGGATCCATTGTCGAGATGATGTGGAAAATTGGTGCCGCAAATGCACTTGTTGTGCAGCTGTAAAAGGACCCCACACACGCAGCATAGGGGCATTAAAGCTGTATAACGTCGGGGCTCCATGGGAACAAATGGCGCTAGACATTGCGGGACCTCTCCCTGTGAGTAACAGCGGGAACAAGTATTTCATGGTCGTCATGGATTACTTCACTAAGTGGCCGGAGGTATTCGCCATTCCAAACCAAGAAGCTACTACTAGTGGCAGATAAATTGGTTCATGAAGTTTTCTGTCGTTTTGGAGTACCCCTTGAAATTCACAGCGATCAAGGGCGGAATTTTGAGTCACAAGTGTTCCAGGAGACCTGCAGAGTAATGGGTGCACATAAAACCAGAACAACTTCCTATCACCCACAATCTGATGGAATGGTAGAACGATTCAACCAGACCTTGGAGAGATATCAAGCAAAAGTCGTGGAAACCAGGCAAAGGGATTGGGACAAGCACATCCAGCCGTTTCTTTTGTCATACCGAAGTGCAGTTCATGAGAGTACAACAGTCACTCCTGCCTTCGCGAATTTCGGAAGAGAATTGCGGTTGCCTGCAGACCTGATAACTGGCATTCCACCGGATTCTCCACGCAAATTTACAGATTATGCAAATGACTTGCGCTGTAAGATGGATGAAGTTTACCAAAAAGTCAGAGAATCGGGACAACAAATGTCTGAAAAGATGAAGACCCGATACGACCGGAAGTTGAATAATCTGGGATTTGAAGAAGGTTCACTTGTTTGGTTACATAATCCAGTGCGCAGCAAAGGAAAGTCCCCAAAGTTGCAGGCGAAATGGGACGGACCATACCGCGTTGTGACCAAGATAAACGACGTCACTAACCAGATTCAAAAGGGGCAGAGAAGTTGCTCCTAAAATTGTTCATGTTGATCGACTGGCCCAATATTACGGGACTAACACTGCTCGGGACGAGCATGTCTTAGGAGGGGGTAGTGTTACGCCGGTCGATTCTTAGAAAAATAGTAGGTACTAAAATGACGCAATAAAAAAGCAACATAAAATAAACATTTAAAGGAACATTCTGGAACACACTAGTAGAGCGTAAGCACCTACAGAAGTTTCCAGAGCGCGCGGTAGGTATATACCTACGGGCGCGGCGACATCAAAGGTGGCGCCGGCCTTAAGTACCTACAGGCGCGGCGCGGCGCGGCAACTCAAAGGCGCCGCTGACCTTGAAAGTTCAAAGACCTACCGACAACCACTAGTACATACGAGTAGTTTGAGTACCTTCTCGAAACGTCGATCGCGGTATAAATAGAGCGCGCATCGACTGCCTGGGACAGTACTGATTTGGCTGACGAAACGATCAAAGTGATTCGAAGCGAGTATTCAGTGATAATTGATAAGAGTGTACAGTCAAGTTAAAGAGTGTTTGAGCATTATTTGTTGGATTAATTTCTTTTTGTGGTTTTTCGATTAAAGGTGTTAATTTTTGGTGTAATTAGCGTACAATTATTTTATCCGAACCCCAGCTCGTAACAGTATGTTAGTGACTGTGTTAGAGTATGTTGCTACCACGGTGAGATGTCAGCTATGTCACATTATATTCGTCTACTGTAAGGCTCGCTTGGTTTTTTTTGTTCCTTTTCACTTTTCTTGAATGAGAGCCACAACCCAAAACCCATAGTTTTTTTATACGAATCAACATAGTTGTAAAAAATATATTTGGGTTATGGGTCATAAAAATATCTACACATATACTTGTGCCAAATTTTAACTTTGTTGTTAACACGGCAAAGTTGAAATTTGACAAAACTCCCGGACGGATAAAGACGTACAGAGGGAAAGACGAGACTCCCAAAAAATAGGAAAGGGTTCCTTGTCGGAACCCAAACATACTCTGGTGATGCTCAAATCTTAACTCTACATATCTACTGATGGAAATGGCATTAAAATATAAATACGTGCTCTTCTCATAAATGGGGATGTAGACCATGTTTCATTTATTTATGCACAAATGTAGAGGGCAATGAGTCTTATGGTAAGACAACATTTTATTCCACGACAGCCCAAAAAAGGGAGTGTATTATTTTAATGGGTGACCAGCAGCCTGATTCAGCAGAGTTAAGTTGGTTCGGTTAACACCACTTGCACTTTTTAACCCCTAAACTCGAAATAGAGGGTTGTTATAAATTTAGGGTGTGTATGTATCATTGTATTATAGAGTATGTTTGAGGCATCGTAGCTCCCAAATGAATGGACCTATTTTGATGCGTTTTTATTTAATGGTTCTTAACTATAATATTGAGGATCGTAGCTCCCAAACAAATGGACCTATTTTGATGCGGTTTTTTTTTTGTCCTGATATGATCGAGATGGCTCTTAGCTTGGGGATCGGGATCGTAGCTCCCAAACGAATGGACCGATTTGGATGCGTTTTTTTATGTTTGAAAGCCAATTTGATCGAGACGCTTCCTATCTATTATGCAGGTGGGGGTGGGGACGGAAGGGAGGGGGAATCAAGGGTTCTATAAATGTTTAATTAGTGCTTGCTTTCATTGATAACTTGCCCAAGTGGCGTTCACCGAACCGCACTTTAACTCTGCCGAATCAGACTGCAGATCTAGCAATCGAGCAGTAATTCGTTTAGAAGACGCCGAGATCGTATCAGCGGAATGGATCAGATCTTGTGGGTGTGCTCTCCCGCCAGCACTCGACGTAATTAACAACGAATTCCGCGCTGCAGACCGTGATCTGTCACCTCCGGCCGCTCAGTTACCCCGGAATGTCTTTATCCCCTTTGTTCCTCTAATTCGATTACACACTTATCTGATTGCGTTGCTCTGGTCTCGCAACCGTTACTATTTCCTTATTGGCTCGCCCTCTTTTCTAATGCACGACCAAATTATACAACGAGATACCTTGCCTTTGGATTTAATATTTTATATCCTTCGCCGAAGCGTGCCACGGAAGTATAAATGTAAATCTTATTCAAGGTATCATGGCTCTTATCCTAATAATATTCCAAAATTGAGGTAAAAATATTAAGTCAAGGAATATTTTGTCGTATTTTTATCTCGGCCGGTCGGTAAGGTTCTGTGAATCTACGCTATCGTGATTTCAAGTATTATTCGTTTCAGGTGGAGTACACCGCGAGGGCGAGACAACTCTGGACGTGTCAGCAGACCTAAGCGAGCTGGGTCGCAGCAAGACGCTGGTGGTCTGTAGTGGGGTCAAGTCCATTCTCGACATCGGAAGAACTCTGGAATACTTGGTAAACATATGAGTAATTTGACTATCAAAAGGACAGCCAACAGCTAATGGCCTGTTCGTCATTGTTATAATCATTAGAGCTGAGATCCAGGCCTTGTGCCAAAAACAGAAAGAGTCCGTTATCCACCATCATCGTGTAATGATGGGGTAATGAAGGGTCCAATGCAAATAATTATCCGTAGAACCAAAATACATACATGAAATGGATTAACTAAACAAAATAAAAATAAACCACGCAGTGAATTGATCCTCCTTTGCTGATGCCAGTTGATAAACTACTTGCTTAATTTGATGAATATTTTTGGGGCATCCTGAAGGTTCAACCTTCAAACCTTTCAAAGAAAACAAAGAATCATGCAAATCGGATCAGAAATTCTGGAGATATGATCTTCTCCTTTTCGAAGTCGAAACTAAGTTGGTCGACGCGAACAAATTCTTGTCATGCATTGATTTTATTTACACTTTGCGAAGCGGCTACGCGAAGACCTTGCATGCAGTTTATTGATTTAACTATATTTATCTCTAGAGACAGCAAATCAGTCGAAATAAATAACTACGTGACGTCTTTGACGTGACTTATTTATTAAGACTGAAGTGGTACGAAATAATTGCTTTCAATCCGTTTGATGCTTGACCTTGGCTGACATATATTTATTAATATAACCACAATCTGTGGAAGAGTTTTTTTATTTCAACCTTACTCTCTTCTGCTGTTTTGAAATATTTGCTCCATGTATTATTGACCGAGCGAGCTCAAAGCGCTAGCGAAGCGTCTCTGTTTCAGTTTCGGCAGGCAAACTTTCGAATGTACGAATGTCTGTCCGTATTTCCGGCTGTTCTCCTCTACAGGTCGCATTTCTCAACCGATCCAGACGAACAGGTTAAGCGAATCATTAGAAATTTTTAGTCGTCGGGAATTTTTGATTGGGGGGGGGGGGGGGTACTGAATGTCTCCATCATATTAAATCCGATTTCAATGGTTCTTTTTTCATTTGAAAGGTACTAACTTTAAGTTAATTAAGTTTCATAAAAATTTGGTGTAGATCTGATGAGGATCTTCGGCGTTATGAGCAGAATATCTCCTCAAAATGCAGTAAATTTCTCACTTTTAGGTTTCTACCAGTGGAATCAGCCCTTTACCTACTAGGTAGTTGATGGAGCACCTGGGTTATTAATGTTAGTTTTACAATAAGGTAACTAGATGGCGCTACTGTGCACCGCTAGATTGTTTGCAAAAAAGATTGTACGCGCGAGGTCTACAGAGCCACTAGTACTATTTGTTGCATAACAATTAATTATATACGAGTAACTCTTATGAAAAAATAATGTCAACTAACTGTAATTTTTGTTCAGGAAACTCAAGGAGTATGCGTGTGTGCATTCGGAAATAGTTACGACTTCCCGGCGTTCTACACGCAGCGGTCGGGCCACCTAGCTCCGCACCGCGTTACAGACGCGAACGAAGCCGCGCGGGTATTGCACGCGTCGCATAAACTTGGCCTTAATTCGGGCATCGTTGTTGCTGTGCCGCTGCCGAAAGAGCATGCTATGGATGGTAATGAGTATACAATTTATATACTACTAGCTTACCTGCCCGTGACTTCGTCCGCACGGACAGTAGTCCGTGCGATGTTTTTTTCGCGATAAACAGTAGTTTATTGCGAAAAAAAACATCCTTTGTTCTTCTAGGATATTAAAAACCAATGCAAAACTAGGTATAGCATCAATGCTCTTGATGTTTTTTGACGTACTTGTTATTTCGTTTCCATGGCAACCGTTTCTTACAGCGAGTTATAAATATTATTCCAGTTTTTCCAGTTTTCCCGTGGGAACTTACAATTTTTCAGGATGAAAAGTATCCTAAGTTTTATTCCAGGGTAACTTCATTCCAAATTTCAACAAAATCCGTCTAGCCGATATCGCGTGAAAGCTCCCCAAACAAACAAACAAATAGACAACGTTTCACCTTTATATATTGGTATGGATTTTAGTCCGGTCCTTGTTCTATATTTGTCGTTAATTTCCCTCTATCTTCACTTAATATTGTCGTAACTCAACATTATAGGTCGAGTACGTAAGGTTATTCAGTAAAAAGAAATCATGTCAATAATCTGCCTCGCAATTTTAAAATACCAAATACCTAGGTACAATAATGTTAAAAAAACGGATTCTATACCGCCAAATCGATAGTGAAGCATCCAAGATGGCAAAGACTGGAGCGCAGCTAGTCCTATCCTACTTCCTATTAATATAAAAACGTGAAAGTGATTTGGTTTGTTACGCTTTCATGCCCTCACTCCTCAACTGATCATTATGAAATTTGCACACACGTTGCCAGGGGTACAGAAGAGGACATACGGCATTTCATCGCGATATAGGAATAAAAAATATATACGAAAAAAACTAAATTGTTTATTTTGTATGGGAAAGCCAAAGTAGCAGGTGTCAAAGTGACAGGTGTCAAAGTAACAGGTGTCAAAGTGACAGGTGTCAAAGTGACAGGTGTCAAAGTGACAGGTGTCAAAGTGACAGGTGTCAAAGTGCCAGGTGTCAAAGTGACAGGTGTCAAAGTGCCAGGTGTCAAAGTGACAGATGTCAAATTGACAGGTGTCAAAGTGACAGGTGTCAAAGTGACAGGTGTCAAAGTGACAGGTGTCAAAGTGACAGGTGTCAAAGTGACAGGTGTCAAAGTGACAGGTGTCAAAGTGACAGGTGTCAAAGTGACAGGTGTCAAAGTGACAGGTGCCAAACTGACAGGTGTCAAAGTGACAGGTGTCAAAGTGACAGGTGTCAAAGTGACAGGTGTCAAAGTGGCAGGTGTCAAACTAGCAGGCGTCAAAGTTCCAGCTGTCAAAGTGGCAGGTGTCAAAGTGACAGTTGTCAAAGTGGCAGGTGTAATAGTGACAGATGTCAACGCGATAAACTGTATGTAGTCCGCGCCGATGAAGTCGCGGGCAAAAGCTCATAGTATTATATAAATGCTTTATTTATTTGTGTGACGAAGCCAATCCATGTGGTAACTTTTGCAATACTAAGACATTATTAACTTAAATACCTATCCTCACTTTCCCGTTTCTTGGATGTGTTGATAGCCCAAGTTTCTAAAGTACCTATAAGAGGAAAGTTTTCATGTCTGAAACCACAAACCGAATTACAAAAGTTCGTCATAGCGTTATAGAGGTATCCAACCACCTCCGTTTGGTATTAACAATTTATTAACCTACTTATTGATAAATAATATATTTTATAGATTTGGGTACCAATAAAATTTAGAGGGCAATAGCAGTTGGTTTAGGTGATCAACATAGCTACTCTAAGTTTTACATTAAAATTTAGAATCCTCACTGTAGATATCAACAATCATCAATATTCTCCAATTTAACCTTTCATTAAGTCGACGTGTTACCTATAAGTACGAGGTAAAAGTACGTCTCCAAAGGATGACATGATAGTTAAGCTGTACGTTTTACGTTGTCACTGTTGATGCGGAAGTCGTGTGAGATATTGATAAGACCCTTTTCACAGAAAATAAAATTGAAGAAGCAATAAGTGTCGCTCTAGAAGATGCAAAGAAGAAAGGAGTTCGTGGTAAAGAAGTGACGCCATTCATACTGGCAGCTGTCGCGAAAGCCACCGGAGGTGCATCTCTTGATGCAAGTATCCTTTTAATAGTCATTTGATTGAGAACTTCCAGTTTTAATTTATGATTGCTATTATAATGCTTGATTTTTAACAAGCAGCAAATGTAGATTAAAAAATGGGCTATTCCACTTGTCCCTACCAACGTTCCCCCTGGGAGGAAGAGTGTTTTTTCCCCACCTATCTCTACTGGTTAATATAAACGGAAATTCACTTCCACTGATCCTTATCGATTAGTTTTTATCAATAATAGGTACTCTCTAAAAGAAAAGTTTTTTATTACCTTTCATTACATATTTTACATTTATTAGCATAATTTTTCTATGTATGAAGTAACATTAATTAGATTTCTGCGAAAATGCACATTTCCTATATACTGCTCCGTTTTTATAACTTTTCTTTTTGTGATATTGTAATCGATCATGAAGCAAAACCAAACCTCTCCCTCTTTCCAAATGAATAATATCATCCGTCAACTTTTTCAAATGTTTTTTTTTTTAGCAATTAGCCAACATATAAAAATATTTGGTACCTATCTAATCATCCAAATTAATTTAACCTAAGGCTCCTCGAGAATTAGAAACGTCATTAAATAAAATTCAATATTGTCATATGGCAAATTGTGACAAACAATCATCATTATTAGTACAATTATGACTAAAGAGGTTCATATTTACGTACCTGGCAAAGAGGTTATGTACTTATGTACAGAAATGTACTTGTTTGCAAAAACTAATCGGTAGGGATAACTGGAAGTGAATTTCCATTTATGTAGAGATAGGTAGGAAAAACACTCTTCCCCCCCAGGGGGAATACGTTGGTAGGGGACAAGGAGAATAGCCCTAAAAACTAATCTAAAAACCACATTTTTTTAATGCTTTTTCGTCGAGTTATGTTTTATACTAAAAGTGTCAGCCGAATAGCTAATCGGGAAGTGCTCGAAATTTGAGGTGAAAGTTTCCACAACAGACAGACAGATAAGAACGTGACTTAGCAAAAACGTGGTAAAAAATACATATTAATTGAGTCCCAGATGTCCCAAGTCGCAAATCCTTGTACCTACCATTCAATTAAGTTTCCACCATCTCACTCTCCTTCAAATGCTTTCTTAATGCGTAGATACCTACACAGAACAATTTGGCATCCATTAAAATGCTTAATGAAACCTTGGCCGCCCGTAGCTGTGTAATACTGTCGTAAATTAAATGTGTAGAAACGGCAACGGACTCTAAATGACAGTAGTGAAGCTAATTGCCACAATTTGTTTCCTTAACTGCTCGCAGACATCGCTCTCATAAAGAACAACGCTAAAGTCGGCGCCGACATTGCCGTCGAGTTTAAAAAGGTGAAGAATGTTCACGACTCGAAGAACGCGTTTAATATTGGTGGGAAATTGTCGTCGAGACATTTTCACACTTCGAGCGCGGATCGTGCGAAGGCGTGGATGGAAGTGGAACGCGCCACCGTCGAAGATTCGCCTTTGTTTCCACCTGGAGCGAGCACCGACGGAGATGTATTAGTTATAGGAGGAGCGAACGTAGACAGGACTTATAGAACATCTGAGAACGTGCACGTGAGTACGACTGATAAATTAATTCTTTAAGCACCTTGTCATAATTATATGTGCATGTATAATATTGCCGCGGGGTTGTGATGTGAATAAAATGAAATACGACAACATTTTAACAAACTCTTTATTTAATGCATTTATTATGATAATATTTAGCTCTCAGTCGCCTAGTGCGTACCTTCGGAAAGTTGTAACAACTCTACTGTAAACACTCCGTAATGAAAACATTTGTTAGTTATTTCCATCTCGTTCACTCAAGTCTTATTCAAGTGAATATTAAAATCAAATTAGGGGGAAACAAGTCAAGAGGATCAATTAATCGTGTAGATAAAACCTTTCGAAATAGTAACGTAGAGCAATTAAAAGTCAATCTAAATCCAATAAAATGCGCCATGTCCGAGAGTAACGAACAAACAAAAGTTTGTTGATTAGGTTTCCTAAATCTACTTAGGAGCCTAGTACCAGTTTTAAATACTATTATTATGGGATCTACATAAGACTTCAATTGAACGAGATGCTACAAGGGGATTCAAAATAGTATACCAAAATTAAGAAGGTAAATATACAGGCGGGTTTTATTTTACATCAATCTGTCGAGCGCGTCTCCGCCGTATCATGTGACGAAATAATATTTGCCATTTTTTAATTATATTTGCCTGCTCCGGTAATGACTTGCTGTCTAAATATTAGCAGAAATAGAATGAGAAAATTAATGTTTACTTGTCATTAAACATTCATTTGGTCATTTGGATTAAGTACTTACGTAAATCTAGAAAAACTGCACAAGATGTATGAGGCAGCACATGGAGACGAGTTTATATTTCAATTTATTTAGGTACATTCGTTTAGTTTACAATAAACATAAAATCAGCTATACAATTTTAAAAGCCAAGGCACATGTCACTTTACAGTTTATTTTGGAAGAAATGCAGGATTTAGATTGGATCCTAGCTACAAATTATTCAACTTTCCGAATATAGGTACAAATTTTATAAGATTGGTACATTTATGTGACAACAATATTAAAAAACTATTTTTCTGCATAAATTCACAAAATATTATACCTACTCTAAGCGAACATAACTTCATACTCGTCATTACAATATAATCTATAAAGTTACTTCGTATTAAGTACAAAATATATGTATTGTAGGTACTCAATCAAATATTGGGTTGATCATACAGCCATTTACGTGAACAACTAGGTACCTAACCTATGTTACCCCGCCCGCGCCGCTAGGGCGGCTAGGCGGCTAGGCGGCTGCTTCTACTTGGGACACTTGACAGTCCGCTAGCACTGCTTCAATAGGTTTCACCTATACTTGACACAGCCTTTATTAATTTTACCTAAGTTCCTTACGGGTCTTTATCGATTTATCGATCTTAGTCCGAGGCGCGTTTACAATACAATGGATTTTGTTTGACATTTCACGTTATAAATTAAATTTGAATGAAAATTCTTGAATTACTCTGTTATCGTGGAATCAACATAGGAGCTATCGAGATAACAAACGAATGAGCTTATAACTTTATCACAGTAAAGCCGTTACACGAGCTACATGTCAAACAAAAGTTATTGTGACAAGGTTATAAACGTGCTTAAATATTTTAGAGGCTGACTGC
Source organism: Alsophila aescularia (assembly GCA_946251855.1). NCBI lineage: Eukaryota > Metazoa > Arthropoda > Insecta > Lepidoptera > Geometridae > Alsophila > Alsophila aescularia. The sequence goes on from OX276379.1 coordinate 42,570,556, forward strand.
TCCCAAGGGGTAGCAGCTAATGTATGTATGTACTGTTCGCTTTATACTGTCACAAGCATATAATTGTAGGCACTACGTCATTAAGCTCATATCAGTACTATGTTTGTCATCTGTTCATGCACGATTTCTCGCATTCTACACATGTACAAATGATGTATATATATATTTACATATACGAACAACATTATGTAAGATACCAAGATCTAAATAACGGCTAGTTTACAATGATCCAGTTGCTATGTCCAACAAACAGGTGAACGTGGGTAACAAGAAAGCTAAACCTTCTTGGTGGGTAAAGTGTATTTTGTCACGAGTAACTGACTCGACGCAAACTGACCATAAAAACGATGGTTAGTTCCTGATGAAACATCGACATTACTAAACGAGAAAGTAAAATAGTGATTAATGCTATAGACATACGGAGCAACTTACTGGTAAGGAATTAATTGTAACCCTAGTTACTTATATTTAAATTTTATTTCTACACAAATGAACGTGACGTCCGTGACGTCCCTTTTCAGATCAACCCCCTTAATCGCTATGACCATTCAGACACGTAAAGTGACGTCACACGTTTTCTGCAAGGACTTTCTTGTGGCATAGCGAGTAAGCGCCCTGCTTCTTTATAATTATACCTACAGATAGAGTTCTATGACGACAGCTATATAACTGAAACTTTGCGTTAAAATTTCGGAGTTTCAGTAAGGTTGCTCTACATGAATATTAGCTAAAACCAACCTGAGTTTTGCGTTGTTGCTAAATAAAGCGGTGTTAAATCTAACTAACAGCTAGGAATACTGTTCAGGATATATGTGCTACAAAATATTAAAGAATACTACAGTCAATATTCACAGATCAACATATAAATCGTGAACTAGACAAATAATAATTATATTCTATGAGGTTGAAGTGTGTGAGAGAAGTTGTTTCTAATGAACACTCTTGTTTTGGTGTTAGGTAGGTACTATTATTGAGTTAATTAACTATCTATCTATCTTCTATCTACACTACTTATTATAAAGCAGTTAGTAACAAAAAGTCTGTACAAACAAGAGAATTAAAAAAATGGGCGAAGGGACTTAAAATAAGCACACTTTTTTTTTTTTAAATATTGTCTGTTATTTTTTTGTTCGCGCATCATGTAAACACTACTGAGCCGATTGCAATGCAGTTTTAACTTATGGATAGCTTAGGGTTTGACCTAAAAACTGGTGTACCTATTTGGTATCTCAATACGATGAGATGCAAAAGAGCCATTAAAAAAAATATGACGGCTGAACGAAGTTTGGTATATTGTTACTTTTGGTCCTGGAATAATATAAACGATACTTTTATCCCAGAAAAATTACCACGTGGGCAAAGCCACGGGCACTGCTAGTATAAAAGTAAATACTCAGAAGTGTAAAGATTCTATGGGCTAGTTGAAAAAGTTAACAGCGCAGGATGTTCAGAAGCTTATAATTTATTTGTGACCGATACCACATTAAATACAAAACAGTGGGTAAGAATCGCAATTTCGTAAATCTATTGGTATACAATCAAAACACTCATCCGACTTACAATAATAACGTAATGACTATTTATATTGGTTGATTCCCGTTTTCAGTACAACACAATTTGCTCAGTGATTTGGAAAGATATTTTGCACACGCACTTGACGAGTGCGGCCGTCGCAGCTACTGCGCCGGTTACACCTTCCCACACACTCACCTAATACATTTAAACACAATAATCCAAACAATAGACTAAAAAGAAATGGGGTCATAAAATGATATAAGACTTTATTCCTAAACGCATAAAATATTTCCTATATATACTTATATGAATCTGCAACCTGTAGGAACTAAACACAAGCTTCACTCGGTTCACCTTTTCATCGTCACACGAAAAACGTTCGTCACTAGATCACTCACTGTTCGAAAAATTGGTTTATGTGACACTGATTTCTGATATAATAATATCTAATTACCCTATAATGACATTATCGTTACTGTAGTCCCATCGATACGTTCGGTCCCTACAATTGACAGCGGTCATGGCATTGTGATCGCGGTAGGAGCCGCAGTCCGGCCTACAGCTCGAACTCGGAGCGGGTGTGGCGGCGGTAGTCGAGGCGCACGCGTGCGGCCGAGCGGCGCACGCACGCGGGCGCGCCCACGCAGCCCGGCGGCAGCTCCGCCTCGTGCCCGGCCGCCGGGAATGATCGCCAGCGCCGCCCGAACAGCCGCTCCAGGTAACATCTTAGTCAGATCCGAGTCGCCGCACTGTCCGCCGCCAGAGGCCTGTACTCTCCGCGGGCGAGCTCGCGCATCTCGCAGTTGTTGTTGCCGTTGATAGTCTTGGGGCCAAGCTGCTCGTCGTGCGTGCTGCGTCGCGAGCACGGCTCCGACGCGCGCCCGAGCAGCGCCTCGCGCTCGCTCGCGCGCTCCGGGCTGCCACCGTGCGCGCGCACGCCGCCGTTCGCGTTCACGGCGTTCACGATTATCGTCTGCGAGAGAGGACCGCCGTGTATCGGACTCCCGTCCATGAACTCACCCGCGCCGATCTCGGTTCGCAGTATTCTAATTTTTTGAATCATCTCTTTTATTTCGTATCGGAGTATTCCGAGGAAGCACAACTTTAAAAATGCGATGACACAATACCCTAAAACGAACAGTGCGTCCGCCGTCCTCCGGAGCCAAATCAGTAACCGCTCCGCACAGGCGGCCGTGTGCGGAGCGCAATGTACGGGAGTGAAGGGCGCGGGGGAAGTCGCGGACGTGGCGGAGAACAGGGCGGGCGCGCCGGCAGCGGCCGTGTGGACCGGGGTGCGGCAGCAGCTCGCCGGGAGTGTGGTGCGGTTGAAGGCGGCGTAGTCTGCGGGCCCCGTCACTCCGCAACACCTCTGCTCTCTCTGCAAGCGGTCCCAGGCCTCTGAAAACTCGACTTCCGTCTCGTAATCTTTTGCGAGGCGGATTTTCAACTGAGGCCGCAGCTCGCGGCATACGCGCTCGAATCGGAAGGCCCAGTAGACGCCGATGGCCGCGTCGCCGACGAGCAGCGCGAGCAGCGCCAGCCAGTAGGCGTTGAGCATGCGCTCTGAAAGGCGCAGCGCGGCGAGGCAGCCGAGCAGCTGCAGCAGCCCTGCTTGCGCCGGCAGCGCCGCGTACCCGTACAGGAAGCCGGGCTGCGCCACGCCGAGGCCGGGCACGAGCGCGCGCCGGTAGTCCGCCAGCGCCCGCCCCGCCGCCGCGCAGAAAGCGAGCGCGCCCAGCAGCAGCGCGCCGTTGCACGCGTATATCCAGATGCGGTAATAGCGCATTGCGCGATGCGCGGCGGGGTGCGCGGGGCGCGCGGGCGGCGGCAGCGTCATGGTGGCGGGCGCCGCGTCATGGCGCCGCCCGCGCCCGCGCCGCCGCCACGCGCCGCGCCCCACGCCTCTGCAACACAAAACAATCCGATCACTAAACTCGAATATATGAGTGTCTTGTCTACTCGTATAATAATTTAAGTATTTATTCGTATAATAATATTATACTTGAAATTTGACTAAAGTATTAAAAAAAAACAATTGGAAATGGTTTTAGAAGAATTACAGCCTCGCTACTAGTCGCCGCCCGCCGCTGCGCCGCACAAGGCACTGCATTTAAAAAAGGATTACCTACCGAAGTGACGGAGACGTGGCTATGTTACATAACCGTCGCGGCTTTAGCATGATTCCCTTTTTATCAGGACAGGGATTGGCACATTGTATGCTAGAGGGTATGCAAGCCGCACTAAAAGCCTTTGTGTGTTTTCAATAATGTCAAATTTGTGTTAGACTGTAATGAAGTTGTTTATAATTAATTGATAAACCTTAACAAGCTTCCGTGTTATATCATCGTCATGATATACCTAATATAAATTATCAGACGAATGAGGATTGACCCAAGGTCTGTAAAAATACAAAACCACAGAGCCTGTTTTGAGATATTATTGTTCCAGTGTGCTCATAGGTCAGGTAGCTAACTTTGTTACTAATTTCGTGATCCGAAAAATATATTGATTAGTTATAGAATAATTTGGAAATGAAGTATTTCTTATGTCTTTGAGTAGGTAGTTTCGAAAATAGTTTAATAGTTTTGGAAGTTTCAAATTTCTAGTTCAAACCATTTTGGAAAAAGGAAGTCGATAAAATCTGTCTTTGACTAGCGCTCACATCTATAAAAATAAACCGCAAATCACTATCATATATTAAAATTTTGGCAGACAAAGGTTTCGTGTACTCCAAGTCCAAGAGAACCTTATTTTTTTCTCAAACATTTTGCTATTCATTCTCGATCGCTTAGCTAATATATTTAAATTTAGGTAAATGACTTTGGATTTTCTGTTCAGTAAAAAGGAATTCATGGAAAAGATTAGGTATTGTGAAAACTTTTTGATTAGTTGATTATCATTCATGTGAAAGTAGCTTGCGGCACATGCGTGACTAGTTTTGTCGTAGTTTTGTAGTCTTTGCCGCTTGTCGTCCTCTCTCTTTCCCACCCACAGACTATATAATAAGAAAAAATGGACTCCCACCGTGAATACAGTGGGCGAGAAACATAGACAAGTGCACATCCGTACACTGGACAGGCTGTTGACGAACGTCGCAATGGGAGCATTTGATTATCGCCATTTTGGCGCTGATAGCAGTAGTTTGGCAGTAGTGAGCGTACACGGAACTAAGGTATTTGTACATTTTAACTATTATTTATTCTGTGATTTTAGTACCATGGACGCTCGGTGGCACAGAGATCAGTGGCGTGAAACGATCGTTTCAACCACCGAAAAGAACATTGATCGGAATATACTGTAGTAGAGTAAGCCATAGAATCTTCCCCAAGAATCCCAGCTTTTCTACGGCTGCGTGTTAGCTGTAGAAAAGCTGGAATTCTCGTGGAAGATTCTATGGCGGCCATGTGGCGGCTAAAATTCACCATGTATGTTTATATTTTCTTTTGCGTCATCTTATGACAGTAAGCTTCATAATGTTGTCAGATACCTAATCAGTTAATATCTGTACAGTAACTCAGGCTTTGCGGTAACTAGTACACTTTATATTTATATGTATTTTATTCTTGCGTTGCCTACAATGCTCTGTTCTGATTGTGTCATGAGATTAGTAATAAAATAGCGATGATAGAAGTACTTACAATCCGCCTCCCGTACCGTTTGCGAGAGCCCGCGCTAGTCACAGGAGAGGGCGCGCGAGTCTCTGCAGCGCTCCTACCACTCCGGTGCGGGGCCTGCAACAACGTTTTTTTTAAATAACATTTCTCACCAATTATCTACCCATATGATACCCTGGAAAATGGGTACTAGACAACGGATAAACATACATAGATACTAATATAATATACATCCATGACTCGGAAAACCTTGCGGGATTCATTCTCGCGATTGTTCACTTTGTAGTCAGGGCTAAATCGGTCGTCAAAACATAATAATCAATATTTTTAACAACCGCAAATTTGTTTAGAATTCGGTTAAAATTTTTACTCGATAACAATAAGATGATGTATGTAATAATTGAATGTTTACTGACATTGTCATAACTAACAGTCTCGGTTAGGATAAAGAAGAAATTCTCAAGTCTCAACTACCTAGAATCTACTTTAAAGCTACAAGGGATGCAACAATCCGTTAGAGAAGCCTCCCTGAGTGTTTATAAGTACTCTCTCAGATAATAAAAGCAACATTATAGTTATGGTGAACAATTATAGTTTTCTGAACAATGTCGTTAGGAGATAGGTGTCTCAATTTTTAGTGCAGAAGATGGTATCTAAATAGATCAACCTATTTCAAGAAAGAATGCCCTTTCTGTGGTTTTTCTAAAACTCTGAATGTCATCATAAATTCTAGCGTAGAGCGACCTCTACTGCAATCTGTAAAAGAACCCTTAGAATTGTTTAGGTATAAGTGAAAGGAAAATCTAAATAAACTTTAATTTGAGGACAAATCGTTTTCTTTTTTACCACGTTTTTATTAAGTTACTTTCTTGTTTGTCTTCCTTTCGTTCCGGGTGGAGTCTTGCAACTCAAATTTTGACCACTTTATTAGTTATCCGGCTGAAACTTTCAGGGTAGCTCACAAATGTCAATGCATTTGAAAAATACGTGGTTTTTAGATTACGTTTTAAATCTACATAAGCTGCTTGTTTCTATTTGTGCATAAAATAATATTATTATATGTAACATGAAACACATTAAAGTGCCAGCTTACAGTACCTCAGTTTATATTGAAACCTTGAAACAAAGAAACGAAAAATAATCTTACATTTTATACTCCATTAGAAATAACACCAGTTCCACTAAAATATGATTTAAAAGTGAAGCAATGAAATAATACCCTAAATTCAATAAATCCTAAAATACATCTCAATTACAATAGAACAATTTATTTTTGTGTTTGGTCTCAGCATAAATCTCAAATTACAATATTTAGGAACCAATTGAAGACACTTACTTGCGTCAAAACACTCGACAGCACATCCAAATATTCCCTGCTCTATTGGCTGTATTGCCATTTGACATTATCCTTTATCGATATCTCACAACACGAGGTTGAATAACACGATCTAGCTACATGTTCATTGAATACAGGACGACAATAAGTTGAGAGAAGCGGCTTTGTTATAAGTTGCTGTCTGTACATGCGGCATTGTAAAAGCAAGAACACGCGCCAACTCGGTCCACTACAATATGCCGCATGCTGCTAACAACTCTCGCAAGCTGTGTAAAACGTCGAAACTTACGTATTATAGAACACTAGATTTCCCGCCCGCGACTTCGTCTACTGTTTATCGTGAAAAAAAGCATCCTATGTTCTTCTAGGATATTAAAAACCAACGCAAAAATAGGTATAGCCACAATACATATATAGTCCTTACAACTATATATGTACTGTGGTATAGCACCATTGCTCTTGAAGTTTTTTGACATACTTGTTATTTCGTATCCATGGCAACCGTTTCTTACTGCGAGTAATCAACATTTTTTCAGGTTTCCCGTGGAAACTTACAATTTTCCGGGATAAAAAGTATCCTATGTTTTATTCCAGAGTATAAGCTACCTCCATTCCAAATTTCATCAAAATCCGTCCTGATGTTATCGCGTGAAAGCTCCCCAAACAAACAAACAGACAACGTTTCCTTTTTATATATTGGTATGGATTTTACTACAGCCAAAAGCTATTTGCACCAGTTATAATGCTATCATCATAATCAGCCTATATCTGTCCACTGTTGAACGTAGGCCTCTCCTAATGCACGCCACTGAGATCGGTCTTCAGCTCCCCTCATCCATTCTATTCCAGCCGCTTTTCGCAGGTCGTCACTCCACCTGGCCACAGGGCGTCCTACACTACGTTTGCCTAAGCGTGGTTTCCACTCGAGAACTCGTCTACCCCAACGGTTATCGGTTCTTCTAGAAATGTGACCAGCCTACTGCCACTTTAGCTTGCTTAGCTTAAGAGCTATGTCGGTCACCTTGGTTCTCCGTCGGATATCTTCATTATGAATCTTGTCCTTCAGAGAAACTCCAAGCATAGCTCTTTCCATAGCTCGCTGAGGGACCTTAAATTTGTGGACTAGTTTAACTATGAGTATCCACATTTTGGCTCCGTATGATTGGTAGGACGCACTGATAGAAGACTTAATTTGTCTTCAGGCACTGTGGTATGGATGACGAGAAGACTTGACGAAGCTTGCCGAATGCTGCCCAACCCAGTTAAATTCTTCTGTTGTCTATAATGCCCTTTTTGTTTAATTAAGAGTGTATAAGCGAGAAGCAAACTTCTATCGATCTACCTGTCAAACTGACGAGGAAAGCAATTCTCTACAATAGTTGAAGTGCCAAAGACATCTAACAAAATTACTACACTACCGCGTACACAACTTCTAGGGATTATTTTACTGAAAAGGGGCGGAGAATAAAAATATATCCGGTGTTCTGTGGTACAAGAAAACCTTTCCTTCACTAATTGTCCGTATGTGAAACGGACACTAAGAAATCCGCTCATGTTGAAAATAACATACGTGTAGTGTGGTTCAGTATTGTTACTGACCTCGACGACCTCGCTGCCCCTAGACTAGACTCTCTTGGGAAAAGACAGATGCCACTCAAAAATACCACCTCGACATTATACTCGCATAAAATAGTGACTTGACATTTGCCGGTTCGTTCGACAATAGATGGACGGAGCGGTAATGGACTTTGACTTAACGTTGTATGTAAAGCATATATTAGGACGGCGAAATCAAAACGTTCGGTAATTAATTAGAGAAGTTTTATATCATTCTTAATTCATGTTTTGAGTAATAGACACTCAATTAAACCCCTCTTTGTGAATTACTAATTACATTCATATCAAATGTTTGTTCCGGATATACAGATATATATTATATATATATATATATATATATATAAAATTATATTATAGAATTAAGTAAAACAAAAAATTGGTTTACGCACTCTGCTTTCACACCTTATATATATTACCACTGCTTTCACACCTCACCAACTCATACCATCCTACTAATATTATAAAGTAAGTTTATTTGTTTGTTTCGCTTTCACGCCTTAACTACTAACTACTCAACCGATCATCATGAAATTTTTCACACACGTTGTCAGTGGTATAGAAAAGGACCTGAGGTGCCTTTCATTCCGATATAGAAATAAAATATATCGAAATAATAATGTTGTATGGGAATTGCCACTTCGATGCCAAAATGACAGCTGTCAAAGTAACAGGTGTCAAAGTGACAGAGGTCAACCCTAGGGGTGCAATTAGGAGGGATTTTTGTAAATTTCAGTCCCAACGGGGTGACGAGGGTGGCAAAGAAGTTGCACGCGAACAAATTTCGCCTCCTCCTTCTCCCCTTTTCCCCCCTCCCTCTCCCCTTCTAACACCTCCCTCTCCCTTCTCCCCTTTCCTATCTCCGAGGTGATATCTACTTGGGTCAGAAAGTCTCCTTCGAAAATCGGCAGGACAAAGAGATCGATGGCCGTATTAAGAATTCCTGAAGAGCTACTGGTCCACGAAGATGCTGATGAAGGGTGACCTTCCTCTTTCACTAAAGTGCACCCTCATAGACATGTGTGTCCTTCCCGTTCTAACCTACGATGCGCTACGGTAACTTGGTCTTAGACCAAAGCACAAAAATCCAAGTTCAAGGTTTGCCAGGGAGCCATGCAGCGGAGCATACTTGAGGTTAAAAGGACAGATCGAGTTCGAAACACCACGCTCCGTTCAAAAACTGTCATTGCTGATGCAGGTTTCAAAAGTGCTAAATTGTAGTGGAATTGGGCAGGGCATGTAGTCTGCATGTACCTAGAAATATGGGCAAAGTTGACGCACAACCTGAGCCCAAAGACGGTCGGCGACGTCGTGGCTGGACCCACAAAAGGTGGCGTGATGACTTAAGCGCCTATCAACCACGTTGGATTTCGCTTTGGATAGAGACGCGTACGTATATTATATGCGTGGAAGACAATGGGGGAGACCTTTGCCTAGCAGAGAGACACAAAAGGTTAACAACAAGATATAAGTTCAAAAACTAAAACCCGACTACTGTTGGGTAAAACATAACCTATGACACTCTTGCTATGAAGACGAACCGATTGTAAAAATAGGACCAAGTTTTTAGTTTGAACACCTTCCTATAATTCGCCGTAGTCGGGTAAAAAAATATAGCCTATGACTCTCTATAAATGAAGACAAATCGATTAACACCACCCTTGTCCAAATCGGACGTAGAATTTATTAGTATTACGCACATAACCCTTCCTTTGCTTCGCCGTAGTCGGACAAAATAAGAGCAGCCTATGACACTCTGTACCTGAAGACGAATGGATTGACACCTCGCTTGTCAAAATCGGACCAATAGGAGCAACGCTATGGTGGGACATCCACATAACCACATACATAGTTACATACATACATACATACATAGACTGTTAAACTCATTAACCTTCCCCTGCTTTGCTGTAGTCGGGTAAAAAAGTGGTTCCGGACAATATAGTATCAAAAAATATCTTCTTTTTTTTATTTTATTATGTTGATTGTTTTTGTTTGTTTGTTTGCAATAAATACATTTTATTATTATTATTATTATTAAAAAGCCTTAGAGTGTTATGCAAGCAATTATGTCCGCATAGATGATAAACAATCCACACTAATATATAAAAATGAAACGTTGTCTGTTTGTTTGTGGAGCTTTCACAATCCAATTTTGGACTCGGATTGTAAATAGGTACTGTACAATATACAGAACAACATAGGATATTTTTTATCCCGGATAAAGGTAAGTTTCCACGGGAAACCTAGAAAATGACGATTACTCGCTGTATGGAAAGGTTGCTTGGAAATGAAATAATAACAAATCTGTCAAAAAGCATCAAAAGCGTTGATGCCATACTTTTGCATTGATTTTTGATATCCATGGGATCCATGTTAAGAATATGGGATGCTCTTTTTCGCGATAAAATGTAGTCCTCGCGGATGAAATTGCGGGCGAAAGCGAGTAATAGATAAAAATGAAATATTTGTGAGCCTATGTTGGCGTGTGGAAAATCGTGGTGAGGATAACGAGATACCATCCACCCTCCGAGTCTCCTCTATTACTGAAATGCATTCAGTGAAGTGGATCAAATCCGGGCATACTGAATATTTTAAATCATCAACAACCCAAAGAGATTCTGACTAAAGTATATCGAATAACCGTAAATAATAAAGTAAGTATCAGATGTTTACGAAAAGAAAGCGAGTTTCTTTGTAACATATGAAAGGACAGCAGTAAAAAGTAAATATAGCAGTAGGTAAACAGTAATATTACTTTTAAACTTCAGTATATGCGCTGTAACAAACCCGATGTTTTCTGGTAACGACTGAAGTTAACAAAATAGAATACACAGAGCTATAAAACGAACTTCCAGTCATCAGTTATAAAAGGAACACGCGCAGCAATTTCTAAAATTGAACTTGGAAGTTTAACAATGTACGACAAAACAACATGATAATGGCAGTGAGCTTTCAGAAAATTCTGTTTGTCCCTCAGTAGCCGTAATATGAAAAGCTTTTGCAAGTGACGGCATGCCAAAGCAAAGCTCTCGCCGTATTTCCCCTGTTTTTGCAATTTCCTTAGTGATTGGCAACGTTCAATACGAAGAGGGTGTCTGAACGATACGATTTTACCTCGTTATTGGAGTTTCGGCTGCGGGACGTGCTTTTTGAAACATATACATTTTTAAACAGCCGTTTATGTTAGGTCCGAAAGGTAAAATATGAAAAAGACTATTAGATATACAGAGTGACCCAATTTTGAAGTTACTTTTGTTGAGAACATAGTTTTTAGTTATTTTCTATTTTTCTTAATATTTTTTTCAACATCGTAATCAGCCTATACTTGTCCACTGCTGGGCGTAGGCCTCTACTAATTAATGTATGCAACTGAGCTCGATCTTCATTTGTTCCGTTTTACTATTACAGTATTATTTCGGTGTTTTATAAGACTTTTGTTCACTACCAACATACAAAAAATCAACATGTTACTAGTGGTAGTTTGGTCAAATAACTAAATTTGTGTTGAAATCTCAAGTTATCTCAGAAAGAATCAAAAATCATGGGTCGTACATAGGGGTGATCCCAGTAGGCCTTGGGGACCCGTAACTCCCATTTTCATTTATACCATATTAGCTAGCTAGCTGCGTCCCGCGGCTTTGCCCGTGTCCAATCTTCAATGATGACAATTGAGGTAAAGTTTTTTTTTACCTTTTTTTGGCATTAAACCCTCGTGGGCGTATTCAGAAGTCCCTATCTCTTTGACTCCTTTCATTTTGACGAAAGCTTCAAAAGCACAAAACCTTAGGATTTTAGGTCAAATTTGATTCAAATGCTTCAAAACCTAAAAGGAATAAAAAAAACGAATATTTCGTTGTTTTTTTCTAAATTGTGTTTTTTTTAGCCATAAACCATCCCGGGCGTCATCAGAAAACCCTGCCAGAGTTTTGTCATAATCCGTTCAATGGTTTAGGAGAGCATCGCGCACATACAAACACTCATTAATTTTTATATATATCTATATATATATATATAGATATAGATTTCTTGGGACAACCCGTATAATGATGGCATCTCATTCCAACTTGTACACAGAGTTCGAAAGAAACCAAATTTTCTACTCTGTGCAATGATACCAATCTTGTGCCTCCTACTTTTATTGGTGCAGAGCAATCTGGGAAAAGTCATAATAGAGCCCTTATATGAGTAAATACAAAAAATTAAAAAAAATATTGAGAAAGTTAACTTAAACCGGTAATATAAAGTACGGTTTATACCTATCGGTTTATTACCTTAGTTTATTACTTAACGTAATAAAAATAAATCTATACTATTTACATCTATAATATACGAGTATACTATAATAAAATGTAAAGTTTTTGAGGTTGTAGGGTAATTTCTGGATCTACTAAACAGATTTTGAAAATTATTTTATCAATAGAAAGCCACGTTATTTGTGAGTGTCATAGGCTATATATTAAAATGACCACGCATGCGAAGCCGCGGGTATCAGCTAGTTTTATTATATATAACAAAACCCGACAGGGAACAAAACTAAAAAGAGGCAAATAAACTGTAGATTCTTTATTAAAAGCTTTTATTTAACTTGCAGTGTTTGTATGTATGTCTGTTTAGGTCAAATCTTGCAAGCTGAATTAAAACCACTTCCACTTATCCTAAAGAGTTGAATTTTTGCATGTTCGTTCAGTTCCGATGACAATATATTTTTATGGTAAGCATGACCTGAATCAGCATCCAAGAACAGCTCCAGATAAAGGAACTCTTCAACGGGCAAAAGCACTGTCACGAAATTTTGTGTACACATTCTATTATGATAGCTGGTTTGAAGTTTTACCATGACATGGCTTCAGCGCTCGGGTTGACTCCTGACTTGGGTAGTCCTCAACGGTTAACAGCATAGACACGAAATGTTGTATACGCATTACATTATGCTAGCCGGTTTAAAGTTTTACCATAACATGGTTGCTGATCTCAGTTTGGGTTCCTGATTAGGAAACTCCTAAACGGTTAACAGCATAGACATGAAATGTTGTATACGCATTTAATTGAGATAGCCCGTTCTAATTTTCTTCAAGACTTGGCTCCTGCATAAAAGCTTGTTTTTCAAATGTTTTTAAATAACAAAACTAAAAGGAGGCAAACAAGCTCTAGATTCATTATTTTTAAATAGAAAATAAAGTCATTTCATTCATTTCATTTCTCCTTTGAAGGGATCAGCTAGAACCTGACGAGCCTCATGCTTCCGACTGTATCCTATATTTAAATAACAAAACTAAAAGGAGGCAAACAAGCTCTAGATTCATTATTTTAAAATAAAAAATAAAGTCATTTCATTCATTTCATTTCTCCTTTGAAGGGATCAGCTAGAACCTGACGAGCCTCATGCTTCCGACTGTATCCTATATTTAAATAACAAAACTAAAAGGAGGCAAACAAGCTCTAGATTCATTATTTTAAAATAAAAAATAAAGTCATTTCATTCATTTCATTTCTCCTTTGAAGGGATCAGCTAGAACCTGACGAGCCTCATGCTTCCGACTGTATCCTATATTTAAATAACAAAACTAAAAGGAGGCAAACAAGCTCTAGATTCATTATTTTAACATAAAAAATAAAGTCATTTCATTCATTTCATTTCTCCTTTGAAGGGATCAGCTAGAACCTGACGAGCCTCATGCTTCCGACTGTATCCTATATTTAAAAATCAAGAATTTAAACCTTGTTTACCTCTTTTTAGTTTTGTTCGCAGTCTTGTTTTTGATTTTATATTTTTTTAAAACCCTTATAACGTTTGTGAATGGTCTTTTAAAGACCTTCATTTTGATACCTCAATTGAAAGGTTTTGATCATTTTGTGTTCCGTCGGAAATACAATATGGCTGCTGGCCGCTTTATTCGTTTTCTTGACACTTAATATAACCAATAGCACTTTCGTGATTAAGACAAATCCATTGATACCTCATTTATTAAAATCCATCAAGCCGTTTAGGCTTTAAAACGCTTCAAAAAACATAAAAACAGACAAACAAATATACACACAATCCAAACATATAACCCTCCGCAGGCGGGAAAAAAATAGGTTATCTCTTTCTGGGTGCTGATACACACACAAAATAAATGAGGAGTGGTTTCTAAGGAAGGGAACCAAATAAATAGGTAGGTACTGCACTGACGGATTCACGGGCATTTTTTCTCTTTTAACAAAAATCGCGGTAACACAACAAGTTGTTTACTCTTGTCTATCGGTTGAACGGTTTCGTACGCCTTTCGTTTACTTTATAAAATGTAACATCTTCAGCGAATTGCAACTTCAGCTTGCTAATAGCATAAAGGTCGGTGACTTTGGTTCTCTGTCGGATAATCTCGTTTCGGATTTGATCCTTCAGAGAAACCCCGAGCACAGCTCTCTCCATACTTAAATTACTTTCACTTTAATTCCGACATCGAGCGCGTACTGAAGTATTCCACTTAACTCCCACGCCCTCGTCCCATCATCCGCATTTATGTGACCTAAAAACTATTGAAGAAACGACGAGTCATAACTTACAAACGATCAGCCCAATTCTGAATCTAATATCGCAGAAAAATAGGCGATCGCAATTCAATAGTAAATCAATGCGTTATATTTTAGTGCCTTTTAGTGATGAATAGAAACTTATGACATTAGAGATCCTTCTTGCTTATTGATATTTCAAATGAAGTATTTGAACATACATTTTCCTTTTCAATTTCTTATATCTTTATTGGGATGTAGTTTTAAATTTAAATCGACATAACATGTGCTTCTGAGCATTTTCATTTTAGAGTTAGCAAGCGTGTACTTTGTAGTGAATAGATATCCACTACAAAGTAATATCACAATTGTTCACCTAAAACGTTAGCAGAAAGCACCCTGTTTATGCTCATAATAAAAACAATGTTGAAAGTAAGTATGGAAATCCATTACATCCCAGATTTTCTTTAAAGTTTTCTTTTGTATCCCAGTTTTGTTATTATTGATTAAACTCGCAGAGGCTACAGAAAAAGTTTTATTAGTTTCATATTGTGCGCCTATTTAACTAGCTGCGCCCCACGTGAGGGATGATGATGATGATGAAAAGTATCCTATGTGTTATTCCAGGGTTTAAGCTATCTCCATTCCAAATTTCATCAAAATCCATTCAGCCGTTTGAGAGTGAAATATAATGATGATGATTATGAATAGAATCATATGTGTTATTCCAGGGCTTAAGCCATTTGAGAGTGAAGGATGTGTATAAGCTATCTCCATTCCAAATTTCATCGTTATCACGTGAAAGCTCCCCAAACAAACACAAACAGACAACGTTACTCTTTTATATATTGGTGTGGATGAATGCATTCGTCCAAGACAGAATTAAAAATGAAATGTACTGGCCATAAATACCAGCTAAGGCAGTTCAGGAAATGGGCAGCAAATTTTTCCTGTAAATTAACAGCAAGAAACTACTGCAATCACCAAGACGTCTGCCAAGCGCAGTGATTACAGCTAAACTATCACCAAGAAACTACTGCAATCACCAAGACGTCTGCCAAGCGCAGTGATTAAAGCTAAACTATCACCAAGAAACTACTGCAATCACCAAGACGTCTGCCACCAAGCGCAGTGGTTACAGCTAAACTCACCAAAAAACTACTGCAATCACCAAGACGTCTGCCAAGCGCAGTGACTACAGCTAAACTATCACCAAGACGTCTGCCAAGCGCAGTGATTACAGCTAAACTATCACCAAAAAACTACTGCAATCACCAAGACTTCTGCCAAGCGCAGTGATTACATCTAAACTCCCTTATGATAGGCACACAGCGAGCAACCGCTGCAAATCTATAGGGGACGCCGATCTTTAGCAGTGAACATTTATCGGCTATGATGTTTGATTTAAAATTAATGTATAATTTAAAACAAAGTCACATGAACAATTTTTTTACTTCCTATAAGACAAAACAACGGATATTTTCACATAGCCGACTCTGAAATCTATTTTCCCTATCTCACAAACCGATGTTTCTTTGAAACGAATGGCTGATAAAAATCAGTTAGCCCTTTCGGAAACGGCACACGCGATAATGAATCTGTCAACAGGCAGCCACCGGAAGTAAAACAAGCATCGATGGAGCTCGCCGCTGTTCACCAATATCGCTTTGTATTCTCATCCACTTCAACTCTTGATCCCTGTACTGTCACTGTTTGTGTTTGTGTTTTGCACTGGCAAGCTTTCAAAACCACTTTTGTTTCGTTTTCTATGCACGTTTTGAAACTAGTTGTTTGTTTCCTCAATAAATGCATATTTTTTCCTATAATTCTTTCGTTTGACCAATGGTTTTTTTTTTCGTTAATGCGTTGAAAACAATCGACGGTAAGTACTAAGTACCTATATGCACAGTACACATAAAATATTATCCTAACGGAAATATAACAACAGTTTGCGGCCCGGTCCACCAGGAGTTGAAGGTTGTTTTAGTGATTTAGTGATAGAGCTGTTAGAAGAACTTCTGAGGTAGAGCTATATATGATTTAGATTTATTTCCCCTAAAACATCAACAGCTCAACAAGCAGTCGACAAAATCTACACAAATCCACAGCTTGTGGAAAACTAATTTAGGGTTCAGTTAAGAACTTATTAATCACATGACCTATTTCATCTGTGTGTGTAAGAAGAATGCGCTTCAAGTCGACTTACATTCATAAATGCCAAGAAATCGGTTCATAATTCAGCAAAAAGATCACCAATAAACTATTGCAATCCCCAATATCAAAACTATGCAAGATGGATTCACCTAACTATCTATACGCATATTTTACAGTAGACAAGTAATTAAATGGAGCATGTACCTACCCTCTTACCCAATGATTATATAACGACATTGTTACAATTACATCATTTTTTTCGGTATTTTATGAGAATGCTATCTTCGACCACATTGTCGCATACCACCCTGACATCATTTAATTAGGCACAAGTTAAGGTACCTAGAAACAGCTAAAATAAACTTTATGACTAGGTACTAATAGGTATTAAAGTGCCTATAAAATCAGTGCCTTTAGACTCGGCGGTTTAATTTTATGCATCCTAATTATTTATACTATGATGCTTAAGTAAATCATTTGATGTTGCTTGTCTCGTTGTGTTTATCTCATTGTCACTTTTATATGTAATTGTAAAACTAGTATAAGTTCCTAGTTTTAAGTTTAATTTTAATTATTATTTTTGGGAATAAAGTTTATTATTTATTATTAGCTTAAATTTGTAATTTACATATGTATTAATATAATTTCTGACAGTTGAAAACATTGTAAAGAATTTTCAAAAATGGAAAAAATGACATATTGAGCGTATTTCCAAAGCACCGGTAGAGTCAGAAGGGTATTTCCTTTTCCAGTGTAAGATTTAACTCTGTTGGCACATGAATGGGGAATTTCCTTTTCAATCTCAAACCATACTTAGATTACCAAAATTTTATTGATTTGATCTTTTTATAATATTTTATGTATTTCTCCTTGTTCATGAGATGTTTATTTTGACTTGTAAAAGTGCTATTATTTTGCCTATCTATCTATCTATACTTATAATAAAGCAATAAGAACGAAAAAGTCTATACAAAGAATATAATTTAAAAAAAATGGTCTAAACTATATAAAAAAAGTATACTAAAGTATACTATTTAAAATAAGCTACTGAACAAGAATATAACATTTTTTAAGTTCGTGTCTGTCGGTTTGTTTGTCTGTTTATCTGTTTGTCTTTATGTTTGTTCGCGCATCAAGTAAAAACTACTGGACCGATTTCAATGCGGTTTTCACTGTTGGATAGCTTAAAGTTTGAGTTAAAAACTGGTGTAAACTTTGTATCTGAATCCGATGAGAAGAAACCGAGCAATCGATAAAAAAATTGTCGGAAGGATTTTTGATCAAATGTTTTGATATTCGTATTTTAGGTCTTGGAATAGTAGATATGAGTACTTTTAACATATAGAAGTGACCACGCGTGCGAAGCCGCGGGTACAGCTAGTTTACAATAAAATACTTTGACTTTGACGTTTGTTGCCTTTGCAACGGCCAATCAGAAAATGTTTGGGAGAAAAACATTGTAACCATGTGGTAGAGCAACTGAGACTGGCAGCACGCCAAACCTAAGGCTCCAGCTAAGGCTCAACGTTTGGACAGAGCTTAAATGCGGCAGGAATCATGTCACGCACACATAGGCGGGCACTGACACTACATGTAAGCAGATTGGGCAGGCAAGTTTCAATAAAAATAAACTTAGATAAGGATTTCTTATGATTCATGACTAGTGACTCGCCTTGGCTTCGCACGGTTAGTGCTTAGACCGCGGCATTTTTCTTACTATTAGCATTCCTACACTTCGCGCGTATTACCTGCTAAAAAAAGTTAGCGTAATTGGTTGGTCTAGTGGCTAGAGACCCTAGGAACGAAACCAAACGGTCACGGGTTCGAATCCTACAAGGTGCAATAATTTGTGTGATGAGCAGAAATGTTTGTTTTATTCGTATTTATATATGTTTATCCGTTATCTAGTGCCCATATTACAGGGTATCCTAGTTTGGGGCTAGGTAATTGGTGTGGGATTCTCCCAAATATATTTATATTATTTTTTATTTATTCAAAATCTTTGGCAGTAACGCTCGTGGTGATTTTTGACAGACTTGTTATTATTTCGTTTCCACGGCAACATGAGACTACGTTACATAAAGCGAGTAATCGGCATTTTTATCGGCAAATTTTCATACCTTGGGTTACATTGTTGCATTTTTTTTTATAATTTGCATGAATATTTCGTGCTTATTATAATATTTTGGAGAAAAGTCAAATAAATGTGCGTAAATCATTAGTATTAGTATCATGCGCCTAGAAAAAAAAACTATGCAAATAAATGATAATGATTACAAAATGAAATGATTTTTGAAAAGGTTACATGATTAATAAGTGAAATAAAACAAAGGGCCAGTAATCAGACATTTAGTTATGAAGATATTGACGTCTGTTTTTTTGAAAGAATCGTAATGAGATTTCATACTTTTCATACAATTTTATCTATCATATTTCGTTATATTAAGATATAAACACGATATAACGAATGGTTTTGTACATCAAACAAGACAAGTAAAGAAAAATACACTGTTTCATACACCAAACTTACATCTTTCTCTTACCTATTTCGGGGGTTAATGGCAATAAAGTTCCAAAAACCATACGAATGTAACTGTGTGTTTTGTGGTGAATGCCCACAGGTTCCGCAAGCTTTTATATCCGTGCTGACGGAGCGCGGCCAACCTCAGCCGTCTTAGCTAGTTTGGTGATGTATGCGAAACAAATGCACATCGTAATGAAAGCAATAATTTGACTTCTGTTAACAAAATTACTTGGCTCCATAAACAACTGAATAATATACAGAAGAAATGTTATCGATGCTTGGGAAACGTGCGTTAACTAATTTTACCAAGTACACGTTAGTTCCTTTATATTAATACTAGCTTTCACCCGAGACTTCCTCCGTGCGGACTACAGTTTATCGCGAAAAAAAGCATCCTATGTTCTTCTAGGATATTAAAAACCAATGCAAAGGTATAGGTAAAGTTAGCACCAACGCACTTGATGCCTATTGACTGACTTGTTACAGGATTTTTAGGATTCACGTATGTATGTATGTATGTATGTATGTATGTATGTATGTATGTATGTATGTATGTATGTATGTATGTATGTATGTATGTATGTATGTATGTATGTATGTATGTATGTATGTATGCATGTATGTATGTATGTATGTATGTATGTGAGTTTATTTATGTTCATAACTTTTAAATGCTTAAACAGTATGGGGTATCGTTAGAATCCTTACATCCCCCTGAGTAATTTAGGTTTTATTTTTTAATTTCAATATGGCGGCAATATGACTCCATTTTAAAATGCGAAAAAAATTTTTTTTCTTTGAATTTTACAATATGGGTATCTAATTGAAGGCCTTGATAAGCACATTCCAACAGTATATAATTTGTCGGCATAAGTTTTTTTGGCAGGGCAGGCGTGTTTTTATAGCTTTTAAGCAAGTTATTATTATATCGTTTCCATGGCATGGGTTCCATACAGTGAGTAATCGTAATTTTCTAGTTTTTCTAAAAGTATCCTATGTTGGTCTCTATATTGTACAGTACCTATTTACAAAGTTTCATCAAAATCCGACTAGCCGTTATCGCGTTAAAACTCCCCAAACAAACAGTCAATCAAACAAACGAACAGCCAATTAATTAAATTCACTTCCGTGGATTTATACCTGGAGTAAAAGAAATATATTTTGAAATCATACTACTTGTATTGCTTTTTCATGCCCAAAATAAGAATGAAAATATCAAGATTAATTTTCCATTTAGCTGCAAAATGGATAATACGGATGGTAACACAAAGACTATTCCATCATCCGACAGTCCATGAACCATGATTAATTTAATTTCTCGCACCAAATCAGCAACGTTGTATTTGTAAATGAAAGCGTTGGCGGCAGAGCTCGGGGCACGAATACGCCCAGTTATACATGTTGCCATGTTTGGATCCCGCACACTAACGCACGACTACGTTATCTCGTTATCCTGTTGTCTCTACATACGTGATAGCTGCGCAGAATCGTTATTATACGTTTGTCAATATGCTTGTCATATTTCTGTAAATATTACAGCCGGCAAAAATATTTATGTTTGACTGAATCCGTTAAAAATGATTTACATCCCCTCAACAGCCTAAGCAACTGAAACATTTATCTTACTGCTTAACTAATGTAACACGAGTGAGCTCAGTATTCAAGGGCCCAGCCCGTGCCCGGGGGTAGAGTGGCGGAGCCCAAAATTCTTGTTATTTCAATAAAAGCATTTCACTGCGCCCGCACGCCTGCTCGCTATAGCCCGCCACCCGTACGTGTCTGTACATATTCCGATGCCGAGTTTATACTCTGTACCCAAATTGTTCCGGCGAAATGTTTCATTTAAAAAGTTACG
Organism: Alsophila aescularia; assembly: GCA_946251855.1. Classification (NCBI taxonomy): domain Eukaryota; kingdom Metazoa; phylum Arthropoda; class Insecta; order Lepidoptera; family Geometridae; genus Alsophila; species Alsophila aescularia. Next base: position 42,591,663 of record OX276379.1, read on the forward strand.
GCTTATATTATTACGAGACACATGGTATTGTCCACGACCCCTATTCTTATTTGTATTTTTTGATATGCTGTTATAAATAATATATAATAATATATTTATTCAGTTAAAGTTGATAAATTAACGGTTTTGAAACTTATAATAATTAGGGCTAGGTAAAGGTATAATTTAAAAACACGAAATAGATAGGGTAAGAGGTAGATAATAGGGTATCTGCTGCCGAACTACGCTTTACGTCCGCTTCAGCGTACAGCGCCCTCCCCCGAGATCTTTATCTTTAAAGCTAGCCTCCATAATATGGGACCTCTTAATAAACTTACAATTTAATTTCAATTTTTTTGTTTATTCAGTGTTTATGATCATCTCTATGTGTATGGTGTATATGAATGTGTGAGTGTAAGAGGGTGTCAATAGTGTAGTTTTTGAAGTAGTGTAAGGCCCAAAATATTCTGTTTACGTCTGTGTAATTTGCCATAGGGTACCACGAAGTACCTACACTTAGTACTTGCACTTTAACTTATTAAGTAAATTGAAAATAAATGTATATCCCAACTTAATCGAATTGTTATTTGCTGTCTGCTTATGTCTCTCTATCCTACTTGTCTTAATTTTTTAGCCCAGACTAGACACAAGACGAAGGCTAATTAATACAGCTGTGCAAGTGGGTCTTAGCTCTTCATATAATTTCCATGGAATCCATGGAGCCGTTTAGGCTGTAAGACACGCCAAAAAAACGGACAAACATACATGCTACCCAAACACATAAACCCTCCGCAGTCGGGTAAAAAATAGTTGACCTTCACGTGGCCTACATACAAAATGAGTTATCTGAATTCGATGTTTCTATACAATCTACTCACTACATTTACGTAGAAGCGCTCTATTAGAACGAAGGCGCGCAAAGTTTTTACGAGTCACATGATGGTCACATGCAAATGAAATTGTCATAGGTCAATGTGTCAGGGTCTTGGTGTCGTCGTAAAACTACACTTGAGCTTTAGTGTCAGTGCTAGGGCTAAGGAATTCTCTATTTCGTGTTATGATTTATTTAGATCTGTGTCAATTATTATATACAAAACGTATCTTATATATTTTATCTATATCTAACTATCTAAACTTATGTTAAATCAATAGGTAGGAATAAGTCTGTACATAGAAGATAAGAAAAAAAAATATCTAGGGTACTTAAAATAAGCTACTGAACAAGAATATAACATTTTTCAAAATCGTGTCTGTTTATTCGCGCATCACGTGAATATTACTGGACCGATTACAATGCGATTTTCACTGTTGGATAGCTTAGGGTTTTACTTAAAAGTCGTTGTACTTGGTATCTCAATCTGATGAGAAGAATTCGAGCAATCGAAAAAGAACATTGGACTTCTGAACAAAGTTTGATGATTTTGCTACTTTTGGTTATGGAATATCACAGGATCCTTATATCCCAGAAAAATTACCGCGTGGGCAATGCCGCGGGCTCAGTTAGTTTATTATAAATATAGTATATTGTACTTTATAGGTATTTTTTTGGTCCTGGAATAACATGTATGGGCTACTTTTAAATGAAATGACCACGCAGGCAAAGCTGCGGGCACAGCTAGTCTTCTTATATTATTTTAGCGTAGACCTAAACTTATCAAATTACAGCTCGTTACCTGATCATTACAACGCAAAATTAATCAGCGTTGCGGAATTGGGTAAAGCCGCTTTAAAATTTGATTAAACGAAACATTTTATGGGATTAGGAAGGTGGAAGGATGATAGGTGGTTATGCGGCCGCCTCTCGTTAAGGAGCCTTCAGTGTTACATAGAGGTACCATGTCTGCAGTAGCTATAGTTCAAAAGGGTCTTGTACCTAGCTACCGTTGAAATGTAGGTACCTAGTTATATTGTTACTGGTGACTCGCCCCGGCTTCGCACGGGTAGACTAACAGCGCGGCATTTTTCTTACTTTAAGCATTTTTATACCCGTCGTAACATCTAAAAAATACGCCAGGAATGGTAATTAAAAATTTTTGGCAGCAACAATCGTGGTGTTTTTTTTATCATAGACAACTGCATTATTACTCACGTTATTATTTCGTTTCCATGACAACATGTCATTCCGTCCTATATCTTTGATACCTTGGGTTCTTCTTCTTCTTCTTCTCAGCCTTTGTCATCCCACTATTGGGCATAAGCCTCCTCTCCTTATACCGTGGGTTACATTATAGCAATTTTCGTAGGGAACTCAGATTTTTGATAACTAAAATATTGCCCATGTTTCTCGTTGAGCTACATAGCTCTAGCTTTCTATAGGTGAAAGAAATTTTAAAAACGGTTCAGTATTTTTTGAGTTTGTCCATTACAAACAAACATACATACATACAAACAATCCAATATTTCCACTTTATAATATTATTAGTTCAGATAAAGGCAGAGCCTAGACGGCCTGCTCCACGGAAAAGGCCTGCCTTCCTCTCATCAACTTTTCAAGATTGTTCTGATACAGAGCAGTTTATAAAAAAAGCAATGTACCTAATTATTTCATATCCATCTCTTATTAGTCCGTATAGAGGCTGATACTCAGCAGTGCCTTGAAGGCAGTGCTTAGTATCAACCTCCTCTCGCAAGGCGAAATGGGCTCCAAGTTGGACCGTCCTCAAGAATATTTAAAACTAGACCTTTAAAAACGGTTAATTGACTTTATTGTTATATGTGTAATAAATGTTCACAAAATACTTTATCCGGATGTGGTAACCAAAACACGATTAAATAAATTTGTCTTGATAGAAAAAAACCGTAAAGTTTCCTAAAAAATACGCGGTTTGACGTTCCCGTCTATTGAATGAATCAACTTCATTCAGTAAATATCAAAGATAATTTTGCAAAAAAAATAATGTGTGTAATCCCAATAAACATTTAAATATGTATGTGAAATCAGTTTTTAGAAAAATCAAAATATTATTTAAAAAATCAAAATTACTTTGAAAATATTAACTAAAATCTGCTCCTGAGGTGCATCACCTTTCCTGTTTAATCTGCACCTCTTCAAGAGCAGGACAAAAATTTTAGTTACCATAGCGCCTTAAGCAATTTTTCCTGGCCTGTGCTCAAGTCCTCCGACGTAGATTATATTAGTCATCATCAGCCTATAGGTACATTACGTTCCTAATGATGCCCTTCTCGCAGAGAGAGATAGAGAGGAGCGAGAGATAGAGAGGAGAGAAAGATGGAAGGTATAGGACCGAAACCTACACGCTGACCTAGTGCGGCTTGGTGGTGGACATCTCATGTCTATGATTGAGGTTCTTGAACGTTAAATAATAGGGGGCAAACAACGAAAGTGGGCGAAGAACTATTAAAAAATATAGGATTTCAAAACAAAGGACAAATTTCTACATTTCTTTGGATGATTAGAAAAAATTGTCAAAATCAAAAAAGGGGCAAGCGGGTTTTCAAAACCGTTTCCTCATTATGTTTTTCTTAAAATCTTTCAAGCAATTTCAATTGCTGTGCTGAGGTTCAAACTGGGTACCATCGGATTGTAAAAAACCTGTTATCGTTCGGACAACTTTAAAAGAAGGAAAAAATGAAATAATACAAAAAATATATAAACAATTTTGTATTGAAACAACTGATTCATTTACATTACAACAAAACAAATATTTAAATCCTTTTGAATTGAACCAAACGATGCCACACTCGATTTAAATTCATTACATTCGTAGCTGGAGGTATGAAAAATGCCGTTAACTCCCATTAGCATTCAGTACCTACCTGTTCAATATGCAGTGGATTTAAATTATAATTGTGTGAGTTTGCATATCCAATACGATTAGGTATATGACATTCTCAATTGGCCGTGTTCCAGGGAGTACCATGCTTCGGTGGACTTATTACGCAAACTGCTTTATTACATCTAAATGGACTAAAATTCGACTAAATAAAATAGCTTTTACCGTCTGCAAAACTTAATTAAAATCTTGATTATTTTATTTTCTGTGAAGTAAGCTCTACCTGCATTCAGCTTGTAGCTTTATTGAAGTACTAACTGTGCCCGTGGCTTGGCCTGCGTGGTAATTTCTCTGGGTTAAAGTAATCTGTGTTATTCCAATACCAAATTTCGTTGAGCCGTCAGATAGATCTTTTTATCGATTGCTCGGCTTCTGCTTATTAGATTGAGATACCAAGTACACCAGTTTTTATTTCAAACCCTTACCTATCCAACAGTGAAAACCGTACTTTACCAACAAACAGACAGACACGATTTTATCTAGTAGCTTATTTTAAGTACCATAGACCTTTTTTTTGATTATCTTCATTGTATAGACTGTTTCGTACTAAACTTACTGCTTTATTATAAATATAGAAGATGAATGAAAAGATAAGAAGAGAAAAAAAAAATATTGCTCTTATGGATGCAATTGATTTGCTAAAATATATGACATGAGAAAAGCATAATGTCAGCGTCGCAATTACATAGTTCGTATATTTTAATTAATGTATTACATTTTATTTAGTTCTTAAATAACTGTCAAGTTTAACAAGGCATAATTTGATTGTTATAATAATCGTATCAGAGATTAAATTTTTCCCTTCCACTAAAGGGCTGTTAGGTTTATAGTTTAATTAATATAATAGTTTTTTTATATGCCTTTTTTATACGCCTGTAAATATATTACACTACAATAAATCAAATTACATTTTTAAGTCGGTCAGCCGAGAGCAGAGTGAACGAACAAAAAAAAACTTAACTTAACTTGTGAGTCTTAACGGAACGTTGATCAATATAACAAATGTTTCGACCCATCGTCACTAGGTATATCAACAATTTAAATAAAACTTCTTAGAGTTCAATGTATTAGTAGTTTAGAGTTTGTTGCAGTGAATTACAAAACGATAGCTTATAATTGAAATGTAACGGCTGCCCAAACCATTAATAGTAAACAGTATCCTCTATCGATTTCCCATTTTTATTTGATCATTATACTGGCCACGTTTTGGTGTCCTCGAATGCCAAAAATAGCCTTCGCAATTAATTAGAGCCCCGTAGGGCGCCGCCCGCCCTGGCCCGGACTTTCATGAATGGAATTTATAGTCTACGCGTTAAGTGCTACCGATATTTTTCTAAGTTTGGTTTTGAAGTTAAGCTGCACCGTAGTTACTTAATATTTATATAATTATATTGCTGTGTAGTTTATTGTACATTTTAATTATTTATTTGTATTTAAAAAACAAATGGTCACTAACAAATGGTTTTTTACAAAGAAGATATTTAAAAAAGAAATGGTCTAGGGTAGATAAAATAAGCTACTGAACAATAATATAACATTTTAAAAATTCGTGTCTGTCTGTTTGTCTGTCTGTATGCTTATTCGCGCATCACTTAAAAACTATTGGACCGATTGCGATGCGTCACCGTTAGATAGCTTATGTTTTGACTTAAAAACTAGGGTATTTTATATCTCAATCCGATGAGAGGAAGCCGAGCAATCGATAAAAATATTTTTACGGCTGAAGGTATTATGATCAAATGTTGGTATATTGGTATTTTAGGTCCTGCAATAGCACAAAGAGTACTTTTAACCTAGAGAAATGACCACGCGTGCGAAGCCGCGAGCATCAGCTAGTAGTTACATAATATTGCAACACTACCGTCCCTTTTTTAGCAATTATTTTCTTTCCATCCTAAGGTTGTCTGGATGAGTTCGCTTTGAGCGATAATACCGCCCATTATACCTATTGTTTGTATAATTTCTATATTTCTATAATTTGTTGTCTCAATAAAGTGTTATTGTTACTATTTCAATCAGGTTATCCGGAACATTCGAAAAATGGACTAACAATAATTCTTTGAGTTAACAAATCTACTTGAAACGGATTTACTAAATAAGTAAACATTATAAAAAATAAAAAACTTTTATGCAGTAGCCATGTCATGGTGAAACTAAGAACGGGCTATCGCAATTCAATGCGTATACAACATTTCGTGTCAGTACTGTTAACCGTTGAAAATAACCCTAGTCAGGACCTAACCCTGACTGCAGCAACCATGTCTTGGTAAAACATAAAACCAGTTATCATAATAAAATGCGTACACAAAATTTCGTGTCCGTGCTTTTGACCGTTGAAGAGTTTATTTATCTGGAGCTAATCGGAGATGTCGATTCAGGTTATGCTTACCATAAAAATGCATTGTCATTGGAACTGTACCAACATGCAAAAAATCAACTCCGTAGGATAAGAGGAAGTGGTTCCAATTCAGCTTGCAAGATACATACATACATACATACAAACATTGCAAGTTCAAGGAAAGCTTTTTAAAAAATAGGTACAAAAGCAATTGAGATAAAATGTACACGTGAAATGTACATGTATGTTTGCATGTGAACGGATTTTTGTATGATGTGGTGTGGTGGACAGATTGAGTTTTTTACAAGGATCTCTGTGGCAGCTATGGTAACCGTTGAAGATAAAAACAAATATCGTGCTCTTATAAATCCATCTAGGAGTTTCCAAACGTGATAAAAGTGCATTTAAGGATTTTTGTAAAATCTACAAAAAAGAGGAAAAAAATATTTTTCGCTAAGTTCGATTCTGCTGCTTATAACGAACAAACTGTTTATACGATTTTTCTAAAGTTGCTACAAATTCATAACAATCAAACTTTTTTAGTTTCATACACTATATATGTTAGAAATAAGAAAGTCAAGTTTTTTACTTCAAAAATGTTCAAATTCAGTTTACGTTTTAACACCTTAAATAGATTTATAAGAACACACCTTCCTATCTTTAACGGTTAACATATATTTTGAACGACATAGAGATCCCTGTTTAATGACTCTTATAAATAACTCGATTATACATCTAATAAATAACTAAATAAATATTTCTTTAACAAAACTATTCAATAGCTAAAGAATGTAGTACGGCTATAACATTATAACCGACGCGGCGACGTCACCACAGGGCACAGAAGAATAACTATTTAACTCCTAACATGTTTAAAGTTTGAGGATGGTTTTGTGAGGGTGAAAACCATGTCTGGTGACTCTGTATGATAATACGATAGTCTAACAATATATAATTTGTTATTAGACAATGGAGTTTATGGTTATAACCTGCGTAATTAAATAATGGCAATTCCTTTTTTACCACTTTTTTATTAAGTCTCTTGTTACTTTTTCTGTCGTCCCGGGTGGAATCTTGCACCTCAAATTTCGAGCACTTCCCGATTAGCTATCCGGCTTACTTTCAGGGTAGCTCACAAATCGATGACAATGTATTTAAAAAATAAAAATAAAGGTATTTTTAGAATACTTTTTAATTTTCATTTTCTGCTTATTTCGCCCTATCCGTGGAATAGGGCCACAGTGGCCGTTAGGTCTTTATGTTGTGTGTTTATGTGCATTTTTGGGATCTTACAATAATTATGCATCTATTCACATTGTAAAAAAAAAATTGACCTTATTTTGATATAAAAAATATATATTTTGTTTTACGCAAACAGCCACGTAACAATATTCTCCGACGAATACCGCCACTAACGCCAGTGCATCCGAATTTTTCCGTTGAAAACGGCCACTGTCGCCTCAGCGACTATTTTCCACGTAAATATTTGTGCGGGGAGTCGGGGAAAGAGGTCATAAGCGCATCGCTGCCTTTATTTAGCGGAATTGCTAGGCGTCGGGCATTGCACCTGCTCAGTTCACCTGGGTAGACCACGGGCACTTTCAAGGCTAAATAATTAAACCAATGAAGAGCCTACGTGAACTTGGGTAAACAGATCATTTTTGAACCACAAATTCAGGTCTGACGTCAGCATTAGGTACCTGCTTCGGTAGGAATCTATTCAGACCTACCTATAGGCACACACTGAATAACATCAGATTTCATAATGTACAATTAAATAAAACTCCTAGGTACCAACCTAATCCAGGTACTTCAATCTACGTTGATATCTAACCTGCTTGATAATAAAACACTGTAACGATAATTAATGGGTTCTACGATATAAAAGGGTGTAACGGTGATTTCTGAAAGTAAAGGTAACAAAAAATAAATTGGGGCAAGTCGGACCAAAAGTGGGGTGAGTCGGGATTCTTGCCCCATTCGGTCGCTCTGTACGCGAGGACGCTATACCTTTCCTCAGAATCACTCGAAACTAAAAATACTCGCTACTATTTTGAAATTAATAAAATTACCCGGATAAACTTAGACCGGAACGAGCTTCAAGAACTATTGGATCAAGACCGTTCGGTAATGTACTAGCTAGTGGGTACTATAGTGGAAGATAAAATATACAACTCAAATTCACCAATATAATCTTTATTACCTTTGGTTTAATCTTGCTCATGTACTTAAAATCTAAGGAACCGTGCCGTCAGTACGTTGAACGGACACCCAAGCTAGCATGTAAAGTTGAGGACAAAACATGCAATTTAAATTCACCAATACAATATTTATTATCCTTGGTTATAATTCTGCTTACTTACTTAAAATCTAAGGAACCGTGCCGTAGGTACGTCAGACGGTTACTCAAGCTAGCATGTAAAGTTGAAGACAAAACATGCAATTTAAATTCTCCAATACAATATTTATTATGCTTGGTTTAATCTTGCCTATTTACTTAAGGTGCAAATAATCCTAGCCTGCAGATCCAACTCAGCAGCCAAGAAATACCAAGATCTAAGATTACCCTGCTATAATTAGGGTCGATATAGAATTGAAAAAATTAAGTATTTACTCTAACAGAAAATTGATGAATTTGCCGGCCGGCAGTACAGTCTACTTATTTACCTTTTTCTATAGGGTTAGCCGTTATGTTGGTGAAGGTAATTCTCCATTAGACGTTCCAGCAATGTCCAATTCGCGTGAGAGGTAGCCAGGCTAGACCCCTCAGGCGTTGCAGGTGTCCAGCAGGTCGGTGGGGAACCAAAGTTCAACACTCCGGTTAACGAAATATATGGATTAAATACGATACCGCATCCCAAGTATGTGGCAGGAATCGTTGGGTATAATGTCGGCGTGGCGTGACGTATTGCAACACGGTGGCGCCTTTTTTACTCAAATCCGGGGAAGCCTCCTTCGTGGGGTGTCTCTAGTCCGGGGGGAAACCCGCTGTGAATGGATAGACACAACGTTTTTTAGAATTCTCGACTCCGCAAACGCCACCGCTTTCGGTTCGCTAAAATGGCGTCTCGAAAAATGGATAAAAGTGATTTCACAATTGCGATCCTTATTGCCGACGACACGAAAATTCCAACAGAATCTCTCACCTTTTTTTACGGGTTTTATAATTTGCAGGGCAGAATCCTGTCAGTCCTGTTAGGATCTTCGGCACCGAAAGGGAAGGACACGTCTCCATTGCCGGTGTCTTTCTGTCTCGCCGGATCTAGTTTTTTTCTTTACGAAATCTATCGGGGATACATTTCGTTTCACCAGGAAGCCTATCGGCGTTTACACATTGGCTTTGGACAAATATTTTTTTATTTTTAAATTTCTCACCCTAGAAATCACATTTGTTTATTTATCCTTTTTTCAACTACTTTTGACAGCTAAACAACTGCCAAACGTCAAGAATTGTTTTAGACTATATTCTATAAAAGCGTTCCGTTTCAGACGAAAGGTACGGAACGGAAAGGTTTCTTTGCTCCGCCACCGTCCTATCCTCGTAAAACTATATATCGTGACTATTAAATTAAGATATTGTATGGGTTTGCTTCGGAAAAAATCTACGTTCCTAAATTTAGCATTTGTTGCATTTAATTGCTTTGTTTAATTTATTTCTATTTGCTGACATCGCGGGGCCGTGCCGAACAACGGAACGCGCCCTTTTGCTTTGCCAGCTAATCGATGCAAAGATAAGTAAAATTTCCGGTAGATGTCACCACCTGTCTCCGCGTTCATCAATTGAACTTTATTAACTGCTTTCGCTGGTATTCACCAAATACGAACGATAGTACTGTTTCAATCAACTATGTGCGACTTCAATGTCGTCATCTGATTCTAACAACAAACCATAACATGGCTTGTCTTGTTTATTCCTACTTTTACTTGTCGAATTGTTGTTTTTATAGGTTTATTGTTTTTTATTTAAGTAGCGTTTTGTCAACGCTACAACACCTAGGTACTACCTAGTCTAGGGACTATAGACCTTTTAAGCAAGGTTGTATCACCATTTTTGAAAAATAGTACCACCATGTACTCTTGTGCCATGCCTCAAGTGTTCTGCACAGTTGACAACGGAGTAAAAGAAGACCTGTAACTCCTTGAGAATAGATTTACCTTTAAGAGCTCCGATGTAACTCCGTCTTCACCGGAGGTTATTCTATTTTATTATCACATTTTACTATCTCTATCTCTTCCGAGCTGACTTTTGGTAGCTCATTAGTATAGAGGCGAGTCAACGTGGCTCTTGAATCCTCGCAAACAGTCTCTGGCAGAGGAGCATGCAAAGCGTATAAGTGTCCGTAGTAAGATCAAAGATGAGTGATGTATTCGCCATTGATCTTAACACCATATCCATTCCAGTTCAAAAGCTTGAATATTTTATCTTCCAATGCAGAGGTGAACAGTTTCGGAGAAATAACGTCTCCTTGTCTCATCCTTTTGTGCAACTGGATTGAATTCGAGCTCCAATCCTGAAAACGGATAGTCATTGTGACCTTGCTGTACAAACACTTTAATACTTCGATGTACCGGTATTCAATCTGGCACTGCTGTAATGACTGTAGCACTGCCCAGGTTTCGACTGAATCAAAGGCTTTCTTGTAGTCCACAAATGCTAGATATAGTGGCCGATTATACTTTTTGGTCTTCTGTATAATCAGCCGAAGCATAGGATGTGGTCTACGGTGCTAGAGTCTTTCCGAAATCCAGCTTGTTCGGGAGGCTGAAAGTCGTCAAACCTACGAGCGAGACGATTTGTAACTACTCTCGAAAACAGCTTATAGACGTGACAAAGAAGCAAAATGGGCCTATATTGTTCAAGAGGGTGTTATCACCTTTCTTAAAGAACAACACCATGCACACGTTCCTGTGCCACGCTTCTGGCGTAGTACCGTCGATGATGACGGAGTTAAACAACCTCTGAAGGACTTTAAATACCGGTGTTCCAACCACTTTTAGTAGCTCTGTCATTATTCCGTCCTCCCCTGATGCCTTGTTGCTCTTAAGCTGTTCGAGAGCTATTCTGATCTCGTATAGGCTAACGTCCGGGATATCTTCGGTATAATGTCGGGTCAAACGGGCTTTTGCATCGCTAGCTGTACTAAAAAGGCTACGTAATGAGGTGTATAATTGCCCATAGAACTTCTCAAGCTCACTCAAAATCTCTGGCTTCGACGAGACGATACTGCCACTGTCCATCTTCAGCTTCGTCAACAGGCTTTGCTCAATAGCCAGATCTCTTACAAACACTTGTTTTGCTCTATTACGTTCTTAATACAATTAGCATTATAGGAATGCAAATCATGTCGCATCGACTTGGATATCTGTTTATTAAGCAAGCTGTAACTCGAAATATCCACTGAAGACTGCAACCTCATCTCGTTTCGTTCTGCCATAAGTTTAAGTGTTTCCTCATAGTGTTTCTGTGTTCTATTTTTGCAGTGGGTCTTAAAGAACTCCGACCCGACTGCGTGAACAATTTCCACCAGCCCGTTGTTTAGTTCGTCCACTGTATCGCATTCGGTAAGGATTTGGAAGCGATTTTGGAGCTACAACTGAAAGCTCTCGGGGTTTTGGATTTGGGCAGGACTTGGGCGAAGAGTAGATCTCATCAAACGAGACCTTTCCAGTTTTACGTTGATATTTAATGAGCCTCTTACCATGCGGTGATAACTGCCAGTCTTAACCCTGTTGATCACAGAGACTTCATTGAATATATGCCTATTGGTCGTAAAAATGAAATGTGTTTCGCTATGTGATAGAATCCGAGACGAGAAAATCCGTAGAAGAACCAAGGTTACCGACATAGCTCTCAGAGTTTGCAAGTTGAAGTGGCAATGGGCAGGCTATATAGTTCGTAGAACCGACAACCACTGGTGAATAAAGGTTCTGAAATGTCGGCCACGAACAAGCAAGCAAAGTGTACCCCCCCACACAATGGACCGATGACATTGTAGCCATCGCAGGAAGTCGGTGGATGAAGGTGGCACAAGATCGTCATGGTGCTCTTTGGAGGAGCCTATGTTCAGCAGTGAACTTTTAAAGGCTGACATGATGATGATGATATGTGTATTTTTGGCGTATATAGGTAAGTGTTCGACCACGACCTCACGTGATGGAAAGAGATGTGGCGGTAGGTGTAGCACGCTTGCTTAGTAGATACCATATCTGAACATGAACATATCTGGGTAATAATTCATCGAAAACACTGATGAAGGCAGAGCATTCCACTCATTTGCAGTTCTTTTAATAAAGGAAGTAGCGTGGCGCTTCGTTCTTGTGCATGGCACTTTGCCGATCGTCTGATCATACGGTGATGGAAGGGTGATGCGGGAATCAGGTTGTGCAGTTAAATAACAGTCTACCAGAGCTAAACGGTACAATCCAGATGATTTAAATTTGTAATAGTTAAATTTGTCAAAGTATCATTGCGGGGCTTGCAATCTGAACAAATTATAGTTTTGATACAGTAGCATTTCAATCGAGCCCACCAGAAAAATAGTAGACGTTAAAAATCACTCGGAGAGAGACGCGCCGTCCGCGGCCAGTATTTCAAAGAAAACAGTATACGAGTAGCACACATCGATCTCGGCGATTGCTTGGTGCTCAGGAAATTAGTTTTCAACTTGTGAGCAAGTTGCCTGTATCCACTTAACTATACTAGGGTACTAAAGTATATACAATGTACTCGTATAAGTACGCGTATACATACCCGATGTCTATGTGAACACAGTACATATATAGTCTTTAGACTATAATATGTACTGAGATGTTACGTAATAAGTAGGAATCTGCAACTGCTGAAACTTTTCATCTTTTGTTTCGATATTTTGAAATGAACTTAGGTTATGGATTTTGACAAATGTGTGTGTTTGTGGTAATTAATGAATTAACTACCTAGCTGCACCCGTGGCTTTGCCTTTTGGACATTATTCTGCGCTAAAAGTAGGTATACCTTGTGCTATTCCAGTACCTACAAAATATACCAAATTTCTTCTAAATTCGTTCAGCTGTCGTTTTTTATCGATTCCTCGGCTTTTACTTATCGGATTCAGAAGTATACCAAATTTTAGGTCAAATTCTGAGTTATTCAACATTGAAGAAAATTTCAAGCAGACACAATTAGAGTTGCCGCGAATAGTTGTTATAGCGAATAGTCGAATACCGATTAATCGCCATTCACTTTGGCGAATAGTCGAATAACTCAACATTACTATTCGACATAAATAAGGCACATTAAAAATATTTCTAATTTCTTCTAAGGTTGTGAGAAAAGAAAACAATAAAGTTAAAGAAATCTGTTTCATGTTATACATAACTACATATATATGTAGTATTTTAATTTTTAAACGCTAGCTTTGCTTTTCTTGTACATATTTTACGGGGAATACCCCGTTTTGTATTACCCAGCGTTTACTATTGTAGGGGATTTCCCGCTCAATCAATACGCTTGTGTTTAGGGTAGGCGGCACGCATTTATAATTTGATTTTCGACATCGGTTGACGTTTTTTATTTTTTCTTTCTATACTTATTTGAAAATTGCTATTGAATTAAAGACTTGAATACTTAATTAGTTAAAGTGTTACTTAAAAAGAAGAACAATCATGCCAAACCCAGGAAAAAAAACTCATGTTTGGCTACATTTTGAAGAGGAAGAAAACAGTGCAAAATGTAATTTATGTGGTGTAAAAATAATTAGAGCAGCAAAAAAAGCAGGAACGACGGCTTTGCAGAATCATTTGAAATTCAAACACCCAGATGAGTATGGTAAAATTTATGGAAGCTCAAGTAGTCATGCTCAACATAATGCTCCCGCAAAATCATCTCCAAGTACTTCCTCATCCACCCAGTTGCCCATTCAGCTTTTGGTGCAACCGTCACTGCAACAACTACTTGAAAAAAAAAGCTCTGGGACATCAACGATAGCCGAGCAAAAAAATATCACTACTTGATTGGTGAAATGATCGCTATTGACAACGAGCCACTTTCCATCGTCGATCATCATGTGGGCTTTAAACGTCTTATTAATAATGCTTTGCCGCAATACACTATTTCTGGCAGGACATATAAAATAATTCCAGACATGTATGAGAGAGTGGTTAGCAAACTAAAACACGAGTTAGAAAGGGCTAAAGCTATAGCATTCACTACCGATTTTTGGACTTCTTCTGTAAATAATGCTGCATTTCTGAGTTTAACAGGACACTGGATATCAGAAAACTTTAAACTGAATCATGCCGTTCTAAACATGGCTCATTTTCCTGAATCACACACATCAGAAAATATCAAAAGAGAACTGTTACAGTGTGTAACGAAATGGGACATACCCATCTCTAAAATTCAAGCGATTGTTCACGATAATGGGGCGAATGTGGTTAAAGGAGTTAAGGAAACTCTACTTCCTTCAGAGCGTTGCTTCATACATACTCTCCAGCTGGTGATAAATAATGCATTAGATAACAGTTTTCCAATAAAATAAATTCTTACTAGTGCCCGCCGCATAGTGACACATTTTAATCATTCAGTATATACAAAACTTGAAAGTATTCAATCTGAGCTCGGGCTTCCTAAGCATAAACTGATTTAAGATATTCAAACTCGCTGGAACTCAACATATTACTTACTGGAGCGTCTATTTGAGCAAAAAAGAGCAATTTTGGTGTATATTTCAGAATCAAGGAGCGTGAATTTTGAAAATTTGACCAGTGATCAGTGGGAGGTTATAGAACATCTGTTAAAGCTCTTAAAACCTTTCGAAGAGATAACAAAAATCACGAGTTCCACATATTCACCTATATCAGATGTGATACCTAGCACTGTTTCATTAACCAGATACCTAATGAAAGATGCGCTGATTCAACAAACTGCACACGTTGATGATTTTAGAAAGGCGTTAATAGAAAATATGCAAGCCCGTTTTAACTTGGACGATCTATGCTTCAGGAAGACATATTACTTGTCGACATTTTTAGACACCCGCTAGAAGGACTTTAACTTTGACGCTACCCAAGCTGAACGGATCCGTAGAGTTGCGTTTAGAGAAGGTCTTAGGCTTTCTTTAGATGACGAAAATGATGATTCGGATCCAGAAACGGCATCCAAAAGGTCTCGTTTAGACAATGAAAGTGAGCATGTCGATTCAGAAACTCATAAACTATTTTGGGCATGTTTTGAAGAATCATCTATAGAGCAGCCTACTGAAGAGCAACCCAAGAATGCCACTGCTGAAGAAATCACCCACTACATCGCATTAGCAAAGGCTGACAGAAAAATAAACCCATATGAATGGTGGGCTTTGAGTACCAATAAGAATAGATTTCCTACTTTAAGTAAGCTTGCTAAACAATACTTAATCACACCAGCAAGCTCTGTTTATTCAGAAAGACTATTTTCCGAGGCAGGTTTAGTTTATGAGGAAAAGCGAAATCGACTTGCTCCCGAACGTGCAGAAAAAATAGTTTTTTTGCACCACAATCTGCCTCTGTTGGATTTTAAATATTAATTAAAAAGCCTAACTAATTTCATTTCATTAATACGATAGGCACAGGCACATATTATTACAGATAATAATTGATACTGTGTATTGTTTTATTAACGAAAATAATAAAAATTGATTATTTTTAACTCATTCGTTTTTTTGTTCGTTAAAAGTTTGTTTTAGATTATTCGCCGAATGCCGAATAATACTAGCTATTATTCAGTATTCGACGAATATCAAAAAACTGTCGAGTAATGCCGAATACCGAATAATAGCGAGTATTCGCGGCAACTCTATCACAATAGTTTTCAAGTGATGCGCGAATATACAGACATACACCCTCTTTTTTGAATGAAATATTCTTGGTCTTATTTGGAGTTGTCTAGACTTTTTTAAATTACTTATAAGTTAAGTTTGTTTCATTTTTAAGAATGATATCTCTGTTGGCCTTTACTGGCTTCTACAGCTTCACTTTGCTAATGCGCTCCGCCGCAATGTGTGACGACTGCGCTGAAAGTTAAAATTTTGACAACTGGCACAAGGGCACCCATTGGGTAAGAACCTCGGCTTGGACTGTCATCTCGTTTACGGGAACATCGAACTAAACACCCCTCGATCGCTATTGTTAGTAGTGATACGGGGGGCCCTGAAAAAATGTCTAGGAGCCGTTTGATTGATTAAATCAACTGAACACCGATTCGTAATACACCTTCGAGAAGAATCGGCAAGAAACTCGAAGGCGAATAATGAAACTGATTATGAATAACGGGACGTTCGATTTCGCCAGCGAGATCGGTGTCTGTGTATATTCCCCCTGGCGAGTTGCCAGAGGATATTGTATTGGGCGAGGCCACCGCTGATAGTACTTTGGCTGCGATGGCGTCGTCCGGATCGTCCATGAAAACGCGAGGGCGTATAAGGATAATGTCGTGTCTGTTGTGTAGTTCGCGGCTTCAACTACAAGGGGGTTGGGGTTATGGGGCACCGCATCAAAGTAGCGGCGAGAGGCTTCTTTCATGAATTGACGGATCGAGGGAAGCTCGATATCGCGGTGTAGGTCGGCATTCCTCTGATACCAGGACGCACCTGTTGCATTTCGAAGGAATTTATTCTGTATAATCTGGAGCGGTCCCAGAGAAGATGGGGAGGCGTGCGCGAACGCTACCGATGCGTAAGTCATGACGGGGCGGATGCAGGCTTTGTAAAGTGTCACCTTATTTCTATGGGACATTTTACTGCGCTTGCCTATGAGATGGAATAGGCGACCTTTGAAGAAGGCTGCCCTGCCGCGGACGGTTTTGACGTGTTTGTTGAACAGGAGTTGATCGTCAAGGGTCACTCTTAGGTACTTGGTGGACCGTTTCCACGGGATTGGTTGGTCGAACATCGTTATGTAGCAGATGGGTACCGAGGATTGGCTGCCTCAGTAAAGCGCATTGCTACGCTTTTCTCAGGGTTCACCAACATGCGCTACCTTAGGAACCACTCTTCAATGGCAATCATCGCCCGTTGGAGGTTTCTCCTAGCTGGGATGGTCTCCACCCTGTCGTGTAAATCACAGTATCGTCGGCAAAGAGGGAGATCTCTACATTAGAAGGGCGCGGAAAATCGCTGGTGTACAGAGTGAACAAGAGCGGGGAGAGCGCGGAGCCCTGAGGGATTCCGGCTCGGATGAGGTGTGGGACGGATTTGATTCCCTCGACACGATAGCGAAAGCTGCGGTTTTTGAAGAAGTCTTGTACTACGAGCACAAGAGGGTCCGGCACTCCAAGCTGGTACAACTTGTATATCAGCCCGGCGTGTCAGACTTTGTCGAAAGTCTTAGCTACGTCCAGGAAGACGGCTGTCGTGTTTTGGGTTTTGGGGTACCGGTTGAAACCAACGAGGATGTGCTCCGTGATTTAGTGCACTTGTTGTGGACAAGAGAGGCTTGCGCTAAAGCCGAACTGCTCATCGGGGATGAGTTTGTTAAGTTTCGCGACGGACCAGAGACGACACAGAATGAATCGCTCGTAAATCTTCCCCAGAGAGCCGAGGAGACTCATGGGGCGATAGTTAGAGGGCACGGTAGATTTCTGGCCTGATTTGTGAATGCCGATGACGTTGGCACTCTTCCAGGTGTCGGGGAACGAGGAATTACTCATAGCAGCAGTGAAGATGCTAACTAAGAGATTAACTAACGGCGTAGAGAGGTGCTTGAGCACCCTGTTGCTGATACCGTCAGCGCCAGGGGTCTTCCGCACCTTGAACCCTTGATGGCTCGGCCGCTTTCGCGGGCTCGAGGGGTGGGTCAGTTTGGGGTTGGGTGTTTCTACGTTCGATTTCGCGTCCACCGCGGCGATGTGAATAAAATCTACGTTATCATCGGTGGGGGTGCACTGGGCTTCGAGGCCAAGCACTCGGCCTTATCCTCGTTTTCGAACGACGGAGGGAGGTCGATCCTTTCGAGGGGGGACAAAACTGATTGGGTATCTGATTTGAACTTTTTCGCCAACTTCCAATACGCCTGGTGAGTCGGCGAAATGTCAGTCATCAGATCGTCTCATTGATTATCCCGCAATTCCTTTATGCGCTTCTTAACCGTGCGATGAAAGAATTGCAAAATGGATTTGCGTTCAGGGGTGGGCTGTGCGTCGTAGTGCCTAATGGCTGCGTTCCTTGCCGTCATCAACCGCCTCACGTCCTCAGGCAGGTTCCAGCGGACGGTGTTGAGGTGGCAGGTGAGGGCATCGATCGAGCTGGAGAATATAATTTATAGAACATTTAACTATCATATTATATAAAATGTCCGCTCACTTATTGATCAACAATTCCTCTCTGATTGTTTGGGCCTAAAAGAAAAACGTGTGCTTTTAGTGGAGCCAGATATAAGAAAATAAAAAATTAAATGTTATGTTACCTTTATCAAACTTATAATAACTTAAATGAACTGTCAAAATTACTATTACAAATATTTACGCGCGAACACTTAACTACTGCCAAATCCACACTAATATACAAAAGAGAAACGTTGTCTATTTATTTGCTAGTTGGTTTGTTTGTTTGAGGAGCGTTCACATCTAAATGGCTGAACAGATTTTGATGAAACTTTTAAATAGTTACTGTACATATATACGAGTAGATACCAACATAGGATACTTGTATCCCGAAAAATGGCAAGTTACCGCAGGAAACGGGTTTATTTTTATGTATACTGAAAGGATAGAACTTGACATTTTATACGTAGGCTTTGTACAGTATAGAGACAACAATAGGATACTTTCATCCCCGAAAATGGTACCTACTATTTTCCAACAACCATTTTACGCCAAGTTACCGCGGAAAACGAGAAAATATTTTTTATTTGAACTAACGTTTTTTATCTTTATTTTTGACATGACGTTTTATACATAGGCACTAGGCAATATAGAAACCTTAATAGAATAATTTCATTCCGGAAAATGTTAAGTTACAGCGGCATATTTTTTTGTTCTTATTGATTAAACTTGACATTTTAAAACTTGACGCAGGTATTGTATTGGACATGTACATTATGAATCCCCACTAATACTCGTATATGAAAGTTAAACTTTGCTTGTTTGTTTGTTTGGGGCGCTTTCACGTGATAACGGCTAGATCGAATTTAATAAAATTTAAGAATGTAGATGCTGTATATCATAGAGACCAACATCGTATACTTTTATCCTGGAAAAAATCCAGGATCAATGAACCCCACGACGTTGCCTGCTTCTACAATTGTACAAGGGGAATGACGCGGGGCGCAGCTAGTACCCAAACTCTAATAGGCAACTTAGAGCACTTTTACATGTCATAATCTTAAATGTCTCCTGAAGAAGTAGAAAAATATTTATTCTAATTAGACCAAATTAATAAATTAGGTAACCTATACTTTAAGTTTGAAAAGGAAATTTCCCGACTCAGAGTTGAATCACGCACAGGAAAAGGAAATAACTTTCTGACTCTATTGGTGCTTCGGAAATAGAAATATATAAATTTGAGAAGAGAGCACCAACAAACTCAACAACAATTAATTTAAAAATCCGTGCTCTCAAAAGTTTTTTACGAAACAAAGAGTTGTCAGAACGGAAATTACAGAAAAAGTTTAAAACCGTTTCCAGCCTAAATCATGTCACGTGAGAAAGGCAAGCTTGTTTTTAATCATGTCTCGGCTGAAATTGAGGCAATTTGCACGCTCGCCGCCTCTTCGTGATGGGTCTTGAAAGTCGTTTACAAGGCTTGGAAGGGTAAACTAAGGAGTGACACGTTATGACATGCAGATGCGCTGCGACGGCTTGCACCAGGCACGAGATTGTACTGCACCGATTTGAAACCCAGTTTTCCACTTTTTAACTGTGGACCTGTTTACTTGAACACGTTTTTTGCTACACAAGGATGAAGCTAACCTTTGTAAACCATTAATTTGAGGAACTGTGTTTTATGTAGATAAAGAAGTGACGCCGGGCAAACCGGTGAAAAGTTTCCGAAAACATTTTAAAGCTCGCTAGATAGCTATACATAAACCGAAAAGCAATTTGTTGGGTACAATTGATAGCCCTATAAATCTCAGGTTAACCTGCTCCGCGAACACGAATCGTTTTTATGCTTATTTAAACAGAGAATAAGGTTGGGAAATAATTTGAAGTGATAAAAGTTGCAGGAAGCCTAATGATCGGAGGCACGGAACATTCTAATCTACATTAACCCGGGGCAAACATTTGCCTAGATTTAGGGAGGTTAACGACAGTGACTCGTGACACCACATATGCTCCATCTTACATACAGATATATATCAGTTATCGTGATCTACGTACCTATATACAGAGATGTGACTTATCTAAGATACAAGTATCTGAAATACAGATACAATCTCACATCCAAAATACTATGTATAAATGCATTTTGTATCTTGTATTTAGATACCATTTGTTTGGTATCTTGTATTTCGTAAATACTATGTTTGCTAAAATACTTTTAATAATAATTACCCATGAATTGCCTATGCAAACGCAAAGATTCTACTGACATTTGATGAAACTTTAGTCTAGGGTCAAATTGATAAATGACGACTCTCGCCATCTATCAAATAGGCCCCAGACTAATGTTTCAACATTTATATAAAAAACTTAAACTCCATAAAATTGTGTTTAAATTTAAAAAGTATTTTATCTTTAAAAAGTATTTAGAAGATACGTATCTTGTATCTAGGATTGCAGATACCGTCCCATAAGGTATCTTGTATTTGGTATCTGAAATACTTATTTAATAGTATCTCGTATTTTGTATTCCAGATACTTTGTATAAGGTATCTTGTACATCTCTGCCTATATTCATATGGGCTATGCTTCATGTTTCCTTAAAGTACTTCTGAAATACCACTGAATAAACATGCGATGATATTAATGAAATGGGTAAACACAGATACACATATCGAATTTTCGCACTAACATGAAATGAAGTGCAACATGTGTTTGCGTGCGTTTATGCTATAAAAACGGGCAATTACAAGCAGAAGTAGGAATGGCTCATCAACGACATATATTTTTACGAACAAACGTTGAAGCTTCAAACAGCTGTTGTGAATGAATTTATGATCTTAATGCCATAAAGCCGAAAAGCCGTTTCTAGTGTCACCACGACTCTACGAACATTTATTGGCTTACTTAGGTGGCATGCTGAAGAGCTCCTACACCTTGGAAAATTCCTGTAATAAAACAAAATTTTATTACCTTCAGCTATGAAATCACCTTTCAAGTATTGCGGGACGACACGGGACGTTCATAAAGATCAAAGTTTTTTTGGTTTGTGACGGAAGTTAGCCTGTACAATAAAAGCTTATGAGCATTATATGTACGTCAATGAATGGAAATGCCCTAATAGTGTTTCCGTTCATTCAATGACGATGACGCACTGAAACCCATATATTAAGCAACATTTCCGTCTCTATGGTCACAAAATAATGTATGAATAGACGTTGCGAATGTCTTGTCTGCCAGATGCAAGGTTTCACGATTTAATTAGCCGTTGAGCCTTTGTTACCGAGAACTGTTTATTATACGACTAGCTGCCCGCCGCTTTTCCCGCATTGTAATTACATTTCTTCAAAATTCGATCATCAGGTGTCAAATAGTTTTTTTATCGATTGCTCGGCATCTAATCATCAAATTAAAATACCAAGTACCCCAGTTTTAAACCCAACAGTGAAAACCGCATCGCAATCGGTCCAGTAGTTTTTACGTGATACGCGAACAAACATACAGACAAACAAACAAACAGACACGAAATTAAAAAATGTTATATCTTTGTTCAGTAGCTTATTATAGACCTTATTTTTTTTAATTATCTTCTTTATACAGACTTTTTCGTTCATATTGCTTTGTTCTAAGTACAGAAGATATAGATAAGTATGTTATAAAGCTGTTATGGCTTTAACATAACCCTACTAACCTACCTTCGGTACAAGTTGTAGGATTCTCTACTTTCAGGCTGATACTGATATGTCACTAGCTTAAACTGCCATAATACTCCATTAACATTTACTAACAGGCCGTTCCGACTTAATTCGCAATTTTAGTCAACGATATAGATCGATACCATCCTGATTCTGATCTTGATACCGAAAATAAAACACAATAGAATATAAGCATCACCATTATGTAAAAGAACGATTTTTCTGGATACTATAATGCAACTTTTTAAACGAATAATCACGTAATCAGTCATTAACAAATAAGGTGCAAAATTGTTGGTGCCGCAATATAAACAAAAGAATTACGATGACATTTACAAGAACAATGATTAATTTCAAACAAAATATCGTCTGCAAGCAGGTGGCAAAGTCATTAGTGAAATTAATACAGCGGGCACGAACTCTACTCGTACGCGTTTTATGTATATACGTTACTTACGTACCTAATTTTAGCAAAGGTCCCGCTCTCATAAAATACAGGGTCTGGCACTCGGAACAAGATTGTTTGCAAGCTTCTATTAAAAATGCAGGCCTTAAAGTTCAGCTCCTTTTTGTTGGTAACTGTAATCTGATTTTGTGGAAGTAAAAGTCGTGTTAAATAGTAGATTAGTAGCCAAGGGCTGTAAGGCATCAATTGCAGCCCGAGATATTTAGGCGCACGAGCGCAGCGAGGGCGCCTATAGTTCGAGGGTGCAATTGATGCTTACACCCGAGCTAACTACTCTGCTTTACATCTCGATTGTGAGGTAAGTAGAAAAAAACCGGCATTACAAGAATAAAACATTTTATTAGTTAAAATTTATAGTGAAATTTTAGGGACAGGTGTTTTTTGGGTATGTTAATAGTTTGAGATTGTAATATTTGTTGGTCATGGACAAAATCTGACGGGATGAAGCTTTCTTCAGCAGAAGTTGATGGTTGCGGATCATCTCTTGAGAAAGATGTTTCATTTTTTGAAAGCTGAATAGTTTCCGTTATTTGGTTGGTAATTTTACTTTTATTTTGTATGGAATCTTCGATGTAACCTTCAGCCACCTTGCTGGATTTCCACCCACCGTGCCTTTATATAGTGGTTAAGTTAGCCCCAGCATCGACTAAAAGTGTAGCCGATGTTCTCCGGAAGCAATGACCTGTGTACAATTCCGGGTTATCTAACTTTAAATAACTTGCGATTTGCTTCGGCATACTTCTGATGGTATTTTTTCCAATAACTTGTTTGTAGCATTTGCCTTGGTGGTACTTCAAAAAAAATCGGTTGGTGTTTACATTTTCAGGACGAAGATTTCTGTATTTTTGTACGAATTCAGAGAATTCTTGAGGAACTCGGTCAATTTTAGTTTTTGTGTCCGGTAGTTTAATTACTAACAACTGACCCTGTTGTTCTATGTTCTCTATTGTTATATTTGTCAATTCAATACCTCGGCATGCGCCAGTTATACCGAAGAAAAGAACCACCTAAATATAAAAATAGAGTGAAGTTTTTTTTTTTAATTACTTACCGCCCTAGGGCTTTTCTAGCTACATTATTACCCTAGAGCACTAATTGGTCACCTACAAGCCCCATTTGGGGGTAATAAGGACCTACTTACCGAATATGAGAGATGTAAAAGGCTTTAAATGTACCTACCTACTAGTACTGTATTGTTTTATGTAATAAAACAAGCACAAATAAAAAATATATCTAACCCTCGACTTCCCACCCCCCATTATAGCTAGGAAGCATCTCGATCACATCAGTTTTCAAACATAAAAATCGGTCCATTCGTTTGGGAGCTACGATGCCAGAGAAACACACACACACACACATACAAACATACGCAGCCTAAACTTATAACACCCGTCTCTTTGTTCGGGGGTTAATAAAAGTCATAGACCAAGTTTCTTCAGTGATTAATTTTAACTCCAAGATTTCATGCAATTACAAAACCAAACGAATCACATTTATATGAGTATGTATCTATCTGCAAGTATCACAAGATTCTATTACAATAAATGTAGTATTATACCTTTTCAGTATTTTTGGACAGTAGGGCATTGATTCAAATGGTAATATCTTAGGGTGAAAAGGTCAAGCGAAGAGGTCGCCACGTAGTTATTTTGATGCTCCTTTGTCTACGGATCGCTGCCTCGATTGCCCATCGCAGACATACAAAATAGTATAGTGCTACTCTATTTTATTACAAATGCAAACAGTCGTGTAAAAATTTAGAGAATTTATCATTATCAACACTAAAATGACGAAACGAAACGCAAACGACACCCCTCAGTTTTTCATGGTTATACTACCGTTGGGATCGATCTACTTGAGTCGTCATTACAGTCATAACTTTGCTAATATCGCTGAATAAACAAAAACAATTTCTGTAATATTGCTATGTTCTGTGAAATGGATATAAACTATGTGCTCATAAAAGCTGAAGCCGGAACTAGGAATCCAAAAACCATTCCGCAACTAATTTGCCAACAAAACAAACAGCTCACTATAACTCGCACATTGAAGAGCCATTAATCTATTCAAATAAACACATCCAAAGATTTGTATTCGAACGACTGAGGAACACGTTCAGTTAATGGTTATTCATTTGTTTACCTCACTTTTTTCTTCAACCGCTATTACAAGGTTGAAAGCGAGCGTTTGTTTTACAAACAAATTGATTTACTAGTTAGTACTATGCGAATCTTTATACGTTCTTTAGTGAGAATGAATTTCGGGCCCGAAAGGTTCATTGAATGCTATTTACGCCGTACCGAACCGCTTATTGATGTAACAAGGTGAAACAAAATTGAATGAATTCGAAAAAACAGCGTTTGAGCATAATGCAAATAAGTTAAAAATTACTATAGATTTATAAATTGCTCCTCAAATGAAATCAAGGGAACGTGCATAAATAGCCTACTGCTTAGTACAATAGATTACATATTCAACATTATTTCAGACAGATTTTATATAAATTAATCTTCTATCTATACTTATAATAAATCAATAGGAACGAAAAATACTGTACAAAGGAGGAGATAATTGAAAAAAAATATGTTACAGGAAAAGAATAAATCATTTTTTAAATTCGTGTTTTCGTCTGTTTGTTTGTCTGTTTTTCTGTTTGTCTGTATGTTTGTTCGCCCATCACGTAAAAACTACTGGACCGATTGCGATGCGGTTTTTATTGCTAGATAACTTAAGGTTTGACTTTAAAAACAGGTGTACTTGGTATCTCAATCCGATCAGAAGAAGCCGAGCAATCGAAAAAACTTTTTAACGGCTGAAGGATTTTTGATCAAATGTTGGTATATTGGTATTTTAGGTGTTGGAATAGTACATAGAGTACTTTTTACCTAGATAAATGACCACGCGTGCGAAGCCGCGAGCATCAGCTAGTACTAAATAAGCATTATTCGATTGGCAGATAGATCGTAAAATTCCTTTATATAGTCCTTTGTATAGTAATAACCTACACACAGACTCGCAAATACACGTGATGTATATAAATAAAGTTTCGAAATAAAATACAGCAGAGATACATTAATGTAGGCATAAAACATTACCACAACGTTAATTAATATTCCTCGTCTACATAGCTTTTGCCTAAACACCCCTTAGTTATTAAATTAATTTAGACTCTTTCATATTATTTGGTTGATTAAAAATGACTTCAAAGGAATTTTAGCGAAATTGCATCTGTTCTAAGCAGAAACATTGAAACTTGCTCTAAAACTGCTTGTACTGTATGTATATAGATTCTAGCTATCGACAAGTGAAGCTCTATAAAACCGTTTAATAATAGCTTGGACTGTACTAGGTAAATATGTTTAGTTATTCAGTTTCATACATGATTATGGTATTGTGCTTTATATACTCGGTATGTCCTTTTTTTTGCTTGTTTTCTAATGCTATAACAATTAATGTTATTAGAGCTATTTATACAGTTTAGATCAACTAAAGGATTTTCCCAATGATTCCGAGCTTCGGAGGGCACGTTAAGCTGTCTATTCCGGTTGCTAGTCGTTAAGCTGTGACGATGTGAACCTTTTTCATGAACATAATCAAACCTTTTCATAGTCTATCACTAGACTATCACCACATGTACTTAATTCAAATTAACCTGTCATTCATACTTTTTCATTGGATATAACTCGTTTTTTAAGAGTTAATATTATGTTTTAAAACGTGTTATTATGTACATCTGGAGTCCTTTAAATATATGATAGTACTTCCGTTCGTAGTTGTTTTGATCAGTATTGTTGAAGAACAAACGTCTGTGATAATAACAATACTAGAGCCCCAAGGGAGTTATATATTCTTCTGCTACGCCACCATCTTCCTCCGTGTACCAGTACTTTGTTATTGTGTGCTTGGAGTCCCTTTGAGCTGGTATACACCCTCGGGGGAGCTCCGGTCACAAAGCTACACCAGACTAACTCTACCTCAGTTTACCTAAATAACTATGATAAGCACGTTTATGAAAGGTCATTTCGGTGTAACGTAATGTGTATTTCAATTTTTCATTACAAAGTAGTATCACAATTGTTAACCTAAAAAGTAAGAAGAAAGCACATAATAAATTCAGTGCAGAAAGTAAGTATGAAATCCATTACATCACAGTTTTTTTTAATGTTCCTTTGTATCCCATTTTTTATTTTTTTATTTTTTTAGAAGAGGCTAGGTTCTGAAAAGGTTTTTATACTTTTATATTGAATGAATGCATTCATCCAATAGAGATTTATTAATAGAATATACTGGACAAAAAGTTTTTTTTTTAATTTAGCGGGATCTACAGTACGGCCGATAAGTCGTGGCCACTCTGAACTTCATGCAGATGGCTGCGCAATGAACATTTTTCGGAACCGAATGGCGGAAAGAAGTGCATCTCTAGCCTAGACCACAGCCCCGTGCATACGTCACCTCATTCTGTCATTCGGTTCCTAAAAATGTTCATTGCGCAGCCGTTTGCACGAAGTCCAGAGTGGCCACGACTTATCGGCCGTACTGTAATTGGCGAAAATTCAAAAGTCAATGTGACTGGAAATTGTATTGTAGAAGCTTTGTGTAGAAGTTATTAATTTTGGTTGTTGTTTTGACCAAATATTTTGCCGTAGTGGATAGAAAAGCAAATTATGATCCTTATGACAAACTAAATAGGAGATACGGTGGTCCGTGCTCAAATGGCTTCGTGCTGCACTAGTGTTTGAGCCCTTGCTAAATCTTGGGCTCTAAACTAACAGTCGGTGCTCCAAAAAGTTACTTTCCGCTCGATACGATCATTGTAATGAACTGTACCATTTCACGAATGTTATACCAGGGACAAGTTTTCTATGCAATGCTTTACAATCAAATCAACATAGCATTCGATTTCGAATGTACATAATACAGTTCGTCCATTTGACGAGATGCTCCTGAGAACATCTCGGAATCATCATTTTTTTACCTACTTCTAACTTAATATCGATCGTCGTGCTCGATGTTCGATTCGACAAAATAAACACTCCATAGAGTTGCTCCTAGTTCTACTAGAGAATGCTTATGTGTATTTTTGTGACACTGCTGAACAGTTATTCAATTCTATAGATTACTCAGATACCTGAACTTTCTACTAAAGCAGATGAATTTATCGAATAATCTACTAACATGAGCACTTAGTGCAAATTAATTAGTTAAGTGTTTAATAACCATTTATAGAGAAAGATTATCTTTCGCAAGCAATTTATTAAAGTGCAACTTGTGTTTGATAGGACTATAGAAAAAATATAGATCCACAAAAACTAGGCCTATACAAATGTTATAGATCAAGTAGGTACTTTAAATTGATGATATGCACGTGGCGATACACTCAATGTACACATTATTTTATATTTCTAAAAATTATACTCTATTCTCTTTAGATCCTGTAAGTACCCTAATAACAATTAAAATACAACTAAGATACTTTTTAATTGACTTCACAAAAGGAGGAAGTTCTCAAGTCGTCTGTATTTTTTGTGTGTTTGTTACCTCATTTCTCTATAACTTCTGAATTAGGACTCTGATTAGGTTCCATTTTTTAATCAAAAAATGGTTTTGTTTTTTATTAGTAAATCATTTTTTTTATGTCTGTCATATTTTCGGGATTTCTGAACTGAGTTAGATTATTATTTCTGAACTGAGTTAGATTATTATTTTTATCCAACTGAGGGTTATATGTTTGGGTTGTATGTATATTTGTACGTTTCTTAGGCGCGTCCTATAGCCTAGAAGACTTGATGTATTTGATAAATGACGTATCATTGGATTCGTCTTGATCACGAAAGCCTTTAGGATGTGTTTAGGATATATAAAGCAACAAGAAAACCAATATGGCGGCTTACAGCTGCCATTTATTGTATTTTCGACGGAACAAAAAATGACCAAAACCTTGCGAATGAGGTATCAAAATACAGGTCTTTAAAACACCATTTCAAAAATGTATAATTCTTATAACTAAACAGTAGCAATTTTCTTTTAAGCTTCTTACAATAATATTATAAAGTCTTTTATTTTGACTTTCACACGTGCACAAACCGATCGAAACGTATACAGCAATCTAGCAAAGATAGAGTTTTAGTAGATAATTAGTTTAATAACCTAATAAACTTCAATTTACACTAGCACGTCAAGTACATTTTAAAACAAAAATACCTATATAATAATTAGGGCTCGTTTTGACATCGACTTCAAAAAACTCTTTCTTATCTGATGTTGTATTTCTGTATCACTTCTTCAAAATTAAAAATGTAACATTCTTTATTTTGTAAAAGTGATATTGTTCTGGTTTAATTATAATATTTTTTATCATCACAGTGTTAATTTTTTTTCTATATATTTTGTGATAATAGTTAAAGTTACGTCGCCTATGATGATTGTTGTAAAATTTAATATGGATGGTAGGTACGTGTAACAAAACAAGGATAGCATAATTAAGACGCTCACACGCCTATAATTAATGCGTAATTAGTAATACAAGGAACAGAGCGTTAACGTATTCACGGTTGGAATAACAGGGTAAGTTATAATAGCTATTAACCACCGTAACACCACCGCAATTTAGCGAAAACAAAAACAGGCGCCGTCCGTGAATATTTATATGTTTCGCATAATATATTTATTACACCCGATAAACTGGAATTCGAGTTTAAAAATAGAACGCTTGTGTGGCCTTCCAGTGACTCCCAGCACTCCCTAGAACGTGGGAGGGAGGAAATCCGCAACCCCTCATAGACATGATTTATTCCTGTAAAGATCACTTTCCGAGGAAAACATTTAATGAGGTCAGTATAGCAAGTAATTATAGCGAGAACTTGAACTTTATTTGAAGAGTGACTGAGTAATTAAGAAGATTAAAAGCTTTCTTGATTACGTTCAGTGCCAAGTCTTTGAAGGGTGACAAAGCTGCGAACCGGCGGCGCTTCGGCGCTAAATGTATGGGACAAGTCGAGGACAAGGTCAAAGGTTGGGCTGTTTTATTTTTCCGTTCCCTGCGCGTACACGTCACGGATTTTAACCATACTCTAAATCTTTGTGGTTACCGCTATGTATCCGTATAGATAGGTTTAACTGAGTGTAATAATTGTTTTTTATTTGTGTATGAATTTCAATTGTTTTTTTTAAATTATTTCTTCATTGTGAATTAGTATTTATTCTTGTAGGGTGTATTGTCGGTGGAGTGACTGACCGACCTGATAAAATGTAAAAACAGATCGATCGCTCGACAGTTTTCAGACGTTCGAATAATAAGAAAGGGATATGAATTAACCATTTCATTCAACCACAGTCATCTCACTCATTTTTAGATTATTTTTCCATGGTTAAAATATAAGAGAATAAAATTATAATAAAATCAATTTGGAGTAGTTTGGAACTCTAGGTGATATTCCAAATATACACATCTTGAATATGAAGACATTTAGGCAACTAGCCCACAGGTGAATTTCGGCTACGGACTCGTGGTCACACCGTTAGAATAAGAACCACACAGAACACAAGCACAATATTTATTTGGGATCGTTAATAAGATTCCCCGAACTCAGGTACGAGCCGTACGCCCAAAGTGGTCCCGTTTGCATACTTTACACAAACACACAGACTACCTCACATGTGCAATTTAAATTCTGATCAAAACTTTGTCTGACTCGTACCCGCAGGAGTGGAAAATGAGCTTTATTACGGGAGCTTAGGGATGTCTGATTGCGGAGAGACTTTTCGCACACAATGCACAAACAGTACTTTAGGTCTTTGGAAACAACTTCAGCTTACTACAAACTCGCATTATGATACTCATTTAAAGCTTACCCTTACTCAAAACAGACTATGCAGTACACGCCTCATCCAAAATATTAAAAAAAAACGAGAATTTTGTGATAGAAATGAGGTCTAACATCTGAGAGCTCAGAACCAAAAAATACGTATCGAGAAGACCAACTTTCAAAGACGTGCCAACTGGGATACTGCATTGCTTATTCTGTGGGTGAGGGTAGCGACGTGATGAAACGACAAACGACGAAAAGCTGGCAGTTAGATGTAGCTAAATATAGCATTATCCAATTAACGGGTCCGGGTCCGTAACGGGGCAGTTGGCGAGTTCTCGTTAAATATGCAATTGGGAACCGTCTCGCATACCATTTATTGCCAAAGGCCGAATGTAAAACGCATTAACTGAAGCTCTCCATACTTAGACATTTTAAGCATTTATAACCGTTTGTTGCTACGCACGTAGCGGCGTAGCACAATGCACATACACGTACATTTGAAGTCAGTTCAGTGAGTATCAAATGTATTTGTACACGAGGCCAGTGACTGAACTGACTCGCAAACTGGCCTCGTGTCCGGCGGGTATAATAAAGGATATATGTGTGGACTTAGCTAGTCTCATAGCGTTACCGTGAAGTAGATTACTGCGTAACGTATTCTTATAATTTTTTCATTATATCTTTGAGTAATTTCAGATAAACAGATTTGTGTGGTCACAAAAAACACAACATAACGGTACATTCATGAATTATAGTAAAATTATAACTGTAGTCAAAAAATCAATCAGATTCTACAATTTTTTTATACAGATAATAAAAAAGATGGTATTCAAGTAATTTCCAACTTTGCTTAAGCTTCAAGGACACCATAAAAACAATAGGTACCTACCTACTTAAACTATCACTTTTAAAGTCGTATTTGTTCCTACTTAGCTTGGGAAATGTCAGAATGGCACAGTACAGTAAAACAAAGTTCTACCAGACTTCTATAAACTAGTTCTATTCCGCTTCATTTTTTAGGGTTTTGTATCCAAAAGGTCCAAACGAAACCATATTACTGAGCCTACGTCGTTCGTCGTCTTTCTATGCAACCTTTAAAGGATTGTATCTTTTATTCTTATTTTCTAATGTGTTTTCCCAATTAATTTCATTATTATTTTGTCATTTTTAAGTGCTTTTAATGGTTTATGTATTTATTTATTTATTGGTTGAAATCACCGTCCCTATTACCTCCGTTATTCCTTTCCGTGCACGGTTGTCTGGAAGAGATCGCTCTGAGCGACAAGATCGCCCATTGTGACACTTTATTATTAATTTTGTTTTTTAGTTGTAAGATTTTTATTTGTGTGGTTCAATAAAGAGTTATCTGTGTATCTATCTATCTACCTGTAGCTGATCAAAATCTTCAAATAAAAAACAAGGGGATCCCCCTCCTTTTGTATCCCCTTGGATACAAATGTTATTTATTCAAAGGTTTTAGTTTGTTCTCTATCGTAAAAACATATAAGCAATGAAAGACATGCGAGCGTAAAACTTGGTAACATTATAGTGCGAACTAACGATGGTGGCCTAACGGTTCTATAGTGCAATTTAGAATCCACCGATACCGGGTTCAAAACCTAGGCTCCGCACTAATGACTTTTCTGAGTTATGTGCGGTTTTCCATCGCTCCGTGCTTCGGAGGGCACGTTAAGCTGTCGGTCTCAGCGGTTATTGATTAATAGCAGTCGTTAAGCCATGTCAGAGGCCCTTGAAAAACTCTAACATCAGAGGCCAGCACTACCTCATACGACAAACAACAAGTGCGAACTCTAAAGGAAAACAAAATTATAATAAAAACCGGCCAAGTGCGAGCCTGGCTCACGCTAATAAAAACGTAATATTGAAAAAAAGCTTTTGGTAAATACATAATAATAATAATAATAAGAGGTAATAATAATAAATATTTAGTTCCAAAAATAACAGTATTTTTTTCCTTAACCTAAGAAACAATAGGTGCAATATGATTAGTTGTAAAAATCTAATTTTTACAATACTGGAGCACCTTAGGGAACATACCTATACTACGTGACCCATTCAGGAGGGGAGTACCTGACCGTGACGGTGACACTGCCAACTGTCTTGACCTGTTGATGACGACTGAACCAGACCGATACTCCGTATCAATATCCCCACCTCTTGGTAGCTCTGATCACTGCCTGGTTAAGTCTGTCTCAGCGTATTCCCCACCTGATCCTAGCCTTAAGTGTAATAGACGCGTATAAATCAGTGGATTGGGACGAGATGCGGCAATTCCTTGCATCGTACCCTTGGCGGCAAACATGTTTCACCTCCCAGGACCCGTCGACTTGCGCGCCTGCTGTTACAGAGGTAATATGTCAGGCAATAGAATGTTTCATTGCATTCAGTGACAAGACTCTTTTCAGCAAAGCTCAGCCTAGTTTGGATCCAGCTATGGTCGTACTGTGGCTCTAAAGCGTGCGGCATATCTAGACTGGGCTGATGCTCGAAAACGCAAATCTTCTGATATTAGGGCTAAGAAATAAAAGAAAATTCGACGTTGCCGCTAAGACCTGCAAGAAGATACTTAGGAAGGCTCATTTTGATCACATAGATCGAATTGGGGCCAAACTGGCTTCTTACCCCGCGGGTAGCAAAGCTTTTTGATCCCTGGCCAAGTCGGTCAAAGTGAACTTCTGCCGCCCCTCACTGCCACCAATGCTGAAACCTGATGGATCACTGGCTCACACAGCTGGAGACAAAGCGAATTTATTTGCTTCTCTTTTTGCAGAAGCTTCGCATCTAGACGCTTCCGACAAGATACCTTCCTGCCTTCCTCATTGCGGGGTTGTTATGCCCGAAATTTGCATTCACCAGAAGGAGGTTCTCAGAACGCTTCGAGCTTTAGATGTGAACAAGGCCAGTGGTCCTGATGGCATTCCAGCGATTGTGTTGAAAAACTGTGCGCCCGAATTGTCTCCCATCTTAACGCGTTTGTACCGCCTCTTTCTTCACTCAGGTAAAGTTCCGAAGAGCTGAAAGCTTGCCAATGTACAACCAGTACCAAAAAATGGTAGTCGTGCTGATCCGGCCAATTATCGTCCCATCTCGATAACCTCCTTACTCTGTAAGTGTATGGAGTGTGTCATAAACATTAGGCTCTTGGCATACCTTGAGGACAATGATCTCCTCAGTGACCGGCAAAACGGATTTCGCCGAAATCGGTCTACTGGCAATCTTTTCGCGTATGCCACTCACGTACTGAGCGAAGCCATCGAGATGCATGGTGAGGCGCTTGCCATCTCCCTTGACATATCGAAAGCATTTGATCGGGTCTGGCACGATGGCCTTTAAAACAAGCATCCCTCATATGGTTTACCTCTTGGCTTATGAAATTGGATAGTTGATTTCTTGAGGGAAGATCTATTCGAGTAGTCCTAGGCCCGTATTAATGAATCGCTCTTGGTTGAGCTCTCAAGTGCGATATCAACTGATACGCTCTCAAGTTGTGATCAGCATCTTAAGATCATCGCTAATTAATAAAGACATTTCAAGAGCATCTCAGATCATGTCGCTTTCAAGAGCCGCATCTCAAGATGCTACGTCACGAACCAGAACTTGAGAGCAAGATTGAATGAACTACGAATGAACGATTTATTTTCTTTATTGAAAGTTCGGTTTTTGCTCAATTAAGATATAGCGTAAGGTTAAAATTTATTATTTCGATGTTGAATTAAATTAAATGCGATTATATTAAACGTAATGTTTATTTTCTACATAATTATCATAACCTTACTTTAGTTTTTTTGTAGAAAGGTCAAAGGATGCAAGCCATAATATATGTCTATATTTTAAAAGTTACACTATCTATTATAGATCTTAATGCAATTCATCAACAAATAACTATAATTTATGAAAATAAAAAATCGTTGATTAGCCATGCAGTATTTCCAGCGCGTATCCTTTGGTTACGATTTTGGATCTTTTTAGACTTCAACGAGTCCTCGCCAGGTTCTGATATCTTCCAAATCTTCGGATCTTTTCGCAATCATGCCAAATAAATTTGTTTATTTCCATAGGAATATAAAAATATGCTTATAATTATGGTTAATATAATTATAATTATCAAATTCTGACATAATATTTTTCGAAATCCTTGATTCTAGCAACTGGCAATCACGCTCTCAAGTCACGGATCGACCGCACTCAACATTCTGCATCTCAAAGCACATCGCAAATGCGCTCTTGAGAGTCGAGATTGATTTATTATTAAACACTAACTCAGCTGATTACGGCATCTCAATCAACAGCTTAAGATATATTTATTAATTAGATTAGCATCTTGAGATCGCTCTCAATAGCGCTCTCAGAGTTGAGGTCGGTTTATTAATACGGCCCCTAGAGGGCTGCTCGTCTATCAAATGGCTATCAATGCCGGTGTACCTCAGGGATCGGTTCTTTTGGCTACACTGTTTTTACTGCACATTAATGACCTTTTGAAGCCCGGTATCCGGTACCCGGTTGGGTATGCTGATGACAGTACTGTCGTTGAGAGATACACTTCCAATGCTCAAGCCAGCTGTGACGTTGTCCAATTTCAGAGAAAAGCTATGGTAGACCGTTTAAATTTAGCCTTAGAAGCCGTGTCCGATTGGGGCGATGCTAACCTGGTTAAGTTTAATGCTACTAAAACGCAGGCGAGTTTGCTTTTTGCTAAAAAGAGTCCTCTAAACCGATCTCCGTCTTTCCAAAGTGTAACAATACCAATAGGCGACCATCTGGAGCTTTTGAGTGTCGAACTCGCATCAATCCTGAACTTTGGGTCTTATATTGAATCCAAAGCCAAGGTAGCTGCAAAAAACTTGGTATTTTGTGTAAGGTCAGGCGGTACTTCACACCGGAACAGCTTTTGAATCTTTATCAAGCACAGGTCCAATCTTGTATGGAGTACTGCTGCCACCTCTGGGACGGTTTTGCCAAATATCAGCTCGAGTCCTTGGCCTGATAGCACGTCTTTCAATTGAAAGACGTGCTATCAGGCTCATTGGGGATGACACTCATGTAAAGAGTAAGCTTCAAAGTATGGTGCATCGACGTGAGGTCGCAAGCCTGTCGGTCTTCTACAGATTGCACTATGGAGAGTGTGCACAAGAACTGCACAATCTGATTCTCCCATTACCTTTCCATCACCGTACGACTAGACGATCAGCAAAGCGCCACCCTTTTATGCTTGAAATACCTCGCACAAGAACTTCATTTCATTTTTTTCCAGTCGATCATCGGATGGGGATATATCTAACATTGCGCAGTACTGAGCGCATACATGCGCGTACGCGTCGCGGTAAGCTACTGGTTAAGAACTGCAAACGAGTGGAATGCCCTGCCCTCGTCAGTGTTTCCGGTAAATTATAACCCAGGTGTGTTCAAGTCAAGAGTGAATAAGCATGTACTAGGCAAGTGTGCTACACCTTCGACCACATCATCGCTTTCCATCAGGTGAGATCGTGGTCCAATAAAAAAAAACAACATAATATGTCGGGACGTCGGCTGATTTAAAGTTTAGTTCCTGTTTCAATATGTTTTTACATAAGTTTTTTCTTCTTGATAATATTTATTTCACTTGTAGGTATACAACATAAAAATGAGTTTTTTTTATATTATTTTGAACATGTTTGCAAAAAAATATTTAAAACCATATTTATGAATAACTACGTGAAAACTAGAGGAGGGGGGGGGCTTGACATATACTACGGATGGTCACCTGGGGGGGAGGGGGTGTTTAGTAGCAATACTAGGATTTCCTGTATTACGGCTACTACGATTCCTTACTGTCTTAAAACAAAACCCACCTCACTACAACGTACCTATCTATCTATCTATCTATCTATCTATCTATACGAGTAGCAGCAGATACGAGTAATATAAATATGTTGTGTAGTGGTACGGAACCCACGGAGCGAATACTACTCTCTCTGGGCTGGTTTTCATACTTTTATATGCTTTATTGTACCATACACTTCCGATTTTATCGAGTTTTCGGCATGTAAGCTATATGGCCTTCTTATTATTCTGTGTCGTGGATAAACATATACGTGATATGAGTAGGTTATTGTCAGTTCTAATATTTTTGTTGTTACCTTAACCACAGAATACATAACAGTACAACCCTTAGAATGAAATAAAAATTTGCAATCATCTTAAAAAAATAAAACTAGTACTGAAACCTATATTTTAGAACGAAAATATTCATCCACTGCTGAACATAGGCCTCTCCCAATGAATGCCACAGAGCCCGATCGTCGGCTGTTCTTAATCTTCTTATCTAGCATTTTTGCCAGCAACCTTTTGCAGGTCCAAACCATTTAATTACAATTAACTTTAATTTAAAATGAACAAACTTTAAATAAAAATTAAATATAAAAAAAACAACAAAACCCGGCTAGAACCTGGCTAGCTATTCAAATAGCTAAATTTCTAATTCAAGAAATTTAAGCTTGTTTGCCTCTTTTTAATTTTGTTCGCAGTCGAGTTATTTGTTTGTTAATAATAAAATTTTTAACCCCCGAACTTGAAAAGAGAGGTTTGTTATAAGTTTAATGGACCGATTTTGATGCAGTTTTTTAATGTTTGAAAGCTGATGTGAGCGAGATGCTTCTTAACTATAATTGGTGGGGGTTATCTTTTAATTTGTGCTTTTTAGTTTATATTTACAAGAATTATATATTTTTGCAATGCTCTTGTAAATACCTTCATTTTGATACCACACTTGATAGGTTTTGGTTGTCAGTCGGGTAATAATCTAACTTAACCAGCTTTAAATAGTTAGGTACAGATCCAAAATAGTCATTCGAAATGAAAAATGATAAGAGAAACCTAAAGATGATTTTCAAATACCTATCGAATGATAACCCACGTGACATAGTTCGCCAACTCTGTGTTTCCATTTCACCTTAATATGGCGTCTGGTTGTCGCCATATTGAATTTTGATTACTGTCATGTGTTTAGTGACACTCGCATAATTAAGACAAATCGTCGTAGAATCATCAAAATCGGCCCAAGCCTTTGTCTCTAGAGCGCCACAAAGGAACAGACATACATATTTAGCCTTATAAACACATTACCGTCGTTTGCGTTGCGCAGTCTGGTAAAAACAAACCATGTTCCATGCTTACAAATGTAACTCAAATACCTACGCATGTGAACACATCGTTCAGTTTCGAAAGGATACAGCCTCGTCGTATCGACGAACCCCTAATGGTTACGCAAACACACGTTATCTCCGTTTGTCGTATTCGCGTTGTGATGCCTTCGTGAGAGCGACGTCGATTTATCCGATTCAAATCAACGCATGACACACGATAGCGACGAAATGGCATCAAGAGGTAAACATCATTAGCTTCAGAGCTGCTAGTCGACCCCAGTAGGTTACTTGCAGAATTATACTTGGTTTTACAAGCAATGCACAATGGATCATTATGATACAAGTGCTACGTTGGTTACATTACATTACAGTTACATTATACTTGAGGCAGATTATTCGCGCGAGCCGTTTCAATTTGCATTAAATGTAATAGTAGATTACTGCATCGAACGGAAAGTGACTGCTTGCTGCAAAGAGTGTTAGATTGGAGCCCAAGCTTTAGCGAGGGCTCTAAAAACTTGAGTTCAGCAAGAAGTCACTTGAGCGAGTGGGTTTGGTGTTTGTTCGAACACTTATAACTCGAGAACCGCTGGATGGATTTGGATGAAATTCGGTACCAGACTAGCTTATATCCTGGATTAACACAGGCTACTTTTGATCCCGAAATAGTTTTTTTTTAACGCTTCCTATAACATTTGAAAAAAAAACTCAGTACCAGTAAAGATAAAAAAAAAAAAAAAAGACTAGCTGTACCCGCGGCTTCGCACGTGTGGTCTTTTCTTTAGGTTCAAAATATACCAACCAATATACCAACATTTGATCAAAATTTCTTTAGCCGTCAAAAATACTTTTATCAATTGCTCGGCTTCTAACTCATTAGATTGAGATACGAATCACACCAGTTTTTAAATCAAACCCTAAAATATCTAGCAATGAAAACCAATCGAACCAATGAAATTGCAATCGGTCGAATAGTTTTTACGTGATGCGTGAACAAACAAACAGACAGAGTGACACGATTAAAAAAAATATTATTCGTGCTCAATACCCTTTTTAAGCACCCAAGAGCATTTTTTTATTTATCTTCTTTTTACACCCTTTTTCGTACCTATTGCTTTATATTTATTTTGTTTTTTATTGCTTTTTTTTTTAGTATAGATATAATGACTGTGTCAATTTGCATCAAATAATCCGTCTAGTAGTTTCTGCGTGATACGTGTTCTTTTTAATAAATTCAACCCCTATGTTGCGGAAACCACTGATACTTAAATATTAACATAACTTTGGACATATATCCCGCAGAAGCCCTTTAATTGTTCGGGATGAAAAGTATCCTATGTCCTACCTCGTAGTATGAACTCAAAGCATACTTTTGGCTGAAGCCAATACTGAAGTATCAAATATAGAGAATCATCCAAAAAATATTATTTATTACTTAAATATTAACATAAATTTGAACCCATATCCCACAGAAGCCCTTGAATTTTTAGCGATGAAACGTGACCTCCAAAAAAAAAACGTAATATCTTCAATGTACAGAACTTTGACTCATATCCCGCAGGAACCCTTTATTTTTTCAGGACAAAAATATCTATAATTTTCACCCATCTTATAAACCATGTCTGTGTCTAGTTGCATCAACATCCGTCCAATAGTTTCAGCATGCTACGTGCTCTGTTAAATAATTTTCCACCCCTATCTTGCAGGAACTCTTTAATTTTTCGGGATGAAAAGTATCCAATGACCTACCTCGAAGTATGATCTTAAATCCTACCATATTTCATTTGAATTCAATGGGTATTTTCGGCGTGTTGCACTGCCAAGGTACAGACAGACAGAGACAGATAGACAGAAAGACAAAATTTACAAAAATACAGTTTTGGCTTTAGTATTGAATATTCTATATTCTCCAAAAAAAAATACACAATTCTTCAATTTACAGAATTTGGGGCATTATTCCGCAGGTACTTTATTTTTTCGGGATAAATATTATCCTCAATTTTTACCCATTAAATAAATTATGACTGTGCTAAGTTGAACCAAAATCCGTCCAGTTGTGTCAGCGTGATACGTGTTTTTTTAAATAACTTTCAACGTCTATCCTGCAGGAACTCTTTAATTTTTCGGAATGAAAAGTATCCAGTGTGCTACCTCGAGGTATGTACTCAAATCATACCAAATTTCATTTCAAATCAGTATTTTCGGCGTGATGCCTAGCCAAGATACAGACAGTCAGACAGACAGACAGACAAAAATGAAAAAAAATACAGTTTTAGGTTCAGCATCGAATATAGAGTACTCTACTAGAGAAAATTTCTAAATATCTTCAATGTACAGAATTCGACCCGTTACAGTTTTATTATACTAAAGTATAGTATAAAAATGTAACCTAAAATAGTTTATTTATTCATTGTTTTTAGACATAAAAACTCTTGAAAAACAACTGTAAAATAAAAAGCACTAGTGAAAAAATGAGCAAACCTATCGAGTAAGGCATCATAATGAAGGTCTTTAAAAGACCATTTCAAAAATACAAAATTCTTATAACTATATAGTAGCAATTGTCTTTTAAGCTTCTTACAACATTTTAAATTAAACCAATGTAAATACTATAGTCTAATGTTGCAATTAATTGCGACTATTAAAGTAAAATAAAATATTAAAAAAAAAACAAAAAAAAAATAGCTTTACTACACTAGGTCCTGGAATAACATAGACTTAGTATACTTTTATCTACCATGCGGACCACGTGAGCAAAGCCACGGGCCTAAAGTACCTGAGTAGGTACCAAAAAGTCTTTCATATATATATATATAAACATCTCTTCGCACACTTTGTTGATCCAGCCAGAATTTCGTGCCTTACTGACTCCGCCTTTAGCACGGAATAACTTGACTCCTATCGCATATTTCTCGGACGGAGTGGCAACGTCGCCTTCTATTATGCGAGGTTGCCAAATATATTTTGTTGCAAGTACATATATTCGATATTCTTTTTCTAAAAATTTAATGCAAACTTGGATCCGTAACGGCCAATTATTTTAAATTCATTATCACTTTTTGGCTCCAAATATATTTCTAAATCAGAGTCTTGTGTTGATCCTACCACGTATATATTCGTATTCGTATATAATTTTTGTCTAAAAATTTCAAGCAAATGTGGATCCGTAACAACCAATAATTTTAAGAACATATAGAAATTTTGGCTCCGAATATATTTCTAAATCGGAGACTTACGTTGATCCTACCAAGTATTTATATTCGTTCCTCCGGTTGTACACGTTAAGTGAATGCTCATTTTGATCCTAAAAGGAACCGCCCGCCGTAACGGACCACAATGCTCGATTTGGATACCTACGTTGATCTAGCAGATTTTATATTCGCGAAGCTCGATACATTATTAGATCCGGCTCGGGTATGAAGGTAGAGGAGAGGTACGGGAGGAAGACCGTCCCCGAACCCCTCGCCCTTGACTACTATCCACATTCCACGCAGTTCGTTTTGTTTGCGTGTCATTTCGAATGCACTAGTTGAATTGTGCGCACGCTCAAGTGTCTCGATATTCTCGGTCGACTTAAATTTGATTTATGTACCTACTTATTTTGGTTGTGTCGTTGTGATAATGAATGAAGAGGATAAAAATGAAGATCAAGGTATGTATTTACATCTACATTTAGAACCTATGTACCTAATTAAGCGATTATCGGCACGTAGGAATTTATTGAAAAATGTAGTAGCAAATCATAATTTTGTGAATTAGTTAACTGGCCATTTAAAGTATTCTATTGTCGTTATCTACATCTACACTTCTACACTAATATTATAAAGAGGAAAGATTTGATTGTTTGTTTGTTTGTTTGTATTGAATAGGCTCCGAAACTACTGGACCGATTTGAAAAATTCTTTTACCATTAGAAGCCGACATTATCCCTGATGAACATAGGCTACTTTTTACCGCGGGAAAATGCTTCATTCCTACTGGAAAACGGGTAATAGGACAACGGGTAGCAAGAATTATCCTTCCGTACCTATCTTTTCACATAACTTCTAAACGGCTGAACCGATTGGGTTGAAATTTTATATGGGTATTTCGATGGTTTCCTGGATGATTTAAAAATACAATTGGACCCGGTAGGTGGCGCTTCTCTCGGTATGACAACTACAATGGGGGGCGGTTTGAGAGGCGGGTCGGGGGTTGTTAGAAGGGGTTTTAGAGGAGACGATGATGTCGGTGGTAGAAAGGGATAGAGGGAAAGGGGGATGAAGAAGGGGGGACGGGGAGGGAGACGGGAAGGGGAGAAGGGGAGAGGGAGGGGCGAAATTTGTACGCGTGCTAAGCCGTAGGGCGCAGCTAGTTCAGTAATAAAGTTTGAAGGCATTTATATTTACTTGTCGACTTACTTTGCTCTATATGCTGTAGGTATATTGTCGTGCAATTTAAACTTCTAAGAAAATTAATTAAGTTAGTTGAAATTGTGGTTTATTAATTTTATATTCAGATCATGGTTATATTAAATAACTACTTACATTACCTTATCCTATTTCAAAAAAGCCCATTTGACATAACACATTGATACAATCCCTATTTTTATTCTAAAATATTTATTATTTTTATTTGAACTAGGTATCCAGTCCAAAGATTCAGAAGAAACCTACCTGTTTTGTCGAAAGTGACAGATTTATGGTTTATAATATTAAACAATGTTTGAGGGTTTGGATTATGGTACATTTTCGTGTGTGACTAATTACCGATTGTGTATGTTGCGTGTAATCCAGGTGCAGGTATAAAAAGATTTAAAAGCATGTTAATAATCTATGTATAAGGATTCATATTAATCAGAGATCTCTTTCAAGTTCCATCTCAGCGCTTTTAAGAACATCACTTCGTTTTCGTTCCGTTCTTGATATTATTAGTAACGTTTGGTTATGGGGTGGTAATGTACCTAAGCATAAATTGATCGATCGAAAAAAGGCTCGTGTAGCACCGCCCGCGCCGTTGTCGACGATAATAGCTAGCGTCATACTAATATATGCATATGATCTAATTATACACGTATTTACTAACATACCCACATACAGTTACACTCTTTTCCCTTAAGGGGTAAAAAGAGCCGCATGTGATGTTTAACTAACCCTTATTATTTTGGTAGATAAATGGTATTAACAAAATAAAAATGTACAATTACTATTTCAGGCGAAGCAGAAATACTGATTCCTCTACATTTACCTATATTGGACAGCCCAACAGTCAGATACATCGGTCAGTGTATGAAATGGCTGTTCCCATAGCATTGAGTAAATTTAAGACACTAATACCCGGTGCAATGATATGCGTATAAGAACCTGATTCGGAAGCTTCAGGCGAGGATAGTAATGACAGTGTCGTACCCTTAAAAAACATAAAGAACCATCCTGATAATCAAGCATTTATTTTTAATCCTGCTGAGGAAATCCACCACAAGTTCTGGAAATGCTTGATACAAAAGAAAAACAAGATATGTCAGATTTAGATATTTTCCAAATTCCGGGTAAAAGAGGGATCTGTACCTGTGCTATTGACAAAAGTAATGAGAAGAAATATGGATGCCCTAATGGCTTGTCGGTCAAATCTGAGTATTTCTTCTGATTACTTGTTTGCCCGTCCACTCACGGCTGAACCATTCGACGGAGGAAAATGTCTTAGCAGAATTAAAAACATGTGTAACTTAAAAAAACGAAAATGTTAACCTCCACTGGATTAAGACACCATATTGCTACAATTTCGCAGGTTCACAGTAAGACTGATGACAAATACACCCAACACCTAGCTGCATTTTTTGGCCATGATATTCAAGTGCATGCCAGTAATTATAGACTACCGATACAAGCAATTCAAAAAGCACTTGTTGGCAGCAGACTTTTGGGAATTGAAGAACATCCAAAAACACAAAAAAAAACTCTATAGAAAATGAGGAAATTACTGTTTCATTTGTTACAAACATTCAGGATGTTTGCAAAGAAATTGACTGAGACAAAAACGAAAATAACATGATAGTCGAAGAGAACGAAATTGAGAAAAATATACTCAATGAAGAAAATATAGAGAATGACCTACAAAATAAAATCGCTACATGTAAAGAAAGGAATGAAAAAAGAGATTTTACTAAGAACAAACGACACAAAGTAAACAGAAAAAAGTATACTGGAAAACAAAAACAAAATAAGCGATGGTGAAAGCGATGATAAAATAACTGAACAGAATGAAGAAATTATAAACAAACAAACAAATGACGAAATGAAAAAAATC
Organism: Alsophila aescularia; assembly: GCA_946251855.1. Lineage (NCBI taxonomy): Eukaryota > Metazoa > Arthropoda > Insecta > Lepidoptera > Geometridae > Alsophila > Alsophila aescularia. The sequence goes on from OX276379.1 coordinate 42,635,441, forward strand.
ATAAAAGTGAACAAATAATAACTTTAAAGCAGGTGCAGTCTTCAGATACCGAAAGTTTTGTTGACATTCCACTGAAACGTACAAACTATACAAAAAAGAAAAAATATATACTAACCGATGATGAGTCTGATGAAGAAATAACTAAACCAAAGCTAATAATACGAAAGAAAACTAATACCAAATGGAGTAGTGATGAAGTTGAAGCAGTTATGAGACATCTAAAAAAAATATTAAACAGAAAAAAAACCAGGGAAAGCTTTATGTGAACAAGTATTGCGTAAAGAGCCAGTTCTGCATAAGAGAACTTGGATACAAATTAATACTTATATCAACAATATTTACAAAAAATATTTATAATTCCTTTCATTGTATGTGCAATTGTCTGGTACAATTTATTTAATTTTATTATATGTTATTACGTGTGTTTGTTTAAAATGAAAAGCTGATAAGTACTCAATTTTTTTTTACCAATACCCTTTGCGTGATTGTCTTTTTTTCTATTGTAAACGAAACAAATGAACGAACGTTGTTTTCTTTGTGTCAATTTCTTTGAATACTTAAATAAAATCTCTAAACCAACATACTTGTTTTATTTACAAAACTAGCTGTGCCCGTGGCTTCGCTCGCGTGGTCATTTCTCTAGGTTAAAAGTACTCTATGTGCTATTCCAAGACCTACAATAAACATTTGATCAAAATTCCTTCAGCCGTTAAAAAGTTTTTTATCGATTGCTCGGCATCTAATCATTGGATTACGATACCAAGTACGCTAGGTCTTGGTCAAACCCTAAGCTATCCAACACTGAAAACTGCATCGCAATCGGTCTAATAGTTTTTACGTGATGCGCGAACAAACGTACAGACACACAAACAGACAGACAGACACGAATTTTAAAAATGTTTTATTCTTGTTCAGTAGCTCAGACCAATTTTTTTAAATTATCTTCTTTGTACAGACTTTTACGTTATTATTGCCTATAGCTGTGCCCGCAGCGTTGCTCGCGTGGTAGTTTTTCTGGGATATAATGATCCTATGAATTATTCCAGTACCAAAAGTACCAATATAGGTACCTACCTGCCAGTGTTAACAACCTTCAGTGGCAATCCGACATGGTCGTGATAGGTTAGAAGACGAAGGCGGGAGCGAAGCGTAGCGAGCTAAAGCTCCATTATAGCTAAGAACCATATTGTTTACCTCAGCTTTGAAACATAAAAACCCGCAGTTAAATTGGTCCATTCGTTTGAAAGATACGATTTTCACCCCCCCCCCCCTTATAATCATCTCCTCCCTCCCTTTTTTCAACTCCTCCCCCCTTTTTTCAACTCCTCCCCCCTTTTTTCAACTCCTCCCCCCTTTTTTTCAACTCCTCCCCCCCTTTTTTTCAACTCCTCCCTCCCTCCCTTATAGCAAAGGAATATGATAAACCATCTCGATCACATCCTTTTTAAAACATAAAAAACTGCATCAAGTTTGGTCCATTCATTTGGGAGCTATGAACTTCGCCATATTCCCCCCACCCCCTCCCCCCTTATTATAACTAAGACAAATCTTGTTTACCTCAGCTTTGAAACATAAAAAATCGCAGCTAAATTGTTCGATTCGTTTGAAAGGTACGATTCTCACCCCCTTTTTCTCAAAACTCCCCCTTCTCTCCCCCCCCCCCCCCATATAGTTAAGAACCATCTCGATCACATCAGTTTCAAACATAAAAAACCGAATCAAAATCGGTCCATTTGTTGGAGATCAACGATCCTAACCCCCATCCCCATCCCCCCCTCCTCCCTCCCATTATAGCTATGAACCTTCTCGTTTACCTCCGCTTTCAGATATAAAAACCATTCGTTTGGACGCTACGATTCCCTCCCCCCCCCCCCCCCCATACCCCGCCAATAAGCAGTTTAGTTAACAATAAAAAAAGCCGCAAGTAAATTGACAGAATTCTTTTCTGTTTTTTTGTTTTTTGTCAATTATCTGAATTTGAATTATTGTGACCTATTTTGTTGTAACAATTTGACGGTTTAATTCAAGAAAAAAACAAGCATTGAAATTGTAAAAATAACGCATAAAATATGTAAATGCATAAAAATACGGAACAAAACATTTCAATAAGTACGTGATTTCGATCCACGCACGTCTAGGTTGGCAGGCAGAAATACTCCCGCTAAACCAGATAGTATAGTGGCGAGAGGGTCGAAATTATGGTACCGTTTTAATGTTTTATTTATATTACATTTAAATTACCATAAATTTGAATACCTATCCCGCAGGAACCCTATATTTTTTGGGGATAAAAAGAATCCATAATTTTAATACATAATATGTACTTTGACTGTGCCAAGTTATAACGCATAAAATATGTAAATGCATAAAAATATGGATCAAAACATTTCAATAAGTACGTGATTTCGATCCACGCACGTCTGGGTTGGCAGGCAGAAATACTCCCGCTAAACCAGATAGTATAGTGGCGAGAGAGTCGAAATTATGATACCATTTTAATGTTTAATTTATATTACATTTAAATTACCATAACTTTGAATACCTATCCCGCAGGAACCCTATATTTTTTGGGGATAAAAAGAATCCATAATTTTAATACATAATATGACTGACCAAGACTATACTTTGACTGTGCCAAGTTATACCAAACTCTGACCAGTAGTTTCAGCGTAATATGTGTTCTTTTAAATAACTTTTAACCCCTATCCTGCGGGAACTCATGATTTTTTCGGGATAAAAAGTATTCTAAATGTTAATCCATAACATAAGCTATGATTGTGCCAAGTTGCATCAAAATCCATCTGGTAGTTTCAGCGTGATGCGTGTTCAAAGAGACAGACAGACAAAAATTAAAAAAATATCCTTTTTGCACTCTTTTTCGATTTTGAAGTTTATCTCAAATATAATTTTCAAAAAATATTTAATGTACAGATTTAGCCCAGTTACAGTTTTATTATAGTATAGATAGATATATGAGTCCAGTCCAGTGGTGTGCCGTGGGAATGTTCCCGTTACCAGTAAATTTATCTTGAGGAAAGTTCCTTGAAGCTAGGAACATTGATGTAAAGTTAATTTACAATTTAAAAAGTATTTAATTATGACTCATAAAAATGTTATGCCGGGCCCACACGTTTGCCATCTGTAAGTAAAAGTGTTCAAAGCTGCTCTATTCACACGTTTGCGACAGTTTACGAATGTGCTGGTATGTCTTGGAAAAGCAAGCATGACGGACCTTGAGATTTTGTCGGCTATGAAGTACTTTTAGATTAGGTAATATATTTTTATTATAAAAAGAATATAAATTGAAAACAAGAAAGAAAAAATCGAAACATAAATTGATTTTAACTGGGTTTTCTAAACGATACTCAGGCGAAATTAAACTAAATTGTAATTGTAAACTATAATTGTAAGTTTTATGAAACAGGGCCCAGCCATAATTTTTTTTTCTTATGGTCCGCATTCATCGTGTCCAAAATGCATTTTTCTCCCATCTTTCAACACCTCCATCTTTCAACACAACCATCTTTCAACACAATTAGACACAGACACCGACCTCGCCGGATGCGAGGTCGAAGGTCCCGTAATTAATTTCGACTTTATTCGCCTTCGAGTTTCTTGCCGATTCTTCTCGAAGGTGTATTCCGAATCGGTGGTCAGTTATGCAATTCATTTAAAGGACTCCAGCCATTTCATGAGGGCCCTCTCGATCACTACCTAACAGTAGAGATCGAGGGGTGTTTAGTTCGATACTCCCCAAGTAATCAATGGCAACTGTCCAAGCCGAGGTTCGTACCCCCTGGGTGCCCTTGAGCAAGTGGCCAAACAACTTAACTTTGGCGTGCGCCTTCTGCGTCACGCATTGCGGCGGAGCGCTTTTGCGCCCGCCCCACCGTCCGGTGACGCTGTAGAGGTCAGTTATAGACCAACAGCACATATCCTTTCTAAAAAAAAAAAAAAAAAAGCATTTTTCTGCGTGGTAGCATTCGCAGAAGGGTAAACTTTTGTCGATAGACCATATAAATATATGACTATACATAGGCCACGAGTGCGTTAGCGATATTGAACAATGTGCAAACATGTGAAAAACATACACATGTTTGCGCATTGTATTCACAAACGCAAGCCGCAAGTTTCTGAGCATAAAATACGACACCCGGTCGGATCGGTTGCAAGTCTACACAAGTCAGGGCAAACGATCCATCCACACGTTTTTTGTCATCACTTGTCGAGGTTTGGCAAATGTGTGGACCCGCCCAGCATTTTAAATCCTATTGTTTTATTTTTTGACAATAGGTTAAAGTACGACGGCTATTCTCTGTCTACGTGCGACGGGGTGGCTCCCTAAACCATGAACATGTTTGTGCAGAAATATAATTTTACAATATTTTAAATACTCATACTAGCTGGCTAGACATTATTTTGTGATTGCAGTTGCAGCCACACTAATTATCCAAAATAAGCCAATGAGAAAGCACTTGATAAATGCTGCGCCCTGATTGGCCCATTGAATTGGATCAACAACTGCTCAAACGCAAAAAAGGTGGATTTGTATAAAAATGCCGTTATTATTATTATTACTCGTCGTGACACTTGTGGCTCCAAACGGAGCTACATATTCATGGTCAGCTGGCATTGGATCAACAAAAGAGGCCCGGATCAACAAGAGAAAATAGATCAACAAGCGAAAATGCATCAACAAATTACTACCTATATGGCACGTTGGAGCCACAAAGTGCCCAGAGAGATATCTATATATTCGAAAGACTTACTAGCTGTACCAGCGGCTTTGCACGCGTAGTCTTTTCTTTAGGTTCAAAGTACCATAATGTGCTATTCAAGGAACAATATGCAAACAAATGTTGGTATATTAGTCCTCAAATGAACAAAATTTCTTCAGCCGTCAAAAATACTTTTATTAATTGCTCGGCTTCTAACTCACCGGATTGAGATACCAAAAACACCAGATTTAAATCAAACCCTAAGCTATCTAACAATGAAAACCGCATTTCAATCGATCCAGTAGTTTTTAAGTGATGCGTGAACAAACAAACATACAGACAAACAGAAAGAAAGGCACGAAAACAAAAAAAAAAAAGTTATTCAATACCTTTTTTTAAGCACCCAAGAGCATTTTTTTCATTTGAATTCATTTAGTATTTTGGGTGCGATGCGCGGTCAAGATACGGACAAACAGACAGACAAAATTAAAATGTAGAAAAGTTTGGCTTCAGTATCGAATATAGAGAACCATCCAAAAAATATTTTTTATTACTTAATTATTAACATAACTTTGGACCCATATCCCGCAGAAACCCATTACTTTTTCGGGATAAAACCTATCCTCAATTTTAACCCATCATATAACTTAAGACAGTGCCAAGTTGTATCAATACCCGTCGATTAGTTTCAGCGTGGAACGTGTTCTTTTAAATAAGTTTCAACAATAGGGGTAGCCTCCACCCATAAATTTTTCGAGATGTAAAGTATCCTATGTCCTACCTCGTAGTATAAACTCAAATCATACCAAGTTTCATTTGAATTTATCCAGTAGTTCCGGCGGCGTGATGCGCGGCTAAGATACAGACTGACAGACATACAGACAAAAATGAAAAAAACATACAGTTTAGGCTTCATTATCGAATATAGAGTAACTTCCAAAAAAAACTATATCTTTAATGTACAGAATTTGGACCTATAGGAACAGGAACCATTAATTTTTTCGGTACATAATGTATCCATAATTTTCACCCATCTTATAAACTATGTCTGTGCCAAGTTGCATCAACATCCGTCCAATAGTTTAAGCATGCTATGTGTTCTTTTAAATAATTTTCCACTCCTATCCTGCAGGAACACTTAATTTTTTCGGAATGAAAAGTATCCAATGTCCTTCCTCGAAGTTATGAACTCAAATCATACCAAATTTCATTCGAATTCATTGATTGTTTTCGGCGTGGTGGGCTGCCAAGGTACAGACAGACAGACGGACAGACATACAGACGGACAAAAATTTTAAAACTACAATGTTGGCTTTAGTATTGTACGGCCTCCAAAAAAAATTACATAATATCTTCAATTTATCTGTAAATTGAAGATATTATGTATTTTTTTTTTGGGATTTATTTATTTTTCGGGATAAAAAGTATCCTCAATTTTTATCTATTATATAAATTATGACTGTGCCAAGTTTCGACAAAATCCGTCAAGTAGTTTCAGCGTGATACGTGTTCTTTTAAATAACTTTCAACACCTATCCTGCAGGAAACCTTTAATTTTTCGGGATGAAACTATCCAATGTCGTACTTCGAAGTATGAACTCAAATCATACCAAATTTCATTTGAATTCATTGAGTATTTTCGGCGTGATGCATTTCCAAGGTACAGACAGACAGACGGTCAACAGACAGACAGACAGACAAAAATAAAAAATAAACTCTTTTGGCTTTAGTATTGAACATAGAACGGATCCCATTTTTTTTTTACAAAATATCGTTATTTTACAGAATTTGGGACATTCTCCCGCAGGAACTCTCTATTTTTTCGGGATAAAAAGTATCCTCAATTTTAACCCATCATATAAACTATGACTGTGCCAAGTTGCATCAAAATCCGTCCAGTAGTTTAAGAGTGGTAAGTGTTTTTTGAAATAACTTTCTACCCCTATCCTGCGGGAACCCTCTCCTTTTTCGGGATGAAAAGTAGCCTATGTCCTACCTCGTAGTACGAGTATGAACTCAAATCCAAGTTAATAATCAATACCAAGTTTCATTAAAATTCATTCAGTAGTTTCGGCGTGATGCCTAGCCAAGATACAGACAGACAAAAAATAAAAATAGTTTTGGCTTCACTATCGAATCTAGAGTACGGTCCAAAAAATATTTCAAAATATCTTCAATGTACAGAATTGTACCCGTTACAGTTTTATTATAAGTATAGATATATATATTTTATCTAAAAGAAGATGATTAAAAAAAATGGCCACGAGGACTTAAAATGAGTTACAGAACAAAAATAAAACGTTTTTAAAATTCATGTCTGTCGGTCTTTCTATCCGCCAGTTACAGTTATAATTAATTATAAAAGTAAAGGAATGTCTCCTTTGAGTAAAATTCGGTGTCCTCAATATTTAGGGTACTTGCCCTCCGCCGCCCACCCGCCTTTGTATTTCACAATGTATGTGTTGAAAACTTCAACGCCCGCAGCCATGTTTGCATTTATCATAGGATAGCTCAAAGTCACCTTCGTCATCCAATTAAAAAGCTTTGTAATAACGCTATGTTTGAAACCAACAAAAACGATAAAAATCTAAAAAACACGTATTTAAATAAATGCTCGAAATGCTTAAACGCCATTATTTTCCAGTTTTTGCTGAAATGCTAATATCCTCATTTTGATTTTCAGGTAAACGGCATCAAAATTTTAAAAAATACAGTAACTAATCATTTTCAAAGCTTATAATTAACTTCACTTGTATCTATGTATTTATGTATTTTGTCTGTCCTGGAATCTTGAAATTCGAATTTCGAGCACTTCCCGATTAGCTATCCGGCTGAAACTTTTAGGGTAACTCACAAACCGATGACAATGCAAAAAAAACGAAAAAAAAACGTTAAAAAATAAAAACTTTTAAAATAGGGCAAAAAAACCGTAAATGGTTTCTTTTTAAATTATACTTACTTCAATTAAAACGCCATTAGCGATTCTAAGAACATTTTGTATTCTCTTCAACGCTTAAATGTAGGGTACATTCACTTAGTTCTATATAATATGTTCTATTGGCGCAGTAAACTGTCGCAGACATAAAAAAGAAGTAGTTACTTATAGACAGAGTCTCGAGTTGAAACAGCTGCTTCGTGTTCGATAAGTAATATATTATAGACCCCTCAAGCCTCTAGCTACGCGCTCGTGTTAATCGAAGTAACTACGAAGCACGAATACAAGTGTCTGGGATTTCGCGAGACACTGAGACACTCGCTCTTCGCTCTTAGTTTCTCTTGCCTCTGGCGAGCCACTTGCCGTGCAGATAATTAAATTCAATTTGGGGAACGTACACTGTTGTCTTATTAGGACATTGTGTGGTAGAGTTGGATAGTTGTTGTCTCAGGCAACGTCAGTTTAACTTGCAGCTGGAGTTAGCTGGCACAGAATAACTAATAGTACTTATTTCCGCTTTGCTGTCACAGGAAATTACTATGTGTCACTCGTACTGTATAATCCAAACGTCTGAGTGGCACTAAACTTGCTATACAACGTGTCACTGAATAGCCTTATAAGTACATTCGTAGCAGGTTTGTTTCGATCAAGCATGTAAATTCGTTTATGTGTGCAATGGTTGAATACATAGTATTCAAAACTTTCATACTAAAGTTAAAATAAAAATTTGAGTAGCCCTATATGTTTTTTATCACGACGCACAAAAAAGTAGGTATGTACATACATACTGCTCCATCTGCGGGTTCAGGTTGCTAGGCCTCTCCTCGCTTACGCGCTGGTGGAAATACCCCGTTGGGTGGAGATTGTTCACCAGTCCGAGCAGATATGGGTATAGCCAGCCTATATCAGCCTATTGTCTCTCTGCACGCTGTTACATCATAGCTGGACGAAACACCAAAGGCTTAAGAAATGACAATTTTATGTAACACTTGAAACTGATTACAAATCTAAATATCTAATAAAGCATTTCAATATTGTCGGTTTGTACCGAGTCTGCCGCGGGGGCAGGGCTCGGCGTAGCTGTGATGGAACTTGTTCGGCTGCCGCTCAGCCAAGTCGTGGTACTCCCGGTACTCCCTCTCGCGGTCGTACAACCCCCCTCTCTGTCACCTTCAGGGAACTCCAAAAGCCTCGAACGTCGAAAGTCCCGCTGCCTGTCACTCAAATCTCTCCTCCTCTCTTCAATCACGGGCTCTATGATCTCATCCTCCTCGATACGACGAACCAAATCTCGTCTCTCTCTCTGTACCTAAGATCGAACTCGTCTCAATGAGACTTCGGCTCTATTCTGTTCAAGTAATCTCCCGTGCCGTATTCGAACCGTTTCACTTCATCCCGTTTTCTCCCGACTCGTGGATGAGATGATTCAATTTTACAAAATAATTAAAAAAAACTTAGTTATTTGACTTAGAAATTCGACTGACCACTGCGCAATGTGCGAGTTCTGTCTATCAGAGTTGTCAAACAGGCTACAGTCCGACCAACTTATCTGCGAAATGGCGAAAAAAGGAACTACAGACACCACGAATGAGGTTCCCATTTTCTGGATTTTGCTGTTTTTTGACTGGTCTACTTATCGATTGACTGGAACACTCACGCCACCATTCATTTCACAGATAAGTTCGTGGCACTGTAGCAAAAAATCAAAATCAACGGCGGTATTGTTTTTTCCAGTTTTTTGGGTTTCAAATACAGTGTTCTTAGAGCAATCTTTATAAGTAAATACATGAATGAAAAACTTCGAAATCTCAAAAGTCATAGAACTAACTTTGTTCGTTATGCCGGGTGGAATACTCCACCCCAGTACTTCATTGTAATTATGATACATTCTGTATTATGATATTTATATTTACTCGTATTATGATATTTATTATATTCGTGGTTAAAATGTATCTGCAAATATTCGGGTCAAAGTTTATCATCATCAACAATCTATATTAGTCTACTGCTGGACACAGGCCTCTCCCAAAGCGTGCCACTGAGCCCGATCTGTGCCTCTTCTCTTCCAATAACTGCCAGCTACCTAGTGCAGAGCGTCGCTCCATCTAGCTAGAGGGTGTCCTACACTACGTTCGCCGATTGGCGATCTCCACTCTAGAACTCGACCGCCCCAACGGTTATCGGCTCTACGACACATGTGACTAGCCCATTGCCACTTCAGCTTGCTTATTTTCTGAGCTATGTCGGTTACCTTAGTTCTCTGCCGAATCCTCTTTTTTCGGATCTAAAGAATTCTCAGAGAAACTCCAAGCATAGCTCGTTCCAAGCTTGTGGACCAGTCTCACAACCAATATCCATGCACGTTTCGGCTCCGTAAGTAATTACGGTTAGGATGAGCTGGTTGTTTTTTTGTCTTTAAGCATTGTGGAATGCGCGAAGAGAAGACATTTTTTTTTTAAACCTGCCTATCCCAGCTGATCCCACATATAGGCTTACTTCTCAAAAATGTACCTACCCAGTTTAACTAGTAAATATACTTCTGTACAATTTCGAGAGGCATGCCATTGACTACTATTGGTTCCGGTATAATAATGTCATTTACCATAAAAAAAAAATTGTCTATGTTCATGCGGAGACCAATTCATCGTGAGGCATCAGCAAGGCTTGTCAGCAGTTGTCGCAGCTTTTGCAGCGACTCCGCCATAAGGACGATATCATCTGCGAATCGCAAGTGTGAGATGTACTCGCCGTTAATGTTGATGCTCGTCCCTTTCCAGTCCAGCGTCCTAAACATAATTATTGTCCATTGCGCTCGTAAACAGTTTCGGGGATATAACATTCCCCTGTCTTACTACTCTGAGCAATGGAATAGGCTCAGTACTCCAGTCCTGTATTGGACTGTCATCTGTAATAACGTTATCTCAGCCATCAATTTACGAAAGCTGCGATCATTTAAAATTATTATCAAAAACTAGAAGTATTACAAACAGGTCATTTACTAAGGATACTGTTTTTTATTGAGTACGGGTTATTTTAAATTCCGGATTTTAATGTTTATAGAGTTCTAGTGTTTGTGACTACGATTATGTTAGTTTTAAGCCATGTATAATAAAAAAATAACAATAATTGACAAGTGACATTCAATTACGTAGAAACGTTCAAAAATTTGTTTGGATTCAATTACGTACATACATCTATCGATAATTGTGCGTTCGTAATGTTATTGTGAGCTCTCGTTATTGTTGGTGAACCAATAACGAGGCTCTACTATAACGTTATAAAAACTCAATTTTCCTAAGCTCCGCAATAAACGCCAGCTTTTGAAGAGCGTAACGCTCTGTAACGCTCGGTAACTTTCCTCTATCGATGTTTGCTCGGGGCCTTCTCTATTAATTACCGCAGCGAACGAGCGTAACGTATTTAATTAATTTCTCGCCTGTTGGCTACGATAAGATCAAACAAGTTTAATAAAAAAGATAAGGTCACTTTTTATGGCGATCTGATACGTACGCGACTTGTTTTGCAATCAAAAGTTAAAGTAGGTTAATCACTTCATCCACTGCACTATCTATGGGAATTTACAACCGTACTGCACGAAATACTCGTCATTTAATCACGATACTGAGTTTTATTCGTTTCCTTTTTTTGTTGTCTGATAACAAAGCTCGTTAATTGAAGCTTGTTTCGCTTCGTCAATTGTATTGAAAACGCGGTCCGCGCTAGAAACAGCCGCTCTGCAAATATTTAACAAAACAGTCGTTTGTTCACCACAATAAAACCTCTTCGTGAAAATTTAAATAAGCATTTGGCCACTCCTCGGCTGTAACCCAGACAAAGTCAATGATAGCTTCACCCACAGTATTTTTGAAAGTTAAAAGGTTCGTTTACCTGCAGCGCTTGCAAAGATTACGTTGGCAAAACAGCCGCAGCGCGCACGCCACCGGAAACCCGATAAGGGAGGCGGTGATGTATGAACTATTAATTAGTGCTGGAGTAGGTAAAGTGTGCAGGTGGAGGTGAATTGCATTCTGCATTGTGATAGGTATCGCACCGTTCCACCTACCGTTCAACTCTGTCACGCGATCCAGGACGATTTACTTTACATAAAGCTCGCGTAAACCAGACAATCAAATACTCCTATCCTTTATTTCTCGTTGTGTGCACAATACATGCCACAAGTTGTACGAGTAGAACAAACTGAACTTTGGATTGTTATGGAGGGAAACAAATGACTCGCGTTGTTACCAGGTCGGATTACAAGAATTCGACAATATAGCCTTCGTGTGAAGAGCAAATCAATCATAGCGTCTAGGTCTGCCATTGTCGGTCACGCCCGCGGCCTTCCAAAATTATGAAAATATAGATGTAATATCTTGTACATAACTTGAATGCTTCGTGGTCTTATATCATTTATTACTGTAGACAGCCGTTTGGGGTCCGCAGTTTATAATATTCTTTAGTTGTATGGCTATTAATAACAACATAGTTTTTTAATTGCCCCGTTCCTTGTAATAAACTGTCTCTTGAAATCCTTGTATGCATTAAATTAGGTAGACTGTAGACACTTGTCAAGTATTTCAAAATATTGAACACATTAAAACAATAAACATAATAATAAAACATAACATGAAAACAAAAACATGGAGATTCACATAAAATGACACTAACAGCACATCGTAGGAGGCCGTAACCTTTGATTATTTATGCCGTAGCGACTTAGTAACTTCGTAGCGTGCTACGAGCCATGCCGTGGCGGCGGCGTCGCGAGCAGCGCCGTATAAAGCTCGATTCACATCTAACAGCACACACACGGCAAATTAATGGATACATTATCTTTGGGCGCATTTACATCTGGCGTAAAAGCGTGTCCGCACAGACACGACCGATTTTGTTTTGTGTTGTATAATAATAATTATCTATCAATCTATACTATACTTATAACTAGCTGTACCTGCGGCTTCGCACGCGTGGTCATTTCTCTAGGTTAAAAGTACTTTATGTGCTATTCCAAGACCTAAAATACCAATATACCAACATTTGATCAAAATTCCTTCAGCCGTCGAAAAGTTTTTAACGAATGCTCGGCTTCTACTCATTGGATTAAGATATCAAGTTCGCCAGTTTTTAAGTCAAACAGTGAAAACTGCATCGTAATCGGCCCATTAGTTTTTACTGGATGCGCGAACAAACAAACATACAGACATGATTTAAAAAAATGATATATTATTGTTCAGGAGCTTATTATAAGTACCCTAGGCCATTTCTTTTTGGTAATTATCTTCTTTGTAGAGACTTTTTCGTACTTATTGCTATAGTTATTGCTATGTATCTATTAAAAGTATAGATAGATAGATGGATTTATCTTTGGGCGTAATCAAATCTAGCGTAGGAGCGTGCCCGCACAGATAGACCCGATTTTGTTTTGATATGTATTTAAATTATTATTAAATAATATAGGTAAGCTATAGCATTAAAAAAATACTTGCGTCTGTGCCGTGTAGGCTACACTACTGCTACGTACTGGTAGACGTGAAACGTGCTCACGTAGCAGTTTAGCTACGTCGTAGAGCCATAGCTAATTTAAGTAAAACACGAAAACAAATTATACTTTTATTAAAGTTCCCATTTAGATGTGGAATCAAGTGTACACTGGCATTCCTAATTAAATTAGTATATTGTTATCGTACATGCATAAAGGACCAACTTTCAAGGCAAAGCAATTTATTTCGATGCACGATGATATTGATAATGCAAATTGCTAAGCAAAATACTTTGTTATTGTAAGAAGTGACAGTTACTTCAAAAGCTATCGATTTTCGGATCCTTAGAACTTTGCTAACGATTTCGGTTCTAAAGCAATCGCTAGCTATATGGAGACTGCAGGCCCTGACTGTCTCACTCTGAAACTTTGAACCCCAATACCATTAAGCTCAAATACGAACTCAAAAATGCTATTACCAAAGACCATCTAACATTATAAGAGGCTAAACTTTCGCCATTTTAAAATAAACTTGATTTCTTGGCTATAAATGGAACTAAGGTCAATCGATAGGGAAAATCATAAGAAACAAAAATTGTTAATTGCATAAATTACATACTTTTAAAGATATTTGTGTTTAAAAATTATTACTTATTCATCAAACTTCACGATACATTAATAATAATTAGTAATGCAACTATGGGATGTTAGAATAGTTGTCTACAACATTAAGTACATCAGACAGTTATGTTACAGCGGTTTCCTGACCAAACAGAAAAATAAAATGGCAGCATATTTTCAAACCCAAATACACTGGCCTTCAAAACTTTTCACCACACTCTTAGGGCCTATGCACACGGCGTATTTTATATGCGATGACGACGCGCGTTTCACAAACGCGCGTTTGTATCGATCATTACAGCCCCAAAAACGTATGCAAAGGTTGCGTGGCTGCTACTGAATCTCGTTTGAAGCGCGTATACGCGCGTCATCGGCGCGCATAAAATGCACTGTGAGCATAAAATGTGTGCCTTAATGTCTGTCTGTTCGTGCATCATGCTAAAACCACTGGACCGATTGTGATGCGATTTTCTCTGTTGGATAGCTTAGAATTTGACTTAAAAACTGGTGTACTTGGTATCTCATTCCAATGAGTAGAAGTCAAGAAATTTAGTTGAGGGTTATGCGTACGGGTTGTGTCGGTTGTACTTGTATATTTGTACGTTTCTTAGGCGCGTTCTACAGCCTAAACGGCTTGATGGATTTTGATAAATGAGGTATTACAGCTACCATATTTATTTCCTACATTTCTTTTAAGCTTCTTACAAAATTTTTCATTATTGATTATTCAATTTGATGTAAATAGAGTCTAATGTTGCAAATGCAAGTAAAACATGTTAGTAAAACAGAAATATTAAATTTATATAAATACTAGCTGCGCCGAACAGTTTCACCCGCGTCCCTCAGAAAACACACATTTTTCCGGGATAAGTGTTAATCCAGGTTTTAAGCTGCCTCCCTATCAAATTTCATCCAAATCAGTTCAGCCTTTTAAGCGTGAAGGAGTACACATCCCCTTACCCCTTACATACATACAAACTTTCGTCTTTATAATATTAGTGCGATTAATTTTGCGGGCGGTCAGCTCGTATTCAGTAATTTTGTTCGCAGTCAGTTTTTGCCAGTGTATTTCAGAAAGTAAACCACTTTGGCAATTTTGTTATAGATTACTTTTTTCATATATTATTTCCTATCGATTGACACTAGTTTTATGTGTCGCTATAAAATCTTATTTTTTTAAGTGGCAATGTTTAGGGATGCCAATAAGGTAACATCCTCTTTCATGAAGATCAAGTCAGAAAGTTATTTAAAAAAAAAACACACCAGTTCATATACAAACAACGATACGTCCAAGTCAACTAGAAGACCTTGCTTCGCTCTATTTATTAAGGGTAGCCTGGCCATACATAATTAGGCATCCTAAGGCTGTTTATGACGATATCTTAAAAAACTCTTATTAAAAAATAGACAGGAATAGGTCGATGGCCAGAACTTATTTATTTTCCCGCACTTGACAGTATAATACTATTCATCGAGTATCCATCCCTGAGCGAGCTTCAAACGTCATAAGAAATTTGCGGGGTTGGAAGGTAATGTAGGTAGTGCGCTCGAAACACCGAGGCCGAGTACGGATAGATGCAATCTTCCTATAGCCTCTCATATACCTACATAAACTCCTATATAGCTCCTACATTCCTATAGCTACCTAACCCCTATAGCCATCTATACTCCTAACAACCTACACTCCTTAGCTACCTACTTAGAGCAGCTCGTGCCTTATCGTCATCGTAAACTTCGCCAACCCATCTCCAGTTTCGGCTAAAGTCAGCTAAACGACACCTTGTCATTACGGTACATAGCAACGGAGTAAAATTGAGTCCAGTCCCTGATTATCGCCTATCCTTAATATTAGCTCATCAAATGCTAATGCCACTTGATCCTCTTACTGCTTATCTGTACAGCCCGAGAGCCAGCTACGGGAAAACCTAAATGAGTTTATTTGTAAGGTATTGCGATCCTGATATTAATGCGTAAAAGATGCAAATCGCTGTGAATCTCTTTACCGCTGTGCGCCTACTTTAAGTGCTGCCTTCATTAACCGGACAAGCTAGCAAATTCAAAAGTTCCAAAGACACAAATAAATATTAAGCAAGAACTTACATAAAGTTCGCCACGTTCTTCACAAGTGAATCAAAGGAAATTACTTTTCATGTTGCTAGCTCTCCCTCTACAAGAGGCTATGCCAGGATTATCCGTAACGACATAGAAAAACCTACATAAGGCGGCTAATAAATCGATTGCCCCAGAAACAGGAAGCGCCTACGTATCATCTTATCGTAAGTACATTCTTTATTATGTCGCCGCTATAAGGTAACGGATACTTTTGGACGACAAAGTGACGAAGACGATGTTGCGTACACCACCAGATTACATATTTTTGGTTGAACTTCAGTACGTGAAACTTTTGTGATTAAATTTTATTGCTGTGGAGGTTTATGCATAGTAGAAACAGAAGTTTATGTCTATGTCGTTATTTGTATCCGCTATATAGATATTTTATCACATAGTGTAACGCTTTATGGACTCAGGAGAATCAAGTGCGACACATTTTATTGAAAAACATCGCTTGAGTGAGCACGACCTATTTATTTCATGTTTGTCAATTAAAACGTCCAAAGGTTTGTAAACCAGGTTTAACGGGCTTCTTGGAAAGAAACTAATTACATAGTAGAGGCTGGCGACAGAAGTTATTTCTCAAAGTTATCGATTGCGACGAGCTCGAGCGGCAGCAAGCATCAGATGTCTGAGGGGCGAGTCACGCACCAACCAAATACTTTCCCTACTTTATTCCATCTATAGGCGTCAAACTTTCGTACAATAACGCATGATGCGGGTTCGGGACCAAACAAATCTACCCAGCCACGTCGGCCCACAAAGCGAAGGCTCGAATATCTTACGGAAATCTTCACTTCTTTAGGTCACATGATATTTTATCGAGGATTTCCTCGGAATAGTCACGTCGTACTTTCGTAACTTTTTGCACTCTATTTATCCAAAAAGTTTAGCTTTATTTCAAAGAAACAAATACTTTTTTGGAATTTGGCTAAGTTAATAGTTAGAAGTTACCTTTTAGTTGGATGCGTGGAAACAGGTGCACATTGATAAGCTCCATTGTTGAGAGCTGTTTGTCCTGTGGGGACATCTGCTGTCTGCAAAAAGAAACACATGTTGAAAACGTACACTTAGCAGAAGTCAATAGGTATTATGGGGTTTCAAGAGTTTGTTGTTCTTAATTTGACAATTGGATAGGTAATCAGGTTTTGCAATAAGGCCCCTTTTTAAAAGACTTCAAAAAGAAAAGAGGCCCTCAAGCTGATGTATTTGTAAGTAATATTGTTGAATATGCTTAATATTCATATCTCATGTTAGTCGATATTATGAGTATCTGATCAAATATACCAAATTTCGCTAATGTATGCATGTTTGTCCAAGTATTTCTTGGAAACTACAAGTCTGATTGCAATAGTTTTAATATCTTTCAATTTAGGGAATAGTTAAAGTTTCATCAATATCGGTTCAGTAGTTTAAAAGATATGGACTATTAACTGTTTCCAGTATGGCTTTTTTCTTAGCGATCGGAAAACGCACTTCATTTTCTTAGGCTTACCTCGGGTTTCTGAAACGTTTGTTAACTTTAACAACAGATTAATTCTAATGCTTCCTTTATCTGGCACTAAACAAATGACAGAGACAGCAATAGACTTAATCTGTTGTCAGAGTTAATAAACGTTTCAGAAACCCGAGCTTACTTTGCCGAAACTTAAAATTAAGAAACAAAAACTAATCAAAAAAATATATTACTCGTATAAAAGAAAGAAATAACTCTATTTTTTTGAGTGCCAGGTAAGTGTCTACTTACTCAAGTCGTTTGGGTGTAGAACAAACTTCAAAACCATTTATTTATATAAGTTTTATACGATTCGAATTCGTTTCGTTCGTTTTATATTTAATTAGTTTTTATTTTTTGATTTTTGGTCAAAGTCTCCATGTATAACATGAAAAATGTTTTCATAACCTATGTTACGTATAACGCCTGCTTGACTGCTGTCATGCAGGATGTCAGAGTTCACCTCACTCACGCTTGGCTCTCGGCCACCGGCTGCCTCATAAACATAACTCAAACTAGTCTCATATCAACGAACACCGCTTGCACGGGTTTAACATAAAGCATATTAATATAAACTGTCACCCTATGGCCGCATAGGCGGAGTCAAAGCAGATAATAACGTTAATCAGCTACAAACCGAGATCATGTACACAGTAAGCGGCCCGCGAGTCCTCTCTCAAGTTAATGAATAATTTTAGGGGGTTAGAAGGGGGAGATCTGCTCTCACCCACTCCCGCGAGAATTAAACTCGAGCAACGCTTCAGTTCTCACGAAACACAGTTCCACTTTATTTGTACTGTTTCGTGAACACAATAATTGAATTGCGATAAACTCCGAGACGAAACAAGAATAACAGTGGACTCAGTGCGATAATTAATGTTCAATCATAAAATAGTTTGAACATAAAATGGGACTCACATACACTCTCGGGTCTGCGCCTGGCTAGAGATGGTGGAAGTCATTCGCAGGCCTCCCCTCGAACCGTAAAAGGATTCCGATCGAACGACATGACCTACATGCTGAGTTTTTTCTACAAGTACATATTCGTATCTGGATGCCGGACCGTATAATAAGCTCTGTATGTAAGACTAGATGTGCCCGTGGGTTTGTCCGCGTGGTCATTTCATTTAAAAGTAGCCCGTACGTGTTATTCCAGACCTGTTACCTGTAATTTATCTTCTATCTATCTATCTATACTTATAATAAAGCAATATGAACGAAAAAGTCTGTACAATGAAGATCATTATTAAAAAAATGTATTAGGGTACTTAAAATAAGCTACTGAACAAGAATAGATCATTTTTTTAAATCGTGTCTTTTGCATTTTGCCTGTTTTTGTTTGTTTTTTATTTTGTTTTTTGTATGTTTGCTCTCGCATCACGTAAAAACTACTAGACCGATTGCGATGTGGTTTTAAATGTTGGATATAATTAAAAAAAAAAAAAGAAAATTGTTCACTAGATATTGGTATCTTAATCCGATGATTAGAAACCAAGCTAACGATAAAAACTATTTGACGGCTGAACAAAATTTGAAGATATGTAGTATATTGTACTTTATAACTACTTTTGGTCCTGGAATTACACGTAAGAACTACTTTTAAAAGAAAAGACCACGCGGGCAAAGCCGCGGGTACAGCCATTGTACAATATACTACATTTCTTCAAAATTGGGTCTGCCTTCAAATAGTTTTTTATCGATTGCTCGGTATCTAATCATAGGATTATGATATCAAGTACCTCAGTTTTTAAGTCAAAATCTGAGCTATCCAACAATGAAAATTGCATTGCAATCAGTCCAGTAGTTTTTACGTAATGCGCGAACAAACATACAGACAAACAAACTAACAATCAAACAGACCGACACAATTTAAAAAAAATATTCTATTCTTGTTCAGTAGCTTATTTTATGTACCCTAGACCTTTTTTTTGTTATGTTCATTGTACAGACTTTTTCGTTCATATTGTTTTATTTATCTGTACTTATAATCAAGCAATAGGAACGAAAAAAACTGTACAAAGAAGATTATTAAAAAAGAAATGTTCTAGGGTACATTAAAAGTTCGTGTCTGTCTGTTTGTCTGTCTGTATGTTTGTTCGTGGATCACGTAAAAACTACTGGACCGATTGCGATGCGGTTTTCACTGTTGGATAGCTTATGTTTTGACTTAAAACGTGGGGTACTTGATATCTCAATCCAATGAGTAGAATCGATAAAAATATTTTTGACGGCTAAAAGAAATTTTGATCAAATGTTGGTATATTGGTATTTTAGGTCCTGGAATAGCACATAATATAGTACTTTTAACCTTGAGAAATGACCACGCGTGCGAAGCCGCGGGCATCAGCTAGTTATAAATATTGATATAGTTAGATAGAAGATAAATATAGAAGATATAAATAGTGATTTTATTTTGGATGCCGTTATAGTAGATTAGTAGCCAAGGGCTGTAAGGCATCAATTGCAGCCCGAGATATTTAGGCGCACGAGCGCAGCGAGGGCGCCTATAGTTCGAGGGTGCAATTGATGCTTACACCCGAGCTAACTACTCTGCTTTACATCTCGATTGTGAGGTAAGTAGAAAAAAAACCGGCATTACAAGAATATAACATTTTATTAGTTAAAATTTATAGTGAAATGAGAACAATTTTCAAATATCTGTCCCTACAGGTGTTTTTTGGGTATGTTAATAGTTTGAGATTGTAATATTTGTTGGTCATGGACAAAATCTGACGGGATGAAGCTTTCTTCAGCAGAAGTTGATGGTTGAGAAAGATTTTTCATTTTTTGAAAGCTGAATAGTTTCCGTTATTTGGTTGGTAATTTTACTTTTATTTTGTATGGAATCTTCGATGTAACCTTCAGCCACCTTGCTGGATTTCCACCCACCGTGCCTTTTTATAGTGGTTAAGTTAGCCCCAGCATCGGCTAAAAGTGTAGCCGATGTTCTCCGGAAGCAATGACCTGTGTACAATTCCGGGTTATCTAACTTTAAATAACTTGCGATTTGCTTCGGCATACTTCTGATGGTATTTTTTCCAATAACTTGTTTGTAGCATTTGCCTTGGTGGTACTTCAAAACAAATCGGTTGGTGTTTACATTTTCAGGACGAAGATTTCTGTATTTTTGTACGAATTCAGAGAATTCTTGAGGAACTACAAATGTTCGGTCAATTTTAGTTTTTGTGTTCGGTAGTTTAATTACTAACAACTGACCCTGTTGTTCTATGTTCTCTATTGTTATATTTGTCAATTCAATACCTCGGCATGCGCCAGTTATACCGAAGATAAGAACCACCTAAAACAAGTGAAATATAAAAATAAGTAAGTATGTTTTATAGGATTGTAAGAATTTAAAAGATAAATGATGAAGTATTACCATTATGTGATTTGTTATTTTACGTACCTTAACAGCTAAATATATGTCATCAGGGGCTTCATTTATGAATGTTTTCACGTCTTGCGCTGTAAAAACCTTTGACTTTTTGCTTTTGTGCCCAGCTGATTGTCTTTTTAGAAAAGATGATAATTTTGAAAAGTTCCTGATATTGATGTCGTGTTTAGTACTCATAGTTGCTTTTAACATTGAATAAATGCACCACAAACTAGATGGCTGCAGCTTTTTTGATAGCTCACTAAAGTATGTTAAGAATACAGTCTCAGATAAAGACTTTACTCGTTTTTCTTTTCGCCACTTCATGAACTCCTCGTAAGTTTTCAAATATCTCTCTTTAGAACTTTCAGGCAAAATATTGTTAATTGCTGCTTCAGCTTCCATTTTCATTGAATCGGGAGTGCAGCTTATATCTTCACCACTTGCAGAACTCATGTTTTTTTCCTAATTAGCACGTAATTATAAAAAAAACCCAAAAACAAACAATATTTAAAGTAAAAGTTTTCTATTCCCGCTTTTTTTCGTCTTTTTTTAAATTATTTTAAAATTGAGCTTCGCCGTTCGATATTTAAAATTGATGACTATTATACTCATACGAAGACAAGGCTGAATAGCGAAGCGACCTCTTTTGTCATTGGGCTGAATGCATGATGTCTATTGCCAGTATGATGGTTAGATGTACGCGAACTTTTTTAAGGAGTGAAGTTTTTTTTTTAATTACTTACCGCCCTAGGGCTTTTCTAGCTACATTATTACCCTAGAGCGCTAATTGGTCACCTAAAAGCCCCATTTGGGGGTAATAAGGACCTACTTACCGAATATGAGAGATGTAAAACAAGTTTGTTGCTAGTTTTTTTCTACACTTATACACTAATATTATGAAGAGGAAAGATTTGATTGTTTGTATGTTTGTTTGTTTGTAATGGGCAAACGCACAAACCTGAACTGATTTAAAAAAAACTTTCACCTATAGAAAGCTACATTGTTTGTTTGTTTGTTTGTCGTATAAGGTAGTGCTGGCCTCTGATGTCAGAGTTTGTCAAGCCGCCCGAGGGCCTCTGACGTGGCTTAACGACTGCTATTATTCAATAACAGCAGGGAACCGACAGCTTATTGTGCCCTTGAGCTTAACCGCACATAACTCTCAGTCTCACAAAGCTACATTAAAAGCGAGTAACTTGGGCAGTATTTTATTTTTCAACAATTAATAGTTTCCTACGAAAATTGCAATAATGCAACCCAAGGTGTCTCAAATTTGCAAAAATGACGATTACTCGCTGTATAGGAAACTGAATGATATGTTGCCGTGGAAATGAAATAATAGAAATAATAACAAGTCTGTCAAGTACATGAATATTGATGCAGTTGTCTACAGTCAAAAAGCACTGCTGCCAATGATTTTGAATTACGCTTACTGGCGTTTTTTTTTTAGAAGTTACGACAGGTATAAAAATACTAAAAGAAAGAAAATTGCCACGGTGTGAGCGCCACGCGAGCAAAGCCGGGGCGAGTCACTGGTCTATAATAAATATGTTAATTACGTGTAAGTTAATAAGTTTATATGATCAAAGACACATCGTTCCATTATCGGTTCGGTAACGCATTCAAGCAAGGTTAATGTAAATAACTACATTAATAATAACTATTTTAACATCGATAAATATTAAGGTAAAACTTCGAACAAACTCTAAAACCTACACACTTGGTTGCGGTGACAAATTCGGAGGGCGGGCGGGCGGCCAGCTGCTTCCGGTGAGACCTGCGTCTCACGCAACGCAGCCGCCTTCCGGTCATATAAGCCGCCGCAAATATAGCTTTTTACTACCCTACGAGGTTATCATCATAAATTTTCACCGATATTTACGCCGTAGTTTGCAGTGTTTTGTTTAGAGAGCCCAACAATTTTATTATGACTACTAGATGTGCCCGCGGCTTTGCCCACGTGGATATTTCTGGGATATAATGGTGGCCATTCTCGCACCAGTATACCTGACAGTTTTACCTGAGCAGGTTTACTTTTCAGACATATCGAAGTTCCCTCAAAGAGATAATTGTACAGTTTTATCACATACACGTTCCGGGATACTTGTCTGTACAAGTAATCTGTTCATGTAAACCTGACAAGTATACCGTTGCGTGTATGGATACCATTAGGATACTGTGTTATTCCAAAACCAAAAATACCAATATACCTACCACATAAAACTTTGTTCAGATGTCAATTAGTTTTTTTACCCAACTGAGAGTTATGTGTTGGGTTGTATGTACAGTACGGCCGATAAGTCGTGGCCACTCTGTACTTCGTGCAAATGGCTGCGCAATAATCATTTTTAGGAACCGAATGGCGGAATGAGGGGACATGCACGGGGCTGTGGTCTAGGCTAGAGATGCACCACATTCCACCATTCGGTTCCTAAAAATGATCATTGCGCAGCCATTTGCACGAAGTACAGCACTCTGTACTTCGTGCAAATGGCTTATCAGCCGAACTGTATGATGGATTTTGATAAATGAGGTATCATTGGACAATATCAAGAAGGAATCAAGACGAATCTTGATCACGAGAGTGCTTACAGCTGCCACATTGTATTAACCGATGGAACAAAAATTACTAAAACCTATCCAGTGACCTATCAAAATACAGGTTTTTAAAAGACCATTTCAAATATATATCCATAGCAATATAAAAGTGAAACGTTGTTTTTTTGTTTGTTTGTTTGGGGAGCTTTCAGGCGATAACAGCTGGACGGATTTTGATGAAATTTGGAATGGAGATAGCTTATATCCTGGAATAAAACATACAATAATTTTTATCCCGGAAAATGTGTGGTTCCTGAGGGTCGCGGGTGAAACTGCGAGCCGCAGCTAGTATTTATATAAATTTAATGTTTCTTTTTTATTAAAATATTTTTCTTTACTTTAATAGTTGCAATTGCAACATTAGACTATAGTATTTACATTAACTTGAAAAATCAAAAATTTGCTGTTTAAGCGTGAAGAAGTAATACACGCACCCTTACCGATTACATATATACAAACTTTCGTCTTTATAATATTCGTTATGATTATTTTTGACCTGGCTGACCGTCCGTCAGCTCGTATTCGTTTTGATCGCAGTTGGGTTTTTTGTATTTTATAATAATTTTACTTGTTTACCGATTGCTCGGCTTCTACTCATCGGATTAAGATACCAAGTATACCAGAATTTCAATCGGTCCAGTAGATTTTACGTGATGCGCAAACATACAGACAGACTAACGGATAAACAGACACGATTTAAAAATATGTTATATTCTTGTTCAGTAGCTTATTTTAAGTTCCCTAGTTTTTTTTTTGTTAAATTATCTTCTTTGTACAGACTTTTTCGTACTTAATGCTTTATTATAAGTATAGATATATTGATAGATATATATAGATAGATTATAAGCATACCTTATATCCTTATTTGCAATAAAAAGATTGCATCAATAGAGTTCGCTTCTTATATTGTTAAACTAAGAGGATAAAGAGGCCGAGATCTTCACAAAGTAGGTATTTAGGGAATGTATTGCTAACTGTTTCCCTTCCCTCAATCTCCTATCAAATTAAAATCAGTCTAATGCCAATGTTTGTAATATTATGATCTTTATTGGTATTTTACGTTGACTATAATTGTAGATTTCTTTCCCCGTATACAAAACTTTACTAAGTAACTAGCTTAAAAGCTAAAAAAAACACGCCTGCCCTGCCAAAAAAGAGCTTTTGCCAATAAATTATATACTGTTGGAATGTGTTTATCAATGCCTTCAATTTGATACACATATTGTAAATAAAAAAATATTATTTTTCGAATTTGAAAATGGTGCCATACTGCCGCAATATTGTTTCTTTTTAGATATTGCCTATGTTACTCGGGGGGATGTAAGGATTCTAACGATACCCCATAAGTCTAAATCTGTTCAGGCATTAAAAAGTTATGGTGTAATAAAGAAACTCACATACACACATACATACATACATACATACATACATACATACATACATACATACATACATACATACATGAATGCTCAAAACAATACACTCCTTTTTTTGGGTAGTCGTGAAATAAATAGGAAACTACTGGTAGGGAAGGAAGTAGGTATCATATTTCTAAGCTTTTTCCGCTGTTGATCCACTCGAACGTAGCCGATTTGCATAGTGACCCTGTTTGAATAGTGATCAAAGTGTATATCACCGTACAAGTAAGAACAGACCGTTTGTTTTAAATCCGGCGAGATTGTAGAAACACAAAAAATGTGAACGGAGCATTCAGTTTACAATAAAGCGAATACAATCTGTCCGTCTCCAACCGTAACATTGTACATAGACATTATCAAATACCTATAGTATCAACCAATCAGTGAACAGTTTTTCAATTTATCCGATTTTCTGCGATTCTATCGCCACGGTTTAATTATGTTAAGGTTGACTGAAAGAGATCGCTTCTAGCGATAAGTCCCATTATACTTTATTTTTAAGATTGATCGTTTGTACTGTATATTTCCTGCGATGGCTACAATGTCGCCGGTCCATCGTGTCTCCCCACACTTCGCTTGCTTGTTCGTAGGAAGTCGGTGGATGGAGGGCTATGTTCAGCAGTGGACTTCTAAAGACTGACATGATGATGATGATGATGATGATGATGACTGTATATTTTTGTAAACTGGTGTACAATAAAGTATTATATCTATTTATGCCAGGTTGCTGAGGTACTTTTATCGATGGTTTGTCTATTCAATAGCTGAACCCGACCAAATCTAATTGATTTCAATAAGGTTCAAAATGACTTTTGACTCTTATTGAAAAGGGTCAAAATCGTGTGACACCTTTGGAATGATTTTGGTAATTTAAAAGGTGTCACATGAATTTGACCCTTATTGAAATTAATTAGATTTGGTCAGATTCAACAGCTGAATAGATAAACCATCGATAAAAATACTCGTACCTCAGAAACCGGGCATTACTAATCCAAAAAATAGTTACCTATTAGTATAGGTACTACTTATTCCTACGATCTTGCAGCTAAACGAGGATAGAAATGGCAAACAACTCTTTAAAATATGCAATCTGCACACCTTCGAGGAGCTATTTAGTCTCTAATAGAACGAAACAGACTAGTTTCCAGTTGGACGTGTACACTAAGAACCCTCATTATTCAAACCACAAAACTAATTTCCAAAGTGTCACTGCTGAGTCTGATGGCAGTTCGAAAGAAAAAAGTACAACCATTTGTCATAAGAGAAAGCCCGCAGCCCATCAGAATATTATTTTTATTAAAATCGCACTGGAAGAAAAGCATGTTTATTATTCTTTTACAAGTTTTGAATTAGAACCAGATAAACGGAGTGTACTCTGAAAGCCTCAGAGCGGAAACAAGGCGTCGGTTGCGGCGACGAAATTGGCAAATTCCTGCGACACTGAGTCACAATGCAATATAATATACAGTCATATCTAACAATATTTTTAGAACTGCTGAACTAATAAAATAATATACTGTGCATTGACGTCTCTGAGTAGAATAGTTATTTGTAGTTTGAATGCTTCTTAGCAGTTTATGCGTTTTCTCCTACTTTGATTTCATGGAACATTTTACTTTTCGAGTTTAGGTATTCAATGCGTTCATGAACTTTTTGGTAACTTATTTGATACACGCCGCATCGTTCGCAATCCCACTTTGCATAATCACTAATGAAAACTTAAATATTTATCAGTGACCCGGAAAACGAGCATTAGAGTTTATATTTTCAAGATGATTAATGGAAAAAGAAAACCAAATACCATCCAGCGCCACATTATTTACTTAACAAAGTGTACGGTCTTGTTCGGAGTCCGTTTAAATAAAATTGTGGTATGTTTTTATTAAAAGCTTTTATTTAACTTCACTTTTATCTATGTATGTATATATCTATGTTTTGTCTGTCCTGGAATCTTGCAATTCAAATTTCTAGCACTTCCGAAAAACAACATAATTTTGTTAAAAGAGAAAAGGAAAAAAAAGACAAGAAAAAAAACTTAAAATAAAAATGTTAAAAGAGAAAAGGAAAAAAAAGAGGCAAAAAAACTTAAAAACGTAAAAATTATAAAGCAACAAAAATGAACAAGTAAAAGCAATATTAACTAAAAAAAAACATATTTTAAGCTTAATTTCAAGTCTGTTTAATTTCTTCTGCATTTCCACGTTTGTTTTTGTGGTGGTTGAAAGTTTTAATAATGTGGTTTTACCTACCATATCTCGCTGTTTCGACAGTTTGTTCCCGTCGTGCGTGTTGTTTACAAAAACAGCAACATTCATAAAACGTTCGCTTGACGCGCGGGGATTATTATTATGATATACAATGTAGGGTTAAGTTAAATTTCAATATAAAACATGAATTTATAATAATAAATTTCCATACTTTTTTTTATCGTTTTGTGGCATGTTTTACAAACGCCCTCTAAATCTGTTTTAACCATAACATTTATATGTCCTTCACTGTTTCTAAATATATCATAAAATCTATTATGCTCTAGGTGTGAAGAAAGCCTCGTAATTTGTAGCAGTTTAGTTTTAATAGAAAGCCCAATTACTTCCTAACAAATCGTGCCTGGTGTAATTTGGTGATACTAACAAACGCCCGTGACACGCCGACACCGATTCCTTCGTATCAACAACAACAAAATTAACAATTTGGAAAGTTGCGTGAGACCACATTTTCACGGGTTCAGCCGCTTCTTATGTGCCCGCTCCACTGACCTGTAACAGGGTACTCTTAGATCGGCTTAATTAGAGATGTGGCTTAGATCGTGTGATCGTTCGTAATTATTCAAACTGATGAGGAGCAATGATGTCATCCGTAAGCCTGATTGGGTGCTGAAAATAGATAATTGCTGTAGATTTGGATGTCTACCTATCTGTATTGTTCTAGTAAGTACAAAGGCCATATCAATCTAGCTCTTGCTATTGCATTGGGAGTCCAATATAATACGAAACCTAGAGAAGGATAACGAACATCGCGTGTTGCTTACCACGTGTTCTGGAATGTCCCATTCATGTTCTGACCTTTCTTTGCATCTTCAGCCTTGGTAAGGTATTATGTGCCGCTATGAAGTTTCAGTTTTTCACCGCTTTCGCAGGTGGAGTGACGACCTGCGAAAGGCGGCCGGCAGAAACTGGATGAGAGGAGCCGAAGATCGGGCTCTGTGGCGTTCATTGGGACAGGCCTATGTCTAGCAGTAAACGAGCACGGGCTGATGATGACGATGATGAAGTTACTATTTCCAAAAATCTTGCTGCATAAGCACTAAGATGATATTTTGATAATAGTAGGTACACTTACACTGGAATATATAAGGTTCAGACTTGAATTTGGACTGATACCCCCCACCGTCGGCTAAAATTTAACTTTGGCGTGCGCCTCCTGCGTCACGCATTGCGGCGGAGCGCCTTCGCAATGGTACGCTGTAGAGGCCGGTAGAGGCCAACAGCAAGAATTCCAACAAAAAAAAATGGACTAATAAAATTTATATTTTATGATTTTAGTTTTGACACAATGTTAAATGGATATCAACACAGATCTGCACGCTCTGATAGATTAAAAATCAATAACGTAGTGCAAGACATCTACCATCTAGATGGTACGAAGATCTGCGTAACATTGTTGGCAGCAAATGGATGAGGAGAATCGAAGATCGAGCCAAATGGCGCACTATGGGAGAGTATTTATCCAGCAGTGGACGAACACAGGATCTTGATGATACTACGAGTATATTGATGTTTCTAGCTCTGACATTGGACTGGGAATATGCGCTTTATAATAATTTAGGCACTTTATTGTCTTATTAGTTGTGCTTCGCACGCGTGGTCATTTTTCTAGGTTAAAACTACTCTTAGTGCTATTCCAATAGCTAAAATACCAATAATGTCAACATTTAATCAAAAATTCCTTCAGCCGACAAATAGTTATTTGTTATGCAAGGCTGCAAAGTGTTTTTTTGGCGAGAGTACTTGTATTGAAACCTGAGCAAGCGAGGGTTTCAAAAGTACGAGACGCCAAATAACTTTGCTGCCGTGCGCAACACAAAACTTTTCACCTCACTATAGCGTGGAAAATGCTAGGTGCAAGAAAAACAGCTAAAATAATATATTAAATTAGTGTTTATAATAATAATAAAAAATGCGCCGTCGCGGGATGCCTGGCAGATGTGTAAACATAATAGAATAGAGTCGAACAGAATCGAATAGAATAGATTCGAAAAGAGTAGAATAGAGTCGAAAAGAATAGAGTAGAATAGAGTAGAACAGAGTAAAATAGAGTAGAACACAGTAGAATAGAGTAGAACACAGTATAATAGAGTACAACACAGTAGGATAGAGTATAACAGAGTAGAATATAATTGAAACTGAAAAGAGATGAATAGAGTCGAGTAGAGTGGAGTAGAGTCGAGTAGAGTTGCGTTAAGTCAAGTAGAGTCGAATAGAGTCGAGTAGAGCCGATTAGAGCCGATTAGAGTCGAGTCGAGTAGAGTCGATTAGAGTCGAGTAGAGTTGATTAGAGTCGAGTTGAGTCGAGTAGTAATGAGTAGAGTCGAGAAGAGCCAAAAAGAGGCGAATAGAGACGAATAGAGTCAAGTAGAGTAGAATCGATTTGGATAATAATATAATATAAATGAGTAATAAAGTATTTTCAGTGAATTGTCTGTGTAGAAAATTATTGAATAGAAAGGTTCGAATTTAAAAATCTCTTTCCACGCTAGCGGGTAAAATGCAATTTTGCACTCAGATTTTGAATGACAAACAGAATCTTTCCGAGCTTGTGAGGTGAACAAGTTTTTTATCTATTGCCCGGCTTCTGCTCATCTGATTGATATACCAAGTACTCCAGTTTTTAAGTCAAAACCTAAGCTATCTAACAGTGAAAACCGCATCGCAATCGGTCCAGGTTTTTTTTATGTGCGCAATGTGTGAACAAACATACATACATACAGACAAACAAACAGAAAGACACGATTTACAAATATTATAAATTATTGTTCAGTAGCTTACTTTAAGTACCCTAGACGTTTTTTTTTATTATCTTCCTTTTACAGATTTTTCGTATTTATTCACTTTTATAAGACACTAAAATTATATTGTAATAATTAAAAAATATAAGAATAACTTCGTATTGTTTTTTTTTAATAATTACAATAATATGATTTTGGTGTCTCATAAAACGGTCACTACTGGACTACCAACACACAAAAAATCCACTGAATACAAGGTATATCAACTATTAGTTGGGTCAAAATTACTAAGTTTGTGTCGAATCTAGAGTATTGAGAAAAAACAAAGATGGAATAACTCCGAAAATATCAAAAATCGCGGAACATAGATGGGTATATGAACATACCTAGGGACCTCTGCTTATCACTACTTCCTGGGACACCTTTTATAGTCCTTGGACTATATATGTATCGTGGTTACGGAACTATATAATGTACTGTGGTAATACTAATGAAATGGAGCTCTTCTAAAAAAGGGTACAGGAATGCCCAGTCTTTCAGGGTCAAGAATGCATCCATAGCACCCCGAATGTTGCAAGTGGCGGTAACCGTTTACAAAAAAAGTTAAATAAATATTATGGTGATTTAAAGGAATAATTATGTAGAAATATGTATGAATATACTTTATTATCTTTTCACTGTTGAGGTTTTAAACTTTGAGGTTTTTAATCCTTCTCCGTCAACGTTGCCTATTTTTTTTAAAAGGTACATACATTTCCTCCCTAAAGTGCTGCGCTATGAGCCTACGACAACAATGTTGCTAAAGCCAATAAAATTACAGTTTTCCCGCCTGCGACTTCGTCCGCGCGGACTACTGTTTATCGCGAAAAAAACTTCCTGTTCTTCTAGGATATTAAAAACTAATGCAAAAGTTCGTATAGCAGCACTTTTGATGTTTTTTGACATACTTATTATTTCGTTTCCATGGCAACCGTTTCTTACAGCGAGTAATCAACATTTTTCCGGGTTTTCCAATTTTCCCGTGGAATCTTACAATTTTCCGGGATAAAAAGTATTCAATGTTTTATTCCAGAGTATAAGCTATCTCCATTTAAAATTTCATCAAAATCCGTCCGGCCGTTATCGCGTGAATCCTCCCCAAACAAACAAGCAAACAGACAACGTTTCATTTTTATATATTGGTATGGAGGTATGGATTAATATAATATCTTTGACTCTATCCTCCATACCAATATATAAAAGTGAAACGTTGTTTGTTTGTTTGTTTATTTGTTTGTTTGGGGAGCTTTCACGCGATAACGGCTAGACGGATTTTGATGAAATTTGGAATCAAGATAGCTTATACCCTGGAATAAAACATAGAATTCTTATTATCCCGGAAAATTGAAAGTTTCCACGGGAAAACTGGAAAATGTTGATTACTCGCTGCCATAGAAACGAAATAGCAAGTCTGTCAAAAATCATCAAGAGCATTGGTGCTATACCTACTTTTAAATTGGTTTTTAATATCCTAGAAGAACATAGGATGCTTTTTTCGCGATAAACAGTAGTACCCGCGTACGAGGTCGCGGGTAATAAGCTACATATTTTCTCTTTCATCCTTTTGCATATGGATTTCCGCAAAGTAATGCCCGACTCTATCGACTACTAATAACCAATAATGTATCAAGTAAAGTGTAAAGTATTAGTCATTATTTCACCTTCAATAAGTTATTGACTGACAACTCAATTTACATTAAATGCTTGCGGCCCTCATCGCCGCAGCTATTTATACATCGGCATTGAACTTTAAGTACAGTTGTTTTACTTATGAGTTTGTTTATTTGACAGTGATTGTTATTGGAATTGATCTACTCGTCTTATTAAAAGAAACTTGTATCAATGTTTAACATAACAAAAAACTATTTGTTATTTATAACATCACTACATCATCTTCCATAGCCATTGTCGTCTCATAGCTAGGATATAAAACAGTACCGTGACATACCTACCTGCAGACTGTCTGACAGAAAAAGCTCAGCCTAAACCAGTGGACTCAGAGACTTGAAATTTGGAGGATATGTTTTTTGAGGATCCCAGAGGTGCACAAGGAAGGATTTCAATTCCATCCCTAACCACTTGAGCATAAAAAACGGTTATAACCGGTATTCCATTAGTAGCTACGTTGCTTTGGCGCGTGTTATGCTCAGGTGGATTTGGGGGAGAACGGGGTTGCCAAATATTGCACGCGGGCACAGCTGCGGGGCGCAGATAGTGTTAAGTATTTGATGACTCTTACTAGCCATACCACCGTCGATACGCATAGCATGTATGCGTTGTCATACTGTAAAACGATGCGCATAGCATGTATGCGTTGACATATTGTAAAACGATGCGCATAGCATGTATGCGTTGACATATTGTAAAACGATACGCATAGCATGTATGCGTTGACATATTATAAAACGATACCTATAGCATGTATGCGTTGACATATTGTGTAAAACGATACGCATAGCATGTGTGCGTTGTTATATTGTAAAACGATGCGCATAGCATGTGTGCGTTGACATATTGTATTACGTTGCGCATACCATATATGCGTTGTCATAATGTAAAACGATGCGCATAGCATGTATGCGTTGTCATATTGTAAAACCTCACCAAGATATTAAATTTCTAGCTTATGTCCCTAGTATATATCAGTATGTGGAAGTATATAACAGGTTTTATAATAGTAAATAGTACCTATCCTGTAGAATCCACATAGGCCGTATGCAGTTTTAATCCTTTATACTTGACGTACTACGTCAATTTCCATCTACGATCATTTCCGAATCAAGTGCTTCATTAGGTCATTTATTTAACTCAAAAGACAATCGCAAACAAGCGCAAACTCATCGACATGTGTATCCTGCCTATTCTAACCTACGGTGCCCAGACTTGGTTAGAAATGTCAGAAGTCCTGACTCAAGGTTTGTCAAAGGGCAATGAGTGCAGCATTCTAAGTATAAAACGAATTGATCGTGTTAGAAGTACCGTTCTGCGTTCCATGACAAGTATTGCAGATGTAGGAGAACAGGCTGCAAGGCTTAAATGGGACGTGAGCAGGATGCAACCCAAAAGATGATCAAAGATCGCCACACATTGGGTACCCAATGACCGACGAAGGCATTGAGGCCGTCCAAGGAAGCGGTGGCGCGGAAATTAACTTGAACTTGCAGAAGATAGAAACAGATGGAAGGAATTGGGGGAGGATACCTTTGCCCAGAAGTAGGACACTAAAAGTAAAAAAAAAGGACAACTAACTATGTAGTTCATCGAGTTATTCATTTAAATAATGTATTACCTGCTCTAAGGTTATTACAGAAAGATTTAAATGCCGACAATGGAAACAGAGAGCAACACCTAGTAAAGCCATTTAATTCAATTAGTGCGACGAGCCTGCGCGTGACATAAACAAACTTTATCCTATACGAATAATGTATGTGACACATTATGTTACTGACACAGTAGTTTGCGCAGAAAGGTCAAATTGGAACAAGCAAATCTGGACAGATATGCTAATTCGTAAACTAATTCCACGCTTAGCCGAACCAGGTCAAGTACATGCATATTAATGTATCTATCGGCTCCAAAGGAAGCGGAGGGTCAACTCCTCGTTTATAATTTCCTTTGTGGGCCTCTCGATTATCGCCTTTGTATGTCCGCTCGCTCAAAGGCCGTTTAAAAAGCCTAGTTAAAATTCTTTTCGTTTTTCCAACTTTTAATCAGTTTTAAGGAAAAATTGCGAATACCTCTTTGAAGAATTCTGTATTTTTTTCTACCTTTGAATACTTTTTCAATGTTGGTGTATAATTTTAAGATTTTGATGTTGCTTTTATAAACGATAAATATTTGATTTTGTTACATATTTCCGTTTAATATTACCTACCTACATAGATATGAGTTGGTGTACACCAAACATAAGATGTGATCATTATTTATTATGTGTCGTTAAGAAATTTGTATCTATTTCACCATAGTTCGAATCTGCTTCATTATATGCAGTGATGGTATTTTCAAAAAAGAGAAAGAGAAGAGTTTTGTTCCGAGCTCAAACTTTTACAATTATACAGGGCGTTCCGTTCCACGAGCCGTAGCTAGCTACGTAACGAGACACACCTATTCAACTTCATGAGCTGGCATACTTCGAGCTTTTCGAATATTTCTACACAAATACTCGTTAGTTATTAAAACGTTAATAATGCCAACTATGTACTGTTTATATTTAGCAAGACTCTTTACTTGGCTAGTTGGTATATTTTTCAGTGAGTTCAGATCTTAACAAATTCAATAAAATCTCCAGACGTTTACAAATTGCATTTTGATGGATTGCTAAAATGATTCATGAATGTAGTGAAACAAAATGTATACCTATGTAAGTAGGTATAGGATATAGGTTGTGCGGAGAGTTCATGAGCGTAGAGGTTACATATCAGATCGATGGCTATAGGGGACTAATGAATTGATACAACATTATCACGATTGACACAAGCAGGGGAGCAATCAGTGAACAATAGATGGTCGTCTTACTAGTAGTTTAGTGATATGATAAGCAGCATTGACCTCGTGTCAAGAAATTGGGTTAGGGCCCCACCTCCGCCCTACACTGTCGACCGCAAAAACTATTCAGTTTACGAGTTTCCTGTCACTTGAACACCAATGCGCGCGCGAGTGCGAACGTGCTTTCGAAAGGCTATAATGAAATTAGCTTTGTTTGCTAAAGACACTGACCGTTAGCGCACAAGATGGATATTTTTACCCCGTGGAGTTTTATATTTATCTAGTATGTAGAAAGATTTTCCCTTATTTTGTCATAGGTAATGCACTAAGATGTTTCTTTACTTTATACTTTATAGCTATCCTGTTAATACTATTTTAGACATGAACTAGTTTTACTAGTTAATGGCACATAACTGTAAAAACCTAATAAATGTACCTCTTAAATTTCCTGAGTCCACCTGTCGAGAAAAACTCTGTCGTATCATGTCACGTATTTAAATACCTCCAATATGACTATCAGCATAAAACAGTACCGTGATATACTAACTGAATAAATGAATCTATACAAAAATCTATCTAAACTTATAATAAAGCAATAGGAACGAAATAGTCTGTACAAAGAAGATAATTAAAAAAGAAATGGTCTAGGTTACATAAAATAAGCTATTGAACAAGAAAAAAAAAATCAATTAAATTATTATTTTTAAAAATCGTGTTTGTATGTTTGTTCGCACATCACGTAAAAACTACTGGACCGATTGTGATGCGGTTTCCACTGTTGGATAGCTTATGTTTTGACTTAAAAACTGGGGTATTTTATATCTCAATCCAATGAGTAGAAACCGAGCAATCGATAAAAATGTTTTTGAAGGCTGAAGGAATTTTATATTGGTATTTTATGTCCTGGACTAGCAAAGAGTACTTTTAACCTACAGAACTGACCCACGTGCGAATTCGCGGGCATCAGCTAGTAATTGAATAAAAGAATTGAAGAATTACTAAATAAAGTTCAAATAATAGTAGATTAGTAGCCAAGGGCTGTAAGGCATCAATTGCAGCCCGAGATATTTATATATTTATACCTTATATATATATTTATATAACTATAGGCGCCCTCGCTGCGCTCGTGCGCCTATAGTTCGAGGGTGCAATTGATGCTTACACCCGAGCTAACTACTCTGCTTTACATCTCGATTGTGAGGTAAGTAGAAAAAAACCGGCATTACAAGAATAAAACATTTTATTAGTTAAAATTTATAGTGAAATGAGAACAATTTTCAAATTTTAGGGACAGGTGTTTTTTGGGTATGTTAATAGTTTGAGATTGTAATATTTGTTGGTCATGGACAAAATCTGACGGGATGAAGCTTTCTTCAGCAGAAGTT
Source organism: Alsophila aescularia (assembly GCA_946251855.1). NCBI lineage: Eukaryota > Metazoa > Arthropoda > Insecta > Lepidoptera > Geometridae > Alsophila > Alsophila aescularia. Next base: position 42,671,107 of record OX276379.1, read on the forward strand.
GATGGTTGCGGATCATCTCTTGAGAAAGATGTTTCATTTTTTGAAAGCTGAATAGTTTCCGTTATTTGGTTGGTAATTTTACTTTTATTTTGTATGGAATCTTCGATGTAACCTTCAGCCACCTTGCTGGATTTCCACCCACCGTGCCTTTTTATAGTGGTTAAGTTAGCCCCAGCATCGGCTAAAAGTGTAGCCGATGTTCTCCGGAAGCAATGACCTGTGTACAATTCCGGGTTATCTAACTTTAAATAACTTGCGATTTGCTTCGGCATACTTCTGATGGTATTTTTTCCAATAACTTGTTTGTAGCATTTGCCTTGGTGGTACTTCAAAACAAATCGGTTGGTGTTTACATTTTCAGGACGAAGATTTCTGTATTTTTGTACGAATTCGGAGAATTCTTGAGGAACTACAAATGTTCGGTCAATTTTAGTTTTTGTGTTCGGTAGTTTAATTACTAACAACTGACCCTGTTGTTCTATGTTCTCTATTGTTATATTTGTCAATTCAATACCTCGGCATGCGCCAGTTATACCGAAGATAAGAACCACCTAAAACAAGCGAAATATAAAAATAAGTAAGTATGTTTTATAGGATTGTAAGAATTTAAAAGATAAATGATGAAGTATTACCATTATGTGATTTGTTATTTTACGTACCTTAACAGCTAAATATATGTCATCAGGGGCTTCATTTATGAATGTTTTCACGTCTTGCGCTGTAAAAACCTTTGACTTTTTGCTTTTGTGCCCAGCTGATTGTCTTTTTAGAAAAGATAATAATTTTGAAAAGTTCTTGATATTGATGTCGTGTTTAGTACTCATAGTTGCTTTTAACATTGAATAAATGCACCACAAACTAGATGGCTGCAGCTTTTTTGATAGCTCACTAAAGTATGTTAAGAATACAGTCTCAGATAAAGACTTTACTCGTTTTTCTTTTCGCCACTTCATGAACTCGTCGTAAGTTTTCAAATATCTCTCTTTAGAACTTTCAGGCAAAATATTGTTAATTGCTGCTTCAGCTTCCATTTTCATTGAATCGGGAGTGCAGCTTATATCTTCACCACTTGCAGAACTCATTTTTTTTCCTAATTAGCACGTAATTATATAAAAAAACCCAAAAACAAACAATATTTAAAGTAAAAGTTTTCTATTCCCGCCTTTTTTCATCCTTTTTTAAATTATTTTTTTCAAAAACGAAATTGAACTTCGCCGTTCGATATTTAAAATTGATGAGTATTATACTCATACGAAGACAAGGCTGAATAGCGAAGCGACCTCTTTTGTCATTGGGCTGAATGCATGATGTCTATTGCCAGTATGATGGTTAGATGTACGCGAACTTTTTTAAAGAGTGAAGTTTTTTTTAAATTACTTACCGCCCTAGGGTTTTCTAGCTACATTATTACCCTAGAGCGCTAATTGGTCACCTACAAGCCCCATTTGGGGGTAATAAGGACCTACTTACCGAATATGAGAGATGTAAAGGTCATTTATTCGCTAAGCCCACTGATCTATATGGATTTGCTTTGCTGTACTTTCGTTTGTGCTCATTCAAAGCGCCCCCATCGAGCGTCCATAGAATTAAAATTGACATTGTCTCATTTCCTAACGTGAGTCACAGAATAAATAATAGTACAAGCACGTTGGTTGCGTGGACGCTCACTACTGCCAAACTAGCTATCAACGCCAAAATGGTGATAATCAAATACTCTCATTGCGACGTTCGTCTAGATACGTGAGTAATAATGCAGTTGTCAATGGCTTATGCCACACGAAATTTCTTGCAGAAAACGTGTGATGTCATTCATTATGACAATTCACGAACAATCACGAGCAATTCCACGAAGAAATCGTAACGCGATGCGTTACGTGGCCGAATGGTCATATAACGGCCAAGATTATGTAAAATTTAGCTTCTGCTTGTTGAAAGTATCAAGAATGCTGTCCAATAAAACGAATCAATCAACATTTCAAACAGAATGTAAATTCAAAATGTTACTATTTTACCCCTCGATGTAGAGGTGAAATGTCGAGAGCATAGTTAGAAGCGGCGGTGGCACCTTGCCAGGCCACATCCATGTCATTGTTGTACCGATCGTTCTGAGCCCTATGTAACCTACAAATTGATTATGTACCTGTATTGAGAGTTTCAGTAATGATTTATATGTAAAAGCAATATATTATGATTTTACGCTACGAAATAGGGGTTAATTTGAGATCGAAGTGAGCGGCAATCGCTTCAGCTGTTCATGTCTTTATGCCGTTATTCTAAAGGTAAAATAGGATTGCGTGTTATTATTACTATGTGGTATTACATAGAAAATATAGCAAGTATATGCTATATTTAAATTACTGTCTATCCATACCAATATATAAAAGTGAAACGTTGTCTGTTTGTTTGTTTGTTTGTTTGGGGAGCTTTCACACTATAACGGCTGTACGGATTTTGATGAAATTTGGAATGGAGATAGCTAATACCCTAGAATAAAACATAGGATAATTTTTATCCCGGAAAATTGTAAGTTTTTACGAGAAAACTGGAAAATATTGATTACTCGCTGTGAGGAACGGTTGCCATGGAAAATAAATAACAAGTCTGTCAAAAAACTTCATGAGTATTGGTGTTATACCTACTTTAGCATTGGTTTTTAATATCTTAGAAGAACATTGTTTTTTTTCGCGATAAACAGTAGTCCGCGCGGATGAAGTCGCGGTTGGGAAAGCTAGTATGAAATAAGCACACTGATAACTTCAATTAGGCATAGATACAATTTTATCTCTCGATGATTGAAGTGGCAAGAGTTGAGTCAGCTACTGACGATGGCAATTTGCCAGATTATATATACCTTTACCTACCAAACAAATTACAGACATATTATTGTAATGGTACGACAGTTGATGATGAGGAATAAAGCATTACCATGAGGTCAAAGTTCCCATTTTACAAAACATATTGAAAGGTCACTTCAAAGTCAAAGTCAAGTCAAAGTATTTTATTGTAAATAGGCAAAAACTAACGCTTAACACAAATACAAACTAGAATAAAAATTTAGGTAACGTGTTCTTTGAGTTTGAAAAGGAAATTTCCCTTTCATGTGCCAACAGAGTTAAATCTCACACTGGAAAAGGAAACACCCTTCTGAATCTACCGGTGCTTCGGAAATACGCCCGTTAGAGAAGAGAGCACCAAGAAACTCTACGGGGATGTATTTTTTTCCATAAATGTACACATATGTTCTTCTTTTATAATTCTGTTAATTAAATAGGTTCGTGCATTGCACTACGTCACGGACGTAAACACAATAAATATGGATAGCTTTTCCAAAAATCTGATTATGACGAGCAAAACATAACTTTATTCGCCTCATTTTGATTTCTTAACTGGATTTAAAACTATAACATTATATCATCCTGCCACAATGTTGCCTCCATGCAGAACTTTATCTACGTTTCGTAATCGAATTTGGTATCCGAACGCTGCGGAGCTCTACCATTGGGAATAGCTTATAGAAGCCGGGAACGAGAGGCATTGTTTCTAGCCCAATTCTCTTGTCTGGCAAACAATGTTCGGATAGTTGAATTAGCTACCGATTATTAGTGTCATTTGGAGCAAATACTTTGGAAATGTTAAGTGCCAGTGATGTGACCTCTAAAACTGTGTTTATTTTATGAATATGGGATAAAAATAACAAGTTGACATCTCGAAGTTAAATTCATTCAGAAAATAGATCTGGCAGAACACCAGTCCGAACAAAACGTCGTGGCTTGGGGCCAAACCTACGGCAAGACTTAATGTGGTGTGAACTTTTACGATGCCAAATGAACTCTAGGAAATCTGGCAGTCGAATCAATGGTCGAACTTTAATGTATTCTTTTGCAGCACACCTAAAGTTTGACTAGATTCGAAATTTCAACTCATTTTGTAAAATATCATCTACTATGGCAAATTAACTTACATAAAATAGAAAAAGCTTCGGCAAGCTTCGTCAGGTCTTCTCGTCGTCCATACCACAGTGCCTGAAGACAAAAGTCTTCAATCAGTGCGTCCTACCAGTCATGACCTACGGAGCCGAAACGTGGGGTAATGGGCTGGTCACATTTTCCGAAGAACCGATAACCGTTGGGGTAGACGAGTTCTCGAGTGGAGACCACGTTTAGGCAATCGTAGTGTAAGACGCCCTATGGCCAGGGGGAGTGATGACCTGCGACAAGCAGCTGGAAGAAAGTGCATGAGGAGAGCTGCCGAGCTCAGTGGCGTGCATTAGGAGAGGCCTACGTCCAGTGGACGTGGACAGATATAGACTGATGATGAAAATAGAAATAATGTAAATAATAATATTCTAAATATATCAATGAGGAAATATATCTTGGCTCCATGGTAATTTGCTTCTGTCACGGAAAAACATGCTAAGGAAAATTAGTTGTCGAGATTGAGACGAATCCAATGACACCTCATTTATCAAAATCCATCAAGCGGTTTACGTTATAAGATGCACCAAAGGATAAGAAATATACAGATCCAATACGTACATACACCCGAAAACGTAAAACTCCTTTTGGGCATTTGGGTCGGGTAATAAGTTCTGTATTCCCAAATTCATTTTAACCCTTGGGGCACCAGAGTCGCGAAACCGCTGACGACCATCGGTCGCGTAAATAGCGTACTTAACTTATGGAATTTCTCTCCGCGTTTGTATTAAACGTCTACGTTAAATTACCACCAAGTGACTTTCTACATGAAAAGACCTCACTATAATCATCCGTTAATAAGCAAACAGAAAAAGTACACATAACCTTTTTTTTATTACTGGCTAGGCAATCGTTTGACCACGATTTCACCTGATGGAAAGGGATGATGTGGTCGAAGGTGTAGGTCGCTTGCTTAGTAGATACCTATTCACTCTTGACTTGAACACACCTGGGTTATAATTTACCAGAAACACTGATGAGGGCAGGGCATTCCACTCCTTTGCAGTTCTAATAATAAACTAGCTGTACCAGCGGCTTCGCACGCGTGTTCTTTTCTGTAGGTTCAAAGTAGGTACCATAATGTGCTATTCCAGGACCAATATACCAACATTTGAACAAAATTTCTTCAGCCGTCAAAAATACTTTTATTAATTGCTCGGCTTCTAACTCACCGGATTGAGATACCAAAAACACCAAATTTAAATCAAACCCTAAGCTATCTAACAATGAAAACCGCATTTCAATCGATCCAGTAGTTTTTAAGTGATGCGTGAACAAACAAACATACAGACAAACAGAAAGAAAGGCACGAAAACAAAAAAAAAAGTTATTCAATACCTTTTTTTAAGCACCAAAGAGCATTTTTTTCATTTGAATTCATTTAGTATTTTGGGTGCGCTGCGCGGTCAAGATACGGACAAACAGACAGACAAAATTAAAATGTAGAAAAGTTTGGCTTCAGTATCGAATATAGAGAACCATCCAAAAAATATTTTTTATTACTTAATTATTAACATAACTTTGGACCCATATCCCGCAGAAACCCTTTATTTTTTCGGGATAAAACGTGTCCTCAATTTTAGCCCATCATATAACAGACATATACCCATCATAACACTTGACAGTGTCAAGTTGCATCAAAACCCGTCCATTACTTTCAGCGTGGTACGTGTTCTTTTAAATAAGTTTCAATCCCTAAATAATAACCCATACATTTTTCGATATGTAAAGTACCCTATGTCCTACCTCGTAGTACGAACTCAAATCATACCAAGTTTCTTTTGAATTCATCCAGTAGTTCCGGCGGCATGATGCGCGGCTAAGATACGGACTGACAGACATACAGACAAAAATGAAAAAACATACAGTTTAGGCTTCATAATCGAATATAGAGTAATTTACAAAAAAAGAACACTATATATTTAATGTACAGAATTTGGACCCATATCCCACAAGAACCCTTTATTTTTTCGGGACAAAATGTATCCATATAACTATGCCTGTGCCAAGTTGCACCAACCAATAGTTTCAGCGTGCTAAGTGTTCTTTTAAATAATTTTCCACCCCTATCCTGCAGGAACAGTTAATTTTTTCGGGATGAAAAGTATCCAATGTCCTACCTCGAAGTGTGAACTCAAATCATACCAAATTTCATTTAAAATCTATTAAGTATTTTCGGCGTGGTGCGCTGCCAAGGTACAGACAGACAGATGGACAGACAGACAGAAAGACAAAAATAAAAAAAAACAGTTTTAGCTTTAGTGTTGAATATAGAACGACCTCCAAAAAATTACATAATATCTTCAATTTACAGAATTTGGCACATTATCCCGAAGGCACACTTTATTTTTCGGGATAAAAAGTATCCTCAATTTTTACCCATTATATAAACTATGACTGAGCCAAGTTTCAACAAAATCCGTCAAGTAGTTTCAACGTGTTCTTTTAAATAACTTTCAACGCCTATCCTGCAGGAACCCTTTAATTTTTCGGGATGGTAAGTATCCAATGTCCTGCCTCGTAGTATGAACTCAAATCGTACTAAGTTTCATTTAAATTCATTCAGTAGTTTCGGCGTGAGGCTTAGCCAAGATAAAGACAGACAGACAGACAGACAGACAGTCAGACAGACAAAAAAAAAAGTTTTGGCTTCAGTATCGAATCTAGAGTAAGGTCCAAAAAAATAATTTTCAAAATATCTTCAATGTACAGAATTGGACCCGTTACAGTTTTATTATAAGTATAGATGAAAAAGCGTAACGCTTCTTTCTTGTGCGAGGTATTTCAACCATAAAAGGGTGGCGCTTTGCTGATCGTCTAGTGATGGTCGTACGGTGATGGAAAGGTGACGGGGGAATCAGGTTGTGTAGTTCTCTCACTCACACTCTCCATAGTGCAATCTGTAGAATACCAACAGGCTTGCTAACTCACGTCGATGCGCCAGACATTGAAGCGTACTCTTTACTAGAGATCGGTTTAGAGGACTCTTTTTAGTAGAAAACAAACACGCCTGCGTTTTAGTAGCATTAAATTTAACCAGGTTAGCATCGCCCTAATCGGACACGGCTTCTAAGGCTAAATTTAAACGGTCTACCATAGCCTCTCTCTGAAACTGGACAGCGTCACAACTGTCTTGAGCGTTGGAAGTGTGTCTCTCAACTACAGTACTGTCATCAGCATACCCATAGATACCGGGCTTCAGAAGGTCATTAATGTGCAGTAAAAACAGTATAGCCGGGAGAACCGATCCCCGAGGTACACCGGCATTGATAGCCATTTGATCAGACGAGCAGCCCTCTAGGACTACTCGAATTGATCGTTCTCTCAAGAAATCAACTATCCAATTGCATAAACCAACAGGCAACCCATATGAGGAAAGAAAAAGCCATCGTGCCAGACCCGAACAAATGCCTTCGTTATGTCAAGGGAGACGGCAAGCGCCTCACCACGCATCTCGATGGCTTCGCTCTGTACGTGAGTGGCATACGCGAGAAGATCCCCAGTAGACCGGTTTCGGCGAAATCCGTATTGATTTCGGAGACGCAGACAGCAAATGTCATCACGGGCGTATGTCATCAAACGCCAGCGTTTGGGATAAATAGGTGCTCCAAGACATAGCCTGGGTAATCCAAGTATGCCGTATCAGCTGGACATCTGCGTCTCCGACAAGAAGAACAAATGGGGCTTAGAGGTCTCCAGATGATAATGGACCAGTTGGAGATTGGAGTGAATCCCACGAATATTCGCAAGATCCACTTTGAGAGTGTTATATAACTAAGCCTTTAACGGCGAAGCGGGGTAAGCAAAAAAGATTAAATTTCAACAGCAACCAATCTATACCAATATATAAAAGTGAAACGTTGTCTGTGTGTTTGTTTGTTTGGGGAGCTTTCACGCGATAAGGGCTGGACGGATTTTGGTGAAATTTAGAATAGAGACAGCTTATATATATACCCTAGCATAAAACGTAGGATACTTTTTATCCTGGCAAATTGTAAATTTCCACGGGAAAACTGGAAAATGTTGATTACTCACTGTAAGGAACGGTTGCCATTACAGAATGGTGTGTGGTAAACATTGAAACGAAATAACAAGTCTTTCAAAAACATCAAGAGCTATACATACTTTTGCATTGGTTTTAAATATCATAGAAGAAAATAGGATGCTTTTTTCGCTACGAACAGTAGAAACTACTGCATTGGCTAGTAGCTGTACTGGTACGAAGTCGCGGGCGGGAAAACTAGTAATATCATAGACAGCAAAAATAATTTTGTACTAGTATAGTAACCGCGAGTTTAATAAAACACTGATATGTCTACTTCTATAGATACTGCCTGAGATAATACCACCATCAGGTACATGGGTACTTACTAGGTAAACAGGTAGAGTTGGAGCACAGTACATATAGGTATACGTATGTGTACTGTGGTTAGGATACACATAGGTATAGGTAGGTATGCATCGCTGTCGGCAAGAGGGATTCCCAAGGTGGGAGTAACATTACACCCGCCTGATAACGAGCAGTTCCCCTCCATCTAGCTTTTACATTTTACCTGTATCAGAAAAAGTTGCGGCTTTCCGTTCTTTTTATTACCTTGCTCTAACGAGTGGATGTTTGGCTATATTTGGCAATGTAAAAATATAAATTTCGTAAACAAAATCATGAAACAAAAATATAATTGTATATGTTGCAAACTTTAGGTTTAATGTGACTTCAAAATAATGCAGTATATCTTGTAAAATGAAGGGCTGATTAAAATTCACTGCAAAATAAAACGTACGTACCTACTTTTCGCAAAATAGAAAACATCTAAAATAATTTCACGTCACGGGTAATGTCGATTTTATTATCATCAGATTGTCCTCGAATGTTTACAGCTCGCGTCATCTATATGAAAATAAAATGTCTTGGCAACCGAATAAAGTCACTACAAACTACGGCTTATCATGGTTGAAGGCCTAAACCTAGTTGGTGTTTCTAAAGGTGATTCTAATAATCTAGGCTCCAATAGAATCAAACCCTACGTCATAAGCTAGACGCCACATCGAAACCACATACGATGAACCTTTGCAACCGAATAGATATTCTTTAAAAGAAGGTACTAAGGACTTGATATATACGGATCCTCAGCATGAAGGGACACATTTGGATCTGACTTGGGATCATCGATTGGTATTGAACCTTTCGTCATCTCCAACCATGATGAAATCAATATAAACGTTCTACTTAGTCTATACTACAAACTCAGTACCACACTTTTTATGTCTGCCTGTTCGCGCATCACATTAAAACTAATTGACCGATTGCGATGCAATTTTCAGTGTTGGATAGCTTCGATTTTGTCTTAAAAACTGGTGTACTTAGTATCTCATTGCGTCGAGTAGGAGCTAAGCAATTTAATAAAAGATCTAAATCTATTAATTTTAAAAGTGTGGTACTAAGTTTTGAATAAAACTACCGGACCGATTGCGATGCAATTTACACTGTTAGATAGCTTAGGTTAGAAAACTGGTGTACTTGGTACACCAAGTGATTGATATCAATCCGATAAGTAGGATCCAAGCAATTTAATAAAAACACTATTAATTTTAAAAGTTAAGTTTTGAAGGCCACTGTATTTACGAATCACTCGGTATGCCAGCCTTCAGCTTGGAGTATTTCGCATTCGGATCAGCTAAAGCATAGAATAACTTTATACGAGTACATCCTACGTTCTCCATATCTCTATGTATATGTATGTATGTACTATGGTACTTAGTACAATTTTAAGTTTTGATCCATATCTCAATAATAATGATACATTCACAATTATGTTTGTCTGTTTGGCATTAGAAGGTTTATTTATGTTCAAAACGTAAGCAATGACAATTCAAAACGATCAAAGATACCGCCCCGAAAGGAAAAATTGAAAATTAGTTTGAAATTACTTGCACAAATATTGTCACAAGTAGAATGGTATGAAAAAACGACTCATCATCATCATCATCATCATCATTTACAGCCACTACGCTACCCACTGCTGGGTATAGGGCTCCTTTCGCTGTTGCCACGCCTCTTTCGATTGGATGATAACCTCATCATGATGATAACCTCATAAAAAACGACTATTCAGCTTTAAATAAAAATAGCAAACTTTTTTCGCTGGATTCGATCTAGGAGTTGCCATTCGGGTATTTTCTAGGCAAGCGTGCTTGTCGACTTATCATCCGGTGGTGAGATACTTTTTCAAGCCGTTTACTTACATTCCTATCACATCTCTTAATTACAATATTTTGACACACAACAATTTTAAATAAATTTTACTACGTCCAGCTGACCATTTTTGTCCCATGTACAGATTTTAGACACATTTCTCGCTGACCTGAACAGACCTTTCACTTCACGTAGCTAGCTGCATATAATGTTGTAAACTCAAAGGCTGCTCTGAACTGCAATGCTCTCAGGTACAAAGCAATTCCAGAGATGGACGCTGATTGTATTACTCTAGAGTAAACAACGCTAGGTACACAGGAAAACTCACTAAATTAATTAGCTCGTTAGGCACACAACTTCTGATGGATTTTATTTGCATCTAAGCCAAAGATCTAGTTAAACTTAGAGCAACTTTTAATGATGATCTAAGCAGAATGATGCTACTTATAATTTCAAAAGAGAGATATATATCTCCTTTGGGCACACAGACATCTTTTCAAGTAGGTACGCTATCTTTACGCACGTTTTGATTCGTTATCTCTATAGGAAACGTTTTATTTTTTAAACAAGTTAGTGTAGATTTTTACATATGCTAGGTTAGTTACAAAATATCTAACAGCTTCTATAGCACAATGTTGTAGCAACATATTTATTTGTACAGATTGCATTTTTGAAGTCAACGTAGGATAATTTAACATGACACAAAAGTAACCTACCCATGAATATTTCATAAAGTAAGGGTTCAGACCGAGAACCACTTTGAACCTATTATAAAGGGTCTGCGCTAAATAAAAACAAACGCCTATTCTGAGAATGGATTTGGATAAGAATGTTCATCGATTGCACATCTCCTGACACGTAATGCGGTAAGGCATGCCCTTTGAATAAGTAAAACCAGGGGGTTTCATTCCAGGGAGCAACACGGCTCGTAACATATGCGCCATTATGTTAGATACGTGCTTATTGCCCTGCCTCGTATAACTACACACATCATTCCTTTGCTTATATATTATTTACTCATGTTATACGAAACAGCACTGTGATAAAATACTAGCTTTTCTTATTAAATGCTTTTATGTGGATGACAACGAAACGTTTCTCTAATATTATTCTGTGTATGTACTCGTAAATGCAGCATAGCTACTCTTTACAAGTGAAATGTTTAAATATATATAATTTAAATAAATAATTTAATAGAAAGGAAAGCAAAAAAAAAAACAATTTTTATGTCCTGTGAATAAAGAGAGATAAAATTCATATTGAAAATTTACATAATAATACAAAAGCATACGGAATTTATTTATGAAATAAGACCTATACCCAAAACCTGTAATTTATGGAAGGGCGCCGGGCGAGGGACACTGTATAAATCATTCGCGAAATTTGCCCTTAAACCTACATAAAACCGCTCCCAACATTAATTAGAAAAGGACCTTGCGCCTGATGGATCATTCGCTCGATTTGATTGCTAAATAATTACCAATTGGTCAAGTAATAATGTTATTAGAATATTTCCCCGTGGTAGTTAATGGGAAGGCAACGGGGCAAGTATTTGAAGAAACTACAAATAAATTTTAGAAGCATTTATGACGTTGTTTCCAACGGCCTATCACTATTTATGGTCTGGTCGTGTAACTGCGGCCCGGTCCCAAAATTCAACGGCCCACTACCCGCGGCCCGTAAGGGACCACCCATTCGCATTCTGTTCGTTCTTTTTTAGGGCACCTCTATTATAATAATCAATGATTAATTTAGGAAATTTGTTATCGTTACTTTTCTAAAATGATCTGTCTGTTATGATAAATATTATGTAGATCAAAAATTAAACGCTAGTATCTTTCGCTTATTTAGAAAATATGAATTATTTTCATAGAATTATGATACCAGTATAAGTCTCCATTTGAACGATCTTCGGTATCGCTTAATGAAGTAAAATTTATCATAAATGTTTGTACCTTCATTTTCAATTGTGTACATAACACAAAAAAAAACAATTCTTCGGTACTTTAAAAAAAGCTTTTATTTAACTTCACTTGAATGTGTATATCTATTTATCTATGTATTTATAAAACCAGGGGGTTTCATAAATACATTCGGGTCTGTCCTGCAATTCAAATTTCGAGCACTTACCGATTAGCTTTCTGGCTGAAACTTTCAGGGTAGCTCTCAAACCGACGAAATAGCAATAAAAAAATGTGTTATTATGTGTTAATTACTCTTTTTAAATTATACTTATTTATTTTTCAGGGTTCCGTACCCAGAGGGTCCAAAAAATAATTCTAGGGGCTGTCTTCTCTAACGGATGTATTTCTGAAGCACCGTTAGAGAGAAAAGTATTTCCGTTTCCTGTGCGAGATTCAACTCTGAATCGACAAGAAAAGGAAATTAACCTTTCAAACGTAAAGTACACCGGGCCGCAAAAAAAGCGGGTCGGTTATTAAAAATGCGATAACTTTTAAAATATTTGAGCAAGCCTTTTATAATAAAAATTAAATTAATGTTTATTTCATTAGAAATATAGGAAGAAGTAAAAAACCTCTTTATTTATTTTTGGTGATAGTATTAAAACCATAAATAAAAATAAAGTCATTTTTTCTAATTTAGCAGCGGCTCATACATCTGGTGGAATAACAGCTCGCGGTGGCACAACAAAATACTAAAATGTGTGAAAATTGCATATTTGATACATTAGCACATTTTTCGTGAAAAAATGACTATTTACTTAACCTACTTTTATTCAAAATAAATCATAATCTTTGATGACTTTTATATAAAACTGTCTATAATACAGACAATATTTCATAAAGGTAGTTCCAATATTTTGGAAGTTATTGATGTTTGCTACCGACCCGCTTACCGACCCGCTTTCTTTGCCGCTTTCTTTTTCGCTTCAGTATATAATTAATTTAGGTGCCTAGTTTGATTTGGTAATTCATAATAAGGTACCCGACTTATATAAGGCCCAATCCCCAATAAGGCATAAAGTTATTCGATTTAAACCGCTCAAATGTCAATGTATGCGTCTCGACCAAATGCCGAACAAGTCAACGATCTGCGACGAACGTGTCGCCACCAGTAGTCGAAAAAGTGTGTAGTGAGTGACGGCGCAGAGTATTTAATTAAATGTTGACTGTTCAAAATTGGCCATTCCCGTTCAATAACACCCTGGCGTCAACACTGTTCACGATCGGGAAAAAATAGTTGCGTTTGTGCACAGTTTTGACGAACACTACTTTTTGTTAGGTGGCTTGTAAACTAGTGATAATGGCGTAAAATAGTTACATTATCCACCGCTAGAGGCATAGGCAGAAGCCCGACTTAGCCGTGATAGATTAGAAGATGAAAGCGGGGGCCAAGCGAAGCGAGGCTTTTTTATTGCCTTGTAAATCTATCCGTTTGAACACCTTTAATTATGAATTAATAATTAATTTTACTTATTAATAAACTAGCGTTCGTCTACTCTGTGAACGTACACAACTTTTCTTCCCTATTTTTTTTATATTTTTTGTGTTACCGACTCTTAAAAATGTAAGGTTTGGTTTATTAGTCTTTAATCGAACTTATTCTTGTGCCTAAAGTTACTGTGCTTCACTATTTACTCGAGCTAAAACTCTAAAGAAACCCCTCTAACAGTTTAGGTTATTGTGTAGCAATTTCCAAAGTGCAACCTTTTTCACAATAAAGCCCATTTTTTTTTAGTTATTATTATGCTTTATTAGGTATTGTATATGTAAAATTACTTATTTTCTCATTTTCAGTCTCATCATCTAAGAAATAGACCCCCAACCACTAAAACAAGAGCCAATAGCCACTTAACACGTTTAGTTTTTTGTGTGACAAATTTCCAACGTGAAAATTCCCGTTTTTCAATAAGGCCCAGACAATTTTTCTATAGGCTAGGTACTAAATAACTTTTTTATCAACATTGAAGAAACTGGCCCTACAGCCCCTGAAAAAGAGAGTTTTACTGTTTGTTTTGTTTTTCATGTTTAAATGTTGATAATTTTTTCTTCGTAGTTCCAGTAAGTCCTAAACTATAGCATTATTTAGACCGTGTGTTATTAATAAGAAAAGTTAAAAAAAAAACTCTAGCTAATTAATGAACGGTAGTAATTGTTGATTTTCCAAAGATTAATAAATAAAAAAACTCCTAAAGACCAATTGAGTGTTAAATTATAAAAGTTAAGGATGTGCGAGAGAAAACATCATTAGGTTGGCCTTATTTGGGTCAGGTACCTTATTTCAAGATTTTATTTCCTTGTTCATGAGACTAAGTTTTTGAGATGTAAAAAAGCTATACCCTACTATGTCGCCTATACTAACAATAATTACTTTGATGTTAATAGTATTATTATTATTATTATTATTAGTAATTATTCATTTGAGCTTATGTTTCAAACAGGTACCTAACTTTCTTGTAATCTGTAGTAAGTAGATGCAGGTAGGTTGTAGTAGGCACTGGATTGGATACCTAAAACCAAGGCTAACCAAGACTAACCAAGGTTGCGAGAAAGAGCTAATTGGATTTTACCGCTTTCCCCGGACAAATCAATAGGACTGTTGACCGAGGTTTCTACAATTATTCAATGGAACACCTTTTTTACAAGTACTCTGCTTGCTAACAATAAAGTACCGAAGAATAGAAAAAAAAGGTAGGCGAATTAATCGAAGGCTTATTCTTATGAAACCGATCTACTTTCAGGATAATCCCTCTTTTATAATTGTAATAATAATTGGACGGTGTAGTTGGATGTACTTACAACCCTAATTGGTAACACAACTAAATCCTTGAGATCTTTTTAGAAAAGTAAATATAGAACTGAGCAGGCCGTTCACTTGTCGGTGAGCGCCTTGTACACATGTACTATCTGCATAACAACAAAATAAAAAACTGGTACTTTGAGTGACATAGATGTTGCAGCAGCACGGCAGTAATATTATTAACTTATTGTATTTGCAGTTTTATTTTGAAATAACAATATTTTGATTTTGACATTTGTAATTATTTATCATAATTTAATTGATGTTATCCGTATTGAATTAATTAAACAAATTAATTCAAAAATGAAATGTCACACTAAGATATATATTCAGTTTTATTAGGGGGGTTATTAGGGAACCAGTTAATAAACGCGATACTATTACACTACGCTACGCCACGTTACGCCACGCTACGCCACGCTACGCCACTCTACTGGCGTAGCTATTACACTATTTTTAAATAGCTGAATGTTTTTAAAAAACCTTTATCTACACTCATATCGTGAAATCCTGATTATGAACTCAAAAATTGTGGCGTAATGAGATACTTTACGCACGGCATATCTTAAGAAAAAACCCCTTTATAACACTGTTTTTTGAACTAAACAGTGCTATATTATATATTTTTTCCTATAAAAGCACCGGTTTGGCTCCGTCGTCTTCGGGATTTTGTTATTTATTATCTATGGCGGCGCGTGTTAGATCGTATGCGCGCGAATTAGCTGTGGACTAGATTTTGGCGCCTTAATTTACTTTACATTAGTACCTAACCAATTTAATGTGTTTATGTTCATAAAAAGTTTATCCTGATTCAAAATGACCGACAGCAGTGTTAGTGAGGTGAATTTAACACCTGACAACACGGAAACAGCTACGAACATGACGAACGAGCTTTTACCAGCAAAATCAAGAAATATCAGGACAAATATTTTGTTAATTAAAAGTAAGTTCCTGTTGCATGAGTGTAGATAAAGTAGTGTATGAAACGGCACATAACTAGGTATTAAAACACTCGAGTGATAGTATTAAAAAACTCTCTGAGTCGTGTTTTAATACCCCTAATAATGCAACCGTTTCATAAACTAATACGTTATACATTAATGAACCGTACATACCTCAATGATTTTTCTTATAGAATACTAGCTGCGCCGAGGCAGTGCACGCGTACACCTCCTTAATAATTAAAAATTCCAATTAGAACCAAACATGTATTTTTTATCTCCTGGTACATTTCAATAAAAAAACAAATTAAGTTTTTATGTATTTTTTTGTTTTTAAAGCATGTACAGTTATGAACACATAAAAAAAAAACAAATTCAAGCCAATCTCGAGACGAGAAGTATATCGAAAAATGTATGCACGGCAATACATTTTTCGATATACTTATAGATAGATTTTACCTCAAGCGTAGTACTATTATTTATTCTGTGTCTCAAGTCAACAAATTCATCGTGAAATTCGATACATCTCTATTTCATAAAACCGGAGTTCATACACTTTGCCGGAGTTTCCGGATAGGGCCCCAGGGGTGTATAAACTTTACCACGGCCTCATACTAAATCAAATCTACAATTATTTTTATTTCTTTTTGTTTTAACGGAGAAGAATGAGAGCAGTGAAATCTGCTAAGCAGCTGGGTAGGCTAATAGGCAGCAACAAACACTGTAGGCAGTCTTGGAACCAAGCTTGGTCCGCGCTAAATCAAGCAGTTCTTTAGTTTCTAAGCAAGCGTGAACTTCATCTCCACTTGCTATCTAACGCAAACCTGTCGTATCTCGATTTTTATAATACTACTTATTGAAATCCAGACCAGTTTAGGGTAGCCTTAGTGTATTTAAAAACTTAGCCCACTGCGTCACTAAACACTGTGAGATAGACCTTTGTTTCTGTAATCGAAGCCTTTAACAAATAAACTATTACATTTATGTTTTATTTTTTTAAGATACCGCTGGTTTAGTTAACTCTACTTTTTTTTCAAGAAGCAAGAGTGGTCCAAAAAATTATATCGCGTAAGAAGCAGATATGACCTATACTCCATTTCGTAGAAGCCAATGGGAACGTAATGCCATCAGCTGATGATGCAATAAAGTGGTTCAATAAGATTATGATGTTGAGTTCTAGCTTGTTTGTTGTTTGTCGTATGAGTTAGTGCTGGCCTCTGATGTCAGTTGTAGCTAAGATTATACTATATAACAGCCGTTGGATGACCTGTTCACGTACCTAAATCAAATTAAAAATAACTTGACACGCGAGGGTCTACAGGTTTCAAATCTAAAATTGAATCACGAGAGCGTGTTTTTCAATTCATTTTATTAACGGACGCAAAGATTTTATTGTAAAAAAAAATGAATTTAGAAAAATTGTGAGAATTGATGAGGTTAATTGATTGGAACTTGTTAGTAAGAAGAAGTGATACATGAAACACTTAATAAGTAAAACACATTGAAAAGTTCGTGTTCATAAGGTTAAAAAATGGTGACTTCAATTCCATAAAATGAGATCTAAAATGGAGGCCCTGTATTCTATAAAGTAAATCTATGACAGTATCGAGTGCCTTGTCGTCTGCTTGGTAAATTTTTAGTTGACGTATGCTGTTTATGTATGGTACAACCTTGGATTTGTTTACCACGATTAATATAACGCTTACACAAACGTCTACAAAATAATAGTGAAGCATTTCAACCATAAATAAAATTATACCATACCAAGAAACATGACGTAGACGTGGTGTCGCCGCCGCCCAATTTATTCTGTAAACACTATTTTTATGTCACATATTATTTATTGTCACACTGTCAATTTTAAATCTATTTTATTTGAGCTAATTTTCAAAAGGTCTCGGAGAGATAAAATAAATTATCGCGGTTATTTTAAAGTTTATTTGTAAGTGCGCACAACGCGTGTTCTGCAGTATGCACGTGCAACGTCGCGGCCGGTCGGTGCGAGGCGACGGTGTGCGGTGCGCGGAGTGCGCACGGAGGGCGGTGTGCACTGTGTGGCGGTGGCAGGCTGCCGAGCGGCGTGGGGCGACGGGCGTGCGCGCCGGCCCGATCGGCTCTCTCGACTGTAGGGCTTCGTCCCGCTAGGGCGGCGCGCCCACGCTCGATACCGCCGCCTTCCCAGCGCCCTCCCACATTGCAAAATCATTTTATAAAAATTCTACACTTGATCGCAAAACACTCACGCAGACTGATGCCCATTATTCCGCCAACAGTTTATTCAATGGATTTATTTTTAACTTTTCCTGCTTTTTCTCGCGGCTTATCGACTCGTAAATTATAGACTTCATTCGGTAATTGTTAGGAACTGGCTGAAGGCGTGGCTCTACGACTGAACGAGTTAATCAAAGCAGTATTTATTTTAGTAATTCTATTTCAGCTCTACACTGACGACATTATTAAAATGCGTGACGTAACTTCCAAATAGCGTAGGTTGCTCTAAATATAGGCATACATTAACTAAGCGGTGTAGGTGTGATTGAAGTTTTTAAATGTCACGTACATGTTTTATTTTTACAAATATTTTATTTTAATTTAGAGAAAGAGAAAATAACAAAATAAATGAAAGTGGAAGTTATGAGCGAACATTGGTTATTAAATAAGTATTTCCAAGTGTTCATTTCTAACAGAAATGAACACTTGGAAATGGCAATACCATAATACATAAAATAAAAGTCTTGTTTTAACAAGACTTTTATTTTATGTTATTGTATATAACCATGTTTTCATCAAACTAAAAGTTATTCGAATCCAAATCATAAGGTATTGCGTTGCGACATCTTGCGATGACATCGCTGTAGCACGTCTACGAAAAATGTGTCGTAGCCTCAGGTCGTAACGTAGTGAATTCGTAGCACGTATATATTTTGAAATAGAAATAATTTTATGTTTGCGCGGCGACTTCGTACTTATGATGTATGTACGAAGTCGCCGCGTAACTTATGATGTATGATTTGAAGACATAAGTGGATGACAGTGGTAGGTACGATACAAAAATATATATTTTATTGACGCGTTAATATAATGCGTATCTTTCACAACGTAATGTATATTTATTTACCAATGCACTCTTAACTTGCCACGATACCGCTCAAGTAGTGCAAGTAATACGACATGAAAGTATTATAAATTTACTAGCCAACCCCCGCGGCTTTGCCCGCGTGGTTCTGGGTTAAAAGTAACTAATGTGTTATTCCAGTACCAAAATTTCATCAAAATTTGTTCGTCCGTCAAATAGTTTTTTATCGATTGCTCGATTCTACTAATCGGATATTAGATACCAAGTACATCGTTTTTAAGTCAACTCCTTAGCTATCCAACAGTGAAAACCGCATCGCGATCGGTCTAGTAGTTGCTACTAGAAGCGCAACAGATAAACAGACAAATAAACAGACATGACTTAAAAAAACTTTTCGGTAGGTTAAAAATAAAAATACGCTAGACCAATTTTTATTTAACTATCTTCTTTGTATAGACTTTTTGGTTCTTAACGCGATAGATATAGATATATTGCAACGATCATTTTTTATTGCTTTGAGTGACGAGGCGGGCTGGTCGCTCGCCTGATGGTAAGCTTCACGCCTGCCAAACAGTTGCAATGGCACCCAGAACCTTGGTTACAAAATCTGGCGTGTCACTGCACTGCGCTCGTCAGCCTGAGACATTGGTTGTTAAGGCTCATTGCCCAGTAATTTCGCTGGAAACATTGCCGTTCAAACCGAAACACTGAAATGTTTACACACTACTGCTTGGCGGTTGAATATCTGACAAAGGTGTGGTACTTCCTCAGGCGGCCTCTTGCGTCCAATTTTTATTTTTTAAATATGAACACCTGATCGATGTACGCGGGACCAAAATAATGGTTGCATCGAATTAGCGCAGTGATTCATCGGGGCAATGCCGTCAGAATGCTGGGTACGCTGCCAACGACAGTGGGCTAGAACGCTTGGACATACCTACCCTGTAATGGCATATGGATTGTTCAACTATTTCATTTAGTAGTTTATAGTTATGAGTATATTTTGTAGTAGTTCGTTTTTTGTTAATAATTTTTCAGCTAAGCACTTGCCCTGTTTATAAATTTTACTACCCAGACAACTATATAATTTTAGTTGTTGATCTGAACCTATCGAAAGTTATTGTCGAACAAACATACATACATACATACATACATACATGCATACAAATAACGTCCAAGTTGATTTGGAACGCTCGTTTTAATAATTCATGAAATTACATCAGTTCGCCAGGAAGTGAACGAGGGCATTGTAACAAGGTTAATTTGTGTCGAGAACAAAGAGTGCTTAAAAATTATAATTGTTTCTCAAAATAGGCCCGAAGACAAAAACCGAAAGTAAATTCATATTATTTGCCGACTTATAATTTGACTTACACATTCTTAGTTAGATACCTTCATTATTGATATGAAATCAAATTTGGTTATAATATTATCCTAGGCTAATCTGGGAGAGCCTAGATCACTTTCTAGAAATCAAGCCGACGCTCCTGAGCTTTATTTAGTTTTTGGTTAAGTTCAATCAATTAGTTGTATTTGTATTTTATGTAAGCACTAGCTTTCCCGCCCGCGACTTGGTACGCGCGTACTGTTACTGCGACTACTGTACTGTACTGTATGTACTGTACTGTGTGTATCTGTGTACTGTACTGTACTGTACTGTGTTTTGCGTACTGTTTATCGCGAAAAAAAGCATCCTATTTTCTACTAGGATATTAAAAACCAATGCAAAGTAGTATAGCACTAATACTCTTGATGTTTTTTGACAGACTTGTTATTTCGTTTCCATGGCAACCGTTCCTTAGAGTAAGTAATCAACATTTTCCAGTTTTCCCGTGGAAACATACAATTTTCCGGGATAAAATTCTATGTTTTATTCCAGGGTAAAAGCTATCTCCAATCCGAATTTCATCAAAATCCGTCCAGCCGTTATCGCGTAAAAGCTCCCAAAACAAACAAACAGACAACGTTTCACTTTTATATATTGGTATTGGTTTATATATCTACTACCTACTAATTCTATCTCACATGCATTTATTTTTAGTAAAATGGTTGTTTGTGGTCTGTGTGTAGAGTAGACTAGTAGTGTGAATAATACACAGTTTTTAGAACCCTCCATTGAGCCGTACAGTTAGCAACAAAATACTGTTTTTTCAAACCCTCCATTGAGAGGTACAGTCAGTAACGAAGGACAGTTTTTAGAATCCTCTATTGAGAGGTGCAGTCAGCAACAAAAGCCACTAAGCATATCCTAATTTCCAATTTAGCTTTACGCATTAAAAATGCTTTAATATTTAGTAGAATGATAAATTAAAAGATTGTACTGTGCTCTGTACACTACGCCATTCATATCATCAGTACGAATATAAACAATTTTTCTACTGTCCGATAATTTGTGTACAAATTGGGAATAATTAATCAGTACTCTGTTGAATGTACACAGTTCGGACATACAAATTAATAACTGTGAAAAATCAAACCATAATAAAGCTCCAAGCTTTAATACCGCCATAACTTTGTTATATGGCTCAAAATAACAAATCATGTCGTGCCGCCATGGTACGTTCGTGTTGTGACGTCATTAAACCCATCAATCGCCGTCACACATGTGTAACTTGAGCGTAATTATAACAACCAGTGTACACATGATAGACGCAGATTCCACTTGACAAATGTGATCATCATGAAAATAGGTACATATACCTACTTATAGCTTCATCATAGTCAAAGTGAATTAATTATTACATTAGAAACGAGAATGTTGAATCTTCGGTTCGTTGTTTCTTAACATAATTTTCATAAAATATGACGTGTGTATAATAATGTGAAGTCATAAGACTAGGTACATACTAATCACTCATACTGAACACAGTAATTAAATCAGTCTCGTTACTGGGTACTTATGGCGTTCCTTATGGCTTTGCCGCGTGTTTTTAATTTCTCCGAGTTAAATTAAAAGTAACCTACGTTGGCTACGTTTTCACGAATCAAATGTACCTGTACATCGCAATAGGCCCAGTAGTTTTTACGTGATCCGCGAAGAGACAAACAAAGAGACAGACAGACACTATTATAAAAATATATATCTTTGTTAAGTCCCCTCGACCATTTTTTTATTGTCTTTGTACAGACTTTTTACTACTTACTGCTCCTGATAGATAGAAAATTAATTACAGGAAAATTATTTACAGGAAGCAAAAAACAAAAGTTAATTTTAAAAGAAAAACAAGCAGCAATGGTTGATTTAAAAAACTAAATCTATCTAAAAATCAAGTAATATTTTTATTGTTTAGAATGTTTTGTTTTAGAATTGCCATTGTCATCGAGTTGTGAGCTACCCTGAAAATTTCAGCCGGATAGCTAATCGGTAAGTGCTCGATATTTGAGTTTCAAGGTTCCACCCGGATCGACAGACAACCAAGATAGTGACTTAATAAAAATGTGGTAATAAACATAATATAGGATAATGATAATGTATGGGAGCGAACAACGATCTCACTGCTCCAAGCCAACCTCACCTGCACGAGTTCATCGTACTGGATAACGAACGAGGCTCTGGTGACCGACAGATGGCGGTATAACCATCCCTAAAATAAGCGTAGCCAAATGACAAAGGCCGGTGATGGAACCTCCTCATGAACAGCACAAATAAAAAATGGCCCCCAGTTCCCGGTCGCCCTGCTAGTCTTGACCAAGATGGCATTCACGGGAATGGCAGAGCAGGGGGTGCGAAGAATCCCCGGGCTACCACAGGCCACCAAAAACAAAAACAAATGATCCTGGCTGCGTACAACGGACGAACAATTAGGCTTGATGAACACAAGGCGCAACTCGAGACGGAGCTCACAAAGGTCAGGTGGCATATTCTAGGGTTAAGTGAACTCCAAAGAGAGGGGAGGAAAAAATGTCCCTGGAATCGGGCCACCTGTTCTCCTTCCGAGAGGGCGATCAAGTCTCAGGGTGGCGTTGGGTTCCTCGTCAATAAGGTCCTAATTGATAATATTGTAGAAATATCCAGTGTGACGACCACGGTGGCGTAACTGATTCTTAAGCAAACCGAAAGGTATAGCAAGTTGTACAGGTTTATACTCCGACCTTGGCAAATTCGGATGATGTGTTAGAAGATATGTTTGATGACATATCTTCAGCCCTAAATAACACCACAAGAGCCCACTATAAATACAACATTATCATGGGAGACTTTAACGACAAAGTGGGAGTGTGGCGTAAGCCTGTAACCTTATTTTGTTTATGGTTGGTTTTTGGTTAAAAGTCGAATTTGGAAGGTTGTCAATACAATGTCAATTGGAAAAAATAAATTGGAGCAATCGGGAACCAAAGAGAATGTAAATGCTACGTAATATCGGGAACTTGCGTTTAAGTGTTATTGATTTATGTTTCTAATAAATATTTGTATAAGTGTGTTGACAATATAACAATAATAATAATAATAAATATAATAATCCACTTACCTAGTGCCTACTACGTAATTTAATTTCTGGGAACCTCAAAATACCTTTCCAGTATTAGGAACAGTGTACACATAGGTCATGCATAGGTCAGTCAAGTCGACACCACAGGAGTACAGACATATCCCCCCTATATAAGTTACTCTATGAGTACAAACTTGCAGTGAATTGAAAATAGGTCCACATAGTTTTGGAGGCAGGAATCACAGAGGGCATATGCTAGTTAACGTTGTGGAAAAATGGGGGTTCTTTTTGATGAATACTTTCTTCAAAAAGCAACCCCAGTGGAAGTGGACTTGGCAAAGCCCCGACACTGTGACTAAAAATGAGCTTGAGTTCATAATGGCGGATAATAAGCACTTATTCAGGGATGTCTCATTGATCTGCAGGTTTCATACCGGTAGTGATCACCGACTTGTCCGAGACTCCTTAAATATCGACTACAAGCTTGAAAGATGCCGTCTGCTGAAGTCTATGCTCTGACCCAACCTGTTCCACGCCACTGTTGGATGAGAACAGTTCCAAATTAAGTTGGAAAATTGATTTGCTGCATTGGAAACCACAAATGACGTGGACCAAAAACTCCAAAAAGTTGTGCTTGCCTCGACGCGCAAATATTCGCCGGATAGAAAAGGCAATTGAGCAAAATCGGGGGTCAAAAGTCTTCGCCCAGCAATTGAGTAGATCCCATCTGACGAAGCTCAAGTCCAATAATGGCACAAACGTCGTCTCTAAGCCGGAGATCCTTTCTGAGATCGAAGACTTCTATGGCCAATCGGCCATAGAAGTCTTCGTATGCTACATGTACGACTAAATGTACGTCTCGCATGCTTCAGACCCTAACCCAGCACAGAGAATTCCCGCGCAATACTGACCCGCTACTACACTGACGAACTACCCGATGTCAGCCTGTAAGGGATCAAATACGAGCCCCTAGGAAACGAAAGCAATTTTTTTTGTTTAACAAAAACATTGCAATCTAATCTTAAAAAAGATAAATACGAAAATAATGTGACGTGCTAAAATATTTACAGAAACGCAAAATAGAGATTACAAAAGTCAAAAACTAATGGGAACCTATAAATATTCAAATTGATTACCTGTCAAAGGAACATGTAACGTAGACCATAATTTAAATAATATCAAACAGGACAAAGAAACACAAACACTCAAAACGATAATAAATAAATAACTTAATGGCAAAACTTCAACCGATATCTGATTTAGTACAGTTTAAAAACACTTAAGAAGTATTCGAAAAGTTAAGTAAGTTTTTTTGCGTATCTTTCAAAAGCGTGTGAAAGGAACAAGAAATTTAAGACAGGAACGCATTAAGGAGAACAAAGTAAATAGCGAATAAATGTTATTTGTAAAAAAAACATAAAACCAATAATACATTAGATATTTTAAAACATAATTAATAATTACTGATTATAAAATAATCCATAATAGTTACTTTTAAATGAATGATTATATTGTTCAGAATATTAACTTATATATGTATTATGTACTTTCTAAAATAATATAATCAAAATTACCACATCGGACTTATCACCAAAGATAGAATTACTACCAGAAAACCTTAGAGTGAAGAAGATAATAGACTAATTATCTTTTGTATAGTATTATAATAAACTATCAAACTAACTGACTACCAAAATACTTATAAAACCAAATTAAAATAACAATACATGATATAGTAAACTCTATTTAAAATATTGATTTATTCATTAAAAATGATGACTTAATGCGATTCCCTGTATGCCCAAAGAAGTCGGTATAAAAAGGGCAAACCTGGATGACAGAAACCATAATAGAATCGAACGCGACGTGATTTAAATAATTAATAATTCGCGTTTATTTACTATTAAAATAAAGTGTTAAAACTAATTATTCAACATGTGGTAGAATACGAAAAGCTAATTTAGATTCACAGTGCAGTGAGTGAAGCCTGAAGCTACATGCAGAAATTACAAAAGCTAAGTAGAAAAACTGTGTTTGTGTGTTGTGTTAGTTTTGATCGTTTATTCTCGATAAACTCTCTTATATTTAGAATACATAACTAAGTAGAAAAACCTAGTGTTGATAGTTTATTCCGGATAAACTCTCTTATATATAGAATACATAACTAAGTAGAAAAACTTAGTGTTGGTCGTTTATTCTGGATGAACTCTCTTATATTTTAAATTACATAGCTATGTTTAAAACTTGATGTTAGTGATTTCCTGAGTAAACTCAACATATAATTATTACTAGAAGATAGATTCAGAGTTGCGATTCCTAAACAGTTTACCTTATTTACATTATAAATAACAACTGAGTTGATGACCTTTTATATACTCAGCATATACAGTTCTAAACTTAATTGACTTAACCTAAGTATCTAAGCTAAAGGCTATGTTACTTTGTGTATGATGATTTTAAATGAATCGCTAATTAAAATTCAATAACAACTAAGTCTATAATCGATGACTGTTTTATACTCAGGATATACAATTTTCAACTGAACTAATTTAACTAAGAGTATAAATCTTACTGCTGATGGATCTGGACATCGTACCATATTTTAAACTTCAATCGCTATTAAGTATGTAAGCCATAACATTGCTTATATACTAATAAAACTAAAAACATATGAACTGATTTTATGTAACTATAACTAAGTAAATAAGCCACAAGTTGCTTATTTATAAGAAGAGCAGATCTAAGTAGAGTTGACTATTTATTAAACGAGTGAATTCCATATGTTTTATAGAGTACGAATAACCTGAACTGATTTCATATATTATTGAAATAAACACAGTTGCGTACACTGAGAGGGGGAGACAGTGAGAGAGCAGTGGAAATTGTTGATGATGTTTTATCTAATTATTAATGTGGACCTTATTTTAATGTAAATGACGAGTTATTTACATACAGTGAAATTCTTATGTATTATAAATTAACAAAAACTTTATATACTACAAGTTTTGACGAAGTGATTATTTGCGAATTTACGGACGGTGACACATATTATATTATACAAAAGTATACAGAGAAATTCTTATGTATTATAATTTGACAAAATCTTATGACATTACATAATTTGACAAAGTGGTTATTGCTGATTACTGACAATGACATTATATATTATATTATGTTAAAGTATTACTTTGTTCGTCTTTTTTTGTTCAGATATATTAAAGAGGAAGGTTATATAACCTACCTTTAATGATAAATAAATTGATTGAAATACTATGTTCTTATGAGAGACATTACAAATGCATAACCCCTTTTGTTTGGTACAAAGATGTATAAATACACGTATTTTATAATCAATTACTAGGAGGTAATTGTTATTATTTCATAATTTAATGAAATAGCTGAGAGGAGGGAGATTGTTTTATCCTGAGACACACTAAATAGCCCATGCAAGCATTACATCATATACATATTATCGTGGAAAACACGCAACGTGGGATTTACATTAAAGCAACATTTAAAATGCTTGAGAATTCTGAAAGATTTGGTTCTTATTTATGTTAGGAAGAAATTATCTTCCTTATGGACTCTTGGCAGCCTTGTAAATATAAATAGTGATTTAACTAGGAAGAAATTATCTTCCTTTGTTACTCTTGGCATCCCGGTAAATATAAATAATGATTTAACTTCACTCTGAGGAATTACATAAAAGTATGTCCTGCCGGCAGGCTTTGGGCTAGACAATGATACCAAATATTCAGTTAACTGGATATTAAAGTAGCCTAGTATAGCCGTGAAATGGCTGCACCGTTGGACTCAAGTCTAGTTCTTACTTGTTGGGTTGAGAATGGTTCATGAATCTAACCGGTACTGGACATACAGTTCCAAGACAGACATTAACGACAAAATCTTGTGAATTTGCCGAAACAAACAAAATATGTCATTACACCAAAACAAATCATAAATAACGCTTTATTTAACCTACAAATTTATGTTTGATATGAATGTTAAATACATAAAATAAAGTTACTCATTTACAAAAGATTAACATTGACCAAGGAAGTGAATTATAAACACTAATAAATATTATGACAATATGTTTATACTCAAATACTACAAACCATTTATTCATATTTCTTAAACCATTTGAAGAAGCTAAATACAAAACTATTATTTATTATATAAACAATAATCTATTTTATTAGGATAGGGAATTTATTTAGAAACCGCTTAGCAATTTTTCATATTCCAACAGAAGTCGGAGGTCTAATCCTTCACCCTGCAAGAGAGAGTTACAACGCGTAGCAAACACCGTTTGAAGACAAAATCCAAGTTAGTCGCTTTTCACATTTTCTTACACAGTTTCTGTATTTTCCTAAATGTTAATTTTACATGTTTTCTCCTTTAAAACAGCTCAACCAAAAAATATAACGGAACTACCTTTTAACTAATTACGTTAATTTTCAGCAAACTGTTCATTTAACTTAGCAAACTAAATTTAGACGATCATATAAGCCATTTAAATATTAAACATCTATAATCAATATTGATTATAACATTTCAATAAACTTCAATTTTATGAGTAATCTAGACGATCACATTAAAACTTTACACCTAGTCTTTAGATCAGCAATTTTAATAGCAGCGTTTCACGGAACTTTACTTCCGTAGTAAAATAGTAATTATCTAATAGCATTTTTAGGTAGGCTAGGCTACTAGAACTTTACAAGCCTAGACGAGATTGAGATGGCGCTTAAGAAACAACTTAAGAATGGAAAGGGCCCTGTTGAGGATGGTATAACTTCGAAGCTCTAGAAAGCAGGGGGAAACCCGTACTTTGAGAGCTTCAGGGGTTGTTTAGCACCGCTCTTAACAGTGTGAGAACTCCAAAGGCGCGGAACAGGACTTTGGAGGTACTCTTCTTTAAAAAAATGGAATAAAACCCTTCTAAAGAACTATCGACCTATTTCACTCTTGGGCCACGTCTATAAGTTGTTTTCGAGGATCATCTCAAATCATCTCGCAAGAAAACTTGACGAATTCCAGCCTCCTGAACAGGCCGGGTTTCGCAGAGGATTTAGCACCATAGATCGCAAACACACGGTGAGGTAGGTTATACAGAAGTCTGAAAAGTATAACCAATCCCTGTCTTGTGGACTATGAGAAGGTCTTTGACTCCGTTGAAACCTGGGCGGTTCTGGAGACTTGGCAGCATTGTCAAGTGGACTGACGATACATCGAAGTGCTGAGGTTTCTGTATTACGCCGCAACTTATGAGTGTCTAAGTACAAACCATCAGTCCTAAGCTTATCCAACTGTGCACCACAGGTGGAATGACGACATGCAAAAAGCGGCTGGAAGAGAATGGATGAGGGGAGCTGAAGATCGAGCTCAGTGGCGTGCATTAGGAGAGCCCTACATCCAGCAATGGACAGATATAGGCTGATGATGAATCAACAAGACCAATGCCAGTAACATACTTAGCTAAAAACTTTGCAGGACAGCTCCCTAACTAACCAAAATGTTTGCAGGCCAACCCCTAACTAAAAGCGTTCTATTAAATTTATTTAAATAACATGTAACATAAATACTACACCTGGAAATAACGGCCTACCGCAACCATATGAATACAAAGCTGGCACGTTGTAACATCGCATACTAAGGAATTCATAAAGTATTCTGTAAAAACAGAGAATGCTCGGCTTTGCACAACATAAACTCTGTATTTATAGTTGTGCAAAAACTAGGTGGATCGTGTAAGTAAGTGCAGTGCGGACTATCGCGTGCGGGGCGCTGATACCATCACTGCAGTGCCTGCAGTGCCGGCGAGCGGTCGAAGAACTCCTTGCCAGCCCCCCACTTATTTAGCACTAGTCGGTGCCAGCGCCCCACCCCTGCCGTACTCTGATCGTGTCACATTAAAATTCACATGCAATGAATCATTTCCATCAAGTTTTACTGTAGTGAATTGGGTTGCATAAATTTTAATTTTTCGGATTATGGATATTTTAAAATAACTAAGCAGGTACTAAAGTTAATATTAAAGTAAGTATTACTATTTATTATAGATCTAATTAAACCTGGGAAGATTAGGAACTAGCTCCTCTGGCGTGGACCGCATAAATTATGTGCAACGCACATAATTGGCCTTCTTTAGCCTTACTCACGATCAGACTGGCGTTTTTGTAGCACGTGTTAGCAGTGACTCTCATTCGCGCTAGTCTGCTCTCTATCATTGTTGTTGATACACATGAAGCACGAGCGATGGTGGGAATGCAGCTATAGTGACCACGAGTCTGTCGCCGCAATCCCCACTGCAGATCCTGGTGGGGTTTTCTGGTGGGGTTTTCGGGAATAATCATGTTTTTTTTGAGAAATGGTAGGTTGACATTATTTAAGTCCATTATTTGCGGATGTTTAAAAATAGTACTTTTGTAGGTGGACCATGGGCAGTAGATATTTTTAAATTCCTCTTATTTATTGTTAGGGTGGACCACGGGCAAGAAAAAGTGCCCGTGGTCCACCCAGGTGAACTGAGCAGGTGGACCACGACCAATGCCCGCTATAAATATGGGTTTGTGTGCCTCTAATTGTACCTACCTAGTCCAGTTTTTTTTAAGTGCCGTATTAAAGCGAGCCGTAAGTATCTGTATAATTTATGTTTAATTTTTAGAGTTATTTTAACAATACTTCGTATTGAAATAACTTCGTATTTCCACATCAAATACCTGGAAAATTCCACGTAACGAGCTTTTTGTTGCTGAATTCTAAAACGAGGTCATAAGTAGCATACACGATTAGCCACTTCCAAATGGCATGTTTTAAACTGGTATCGGGCTTTCCTGACTTTACTCAGATAAAGCTAGGTATGTAGGTTAAGTACCTAAATAGTAAGGGACCTACATTTGAAGTACTTACCTTGATAAACCTGCGCTAAAAGGTAACCAGAACCATCCAGAACATTTAACTACATTACACTTCCTTGTTTGACATTTCTGTGTTGTCGTATAAGCGCGTAAACGGAATGAAAACGTATATCGATAACTCGTAAGTAACGGCAGTCTATTTAAGCCTTCCTATAGGAAAAATCGTATTTCCTAACCCGAACTGGGTCTCGTATTTTCGTGTAATAACGGTTTTAGTTCAGTGAGTTGATGAAATCCACAAGCGCACGCGGAGCGACGGAAGCTGGAGTATGTCTAAGCGCTTACTCCGCGAGCGATCAGCTAGCACCTGGTTGCCGAGACGCGACAATGACCACAGGTCAGACTGGAGAATGGTGACTGGTTAGAAGGCTATAAGCCGCAGGTTCGCTTCGCTTCCGCTTAACGAGACTGGCGTGCCACATAATACCAGATTGTAACAAATCTCTTGAAAGATACGCTGTAAGTTATCTTGCTACATATATTATTATATAACGCACGTTCCAAGAACAATTAAATAATATATTAGGATAAGACCGTCACCAGATAAAAATAATAGTGGTCGTAACACTGTGCAATCTACTTAATTTGTCTATTAGGTAAACTCTTCTTCGGAATGCTTCGAAACTACTACCACAGTACAAATATTCCCAATACAATACTATTTGGGTACTTATCTGAAAAAATGACTACTTATTTGCAGTTAGACGGCAGCACCCACGCTTGCAAAACGGAGCAATGCGGCGGCGGCGTGGGGCGCAACATGGCCGAAGCGCTGTGGAGACTTCGCGGCGGACGCGCGCGCTTGCTGACGGCGCTGGGAGACGATGCTGATGGAAGATACTTGGCTGATATTGCGCCTGGGCTATTGCTTGACGGTAAGCACAGTAAGAGAAGCACCCTTAATAATAAGTCATTCAACCCCTTTTCAATCCGCGGGTGCTGTGAGAACCAGCAAAGTTAAAAAATCAGCATTTTCCTGTGAAGTATCACAAAGCCGCCTGCCAAGCGCGGTGTTTATGATTACTTTTAAAGTGAAATGACCACGCGGGAAAAACCGCGGGCACAGCTAGTACCTATGTATATTATAAAATGTATGACAATTCCGTGCCTTGGTTAGGAAACAAATAAATATTTACATTAGCGCTGTGTAATTTCCTCGATAACGAAGTGAAAAGCAGAGTGTATAACTCGTTTAAAAAACAAGGCGTTTTCATTCACAACTTCAATATCTACTCTCGCCATCGGCTCGAGCGGATAAATGTCTCGGATAAAATTATTTTTTATTTTATTTTTTATTCACTTGTTGTACAAACTACTCTTTAAAGACAAACCAAGTTTTTTCTTAGCAGATAGAAGTTCATTTACGACCTTGCTGCCTTAGATAGAACTAAACTATTGGGTTGAGTAACTGGGCGACGCATACGTTGCCGATTGACTGACATACATACATAGTATGTAATATTGTGTATATACTTTGAAGAAAACATACTGGTATTATTGCACACTTACGCTTCCACCTTATCGCTGTGATCTGATTTTATGTCCCCATCGGTAACTACAGAAGCAATACAGTAATAAATTATTCTAAGTATCTCGGGCAACAAGGCGGATACATTCTCGATAAAATGTTAGTTCAAAGAGTTCTAAGTGGTTTATAGTACGAGATGAAAGTCGCGTTTTAATGATGGACGTGCAAATAACAAAATATTATGTATTTACCTTGTTTATTATGTGGGTTGCTCCCGCAAATGTGGTTTCCACTGATACATATTTATTACCTTTTTTTTTTTACTTTGATTGACGAGTCGACCAGGGGTGCGATTTTTGAGTATCATCGAGTGATTAAATATCACCGAAATGATAAAAAGTCACCGATTTCCCAAAAGTCATATTTTTGAATTTCACTGGGTGATAAAAAATATCATACGTATGATTTCGTTTACGAGTTTTGTTTCTGCTTTTTCTCTTTTAACAATTTTTAGTTTGTTTTAAGTTTTTTCTTTTTTTTAATGCATTGTCATTGCATTTGTGCACTTGAATTTGGAATTTTTCATGGTGTACCTATTGTATTTTACTAGGTAAGCCCTTTCATGTGATAGGTTTCAATCCCATATTGAAGGGATTGAAAATAGTAATAAGTAATCCTTCATTGTGTGGTGATGGCTATCTTAGATTTGGAATTTTCATAGTGTAGTGCATTCTACTAGTTAAGCCCTTTCATTTGATACCCATATTGAGGGGGCTGAAAAAAAATATGTACCTAATCCGCCATTTTGTGGCGGCGGCCATCTCGGATTTACAATGATGCCGAATATACATAATTATTGTATTGTTATCAGAACTAAAGGTGTGTACCAAATTTCAGATCAATCGGTCAACAAGAAAACAGAAGTTAAAATTTCAATTACTAGATTTGACCAAAACAAACAAAGAAAAAAACAACAAACAGGTCAACAAACAACAAACAAACGATTAGCGCCATCTATATTTTATCTTAAGATGTGTATGTGTGTTTGTTACTCCTTCACGCTCAAATGGCTAAACGGATTGTATGAAAATGGCTAAGTATCAGGATAGCTTATATCCTAGCTAAGACCTCATAAATAACATAAAACTAACAACAACAACATCTTAATATAAAATGTTGTTACCACCTTTTTATTATTTACTGCTAAAATTTTGATTAAACTTTTAAACTAATAGCTTGATTTTATTGTCCTTGGGTCATAGTGACACAGATTTTTGTGAAATTATAACTGGTTATTTTACTAACTGCTCTCACAAGTAAAATGTTCAGAACATCTAGATTTCTCAAGGGGTAAATGCGTCTGTAAAAATTTGTACGCATATTCCCTATTTTTATAAATTCCGCTCTGGTAGCCTAATTATTTAGTATTATTCAGATTTACTAAACGATTCATTACACAAAATTTGATTTAAACCAAAATTATGTTAAACTCAGTCTTGAAAGCTTAACTGTTTAAAGTTTATTAAAATAAAGTCGCATTTGCCCCACCAGGGGAAAATGCGTCTAAAATTACTTCTTTTAAAAAAACAATAAACCCTCTTCATGTTATAACTTGTGGAAGAAACCAATAAATAAATCTTGCAGACAAATAGTTATCGAATACATTTGTGTTCAGGTGAATTTTCTAAAAATTTCATAGGTGATGTGAAATGAGGTGTCATAATTGTGCGAGTAAAAATGTGACGCAATTGCCCCGGTTGACCTTAGGAAATATAGATAATAAGATATTCTGTGGTACCAAAATAGACTAACATATTATTAACTGTAACTGTACCTAAACCGTACCTAACCTACCCTGTAACTTGTATCCCTTCTGATCCTTTTATTGTTAGTAAAATAACTTTTATTGCTTTGCTACGCCCTAACAGGGTCTTGTAATCGTTTTAGCCTAAGTATGTAAGTACCATAAGGCCAACTTACACGAAAACAAACAAAATATGTTATCTCTTTCCCGCTACTGTTTGCATGTCTCTCTATCCTACTTGTCTTAAATTTTTAGCCCAGACTAGACACTAGCCCGGGGATAAGACAGTTGTGCACCAATTCTTAGGCCCACTGTGGAAGTGGGCCTAAGAAACCCACCCACCACCACAGTGGGCCTAATTATCTAATTGTACAAGTGCAATATACATATAAATAAATAAAAAATAAATAATATTGCTACATTTGTTTTATAACTTTCAAGAGTATCAGAATTGGAACCGTAAGAAGATGAAACAGAAAGTTCTAATTTGATTCTTCCCTCAATAGGATTCTCGTACATAGTCCATCAGAAACTTAATTGTAAATTGACTTACGACAAAGAGCTAAACCAATAAAACTAGTCGGTCAACCCTCTCGGCCACTTATATCTACAATATCTACAACACTGCCCTAGAAACGAAAATCTCCGAAAGCAAAGCCTTTTAACAAAATAGAGCCCCTAATTGGTTCAACGAAGAATTGCCCTTTATGGTTTATCAAGGTGTAAAGAGGTGGGCAGCTCGTAATTCACATTTACGAGTACATTAATGGTTTCAGGATGCATCATAAAAAACACACGCACACCGAGCTACGCTGCCGTGCTGGATCCGAAGGGAGAGTGTATGCTGGGGTTGGGCGACATGACTCTACATAATTACATCACGGTAGATCTAGTAAGTAGTAAAAACATAGGCACACCGAGCTACGCTGCCGTGCTGGATCCGAGGGGCGAGTGTATGCTGGAATTGGGCACATGACTCTACATAATTACACCACGGTAGATCTAGTAAGTAGTAAAAACACACGCACACTGCGCTACGCTGCCGTGCTGGATCTGAGGGGCGAGTGTATGCTGGGATTGGGCGACATGACTCTACATAATTACATCACGGTAGATCTAGTAATAGTAGTAATAGTAGTTGGTCTCATACAAAAGCTCAGAGTTGCTCAGCGTGCAATGGGGAGAGCTATACTCGGTGTTTCACTACGTGATAGAATCAGAAATTAGGAAATCCGTAGAAGAACGAAGGTTATCGACATAGCTCTCAGAGTTTGCAAGTTGAAGTGGCAATGGGCAGGCCATATAGTTCGCAGAACCGACAACCGCTGGGGGATAAAGGTTCTCGAATGGCGACCACGAACAAACAAGCGCAGTGTGGGGAGACCCCCCACACGATGGACCGACGACATTGTAGCCATCGCAGGAAGTCGGTAGATGGAGGTGGCACAAGATCGATCGTCATGGCGCTCTTTGGGGGAGGCCTATGTTCAGCAGTGGACTTCTAAAGGCTGACATGATGATGCTGATGATATCTAGTAAGTAGTAAAAACACACGCACACTGCGCTACGCTGCCGTGCTGGATCTGAGGGGCGAGTGTATGTATGGTGGGATTGGGCGAAATGACTCTACATAATTACATCACGGTAGATCTAGCAAGTGAAAATGACAGATCTGTTAGCTAAAATACAGGAAAGGATACTATTATACCTATTATAGTATATAATTATACTATTATACCGGCCGGACGTCCTTATATTGAGATTAGAATAACTCTCGACAACCAGTCGAATTTCCACATATAGGTACAATTAACATTTGTAAGAACGATCAAGGGCGATTCGAACGATATTACCCCCTACAAGGAGATTTTTTAGTGGTCTTGTCCCCCCTTTGGGGGACAAGGAGATTTTGCTTGTGTTTTACGTACGCAGCAGGCTTCTGCGTTGCACCATCCACAGTTTTGTCATAAATAGTGAGAATCACCACCAAACCGAGTGGGTTTGACTGTAGATGACCTTCATATCCTCTCTGTCAGGTTGTAACTGTATACCTGATAACTTAAACCAACGAATATCGTTCATTATACGTTACCTTAAGGGCAGGCTCCAAGGTTAAATTTTCCCACTCCTTACTCCCCTGCCACCTCCCCTACACTACCGCTACCCGCAGTAAGCACTGAAGTGCCTGCGTAACAAGGTTGAATATCGCGAGCACTGTTTGAACACACAACTTAGCTCGGAACTAAATGAAGTAAGTTTCAAAAGTTATTTATTTTATTGGCAGGCTAATGTTTTAGTTAG
Organism: Alsophila aescularia; assembly: GCA_946251855.1. Lineage (NCBI taxonomy): Eukaryota > Metazoa > Arthropoda > Insecta > Lepidoptera > Geometridae > Alsophila > Alsophila aescularia. The sequence continues at coordinate 42,706,978 of OX276379.1, forward strand.
GTAAATTTTGTCTTAACAGTAGATCACGTAGATAATAAAGTAGATTTTTATGCTGTGAGATTTATTTTAGATATAAATCTTAAGCCTTTGAGTAGAAAATGAAAATTTTAATGTAATTTTTGATAATAAAATGAAATTCTGTTAATCATGTTTTTGTCTTAATCAGAGAGAGATAAAGATCACAAAAAATATGTTAAGTTTCACATTTATCAGATTTGTGGTACACCCAGCATATATATGGAAAAAACCCTTAAAAAGCAGCGCCTGGTCTTAACTGTCTAATGATAAATATCTAAAAAGTTTGTGTAATTGAATGGTGGGTGGATAATCTTATTACATTATCTCACAGCTTCGCTTGTTCCTATCTAGTCTAGTAGAACCTACCCATTTTCATAAGGAAATTCCAGACAAATTTGGACACCGCTGAGAGTAAATAGGTACATAAACTACATACAGACGGTTTGCTTCAAACAGGTGAACCGACACATCGGGGTTCTAGAGCAGGCGCCTCTGGTGGTAGTCGACGGTAACGTGCCGCAAGCGACAATGGATTATGTGCTGCACTTATGTCACCGTATGAAGAAACCAGGTAATATGCATGTTTTTAGACCGGGCTCCGGGCTAAGAGTTGTTTTCAATCTTAGCTAGAAATGTTGTCATTCTTATAAGCAAAATACATAATCTAAAGGCCCGGTTTATATGAGCCCGGTCCGTCCCGGCATGGAAGGCCGTATAACCCAAAGAGTTGTTTCCAATATTATCTTGAAATGTTGTCATTCTTATAAGCAAAACACATAATCTAAAGGCCCGGTTCATAGGAGCCCGGCCCGTCCCGGCAAGGAAGGCCGTATAACCCTGAGAGTTGTTTTCAATATTAGCTTGAAATGTTGTCATTCTTATAAGCAAAACACATAATCTAAAGGCCCGGTTCATACGAGCCCGGTCCGTCCCGGCAAGGAAGGCCGTATAACCCTGAGAGTTGTTTTCAATATTAGCTTGAAATGTTGTCATTCTTATAAGCAAAACACATAATCTAAAGGCCCGGTACATACGAGCCCGGTCCATCCCGGCAAGGAAGGCCGTATAACCCTGAGAGTTGTTTTCAATATTAGCTTGAAATGTTGTCATTCTTATAAGCAAAACACATAATCTAAAGGCCCGGTTCATACGAGCCCGGTCCGTCCCGGCAAGGAAGGCCGTATAACCCAAAGAGTTGTTTCCAATATTATCTTGAAATGTTGTCATTCTTATAAGCAAAACACATAATCTAAAGGCCCGGTTCATAGGAGCCCGGCCCGTCCCGGCAAGGAAGGCCGTATAACCCTGAGAGTTGTTTTCAATATTAGCTTGAAATGTTGTCATTCTTATAAGCAAAACACATAATCTAAAGGCCCGGTTCATACGAGCCCGGTCCGTCCCGGCAAGGAAGGCCGTATAACCCTGAGAGTTGTTTTCAATATTAGCTTGAAATGTTGTCATTCTTATAAGCAAAACACATAATCTAAAGGCCCGGTTCATACGAGCCCGGTCCGTCCCGGCAAGGAAGGCCGTATAACCAATAAATCGTCTATAAGAATTAAGTATAGACAAGCACAAATTAAAAATTTATGACTCCCGACTCCTCACCCCGCATTATAGCTAAAGAGCATCTCAATCACATCAGTTTTCAAATATAAATTTCATTCCATCCGTTTGGGAGCTACGTTCTCACCACATTAATAAAGCAGTAGGCAGTGCAACAAAAAGTTTGTAAAATGAAGATAATAATAAATAAGTATAATTTTAAAAAATACCTTTATAAAAAACCTTTTACTACTTTTTTCTTATTTTTTGTTGTCAATTTTATTTTTGTTTCATTTTCACTTTTTTGAGTTTTTAAGTTGTTTTTTTTTATTTTTTGTTTGTTCGTCCGTTTGTGAGCTAACCTAAAGTTTCCACCGGATAGCTAATCGGGAAGTGCTCGATATTTGAATGCCAAGATTCTAGGACAAAATACATAGATACATCGTACATCGTGTCGTATACATACAAGTGAAGTTAAATAAAAGCTTTTAAAAATGGCCTAGGGCAGGGCTCGGCAACCTGCGGCTCGCGAGCCGCATGCGGCTCTTTGGATGTAAAGTTGCGGCACTCCAGTTCCATACGCAAAAATAATTATTTTACTATAGAAACCCTTAAAATCGTGCAATCTATATATACTTATAATAAAACTGTAACGGGTCCAATTCTGTACATTGAAGATATTTTGTTTTTTTTTGTTGGCCTTACTCTAGATTCGATATTGACGCCAAAACTGTATTTTTTTTTCATTTTTGTTTGTTTGTCTGTCTGTCTGCCTGTCTGTCTGTCTGTCTGTCTGTATCTTGGCTAGGCATCACGCCGAAACTACTGAATTAATTTAAATGAAACTTGGTACGATTTGAGTTCATACTACGAGGAGGTAGGACATAGGCTACTCTTCATCCCGAAAAATGAAAGGGTTCCCGCAGGATTGGGGTTGAAAGTTATTTTAAAAAACACTCTGAAACTACTGGACGGATTTGGATGCAACTTGGCATAGACATAGTTTATATGATGGGTTAAAATTGAGGATACTTTTTATCCCGAAAAATAAAGAGTTCCTGCGGGATAATGTCCCAAATTCTGTAAATTAAACATATTTTGTAATATTTTTGGGGGCCGTTCTATATTCAATACTAAAGCCAAAACCGTATTTTTTTAATTTTTGTCTTTGTCTGTCTGTCCGTCTGTCTGTCTGCACCTTGGAAGTGCATCACGCCGAAATACTCAATGAATTCAAATGAAATTTGTTATGATTTGAGTCCATACTTTGAGGTAGGACATAGGATACTATTCATCCCGAAAAGTTAAAGGGTTCCTGCAGGATAGGCGTTGAAAGTTATTTAAAAGAACACGTATCACGCTGAAACTAAGAGACGGATTTTGTTGAAACTTGGCACAATCATAGTTTATATAATGGGTAAAAATTGAGGATACTTTTTATCCCAAAAATAAAGTGTTCCTTCGGGATAATGTCCAAAATTCTGTAAATTTAACATATTATGTTTTTTTTGTCAGTCTGTCTGTGTGTCCGTCTGTCTGTCTGTACCTTGGCAGCGCACCACGCCGAAAATACTTAATGAACTCAAATTAAATTTGGTATGATTTGAGTTCATACTTCGAGGTTCCTTCCTCTTTTCATCCAATATTGGATACTTTTCATCCCGAAAAAATTAAGTGTTCCTGCAGGATAGGGGTGGAAAATTATTTAAAACAACACTTAGCACGCTGAAACTATTGGACGGATGTTGATGCAACTTGGCACAGACATAGTTTATAAGATAGGTGAAAATTATGGATACATTTTGTCCCGAAAAAATAAAAAGTTCCTGTGGGATATGGGTGCAAATTGTGTACATTAAAGATATAGTGTTTTTTTTTTTTGGAAGTTACTCGATATTCGATTATGAAGCCTAAACTGTATGTTTTTTTCATTTTTTCTGTATGTCTGTCAGTCTGTATCTTAGCTGCGCATCACGCCGCCGGAACTACTGGATGAATTCAAAATAAACTTGGTATGATTTGACGAGGTAAAACATAGGATACTTTACATATCGAAAAATTTATGGGTTATTATTTAGGGGTTCAAACTTATTTAAAAGAACACGTACCACGCTGAAAGTAATGGACGGGTTTTAATGCAACTTAGCACTGTCCTAGTTATATGATGGGTTAAAATTGAGGACACGTTTTATCCCGAATAAGTAAAGGGTTTCTGCGGGATATGGGTCCAAAGTTATGTTATTATTGAATAAAAAAAAAAATTTTTTTGGGTGGTTCTCTATATTCGATACTGAAGCCAAACTGTTTTACTTTTTAATTTTGTCTGTCTGTTTGTCCGTATCTTGACCGCGCATCACACCCAAACTACTAATTGAATTCAAATAAAAAAAATGCTTTTGGGTGCTTAAAAAAGGTATTGAACAATATTTTTTTTGTTAATCGCGTCTTTCTTTCTGTTTGTCTGTATGTTTGTTTGTTCACGCATCACGTAAAAACTACTGGACCGATTGCAATGCGGTTTTCATTGTAAGATAGCTTAGGGTTTGATTTAAATCTGGTGTAATTGGTATCTTAAACCGGTGAGTTAAAAGCCGAGCAATTGATAAAGTATTTTTGACGGCTGAAGAAATTGAGTTCAAATGTTTGTATATTGGTCCTGGAATAGCACATTATGGCACTTTGAACCTAAAGAAAAGAACACGCGTGCGAAGCCGCGGGTACAGCTAGTCCCTTATAATTGAGTACTATAGTATAGTATGAAATGTGGACAGCTCTAAAAGAAATGCCGCGTGTTGAGGCAGCTTTAGGGGGGCGTTTTGTAATCATGTTTTTTTTGTTTCACTGATACAAATATCTCAAAACTCCCACGCTTGATTCGCTCGCGCCTTAATAATAATATTGTCACACATCTCTCACACATAGAAGGCCAATTACTAAATTTATTTTTTTACAGGCTCAAAGCGAGCGCTCGTGCAGAAACCAGTATATGTACCGTGATTTGGTAAACACAGCTACCATTCATATTGAGCACTGATAAAGTTTGAGCTCCAAATGATCGCGCTCGCTACGCTCGCACCCTTGTTCTGCTATTGCCAGTCGAATGAAAGAAAAGGTGGATATGGTTTTCCTTCAGTTTTTAACAATTACTTGACGAAATATCTTGAAATTATCGCGCCTTGTTATTATTGGCTGCTTTCATAATTATATATTTCTATGGATCCAAAGTTTTCTTCTTTTGTTCATACACACGGCTACAAATAGTTTGACATTTATGAGAACGCTTTGCTAACGCCTTTTAATTATTACCTATTTTTGCACGCTGAGGAATTCCATTAATGTCTAATTAACCATATTTTTTGCGCTTGTTACTCTCGCGTCTTTTAAATGTTATATTCAGTTTCCTTCTTTATATAATATATCGGAAATAACTTTCGGGCTCACTTCCCTCGCGCCTTTTTCACAAGTTTACATGTTTTACACAATATAGATCATAAACCTACGTTTTGTTCATAAAACTACATTAATAAGAGTATAAGTATCTCAAATTTTCGCGCTCGCTACGCTCGCGCCTTCTTGGTAATAAATATTACATGATCCGCAATCATAAAAGGTCGCTCAGAAAAACAAACAATAGGAATAACTAAACTACTACAATTCATCATAGAAGCTCAAAAATTTTATATAGAAAATGGAACACTGAAATATTTCTCGAAATGGCGCACAAATGCTAAGTTATGTTCATAAAACTACATTAATAAGAGTATAAGTATCTCAAAATTTCGCGCTCGCTACGCTCGCGCCTTCTTGGAAATAAATAGTACATGATCCGCAATCATAGAAGGTCGCTTAGAAAAACAAACAATAGGAATAACTAAACTACTACAATTAATCATAGAAGCTCAAAAATTTTATATAAAAAATGGAACACTGAAATATTTCTCGAAATGGCGCACAAATGCTTAAGTTTTGTTCATAAAACTACATTAATAAGAGTATAAGTATCTCAAATGTTCGCGCTCGCTACGCTCGCGCCTTCTTGGTAATAAATATTACAGAATCTGCAATCATAGAAGGTCGCTCAGAAAAACGAACAATAGGAATAACTAAACTACTACAATTAATCATAGAAACTCAAAAATTTTATATAAAAAATGGAACACTGAAATATTTCTCGAAATGGCGCACAAATGCTTAAGTTTTGTTCATAAAACTACATTAATAAGAGTACAAGTATTTCAAATTTTCGCGCTCGCTACGCTCGCGCCTTCTTGGTAATAAATATTACATGATCCGCAATCATAGAAAGTCGCTCAGAAAAACAAACAATAGGAATAACTAAACTACTACAATTAATCATAGAAGCTCAAAAATTTTATATAAAAAATGGAACACTGAAATATTTCTCGAAATGGCGCACAAATGCTTAAGCCGGCCCTGGAGGCACTCATATTCGGCGTATCGAATAGTCTTCCAGAATGCTCAGTGAAGTGAAGAAGTTGGCATTTGGAGAGCTGACGATCTTCGGGTCAACATATTCGTGCGAGCAAGCCTTCTCTTGCATCAATATATTAAGAAGTAAAGTAAGAAGCCAACTACGAAAAAATCTCGAGTCTGAGTATGAGACAGATTTTACCAAACTTTCAAAAAGCAGGCAAAGCGATATGTTTTGTGCTACAAATATTTGTACTCGTATGTTTTTATATGAATCAATATTATTTTGTAGTCATAGTAGTTTATCCACACCAATACATAAAAGTGAAACGTTGTCTGTTTGTTTGTTTGTTTGGAGAGTTTTAACGCGATAACAGCTCGACAGATTTTGATGAAATTTGGAATGGAGATAGCTTATACCCTGGAATAAAACATAGGATACTTTTTATCCCGGAAAATAGTAAGTTTCCACGGGAAAACTGGAAAATAACGATTACTCGCTGCAAGGAACGGGTGCCATGGAAACGAAATAATAACAAGTCTGTCAAAAAGCATCAAGAGCGTTGGTGCCAAAGTGAATACTATATGTTGGTGCTAAACTTTTGCATTGGTTTTTAATATCCTAGAAGAACATAGGATGCTTTTTTCTCGATAAACTGTAGTCCGCGTGGACGAAGTCGTGGGCGAAAACTAGTTTTAACTAAAAAAACAAACATAATATATAAGCAAATACTATAACATTAAAACGTTTTTTGTGGCATTTTAAAAACTGATAAATTTTGTAAATTGTATTTTTTGTCTCTTGCAACTCAAAAGATTGCCGACCCCTGGCCTAGAGTACTCGAAATAAGCTACTGAACATGAATATAACATATTTTTAAATCGTGTCTTGGTCTGTTTTCGGAAGTTTTTGAGGTATGGAGCGTGAGGATCTGTTGGCTGACTAGCAGGGCGACTGCGGCTGAGCGATAGTATTGGAACTGTAATCGTTTATGACGTCAATGCACTGTGCGTTCTTGTAATATCGTAACAAAATGACAAGGACAGTGCATTGGTATCGCTGTCGCTATAGCTTTGAGTTAGGCGGTCACCGACCAGGTCATGAGGCAAAAATTTCATATCTCTACCTTTATTAGGAACCGAGAATCATACTCGGTTCCTAATAAAGGTAGAGATATGAAATTTTCGCTGTGTTCCAGCAATACTACCTACTTTTTATAATGCCCATACATTTTACCTTTTAATAGTTTTCTGTTTCATCATCATCATCATGTCAGCCTTTAGAAGTCCACTGCTAAACATAGGCCTCCCCCAAAGAGCGCAATGACGAGCGATCTTGTGCCACCTCCATCCACAGACTCCCTGCGATGGCCACAATGTCGTCCATCCAACGTGTGGGAGGTCTCCCTACACTTCGCTTGCTTGTTCGTGGTCGCCATTCGAGAACCTTTATTCACTATATTAGGTAGTAAGGATCGATGTAGTTTTTCCTAAACAACTTAATATTATGTCATAAAAAAAAACGTGTTCTTGACAGATAGATTGTAACATAACGAAATCTTTTTACTGTAAATTGAATGCTCCATTCATAATTTTTCTTCTGTTCTGACGGTTCTTACAATAGAACGGTGACACATCCATTACATAGACTTGAAGCCTCGGAGTAAGTACTTTCGACTCTGAGCTTGAAGCAGTCTTGCGACCACTCAAGTGGTCCATCCGTCATCATTCGCCTTTCGTGCGCACTGCTGAGACACAGGCCTCTCCGCGAGGATGGGCTATAAACCACCACGCTGGCCAAAGGTGGATTTGTGGATGTCACACTGAGATTCACGGACATGACGGTTTCCTGACGATATAATCCTTGGTCCGGCGTTAGTGCTGTACTCAGTACTGCAACTTTTCCTGATAGATTACGGTTCTGAGAACATTGCAGTCAAGGAATATAAACAATATAAACAAGTATGTTACTAAAATAATGTATGATTTATTCAATTCAGTACAGCAGGCTTACAATACGTAAATGGCTATGCATATTTGGACGGATTAAGTGAATGTAAACCTTAAAATAAGTAAACTAAAGGTTAATGACATAATCGAAGTGCTAGAAGACATCATCAAACTAAAATAATAACCTATAATTAAACCATATTTCTAAACATAAAAACTAAAATTACGACAGTACCACGGAATATGTTTGTGGATAGAATAATAATTAAGTAGAGAGAATAGAGATTCAGAACATACGTGAACTAATATTTGATTTGTAAGGGCTCTATCACAAAAAAATCATTCGTTCAAGCTCGCGCGGCAGTAAGCTGAGCGAAAATGTAATAGGCCTCTTAGAAAAATACATATTGGCAGTACATGTGGCTAAAAGGTATAAGAAAATACTTATCTACTAATTAGGCTATTATAAAAATATGTAAACCTTGTCGCAATTAGAAAACTACAATTTCTTTTGACTTCATATTGTGAGAACTATAAAATTGTATTGCGACCTAGTGCTAAAGTGTAAGATATTCGCAACTATGTTGATTATGTAAAATAGGATTCAGCGGTGGTCCCAAGTATATAGAAATGCAGGAGAAAAACATATTACCTATCTAATGTGCTAAAAATATAATCATTTTCTTTGATTAACCTATACAATAACACTCTTTGTAAATGCATTACACTATTATATATTACGCCCAATGATTATACATTTTATAATTTAACGGCTCAGCATAGTCTAATCAAATCATTCAAAGACCACCTAACATTTTGTAAGGAGCCTACCATAACTAAACATCCACTATTTTGAAGAAAAAACGATTTCTTGGGCATCAATGCAACTATGTGTCAATCGATAGGGAACAATATAAGAAACAAAAAGTGTTCTATAAAAAAGTCCTCTAACTGATATACTTCCCGAGATGTTTAGATTCAAAACTATTTACTGTCGTTAAACTTCACGATAATATTAATTAGTAGTTCGACTATGGGACGGCACAGGTTGGTATAGTTAACTGAAACATTAATTCCATCAGACAGTTATATTTACGGCGGTTCCCTTGACCAAGACAGAAAAATAAGATGTAACGCATACGCGTGTAAAAGACCATAAAAATATTTTTCAATCCCCAATATCTCAGAAAGTATATCAGTTAGGTAATTTTTTTATAGAACACTTTTTGTTTCTTATAATTTTTCCTATCGGTTTACACTTGATTCATTTATCGAGTTTTTATAAAACTGGCGGATTTATGTATTAGGTTTGCCAATGAGGTTACAAGCTATTTAAACTAATCGGATTACTTATCTCAGTCAATAATTGAATGATGACCTAGTTTTCAGAAATATTACTTTTTGCCATTAGTCTACGATAATAGTAAATGTAACTCATATTAATTAATATTACAAATATTTGGTAAATAGGTCTATGAAACATTTACTTTTTTATAGTGCAAAATTTAGTTAATAAACCCTCGCATGTAACAGACACTTTCTATCCATAACGACCGGTTGGCCGAATCGTTATTGACCCTGACTACGAAGTCAACCAGGTTCACGGCTTCGAATCCCGCAAGGTGCAACCATTTGTGTGATGGGCAGAAATGTTTGTTTCAGAGTCATGGATTTAATAATTGTATCTATGCTTGCTTATCCGTTATCTAGTGCCCTTAGTACAGGGTATCATATCATAGTTTGGGGCTGTGTAATTGGTGTGAATTGTCCCGAATATACAATGTGTCACTGAATAGCCTTTTAAGTAGGTTTGTTTCGATCAAGCATGTAAATTCGTTTACGTGGCGTGCAATGGTTGAATACATCGTATTTAAAAATCCCATAAAAAAGTGAAAAAAATAAAATTGCGCGACCCTATATGTTTGTTATCACGTCGCACAAAACATTAGGTATGTACATATATACTGATCTATCTGCGGGTTCAGGTTTCTAGGCTTCTCAACGCTTGCGCGCTGGTGGAAAGACCCCGTTGAGTGGAGATTATTCACCAGTCCGAGCAGATGTGGCACGAGCCAGTCTATTGTCTCTCTGCACGCTGTTACTTATAGCTGAAGAAAACACCGAAGTCTTAAGAAACGTCACGAAACGAACGAAACAATTAAAACTGATCACAAATCTATCTACTATGGTATTTCAATATGGTCGGACTGTCCCAAGTCTGCCGCAGGGGACGGACTCGGCGTAGCTGTGACGGAACTTGTTCGGCTGCAAGTCGGCCAAATCGCAGTACTCCCTTTACTCCCTCTTCCGGTCGTACAACCTCTCTCTGTCAGTGTCACATTCAGTGAAGTACAAAAGCCTCGAGCGACTAAATACCAGCTACCTGCCGCTCAAATGCTCTCTTCAATCACTGGCAATATGATCTCATCCTCGTGGATTCGACGATTCAAATCTCGTCTCTCTGTGTACCTAACGTCGAACTCGTATCTGTGAGGCTTCGGCTCAGTCCTGTTCTACCTAGTAAGGTAGAACTATTATTTCTTCTGTGCTAATAGGGTTTCAAGTACAGTGTTCTTAGAGCAATCTTTATAATTACATACATGAATGAATAGCTTCGAAATCTCAAAAGTCGTAAAACTAACGCTGTTTGTCATGCCGTCTGGAATGCCCCCACCCCGGTACTTAATAGGTAATTATGTTACACCTGTATATTGTTATTATAAATGAGAACAAAACTGCCGCACACGCCATCAATTTGCATCGGAACATACAAAAATGTGCTGGATGAAATGCTATAAACTTAAGGCGCAAGAATGGTTAATTTCGAGGGCGATGCTGAGACGTTAAAATCATGAAAATAAGGCACTTTCTCTTTTTTTTAATAAAAATCACTTAATCTCTCTTTCCATTCCAGATGCATTAATATGTTTAGCTTGATCGTATCATAACTAGCCTCCGCCATTTTTAATTCGATTCATTACTGGAGCAGGCTATATAATTCATTACACTTCCATACTATCTCTATGACAATTAAAATAAGTCACATGCCAATAAGGGAGGGATTTCTGTATGTATAGATAACCATGAGATTCCTTTGCGTTAATATCGAGCAATTTCAAATAAGATAAATACTAAGGTGCCAATTTTGTCAAAGCTACAAGTTGCCAATTGACATAGCTACAAGTTACAATTGGCATAGCTATCAGTAACCAATTGGCAAAGCTATCAGTAACCAATTCGTATAGCTACAAGTTACCAATTAGCATAGCTGCAAGTTGCCAATTGACAAGGCTATAGATTTCATAGCTACAATTTACCAATTGCCTGCGCCTTGGCGTTGTTGGTTCAACTGCTCCCGGAACTGGTTGAGGGCTTGCTCTGGCTGGCTGTGCTGTATCTGACCCACGAGGTTCTTGGCTTTGGAGCGGAGCTCGTACAACTTGCACGACTCTAGGTAGAGCAGGATTGCTGCTATACCTGTGTAATGGATAATCCACATTAGTGTTGGACTGGAAATGTTATAATAATATTTTGAAATAACTAGAATAATAACTCAGAATTAACAAGCACAAATAAAAAAATATATAACCCCCCGACCCAGTTAACAGTTAACCCGATAACAGTTGCAGTGGCACCCAGAATATTGGTTGCAGCCACTGCACTGCACTCATCACCCTGAGCATAGATAAATTATGTATCTATGCCCTGAGACAGGTTTTTAAGTGTCATTGCACAGTAATTTCGCTGGAAATTTAATCGTTTTTAAACTCAATGCAACCAAAACTCAAAGGGATTGTCTCATTATGAATTATCAATAATTTCCAATGTTTACAATTAGCTATAGAAATAAATAAATTAATTTAATACACATTTTTTTATGATCAAGTCATTATCATAGGGGCTTATATCACATGTGCGTATGACAGTACCACACGGTTTGTAAATCCTTGTTCGGTGAGCTTTTTGTTTCGGTGGCTTGAGTCGGCGCGAGTAAGCGAGTGCAAAGAATGATTATCTACTGAAGCAAGGAAATAATAGCAGGCCTGTCTCACTAGATGTATATGCGCGTCCTAATTTCTGTAACGCCGGTGTCACTCTCTTCGTGGCCGCGAGATAGACTGAGATAGACGATAGCGTTAGTAAGAGAGACGCATATAAAATGGTTGTGCGAGCTGAATTGCACTTTATTGAGTAGCGGCAAAAGTCGCTTTTTATTTAATTGTCTTAGAGGAGTGAGCTTTCTGTACGTTAGTACTATTATTTATTCTGTTATAATAGTTTCGTTTTAATCTCTACGGTTTAAATATTGTACGAAGTACCGACTCATTTTAGTATCATTTTATTTTAGGTTTGCTATGCTTACTCGTAAGTAAACTTAAGCTTGTTTGAGGTAAACCTTAAACATTTCTTGAAGACATATTAGTATGTTATAAGAAAAATAATTACAACATTAAAGTCGAAAGTAGCCAGGCATGCTTAGAAGTTCTTAACAGAGGTAGGCATGATTCCATTCTCGACTATTTTGGATCAGTGGGTACAGAAAAGATTTTTCCATCTTGACTTGTGTTGTTTTCACATACATAAGCACAAAACTGAAAAAGAGCTCATGAGAAGAGCCAGGTCGGGCTCAGTATGGTTCATTAGGAGAGGCCTACGTCCAGCAGTGGACGAATATAGGCTGATGATGATGATGCACAACATTAATGAGCCCTAGCATTGCAACGAAAATATACAGGTCGTACCTAACTATATTTTAATATTAAATATTATACGCCATCTTGAGCAAACTAGTACATACCAAACAGAATTAACGCAACAACCGCGAATGCATAAGACCACGACAGCACGTTGAAGGCGGGGTAGAGCAGCCAGTCACGGCGGTAGCAGTTGCCTCCGAATATAGTCACCGCCAGAAACAAGAACACACCTGTTGAAACATTTTCATCAATACGTAGTCTATAACAAAGTCTCTTTCCGCCGTCTGTCTGTAACGCTTAATCGTTTAAACTACGCAACGGATTTTAATGCGGTTTTCACCGTCGTGTTTTTTTTTTTTTTTTTATATATATAGCTTTGCCCGCTGCTTTGCCTGTGTAGTCAAAATTAATTCGTTTTAGTTTTTCTTGGAACCCTAATTGTTTTCAAAAATAAAAGTAGCCTAAGTCACTCCTTATAACATCAGCTATCTGCCAGTGAAAGTTCCTTGAAAATCGGTCCAGCCGTTTCGGAGATTTCTAATACGAGCATACGAGGCCTGAACATAGCGAGCCGCCGCGCCATCCCCCGAAGCGGAGTCCGCCTTTTCACCTCATTTTTTTTCTTAATTTCACCTGTGCGAAGCCGTGGCGTGTCGCTATTATTATATATTATAAGTAAAAGAAAATGGTTTGCGATGCCGGACACAAACCTTCACTTATAATATACAGAGGTCAAGTTGTTTGTACGCATGTATGTTTGTAGGAGATGATCTCTGGAACTACTTCACAGATAGAAAGCTACACTATTCCAGATGGACATGGCTACTTCTTCCCTGGTAAAATGCAAAGTTCTCGTGAGATAATGGGAAAACTACGGGCGGAGCCATATAAGGTAGAAAATAAGAAAAGAAAAAAAATGCTAAAATTATGCACTCATGCATGATGGTTTTAAAGCAAAGTTATCTGTGAAAATAATGGGTTGACTGAAATAATAATAATATAATACGGTTACGGATATGAAATTATTTCGGATTATCCGTTAGTTTCGGATAGTTTCGGTTACGGATATTAGATTTTTAAGAAATTCTCTATGTAGAACACAAATAGGTAATATTTTAAATAGGAAATAATGAACAAACATGCAAGTGACACGCGCGGCTAGTGTGTCGGCTCGGCCGGGATCTATCATAACATGTCTCTTTTAGGCCGTCCGCACCATCCGCTGCATGTTTGGCAATGTTTACGGCTATATGTCCGCGAAGGAGCACGGCGCGGATGGCCGCGACGGGCACCCGCGCCTGGTCCCCGCTTAACGGTGCGGACGCCCTTAGACTCTATCCTAAATTATCCGAAACTTTTATATCAGATTCGGTTACGGTTACGGATAGATTTTTATTTCGGATATCCGATAGTTTCGGTTACGGTTACGGAGCTCCTTAATATCCCTGCTTTTTACCTTAATCGGATGAGCCAAAGTCGAGCAATCGACAAAAACTATTTGACAGCTAAACAAATTTTGATGGAGTGTAGTATATTATACTTTTTGGTCCTGTTACTTTACCCTAAGTTACTTTTATCCAGAGAAATGACCTTGCAGGCAAAGCAGAGGGCAAAGCTAGTACTCATAATAAAGCATTAGCTAACAAAAATTGAGTACAAAGAACATAATTTAAAAAATTACCATAGTTTATGTAAAATAAGCTAATGAACAAAAACACATTTAAAAAAAAAAGTGTCTGTCTGTCTATTCATGCATAACGTAAAGATTGCTGGACCGATTGCGATGCAGTTTTCTCTGTTGGATAGCATACATTTTGATTTAAAATAAAACTGCGGTACTTGTATCCCAATCTAATGAGTAGACGCCAACAATTGATGAAAAACTATTTGACGGCTGAAACAAATTTGGTACATTGTGTACTTTATTATAGGAATTTCTGGTCCTAGAGTAACACACAAATATAACCCATGCAAAATACGCAAAAAAAGAGGGTCAACCTCGGAATATGAGGAAACATGTGTAAACCTATATTTTTATCTCATAAAATGTTGTTTGTGCGTCTTAAGTTATTCAGCACCATCCCGCTGCGATTTTTACATTTTGAGATGTTTAAAAAAAAAACGATCTTTGCAGCCTTTGACCTTGAATAAGTTAAGATGCAGACATGAGATTTTATGAGACTTTAGAGACAACTTTTAGAATGACAAAATAAAGGGTTACACAAGTTTTCAGCTTATTATATCACATTCCGAGGTGAAAACCTAATCTGACTGGGTTATAGGATACTTTTCCCCAGAAATATGTTCACACGGGCAAAGCCGCTACTAAGTATATAAAGTGAAATGCTGATTAACCATGTTCACCAATCCCTTTGACAAAATGTAATATGAAACCTAAATTATGAAAAAAATACACTTACTGGATGTGGCCACCATTCCAAATGAAAATGAGACAAAGACCCATTCATATCGCAGGACAGTATGCAACGGCCAGCGAACAATCACACATGCCAACAGGACTTGGGACATCAGAGATATTATCAACGACAATGTGACAAATGACTGGACAGCCATTAGCCAACCAGGTAGCAACCACTCCCGAATCATGTAGAATTCCTGAAAGCAAGATTACAGTTATATATTGGACAAGGCAAGAAAATCTCTTTACAGATAAAGCCTTCGCAGCTGTTGCCAACATGCAAAATTTACCGCCCACTAAGGGATGGAATTTCAAAAAACCTCTTTTATGCACTGCAAAATCTCAAGATTCACTAACACGTTCGAGGACGCACGGATCATCCACGCGATCGCTCGAAATCGATCACGGCGTCGTCGGATATACGCCTGGGTCATCCGAAAAATAGTAGGGAATAGTATGAAACTGACACTTGACAGTTGTCAGTTCTATGTGGACGTCCAAAGCCGTTCACTAACTCCGGATGATCGAGCGATAATCGCACGGATGATACGAATGTGTAAGTGAACACAGCCAAGGAATATTTCCATAATGAATATCAGAAAAACAATTGAATCTTGGGAGAAATGACAGGTGTCAAAGTGACAGTTTGTAGGCGAAGGGTGGGGGTAATAGATTTCAAATCTCTAGGTCCACCGGTTTAGGCTGTGCATTGTTTGTCAGTTACATTCAGTACTAGCTTTAGCCCGCAACTTTGTCTGCGCTTACTAAAAAAAGCTTCCTTTGTTCTTCTAGGATATTAAAAACCAATGCAAAAGTAGCTAGAGCACCAACACTCTTGATGTTTTTTGACAGACTTGTTATTTCGTTTTCATAGCAACAGTTCCTTACAGTGAATAGTCAACATTATTCCAGTTTCCCCATGGAAACTTGAATAATGTTTTATTCCAGGGTATAAGCTACCTCCATTCCAAATTTCATCAAAATCCTTCCAGCTGTTATCGCGTTAAAACTCCCCACACAAACAAATGTTTTCACTTTTATATATTGGTGTGGATTTGTCACAGTATTGTTTTGTAGGCATAAATTATTCTCAAAATATATTTTTTGTTGTTTTTCAGCATTTTATTTTTATAATCAATTTATGAGAACAGTATTTTAGTACTGTCACAAATTTATTGTCTGCAACCTTTGTTCAGTTTGAACCTGCCATCCACTTGAACAATCCTCACACCTCATGGGCTTACTGCCCAAGTTTCATTTACCCTCACTTGGGTACCATTCTGTCACTGCATTGCTCTCTATTTGTTTTTAGTTTCTTGCATCATATGGATACTTTTGTTGGTCTATTCTAGCCACAATATAATTTTAGCTTGGTTTTGTTATCAAACCACATGAGTAGTAACTCAATTCATGTGAGAACAATACCTATTATAAAAGCTTTTATTTAACTTCACTTGTATGGATGTTTCTATCTATGTATTTCTGTTGGTTCTCTATCAATCTGCATAAAATATAATGACATAAATTTATCAGCATAATTTTATTTATTGTACTAATGTGCAAGTACAATAATAAAAACATATAAATGTTTAGTCATAATCGTGTTTACCATACTGAAAGTTAGTATAATGATAAACAAGCATCTTATTTAGTATCATTTCATTATTCAATGTGAGTGAAATAACTTTAAACTAAATTATTTTACATACCTACCTATGTAAAACAAACATGTTTGCACCTTAACCATAGTATAGTTTCTAGATTATATTTTATGCGACTCCATAGTAGTCCACAATAAAATAGCCCAAAAGATCATTATGCCCACCTTAACGGTATGCCAAACACTGTTAATGTAAAATTAACATTATGTCATTAAAAGTTATGCCAAACTCGGTATGCCAAAGTAAATCAGTATCATAAAAGTTATGCAAATCAATGGGATACCATTTATGTCTGTCCTGGAATCTTGCAACTCAAATTTCGAGTACTTCCCAATTACCTATCCGGATAAATCTTTCAGGGTAGCTCACAACTCGATGACAATGCATTTGAAAAATAAAATAAAGAAAAACAAAATTACCTATATTTCTTTTTATACGCTTTATATTAGCTTCACTTGTATGTTTGTATGTTTGTAACCGACTCCTTTGGACTCTATTTTGACCCACTTTAAACGGTCAGATTTCATTCAAATTTTGCACACCTGTCAAAGACTGATGACAATGCAATAATGCGAAAAAAAAAAACGCTCTTATAAATAAACCAAACTAAAAACTAGAAAATAAATAATAGTTTAAAAAAACCACGATTTTTTTGAAATAAAAACTTTTTTTCTTATTTAATTCAAAATTATTAAAATTTATTTTCTATTTTTTAGTTTGGTTTTCTATATAAAGCGTGTATTGTTTAATGTGAATATTCTGCCCTAGTTGTTGTAATACCTACATACTGTAGCGTCAACACTTACTTGACTGAAAATGTAATGGCAACCATCAAACAACTTGTCAAACTGATATGCCGGGAAGCGAAAGCGATCAAAGCAGTACTCCCACAGGCCCATCCGCTTGAATGTCGAGAACATTTCCGGATACGACTCGATCCAGTATGGGCCGGCAAAAGATAACAGCAGAAACAAGCCAGCCAAATAAGTAATTGATGCTCCGATGAGAGTTGCATCTGAAAACATATATCAAAGTTATTTGAAACTCAATGATTTCTAATTAACATGACTTTAATTCAAAATAAAAAACCATGATTAAGTTCACGAGCAATGCTACTTGTTGTAAGAAAACAATCGGGTTTTTGTAGAGAGAAATGTTACAAAATTTAATTTTTATTTAAAATTTAAACACCAACACTTAGCAGTCCACTGTCCTACCGGCTACACTGACACTGATCTAATAAACAAACGAATGTAATGTAAATTTAGTACGAGCTCAAAAAAATGGGCACTTGGGCGTGCCCGATGGAACATAGAACTTACTTGAAGCCTTCGGATATTCGTTGTCGGCAACAGCCATTTTTCTAGGTAATGTTATTTCTTAATGTTACTGTTGATATTGCTGATTTTGGGGGCGTTATTCAAACAATCTTGAATTGAAAGATTTGAAAAAGTTAAAATCTTCGAATCTTAAAATCGTTGCCGTTTGTTTGTGATTTGTTGACTTGACCTGTCAAGGAGACAATTGACAATTGACTCAATTAAGTCAATGTCAGTCATGTCATTTATCTTATCTGACATGAAATAGGGGCCGTTCGTTTTGAAGCAAATGCCGAAAATAACAGTTAAAACCTCTATATATGATCACATTTGACGTTCGCCTTGGACATGTGTGGGTGAAATTAGCATTCTGAACCGTTTTCGATGATTCGATCACCGTTCGTTTTGCATGTTTAGATGACATGTTGCCATAGGAAAATCGACTTTATTCTGTCATGCATAGGGTCATTTTTCATAGTTTGGTAGAGTAAAAAGTTGGAAAAATGGCAATAGTAATGAAAATGTTCAAAGCGAACGCTTCCTAAATAATATATTCCATAGTGCGGAGAAAGGCCTTACATTTTTATTTTTCCATTTCTGCCCACTAGTGGGACAAGGCTGGTGGGGAGAAATGGAATAACCCCCGCTGGACGTGTTGGTTTCGCCGAACCTTTACTGTTTTTGTCAATGGGCCATTTGTGTACATTTTTAAGACTGGGGAGAAAGGTAATAATCGAAAAAGTATTATCTTTGTCCCTACTACGGAGTCAAAAAATATACCTGTCATAGTAGCGGGGAGAAAGGGAATAAGGGGGGATCAAGTATCATCTAGGATCAAGTATCAACGATCCTAGTATGGGACGGTAAAAATATACCGTGCCGTGCCGTGCTAGGGCAAATCATAAAAGCGCCCATTGTAAGGCGCCTCATATTATTAGAAGTCACAACGACGGCACAACGCGTATTTTATATTTTTATTATAACTTTTAATCGAATATTTCAGAACAACAGCTCTATTTGTGAAACAAATGACTATTTCTATAGACAACACACATGAAAAAAAATGTGAAACGTCGAATCGAATATGGCCGAGCTGAAGCGGAAAGAGCCGACGAGCAACGAGCGGCACGTCATCACGCAGCTTGTAGCACTGCTGTAGAGAAAGCGAATTTAGAATTTAGATGCTGCCGGCGAATGACCTCTGCCTTCTTCTTCTTCATCTGCGGGGTTTCTATGCCCGAAATACGCATTCGCCAGAAGGAGGTTTTCCGGGATGAAGTTTGAACTGCTCTGATCCCAAGACGGTTTGGAGCTGGTTTGGTCGGAGCGTAGACTTCATCAGACGGGATCTTTCCAGCTTAAAGTTGATACTCAGAGAGCCTCGTAGTAATCGGTGGTCACTACCGGTATTAAACCTGTTGACCACGGAGACATCTCTGAATATGTGCCTTCTATACTTACGTCATGATAAAGTCAATCTCATTTTTCGTCACACCATCAGGGCTCTGCCACGTCCATTTCCTTTGGGGCTGCTTCTTATATAACGAAGTAAAATTCAATTTATTCAATTGATAACCAGTCAAATTCTTGTCCAGTACTTTAAAGGTCCCCTAGTTTTATTTTTATCATATTCCTTGTACAGACTTTTTGTTACTGCTTTATTATAAACTACCTGCGCCCCGCGGTTTCACCCGCGTAAGGGATGATGATGATGATGATGAAGAGTATCTTATGTGTTTGTTCAGGGTATAAGCTATCTCCATTCCGGATCTGATCAAAATCCGATCAGCTGTTTGAGAGTGAAGTATTATGATGATGGTGATGATGAAAAGTATCTTATGTTATTCCGGGTATAAGCCATCGCCATGCCAAATTTCATCAAAATCCGTTCATCCGTTGAGACTGAAGTATGATGATTATGAAAAGTATCCTATGTTTTATTCCAGGGTTCAAACTATGCCCATTCCAAATTTCATGAAAATCCGTCCTGCCATTATCTCGTTAAAACTCCCCAAACAAGCAAAAAAAAACAGACAACGTTTCACTTTCATATATTGGTATGGATTTAGACAGTATTTACGAATAAAACATTCAACAAATTGAATATAACCGCGAATCGAATGACAAACAGGTGGCAATCTGACAACAGTCACAAGAAATGTTATGCCTTTCTCATAAGATGCAGTCCAAAGTCGCGCTTTGCTGGCTTCGAAAATTGACTAATTTTACTTCATCATCATCATCGTGTCAGCTTTTTTTTATCTTCGAATCTCGATTCCCGTGATGGACGAACTATTTATATACCTACAAGTTTGTACGGATCCCTCAGTGCGAGAGCCCGGCTCGCACTTGGCCGATTTTTTATATTTTTAATTGTTAAACTCTTCGAGAAAGCAACCAACTCGAGAATAAGCTATATGAAAAACACGAAAAAAGCAAATTAACTATTGCAAATTCGTGAATTTCGATTTTGTTATTTCGCTATACATTAGAAAAAGAAAGTCAATTTGTTTTTCTGTAAGTAATAGAATCTCAGAGAAGAATATTGTAGTTTTCGAAACTATAGGAACGGTGCCGAGCAGTGTCCAGCTGCTCTGTCCAACCAGTTGGACTACGGGCTATTGTTTATTCTGTGCTACGGGTCTTCACTAGAGGTCGTGGTCCAACTATTTTTATCGTTGGCTGGATCACTGTAATTGTATAGTGTTACGACGGTCCAACTATACCACAGTACCAATGCTCGTCTCCTCATTTATTTGTAAGTTTTTATAAGTGGAGGTTTAACCACAGTGGCAGCGGAGCGGAATCCGTCCGCGGACGTAATATGTCGTAATCATAGAATTATAATTTGCTTAACGTAATTAATAATAATAGTTTAGTGCCTCTATGAACACAAAGCAGAGCGGACGCGCGGAATCCGCGGCGGTAGGTACGTACCACAGACCATATATCAATGGTGGTCTGTGGTACCTACCATATGAGGCATACTCGCGTCTATGGAGGCTGCAGTCACGCGCACCGTGCTTGAGCTCTAACGTGTAGGTACAAAAAACAACATGATGTAGAAATTAACACAATTTATTTCTATGGACGGTAGATACGAGATTCAAATGAAAATTTACTTAATTACTTACAAACTACTTTAAGCTTGTGTACAAACTTAACATTCTAAAAATTCACATTTATGTATATAGAAAATAATAAATTTGGACGGATTCAAAGTACATACTCGTATTACTAGATATAAAAATTATCTCAGAACTGATTAGTTATAAGACTATCGTTATAAACAGTCAAAAATTAACTGTTTAATTGAATATGATATGTATATTATACAATTATACAATTTATATTAATAATTTTATTAATTCTCATTATTAGGTCGTCAATTTTGAATTTGATATTAGTAATTTTGTAAAATTGTAACATAGATTGTAAGTGAATATACTATTTAATTTAGTAAAAAGTTACGCAACATACAAATGATTAGTATCAAATTATTATACTTAAAAAAATGTACACATTTGGCTACAACTACAATGCAGTTGTAATAAAATTGTGCAATTAAATTTTAAATGCTGTATGTGGAGGTAGTCATAAATGTTAACAAGAATCATACTCCGAAACCATTGATGTATAAAAGGGGGTAAATTAGGGACCTATATTATTCAGCGTGGACCGCGCATATTAGGAGCAACGCCCACAATTGGCCTCAGTCGTAATAGGAGTGGGTGTGTCTAGCTCACTGATCTCTATGGATTTGCTCTGCCGTAGGTACTTTCGTTTGTGCAGATTCTAACGCCCTACCGAGCATCCATGGTATGTACTAAAATTGACATTGTTTCATCTCCTGACGTTAGTCACAGAATAAATAATAGTACACATACGTTAGTTCCGTGGAAGCTCACTACTGCCAAACTACTGCATTCAGCGCCAAAATGGCGATAATCGAATGCGCTCATTGCGACGTTTGCCAACAGCCCGTCTAGAGTACGGAGTAATGAGCAGTTGTCTATGGTCTATCTCTACTTGTATCTAGTCCGTGTGTAGTTTACTTGATTTTCTAGGTAGCCCTATCTCCCCCCTTAAATACATCAATGTCTGAAATTTACAACAGTTTATAAAATGATGATTAAATACACAACATGGTATAATAGACATTCTTACACTTCAGTTCACAACAACACGTAACCTAAAATTAGTCATCCATAAAGCTATCTTTTAACTTAGATAACTACAATTGTGAAAAAACATTTTTCAAGTAAGCTTTTGTGCAGCTTGTACATTATAATATGTATAACTATTTGTCACCTTACAGAAAAGTCAAAAACAACATTGATATCATTTGTTCGTTGTTTTATGGAGCAGACGATAAGTGTCCGATTCTACAAAAATAATCAGGTAAAAAAAAACATAAACATATTTTCTCAGACCACAATAATACTCCGACGCAGGGATAATAAAATGTAAAATTAAATTATACTTCATAGACTAACCGGTTTATTCAGAATTAATATATACCTGACTTGCAAGCATTCTAGCGTTATTTCGTAATTACACGACTGCCCAAAAAAAGGAGTGTAATGTTTTTAGGATTCATGTATGTATGCAACTTATTTAGAACTTACATCCTCCCGAGTAACATAGGTAACGATTCGGTCATAAGCTAAACTTATTTTTTTCAAATGTAATTTAAACCTTGTCGGCTTCGTAACAAGGTATTTTTGCCCCTGGCATCTAAACCTCACTCACTAAACTATTACTAAAGCCTGTCAGCGTAAAATCAACTTTGTTTCCACGAGGCGAGAGTCCCGATTTGTCCAAACGCTGTCTCAGACCGTGTCCGAATTTATCGAAACGCTGTTAGACAGCGTGTTAAAAACCCTTTTTAATTACGTTATTTTAAGCGGTGCAGCTTAAATAGACGTAAGTTTAGAATAGATGCCAGGGGAAAAAATACCGTATTATAAAGTTTACAAGGTTTAAATTACATTTAAAGAAATTAAGTTTAGTTTACGGAGTGATATGACCAAATCGCTGCCATAGGCTACTTAAAAAGAAACAATATGGTGTCAGTATGGCAACATTATGAAATGCAAAAAAAAAGTCTTCGAATTTTACAATACTGGCATGAAATTGAAGGTCTTGTTAAGCACATTCCAACAGTATATAATTTATTAGCATAAGTTCTGTTTTGGCAGGGCAGGCGTGTTTTTAAGCTTTTAAGCTAGTTATTTTCGTGACATTGACAACTTAACGTCATTATTGTATGAAAGCTCAAAATAATAAAAATAATAATTGTAAACATGCTAACCTAAATCCTTCGTTTGAAATTACATTTAAATCTTGTCTGAAGTGTTTTTCACTTGGAGGGATGGCATTTTAAAAGGACTACATATAAAAGTCATTCACTGTTGTATCTATGGTCTAAGCAAAATATTTCTGCCCGGTTTTTCGTACAAAATGTTACGCTTTTGCCTCGTACTCCAATTCAAAGCGTGCTTGTGATTCTTTGAATTTGTTGCGCTTTTTGGATTGTATGTTGGTTTCTGTCAGAAAAAGAGCTGCAGCCACAATGCAGGCTATTGCACCTACTACTGCCAGACCGAATGACCATCCTAGAAATACAATAAACATCATTAATATTTAACACGACAAAATGAAAGCAAAAAATCGATAAAATAATTGAACATAGACACAAAATCAATGTTAGATGACAGTTTTTTTTTAATAAATAACAAATTACTTATTATCTCATCTATTTATCTATACTTATAATAAAGCAATAGGAACGAAAAAGTCTGTACAAAGAAGATAAATGAAAAAAAAATGATCTAGGGTACTTAAAATAAGCTACTGAACATGAATATAATATTTTTTAAATTCGTGTCTGTCTGTTTGTTTGTCTGTTTTTCTGTATGTTTGTTCGCGCATCACGTTAAAGCTACTGGACCGATTGCGATGCGATTTTCACTGTTGGATAGGTTAGGGTTTGACTTAAAAACTGGTACTGGTGATATCTCAATTCGATAAATAAAAGCCGAGCAATCGACAACATATTTTTTACGGCTGAAGTAATTTTGATCAAATATTGGTATTTTAGGTCTTGAAATAGTAGATAGAGTACTTTTAACCTAGAGAAATGTGCACGCGTGCGAAGCCGCGGGCACAGCTAGTACTTATAATAAAGCAGTAAGTATCAAAAAATCTGAGCAACTTAAAACAGCTACTAAATAAGAATATAACATTTTTAAAATGGTGTCTGTCTGTCTGTCAGTATGTCTGCGCATTACGTAAAAACGACCGGACCATTGAAATGCGGTTTGGATAGCTTAGGCTTTGAATTAAACCTGGTGTAGGTACTTTGTATCTCAATATATAGGTAGAAGCCGAGCATTTGACGCCAAACGAATATTGATAAAATGCAGTATATTATTTTACTTTGTAGGTACTTTTGGTCCTGAAATAACACGTAGGTTACTTTTGACCCAGAGAATAGACAAATGGGGCAAAGCCGCGGGCATAACTAGAATATTATACTAGTGGCACTGTGAGCTGTAGACCTCGCGAGCACAATCTTTTTTGCAAACAATCTAGCGGTGCACAGTAGCGTCATCTAGTTACATTATTGTAAAACTAACATCAATAACCAAGGTGCTCCATCCATCATTGCGTAGTAGGTAAAGGGCTGATTCCACTGGTAGAAACCTAAAAGTGAGCAATTTACTGCATTTGAGGAGCTCATCACGACGAAGATCTTCATCAGATCTTCACCACATTTTTATGAGACCAATTTAATGTTACTACCTTTCAAATAAAAAAGAACCACCGAGATATTCAGTAGCCCCCTTTTTGCCCCTTTTTGGGGGAAGTACCCCCCTAATCAAAAATCCCCGACGACAAAAAAAACTTGAAAACCTGTATACCAAGTTTCGTCTAGATCGGTTGAGAAATGCCAAATAACAGCCGGACATACGAAAGAATTATTGCCCAAGCTGAAACGGAGACGCTTCGCGCTCGCTCGGTCAATTATAGTGGCCAGTGACCCTAACTACGAAATGAAATTGTCGTGGGTTCGAATCCCGCAAGGTGCAATCATTTGTGTGACGAGCAGAAATGCATGTTTTTTTTTTAGAATTGATATTAGCTTTTGGTCTATAGCTGACCTCTACAGCATCACCGGACGGTGGGGCGGGCGCAAAAGCGCTCCGCCGCAATGAGAGATGTTTATGTCCAAGTTATGGATGTAATATTAGTATCTATGTATGTTTATCCGTTATCTAGTGCCCATAGTACAGGGTATCCTAGTTTGGGGCTAGTTTGGAATTGCCCCGAATATATTTATTGTATCAATAAATATTATATTAAGCATATTTTTTTACCTAAATAGTTGTTTGGGTGATCTGGCATCCATCCATCGGTATTTCCTAATGAAGCAAACACAATAACTGCAATAACGCCACATATTCCTGAAACATAATAATATGCGTGTACAATTGCGTTCCACTTGTGTAACAAAAGGTCTGAAGAATAAAGATAATTAAAAATCGCTCCGTACACTTTTAACAAAATTAAATGTAAATAAAAAGCTTTTACGGGTTCTTTTTTTGTTGCTGTGTAACTTTTACGTTTTTAAGAAAAAAAAACTTTTTGTTTCCTTTTCTCATTTATCAATTTTAAGTTTTTTTTTTGCATTGTCTTTGGTTTGTGAGCTACCCTGAAAGTTTTAGCCGGATAGCTATCGGGAAGTGCTCGAAATTTGAATTGCAAGATTCCAGGACAGACAGAAATACATAGATACATACATACAAGTGAAGTTAAATAAAAGCTTTTCATAAAATGGTCTATGTGATTTAAGCAACTGAACAAGAATATAGCATTTTTTTAATGGTAACTGTCTGTCTATGTTCGCACGTCACGTAAAACTGATTGCGATGCGGTTTTCACTGTTGGGTAGCTTAGGGTTTGATTAAAATCTGGTTTAGGTGCTTTGTATCTCAATCCAATGAGTAGAAGCCGGGTAATCAATAAAACATATTTGACGACTAAACAAATTTGGTTGGGATTTGGTATTTTTAACCCCCGACGAAAGAGAGGTTGTTATAAATTTAGGGTGTGTATGTATCTTGTGTGTCTGTGGCATCGTAGCTCCCGAACGACAGGACCGATTTTGATGCGGTATTTTCTGTTTGAAAGCTGATGTGATCGAGATAGTTCTTCGCTATAATGGGGAGGTTTGGGGTTATAAATCGGGTAACTTTGAAAAAGCAAAGCTGCGGGCGGGTGTTACTAAGCAGTAAATATAACAAAAGTCTGTACGTTTTTTTTATATGTCTCTAGGGATCTAAAACAATATATATATATATATATATATATATATATATATATATATATATATAACTTTTTTTTAATAAGTGTTTGTCTAGTATTTTTGCATCACGTCAAAATGACTGGACCGATTGAAATTAGATTTTTACTGTTGTTGGATAGCTTAGGAGCCAACTTAAAATCTGATGTACCGTTTGAAACCTGAATAACTTACATTTGGATGAAATTTGGCGTACGTATCTATCATACCTATATGTAGATAGTTTTATGCCGTGGGATAATATAATACATAGGATAATTTATATAAATTATCTATAATTTTTCCAAAGGATTGCATTTAATAACAACTTTTTGATAATAATGAAGTATAAACATTATTTATCCAGTATTTGTCAATCAAAAATGATAAACATTTACCTGATGCCAACATAATGAATCCGATGCTTTTGATCAACATTATAAATCTGTTTTGATCAGGTCCACAGCACAGGAAAAATATTAACACCAGCACTGTAGATATAAGGACACCAAGAAAGCACAGTGTGAAGAAAAATTGTGTAGCAATCATAAACCCTGAAATCGAAATGGAATAGCATCAGTTACATCACTTAACCATAAAGTATAATGTGTGAGATCATAGATTGATCATTAACTTTACCAGGCAACAAGTATCCACGGATTTTGTCGTATCCAGTCGTGAATGGATCGTATACCCAACGGCACCCGACAAAGAACCGCCTCTGATATTGGTCCAAAGGATCGGGCAGCGATCTGAAGCAGTGGCTCCATAGTCCTAATCTAAATAGAGAAAAAAACACTTTAAGCTCCCATCAGTCCTACGCCATTTTCATTCGTATATTATCATATACAAAAGATTAAAAAAACAAGGTCTTTTTCAAATGCCGCTGTCATCTAAAATTCTAACCTCCTACAATAATACACCGATATACACGAGAGATGCGTGCTATAAAAATCTTTAGCATAATCGGGATTTGAGAAATATAAGCACGTATCCATCCCTCTAATTACATATTTTACTGCAATTTAACTCGAGTTTCTACTGTTTTTCTGTGCCCCAAGTCTCTTATTTTTTAAGAAAAACAATTCTTAAACGATGCAATTGTAATTCAATTATAATTTTTACTAAAATTGGTAGTCTGCTAAATTATCAATTGAATTTCGATTGAATTACAATTGTCTGGTTTAAGAATTATAATTGTCTTGCTGGTAGAACAATTTCAGTGTGTTACGTGACTTATTTTTGGAAAATGTTTTTAATTGGAAACTATCGAGGTACCTGCTTCAGTGTGGCTTTTACCATCATAAGAAATACCTACTTAAGTTGAACAGAGAGGGAAGGGGCGGTGCAAATTTTGCAATTACTGATGTTCTGGGAGGTACTGCAGATTGGTGCTTACCATCATAAGAACGACCTGCTCATGTCGTCACTAGGACGTTGTACAGGGGGGAGGGGGCGATTAGTGATGTTCTTGGAGGTACTGCAGGTTGGCGCTTACCATCATAAGAACGACCTGCTCGTTACTACAGTGCCAATTTTGCAATCACTGATATTCTGAGAGGTACTGCAGGTTGGCGCTTACCATCATAAGAACGACCTGCTCATCTCGTTAATAGTCCTATCAAAAATATAAACCTCTATGTAGAACGGTACAATTAAAATTACATTTCTTATTAAATAACGTAAATTATTAACCTAAAATGAGCAGAAAACACGGTAATAATTGCGAAAAAGCAATTGTTGCAAAATTGCATCTTCAAAAACAATTAACAATTGAAAGATGTGTCAAAAAAATAGTAGACTACCAATTATTCATACCGACTAGTGACGATTGTTAGGAGATTGGTTAGTAGAATACGAAATGTAACATAATTATCGATTGTTTTACAATTGTCAAAATTATCGGCAATTCAAAAACCATTGAAGTTAGTAGAATACCAAATGTGTCAAAAGCGACAATTATGGCACAATTCAAGACAATTCATAAACAATCTATGAACAATTATTTTAGTAGAATTGGGGGCCTGGGCCCCAAGTCTCTTATTTTTGAAGAAAAACAATTCATAAACTGTAATTCAGTTCAATTGTAATTCAATTATAATTTTTACTAAAATTGGTAGTCTGCTAAATTATCAATTGAATTTCGATTGTATTACATTTGTCTGGTTTAAGAATTATAATTGTCTTGCTGGTAGAACAATTTCAAAGTGTTTTACGTGACTTATTTTTGGAAAATGTTTTTAATTTGAAACTATCGAGGTACCTGCTTCAGTGTGGCGATTACCATCATAAGAAAGACCTACTGATAAGGGCGGTGCAAATTTTGCAATTACTGATGTTCTGGGAGGTACTGCAGATTGGTGTTTACCATCATAAGAACGACCGGCTCGTCTCGTCACTAAGTTTTACAGGGGGGCGGGGGCGATTAGTGATATTCTGGGAGGTACTGCAGGTTGGCGCTTACCATCATAAGAACGACCTGCTCGTCTCGTTACTAAGTTGTACAGGGGGGCGGGGGTGATTAGTGATATTCTGGGAGGTACTGCAGGTTGGCGCTTACCATCATAAGAACGACCTGCTCGTCTCGTCACGTCACTAAGTTGTACAGGGGGGGAGGGGGGGGGTGCCAATTTTGCAATCACTTATGGTCTGAGAGGTACTGCAGGTTGGCGCTTACCATCATAAGAACGACCTGCTCATCTCGTTAATAGTCCTATCAACAATATAAACCTCAGCAAGAGGTACCTATGTAGAACGGTAAAATTAAAATTACATTTCTTATTAAATAACGTAAATTATTAACCTAAAGTGAGCAGAAAACACGGTAATAATTGAGAAAAAGCAATTGTTGCAAAATTGCATCTTCGAAAACAATTAACAATTGAAAGATCTGTCAAAATAATAGTAGACTACCAATTATTCATACCGACTAGTGACGATTGCTAGGAGATTGGTTAGTAGAATACGAAATGTAACATAATTATCGATTGTTTAACAATTGTCAAAATTATCGGCAATTCAAAAACCATTGAAGTTAGTAGAATACCAAATGTGTCAGAAGCGACAATTATGGCACAATTCATTAACAATCTATGAACAATTATTTTAGTAGAATTGGGCTGGCGGCATTTTCGCGAGGAAATTACTATACAAGCTGTACTTTAGTGGATTTACAAACATTAACATGTATGAGACCTAAACGGTGACATTTTAGAAATAAACATCTTTATGCTCGGGAATATTCAATACGTTTATACTTACTCGTATAATAAAGCAACAAAAAACCTAATAACAAAAAACTGTAATAAGAAAATAATTTAAAAAAAAAATGGTCTAAGTTACTTAAAATTGGCTACTGAAAACGTTATTTTTTTATTAAATCGTGTCTGTCTGTTTGTCTGTATGTTTGTTCGCATGTCACGTAAAAACTACTAGACCGATTGCAATGCGGTTGATAGCTAAGGGTTGATAGCAAACTAACTGGGATACTTGGTATCTTAGTCAGATGATTAGATGCCGATCAATCGATAAAAACCAATTTGATGACTGAACGAATTTTGAAGAAATGTGGTATATTGTACTTTATATGTACTTTTAGTCCTGGAATAACACGTATGGGCTACTTTTAAATGAAAAAGCCGCGGGCACAGCTAGTGCATTTAGAAAGTAAGGATGTAGTATGTGTATCTGGTACTCACCTGTCCAACCTGGCACCCCTTATCCTCGAGTCGCTGACCAGCCAGCTGGGCGTGCCGAATGCCAATGCCACAGCAACAAGGGCGATGACGAACACGCCAATCCCACAATTACCGGCCAGGCTTCTATTCTTCATTGTTTCTGAAATGTGAATGGTACTGGTAAAGTTAAGGCGGCCGTCATTCACATTTTATAACTATAAATTTAGGTACGAGATGAGTTCGGAACCTTGTATTATAAGTATTATAACGCATATAAAAAATATCGACTGAGAATGATTGGTAACCAACTTTAAATGGTCATAGATCCTAAATGGTCATTCGAAATGAACAATATCGACTGAGAATGGTTGGTAACCAACTTTAAATCGTCATAGATCCTAAATGCTCATTCGAAATTAACAATGTCGGCTGAGAATGGTTGGTAACCAACTTTAAATCGTCATAGATCCTAAATGGTCATTCGAAATTAACAATATCAGCTGAGAATGGTTGGTAACCAACTTTAAATCGTCATAGATCCTAAATGGTCATTCGAAATGAACAATGATAATAGAAACCTAAAGATGATTTTCAAATGCCTATTCAATGATACCCCACTTAACATAGTTTCCACTTTCATTTTTTTCTTTTTTACAATATGGCGTCTGGCTGTCGCCGTACTGTAATTTGATTTATGTTATCTTTAGTGACACTCGAAAGATTAAGACAAATCGATTGACGAAAGTATGTCATCAAAATCGGTGCACGCGTTTGGTCAATATAGTGCCACAAAGGAACATACGTACATACATAGGCTGATAAACACAAAACCCTCCGCTCAGTGGGTAAAAAACAAATAGTGAATAATAGTGTCCTACAAAATAATTTGAATGAATTGACGTTTGTATGCATGTTTCTACTATACTGTCACATGCGTATGTTCAAACAGTAACACTGGTTAATGGAAAATATATTTTTTCCGTAGTCCGGTTGACCGGACAACTGAACCGTACTACGGGCAAAGGTATAATTATCCGAAGCCAACCTTCGATCCTACCGGGTTAGGCGCAGTCGCAAAGTCCCAAATATAAATCCTTTATAAAATTTGATAAGTAAAACTAAGTATTGGAAAAATTAGATGCACGCGATTCCACCTCCAAGGGTGGAAAATTAGGGCATGACTTAATTTTATTAACTTTCACCTACTTTATGACGCGATACCTCTGTCAAATGTGAGTCAATTTTGAAGTTAGAAAAAAAAAGTGTAAGATATGCTTTAGGTATGGTCCCATATATATAATTTGGTGAAGATCTGATGAAGACCTTCGGAGATACAAAGGAACTCCTCAATGGATAACAGCAAGTCACTTGCGATTGCTGTAATCGCATGTTCATGTATTCTTCACGCCACTCAAAATAGGGAAATAAAATAAAACTAAAATAAAAGAAGTAAAAACCGACTTCAAAATTAATAAAATAATCTTATGTGGGAAACAGTCAAGGAAGTCGGTGCCCAATTTTCTTAATTCTAACCAAATCAACGACACAGAGTTCCTTAACTGTTTCCCACAAGATATTTAAATCATTTTGAAGTCGGTGTTTACTTTTTTTTTAAGTTTTTGGTACAATATATCAGCCTAACCTAAACCACCGATTTAGGATTTGTACCTAAAAGTGAAAAGAATCGGTACAACAGCGCTTGGTCTCAGCTCGGGCGAACCCCTTATCGTATTCACATTTAGATATAAGTCATGACATAAGACGACTCGAAGAACCAAAGAGATAATCATCAATTTGTTACGAATGACTAGATAGATACCTACCTAACCTAAGTACTTAGAATTAGACCACTTATCACTTAAAGCTTGACATGTTAATTAGAGCGAAGTCAATACCGTTGTCTATTAGCTAGCGTAGTGAAGCTTAAAAGGATATGCCATTTTACACGAAGCAAACACAAGGCTGAATCTGAGATGAATAACAAACACTGTGAAGGAGCTACCATGAGAAATGTTTCGCAACACGCAGAAGTGTTCAGCGTGTGCGTAGGCAACATAACATTCACCTAGAGTTACAATGCCAAAATGTTCACATGCATTAAAGTGGCTGCCACCGTGAGAACTCTATTTTAACATTCAATGTTATTATTTTTACATAATTTATGATTGTGTATTTAGTAACATTCTTTCCTGTAAATGACCGAGCGTAACGAGGCCTTCTGTTCAACTTGGAGAAATCTATACTTATAATAAAGCAATAAGTACGTAAAAGTCTGTACAAAGATAATAAAAAAAATGGTAGGGTACTTGAAATAAGCTACTGAACAAGAATATATCATATTTTTTAAACGTAAATCATACAGGACCGATTGCGATGCGATACTTGATATCTTAATCCAATGAGTAGAAGCCGAGCAATCGATAAAAAACTTTTTGACGGCTGAAGGAATTTTGATCAATAGTGTTGGTATATTGGTATTTTAAGGTCTTGGCTTGGATTAGCACATAGACTACTTTTAACCTAGAGAAATGAACACACGTGCGAAGTCGCGGGCGCAGCTTTCGTTTATAAAGAAATGTTGTTTGTTAAGTATTATGTTTGATCAAAGATAAATTTCGATTCGATCTTCATGAAAGGTAGGTAGTTGGTATCTACACTTACAATAAATCAGGTATTAACAAAAAGTCTATACAAAGGTAATTAAAAAAACCTCTGGGCCTAAACTAAGCTACTGAACATAGAGTTTATAAATATCGTTTGTCTGTCTGGATGTTTGGTCGCGCATAACGTACGATAAAACTACTGAATCTATTGAAATGCGGTTTTCACAGATGATTTTAAATTTCTTCTGTTGTAATTTATTATAGAAAAAGTTGCTTAGGTTTTGACAAAATCTGGTGTAGGTACTTCATATCTCAATCCATGAGTAAAATTCGAGTAACCGTTAAAATATATTTGACTGCTGAAAGAATTGCTAAGGATGTTACTAAGGTAACTTTGATCCTAGAATAACACATAGGATACATTTGATAGAAACATATCCACGCGGGAACAGCCGCGGGCGCAGCTAGTGATTACACTAGCTTTATATTATTATCATTAGATAATAATATATTTTTGAAATTCGTCATGAGATAAATCAGTTTGGAGAGAGATTGTGGAGATATTGGGATCTAAAATGAGGGTCGAAAACTGTTCAGGTAGTTTTTTAACCCACGTTTTCTCGCCTTATCAATTTTGAAGTGAGACAATCAAGTTGATAAAAGTTTGTACATTTCAAAATTATTGTTTGTTTTATTTTAAGCTTCGTAATTTTTCCGTACCAAAAAACTGTACAATGAAGATAATTAGAAAAAAAATGGTCTAGGCTACTGAACAAGAATGTAACACTTGTTTTTCTTGTGTCTGTCTGTTTGTCTGTATGTTTGTTCGCGCATCACGTAAAAACTACTGGAACTGGACCGATTGCGATGCAGTTTTCACTGTTGCATAGCGTAGGGTTTAATTAAAAAAAATGGAGCAATTGGTATCTTAATCCCGATGATTAGATGCCGAAAAATCAATAAAAAACTATTCAACGGCTGAACGAATTTTGAGGAAATGTAGTATATTGTACTTTATAGGTACTTTTGGTCCTGGAATATCACGTATGGGCTACTTCAAAATAAAATGACCACGCAGGCAAAGCCGCAGGAACACACACAGCTAGTTTATTATAAAATATCATATCATAATTAATCTTATTATTATTTACACCCTTTCATCAAATTATGGTCGAAAACAAGCCCATCTATTACATAAAATACACAGCAGAATAAAAATGCTTCGAAATTGAAGCATTCATACCTTCATTAAATAAAGTGTTGGGACAGCATTACAAAATAAAACAAGTATTTTTTTCTTTTATTTAAACTGCTGTTAGTCGAATTTCTATTACTCCGGTTACGCTACGCCCCACGGTTTATTTCTATTACTCCGGTTACGCTACGCCCCACGGTTTATTTCTATTACTCCGGTTACGCTACGCCCTACGGTTTATTTTTATTACTCCGGTTACGCTACGCCCCACGGTTTATTTCTATTACTCCGGTTACGCTACGCCCCACGGTTTATTTCTATTACTCCGGTTACGCTACGCCCCACGGTTTATTTCTATTACTCCGGTTACGCTACGCCCCACGGTTTATTTTTATTTTTTAGCTCTTAGTACACATAAACCCGTTTAACTTGTTTTTTTTTACTTCTTTTATTGTCAAGTTATTGTTTTTATATTAAGTTATTTTTAAAGTGTACTGTATTCTACTTGTAAAGCCCTTTCATTTGGTACCCATATTGAGAGTATTGAAAAAGAGTAATGGTCTTAATGGTGGCGGCCATCTTGGATTTAGAATGTTCTACTAAAAAGCTCTTAAGCTTAAGCTCTTTCATTTGATACCTACCCTTATTGAGGGGATTGGAAAAAAAGAAGTAATCCACCATTCTGTGGTGGCGGCCATCTTGAAATTTCAGATCAATCGATCAAAAGGAAAGGGGTAACATTTTAATTACTAGCTAAATAAAACCGTTTAACAATTCTTTTTCGGACTAATAGATTACTTTCAAAGTGCCTTGAGCAAAGTCGAGAGTATTTAGTAGGCTCCCAATTTCTCTTATCGGTAGTCGGTAGCTATCATCCATTTTCTTTTTATTTCCGAATCAATTGGAAAACTGATAATAAAAATAAACTTAATGATTTATTACATAGTTACTTACCTACATAGTAATAAAAAAAAACTGATAGATTTGTATTTTATAGTTGGTCAAGGTCTAAAAATATCGAAAATCAATTCTATTTATTTAAATAATTAAGATTATTGAATACTAGCTGATGCCCGCGGCTTCGCACGCGTGGTCATTTTAATATATAGCCTATATAACACTCACAAATAACGTGGCTTTCTAT
This sequence comes from Alsophila aescularia, assembly GCA_946251855.1. Taxonomy (NCBI): domain Eukaryota; kingdom Metazoa; phylum Arthropoda; class Insecta; order Lepidoptera; family Geometridae; genus Alsophila; species Alsophila aescularia. The sequence goes on from OX276379.1 coordinate 42,741,984, forward strand.
TGGTAAAAGAATTTTCAAAATCAGTTTATTAGATCAAATCAAATTGTTTATTTGCATAAATATGGGTAGGTATACAAAGATGTTTCACTAATTATAAGCAGAACGCCACATTTTTACCGTAAGGTGTGCAAATATATTTAAATGTAAACATAGAACAAAACCTCATAATAATAATTTCTTAAATTCTAAATTTGTTACAATGTCATTAATACAGTATTATTAGTAAATAAAATAAAAAATAGAACAAAAAAGTCAAGAAATAGCAAATAGGTAAATAACAATGTCAAAAATAAGCATAATATGTTACATGATTATATATTACAGGTTTTATTTATTATAATGTCTTGTCATTAATAAATTCATTTATTGAATAATATGCCTTATCAAATAACAGCTTTTTTAAATTACTTTTGAAAATTTGAACACATTCTGTTTCTTTTAAACTTTCTGGAATTTTATTATAAATTTTGGCTCCCAGAAAAAATGTACTCTTTTTTAACATAGCTGTTTTGCAACTTGTCAATTTCAGTCTATTTTTGTGCCATTTGCTGTTTACAGTATCATAATTATTAATATTGTTTTTAACGAGTAAAGTTGATTCGTAAATATATATAGAAGGCAGAGTTAAAATTTTAAGCTTTTGGAAATATGGCTTGCAAGAATCCATCTGTTGTAAATTGCACATTGACCTAATACATTTTTTTGGGCTTTAAATGCAATCTCTTTATTAGTGGAGTTTGCCCAAAATATAACTCCGTATCTAAGTGTGGATCCTACATAGGCGTGATATGCACTTAAAAGTGCAGTTTCATTAGCGACTTTTCTTCACATATATAGTGCGTATGAAAACTGGCTAAGTTTTGTGCATACATGCTCGATATGCTGTTTCCATGAGAGGCTTGCATCGATGTGTATACCTAAAAAATTTGTACTTTGGATCTCATCAATTTGTTTGCCTAGATAATTAATATTCAGAATGTCAAAATTGGAATTTTTATTTTGAAATGTCATAATGTGAGTTTTATCAAGATTAATTTTGAGGTTGTTATTGTGCAACCAGTCAATTATACATACTAAAGAATCATTAATGTCATTCTCGAATGTACTAGTATTACTGTCCGTAAATATTGCAGTACTATCATCAGCATATAAGATCATAGGATGGTTGATAGCGTTGGGAAGATTGTTTATATAAATCAGAAACAATAAAGTCCCTAATATGGTGCCCTGAGGAACTCCGTAGTTTACTATCCTGAAATCCGATGAATATCTGTTCTCAGTTTTTGTGTCAATCTTTATCCTGATAATTTCTGTACGCTGGTTTCTATTTGAAAGGTAAGATTTTATGAGGTTGAGAGCCATGCCTCGAACACCATATGATTCTAATTTTCTAAGTAATATCCCGTGATCTACATGGTCAAACGCTTTGGTCATGTCCATAAAGAGTCGCTTTTTCGCATTCAGGCAGTTTAAAATTTTGTCGAGAAAACTCAAAATAGCCATTTCTATTGATTTTTCTTTACGAAAGCCAGCTTGCTCTATTGCAAATATATGTTTTTTTTTTCAAAATAATTATAGAGACAATTGTATATTACTTTTTCAAATATTTTGGAAAATACCGGTACTAAGGCAATTGGTCTGTAGTTACGCATATCCTCTTTGTTTAGTTTTTTAAAGACAGGGATAACGACGGAAGTTTTTAATTTGTCAGGAAAAATCCCACCCTCGATACTTTTATTAATTATGTGACTAAGAACCGGAGCTATGATTCTTGCAGAACACTTTACTATTTTGGTACAAATATCATCGTAGCCGGTACTATTGGTATTTTTTAGATGCTTTATTATTGTCACAATTTCTAAATGATTTGTAGGTGCCATGAAGCATGAATGTAACTCAGAGTGTTTCATTGTTTTCATCATATCAAAGTTATTTAGAATATTTCCTTTTATTTCATCAATGAAGAAATCATTAAAATATTGTGCAATTTCTATCGGATCAGAGACAATTTTTCTATTTATATGTATTTGCGTAATATCTTCTTTTATGTTATTTTGCTTGTATTTATTTATGATATCCCATACAGCTTTTGATTTATTTGTTGCTTTTGCAATGTTATAATTGTTTTGTGCTTTTTGTGTCTGTTTTATGATTGCCTTTAGTCTTTTAGAATAAAGTCTAAATTTCTTCTTATTATTTTCATTAGCTGAATGTCTATACTTCCATAATAGACATCGTTTGCGTCGTGGTATTTTAACTCTTAGAACTCGGAAACATAGGTCGTAAAATAGTTTAAAAGTGTCAAAGAAAGTGTTGAATGCCTGTTCAGGATTTTCTGTATTATAAACGTCATAAAAAGAGAGGCTTTGTAAGCAATCAGTGAACTTTTCAATGTTGCCTTTGCCATAGTCTCGTTTCCATTTAAAAAAATAAGAAATAAAATAACTTTTATTTACAGGACACTTCATAATTTGGGCTGTGTGATCTGATAATGCGAGTTCAATAACTGATGTTTTACATTTCCTAATGTTGTGCGCAAAGTTATCCAGGCAAGTTTTGCTTCTGAATCTTGTTGGTTGGTTTATGCTTAATTTGAGATTATATCCAGTCAATATCTGAAAAATTGAATCAATGTTGAAGTCGCCACAGATAACAATTTTTTTATTTTTATAACATATTTTATTCAACAAATCATTAAGTTTAGCGAAAAAATAATCATATTCTGATAATTTTGTTTTTGGGGATCTATATACAAATCAAAATTATTTTATGTTCTACTAATTCAATTCCACAACATTCAAAAATATTATTAACACTTAACAAATTTATTTCAGTCAGTAATTTAAATTTATGTTGATTGTAGACTAGTATGCAAGAACCACCGTATCTATTTGGTCTGCAAAAATTTGTGGCTAAAATGTAATCCGGTACATTCAGCAATATTAAGTCATTTTTTGTCATGTTATGTTCTGTTACACATAGTATGTCAATAAAATTATTGTTATTTCTTAAACTGTCTAAATAAAGAGTCAATTCGTCAGTTTTATTTAAAATTCCATTGATATTTTGGTGCATTATGTTTATATAGTTATATACGAAAAAACTTATTTACTGGCATTACATTATCATTTTTACTAATTAATATGTTATTAGCTAAAATATGTCTCTTCTCCAATTACAATTTCCGTTTGTGTACTCTTGTCAGCCTTGTATTTTACATCTCTCGTTTGCATATTTAATTTATTGTAAATATTTAGCTTACAACAGTAGTCTGAACGTATTAGCTCTCGTAATATATTTCTTGCTAAGAACAAAGCAAAACTTCCCTTCGGCATGTATCTACCATAACCATAATTATTGATATCCACAAAGCATGCGTCATTATGACTATCACATATGGATTTCAAATCATCGTTCAGTTTCTTTACATGAAGTGATTGATTGTACGATATTGAACATATAATAATATTTGTATTTCTAATATCTTTTAAAAAACTATTGAGATGCTTTTGAAATCCAGATGGACTGGTGTCGTTAGTTCCACCTAATAGTATTATGTAGTCATTTTTATTTAGATTCTGTAACTCTTCTTTTTGGCCGGACAGAATATTATTAAGTTTTGCTCCTGGCTTCAAATTGCTTGTTATTTTAAATTTGTACAACCTACCTACAAGAGTCTGCAGGTATGTCCGCAACTGATATCCTTGTTGATCTGCAATAATAACAATTCGGCTCCTATTGTCCATGTTTGCTGCTGGCCTCACAGGTTCCGTGGATGTTTTCTGTATGTCCTCGCTTGGTCTAATCGAGATTTTGGTTTTGTCTATTTCCATACCATTCGCAATCTGTTCTTGTAATGTTTGTGTTTGACTCTCGCAGATGTTACTTAGGTTAACATTCGCTGGGCTAAGAATGGCGAGGTCTTTTTCTTTGTCTTTTTTGGTTCTCCTCGACGTGTTATTTGTGTTCTGGCCAATTGAGTTTGGGTTTTGTATAGAAAAGGTCTTTGATAAAGATGTAACTGGTGTTATAGATGAAGAAATTTTGAGTGATGGAGATGCATCTGCGCTATTTGTCCTGTTGGCTTTCGATTTCAACTTTCTAAGTGATAAAGGTGTGTTAGAATGTGAACTGTCTATTGTCCCATTTTTTTTATACAGTTCGACAATTTTATTAGATTTTTCCAACAATTTAGTCAGTCCTGAAATGTCCATATTTAAATTCTCAATTTCTTGATTAGCTGATTGTAGTTTTTCTTCTAGCATATTTATTTTATCTTGTTGTTCTCTAGTATACTGGTTTTCATCCATTGATGTATATGGTAGACTTAGTACAGTTGAGTCAAAAAGAGAGGATTTATCAGTCAATGTGGTGATATCATTTAAGGAACTAGTCCTCTGTGGTTTTCTAAATGTTATATTATCTGTATTGCTTTTTTCCATGTTTAGGTCTGTTACTTTCTATATATGAAATACAAAATTAGGCAAAGCTGCCAAAAATAAACAAAATTAAACAATCAGTAAACAGTGGCAATGCAGCACGTAGCTATAGGTAGCAACAGGCCAGGCGACCAGTGCATCGGTAGCGACGGCCGGCAGCGTGATGAGTCATGCACCAAAACAATGGAGCGAGCGCTTGGCGAGTCATCCACGGCCAGCTACGCGAGACCGTTGCCGAATATTTTGAAATATATTTAGTAATATCTCTGCAGTTCCCAAACCGATTTTCACCAAATAAACTCAATTACACTCGTCACTACGTAAGCTTCACATATATATAATTTTCTTTCATAAATAGTCACATTTTACCACTTTTACAATTTAATATGTGAGGAGCAAAACAAAACAGAGCCTAGCCACTAAGACGGCCGCGCGTCAACCATCGATTAAACCCTACAACCTCCAACTCACAAACTTTACCTCTTCATAATATTATTACAGTATAGATTTTTGAGAAATAAATACGTAAAAAGGAAGCCATTGGTACGTAACTTTGAACACCAATCAGAGCGCATGACGTCACAATGTGCAAAACTTCAGTTGTTTACTATTGTCGTTCGGTTATTTTATGTTGTAAATGAATCTTTGTACTTGTTTTTTTATGTAATTTGACAATTTTCTTCATTACTACAACGCATGATTTAGAAAAGCAAGCAGCAGCAATTTACCCAAATTTGATGTGGTTATGCTGGGAATGTTTGTTGCATCCAACAGTGATATCTGCTCAGCATAATTCCAGAATATTGAAACTTCAATGTAAGTATACAAATAAGCATAGTTAGTACTTTTTGAATTAACAGGTATATAAAATCCCCTAATACCTATTAAATGATTTATTATTGTTTTTGATAGATTTCAGAAGAAACTCTTTTTAGTGATGGTTTTCAATTAGTGCTAATGTAGGTATACCTAATGTACTCTTTTTTTCACATTTTCGTATGAAATGAACGTAAATACGATACAATGTAATAAAAACTTTCATCAAAATGGAATAAAATCTTCACAAAAATACATTTCCCAGAGTTGACCTTACTAATGTAGTAAGGTCAACTCTGGGAAAACAGGGAAAAATAAGTCATGAAAATGTATAAAGCAAAGCACTTAAAACACTGCAACAAACATTATGAAGCACATAAACACTCAGTACAATTTTAGTTAATATATAAAAAGAGTAAATTATGTATTTGATTAATTACACGGCATGACTAATTCTGACTTTGATGTGCGGGAATAATGACCACTATTCATAACCTTTTTCCCACCTCGAGGTCAACGTCTTTTTCTCGTCATATGATTTGTCTGTACTTGGTTACTAAAATGTATTTTGTATCTGTTTAAGTTAAATAATAGGTATATATTTGGTACTTTTACAGTAAAACAGTAAAAGTTTTACTAGAGGTTACTGGGCCCAATTACTTTACCAATGTAAATGGTGGAAGGCGAGTCGAGTAATGCCCGAGTTACTGGGCCCAGTTTGCTAGGACGAGCTGCTGGCGTAATGTAAACCTAGTTTTAGAACCTGTGTGTTGTAAATATTAAAGTTCTTTGCTGAGCAAGCAGTATTGGGTAGATACCTACTATAAATTGTATGGGCTTTATAACCTTACCATAAATTATAATTGAAATATCAGGAGCTCAAATTAAAAAATAATGATGTACATACTTCATTCGTATAATAATAGTAGGCATATTTAAAATAGGTAAAATTATAAATAAGTACATTCCCTTTTTAATATAATGTGGTAGTTGAAACAATTAAGTTTACAAGTAGGTTTAGGGTACCTAATAGATAAGTAACAACATAAATTGACTATTTCAAAATAAGTGAATCAGCATACAGCTAATTTGTGGGCGCGGGCGAAGTAGAAACTAAAGACTATCAGCACACAGCTAATTTGTGGGCGCGGGCGAAGTAGAAATTATAGACTTGTATTTTGTACTTGTCTTGGATGCTACTGTGTGATACACACACACACACACCTTACATGTGATTAGAAATCGTGTTTAATTATTTAATAGGTTGTTGTATGAAAATAAAACTGCTTAACAAAATACAATGACAATATTTTAAATCAATTTTAGACTGATTTAAATCGTACATGGAGACGAGTAAAGGTAACTACGGTAGTAAATACTCACCAAATCCCACTAAACAGACGAAAAACTGACCACCGGATAAAAAACTAGTTTTTAAGTTAGAAACCACCCAATTTAACTAGAATTAATCAAAATGAAGTGATTCAACAAACAGAACAATGTTTCAAGAACTCCACCAACGAACTACTTGTTGTTTGTGAGAAAAGGATAGATGATGAGATAGATAGAACAGATTACGTACCTACGTCGTTTGACAGTTGCGCGTAAGGGCGTTTCCTATTCAGTAGAGATGTGACGGAATTAAATAAACGCTTTTTATCTGGGCCGTTTTCTTTGGAACAATAATAACTGTTAAAAACGCTAAATATGATCACAATTGGCGTTCCCTTTGGCCATTTGTGGGCGAAATTAGCGTTCTGAACATTTTCGATCACCGTTCGTTTTGCAAGTTTTGATGACATGTTGACATAGAAAAATCGACTCTATACCGTGACCGTGAGGGATAGGGTCGTTTTTAATTCATTTTGGAAAGGATTGGAAGTGTCAAAAGTTGCATAAATGCCAAAAGGGTTGAAAATGTCCAAAGAAAACGGCTTGTTAAAAATGTACATTTCGAAATTGCCCACAACGCCCAATCATCATCTCGAACGCAGGGATCGTAGGACAGTTGGTTTCTCTGTAGCCCGCAGCCCGATTCCATAACTTGGCTACAATCGGATTATCACTTTTTTCATAAGTCGAATTTGCTATGAAAAAAGTGATAATCCGATTGTAGCCAAGTTATGGAATTGGGCCACTGGGGTCGTTCGTTTTGTAACAATTGGCGAAAATAACTGTAAAAAACGCTAAATATGATCACAATTGGCGTTCCCTTTGGCCATTTGAGGGCAAAATTAGCGTTCTGAACGTTTTCGATCACCGTTCGTTTTGCAAGTTTCAATTACATGTTGACATAGGAATATCGACTTTATTCCGTGAGCGATAGGGTCGTTTTTCATTCAGTTTGGAAGGATCGGTAGTGTCAAAGTTGCAAAAATGTCAAAAATGTTGAAAATGTTCAAAGAAAACGGCTTGTTAAAAATGTACGTTTCGAAACTGCCCACAACGCCATCTCATCATCTCGAACGCTGGGTCTGTCGACGGTTTTTATCGAACTAGAGCAGTGCTGCTATTATCTAATTTCGATAGCTATTTGAAGTCAAAAAGTGTGCATGCTATGTTGCACTTTAGAGTTAATTTTGCTTTGTCTGAATGCAAACAATTTTTCGTTATAAAATTGCGTAAATACAACTCTATAGCGCGGTATTTAAGTGCAATATAAAGATTGCATGACTTGAAATAGCTATTCGAGTTAGATAATAGCGGCACTGGTATCGATTTATTTATAACTTCTACAAGCTATTGTTGTAGGCGTTCTTGCTCAAAGGATGTAGGTATCATTTTTAGGGTTGCGTAGTGAAGCAAGGGTTCCCTAGGGCCCCTCTTCATGATCGTTACTCGTATGATCGGCTGTCATCGGCAAAGTAATCGTACGATCATCATGCAAGCATTCACATGATCGTCCGTGATCATTTGTTGATCGGCAACCCTTAAAAAAGGACGTGTTTTAGAAGCTGCTACCATTCATTTAACTTCAGTATACCTATATACAAACATTGTAATAAATTAGATGAATGAAAAAATTATAAAAAAATATAAGAAGAGAAGATGGTGGTTTTGAGCACTCACCGTAATTATTTTTCAATCATCTTCGTCCCACCGCTGGACAAAGGCCTCCCTTCCCTCATCGTAATGTAACAAAGTAAAAATGTATTTACCCTAGGTTGGCTAGATAAATCTTTTTGAGACCTATAATAGACTAATGAATCGCCTCGGCTTTGCACGGGTAGCTGAGTGTTTCTCATTATTTGTAAACGATTCTACCCGTGTTTTGACTCATTAGAACAAAAACCGGTTATTGTGACTTATCTATAATAGTAATACTTTTTTGTAGGTCTTTAATTATGAGTACTATAAATATTGCCGTATAAACTTGCCGTGTCGGTTTTTGCCGTGTCGGTCTCGGCTTAGAATAAGACCCCTCCCAATCCTCCCGTGGATGTCGTACGAGGCGACTAAGGGATTATACACCGGAAGATGGGCAGCAGCGTCCTCCGAGCACATTTGCTACACTGCGGTCACCAATCCGCCTGCCAAGCGTGGTGACTATGGCAACCCCCCCTCGTCCACAAGTCCCTCGTCAACAACATTGCGAAGATCGAAAGCGTTTCGAGCAGGGTGGTATACCTTATACTCAGAATTACCGAACGGTATTCGTTGAAGGTCATACAGGTGTACGCCCCACACTCGAAACGCCCGGACGATGAAGTTGAGCCTATGTATGATGACATTTCTAATGCCATACATGCCCCGAAAACACACTTCACAGTGGTGATGTCGGACTTCAACGCACGGCTGGGCATGAGGAATGGCGATGAACTGAGAGTGGGGCAGTTTGGATTTGGACAGCGGAACCAAAGGGGTCAGCGATTGGCCGACTTCATGGAGAAGGAGGGACTCTTTATGATGAACTCCTTTTTCAAGGAGCGCCCCTCCAGGAAATGGACGTGGCTGCACCCCGGCGGTCATAAGCACGAGATAGATTTCATTTTGATGACCAATCGGCATATATTCAATTATGTCTCGTGATCAACAGGGTTAAAACCGGCAGTGATCACCGCATGGTAAGAGGCTCATTGAATATCAACGTAAAGATGGAGAGGTCTCGTTTGATAAGATCTACTCTTCGCCCAAGTCCTGCCCAAATCCAAAACCCCGAGAGCTTTCAGTTGGAGCTCCAAAGTCGCTTCCAAATCCTTACCGAATGCGATACAGTGGACGAAGTCGGACGAACAAAACAACGGGCTGGTGGACATTATTCACGCTTTCGGGTCGGAATTCTTTAAGACCCACCGGAAAAATGGAACACAGAAACTCTCTGAGCATACACTCAAACTTATGGCAGAACGAGGCGAGATGAGATTGCAGTCTTCAGTGGATATGTCGAGTTACAGCTTGCTTAATAAACAGATCTCCAAGTCAATGCGACACGATTTGCGCTCCTATAATACTACTTGTATTAAGAACGCAATAGAGCGGAACAAGGGGTCCAAAGTGTTCGCAAGAGATCTGTCTATTGGGCAAAGCCTGTTGACGAAGCTGAAAACCGACAGTGGCAGCATCGTTTCGTCGAAGCCAGAGATTTTGAGTCAGCTCGAGAAGTTCTATGGACAATTATACACCTCATCGCGTAGTCCTCCTAGCAGGACTAGCGATGCAAGAGCCCGTTTGATCCGACATTATACCGAAGATATCCCGGACGTCAGCCTATACGAGATCAGAATGGCTCTCAAACAGCTTAAGAGCAACAAGGCACCAGGGGAGGATGGAATAACGACAGAGCTACTGAAAGCGGGTGGAACACCGGTACTTAAAATCCTTCAGAAGCTGTTTAACTCCGTCATCCGCAAGGGTACTACGCCAGAGGCGTGGCACAGGAGCGTAGTGGTTTTGTTCTTTAAGAAAGGTGATAAAACCCTTTTGAAGAATGATAGGCCCATTTCGCTGCTGAGCTACGTCTATAAGCTGTTTTCGAGAGTAGTTACAAACCGTCTCGCTCGTAGGTTTGATGACTTTCAGCCTCCCGAACAAAGTGGATTCCGGAAAGGCTTTAGCACCATAGACCACATGCATACGCTCCGGCAGATTATACAGAAGACCGAAGAGTATAATCGGCCACTATGTCTAGCGTTTGTGGACTACGAGAAAGCCTTTGATTCAGTCGAGACCTGGGCAGTGCTACAGTCATTACAGCGGTGCCAGATTGATTACCGGTACATCGAAGTGTTGAAGTGTTTGTACAGCAAGGCCACCATGACAGTTCGTCTTCAGGATCAGAGCACGAATTCTATCCAGCTGCGAAAAGGAGTGAGACAGGGAGACGTTATTTCTCCGAAACTGTTCACCTCTGCACTGGAAGATATATTCCAGCTTCTAAACTGGAACGGATTTGGTGTTAACATCAATGGCGAATACATCACTCACCTTCGATTTGCTGATGATATAGTCATCATGGCTGAAACCCTGGATGACCTAATACTGAGATCACTGAGCACAATGCTCAGTGATCTCAATATTGTTTCCCAACAGGTTGGTCTTAAAATGTACATGGGCAAGACGAACATCATGTCAAATGCCCATGTCGTACCCATGCCGGTTTATGTTGGGAACGATATTATCGAAGCTGTTGATCACTATGTCTACTTGGGTCAGACGATCCAACTAGGTAGATCCAACTTCGACAAAGAGGTCAACCGACGAATCCAATTCGGATGGGCAGCGTTCGGGAAATTACGCCATATCTTCTCGTTGCAGATACTGCAGAGCCTCAAGACGAAAGTTTATAATCAGTGCGTGTTGCCAGTGATGACATATGGCACTGAGACGTGGTCGCTAACTATTGGTCTCATACAAAAGCTCACAGTTGCGCAGCGTGCAATGGAGAGAGCTATGCTCGGTGTTTCACTAAAAGTAAGAAGTGTGGGGAGACCCCCACACGATGGACCGACGACATTGTAGCCATCGCAGGAAGTCGGTGGATAGAGGTGGCACAGGATCGCTCGTCATGGCGCTCTTTGGGGGAGGCCTATGTTCAGCAGTGGACTTCTAAAGGCTGACATGATGATGACTATAAATATGTAGTACATTATTTTATGTATCATCAATAGTTTTTGCAGCGCACGCCAAATAATGTCTTTTACGTAATACGTGGTAGTACTATTATTTATTATGTGCTTTTACAGGCAAATTTTTGAGACCTCAGGTTACTTTATTGCAACTTTCGTTGGCATATCCACACTTCTATTTGTTTGGGGAGTTTTAACGCCAAAACGGCTGATTAGATTTTGATGAAACTTTGTAATTTTTACTGTACAATATAGAAACCAACATAGGATACTTTTTATCACGGAAAATGGTAAGTTTCCAAGGGGAAACCCGAAAATGTCGATTACTCGATGTATGGAAAGGTTGCCATGGAAACGAAATAATAACAAGTCTGTCAAAAAGCATCAATAGCGCTGATGCTTTACTTTTGCATTGGTTTTTAATATCCTAGAAGAACATGTTTTTTTCGCGAGAATCTTGTCCGCGCTGAGGATATCGCGTGTGAAAGCTAGTATAACATAATAAAAAAAAATATACAGCCTACGTTAATCGCTGTTAATGTAACTTTCTACAGGTGAAAGAATTTTAAAAATCTTTTATTTATATTTGAGTTATCCATTACCTACACACAAACTTATAAGAAAAAACTTTTCTCTTTATATTATTAAAGACTAGCTGCGCCCCGCGGTTTCGCCCGCGTGCCTCAGGAACCCTGCATTTTTTTTCGGGGTAAGAAGTAATCTATGTGTTAATCCAGGGTATACGCTACCTCCATACCAAATTTCATGCAAATCCGTTCAGTAGTTTTTTGCGTGAAAGAGTAACAAACATTCATCCATATATCCATAGCTATATAACCATCCATCTAGCTGCGCCCCGCAGCTTCGCCCGCGGTCAATCTTTGCCACACCTACCACATTAGAAAACACATTTAATAAAATCCCTTCTTTTTGCATCCCTAGGGTGTCACTTTGACACCTGCTACTTTGACACCTGTCACTTTGACACCTGTCACTTTGACACCTGTCACGTTGACACCTGTCACTTTGACACCTGTCACGTTGACACCTGTCACTTTGACACCTGTCACATTGACATCTGTCACTTTGACACCTGTCACGTTGACACCTGTCACGTTGACACCTGTCACTTAGACACCTGACACCTGTCACTTTGACACCAGTCACTTTGACACTTATCATTTTGAAAATTCCTTCAAAGCTTCCGTTTTCTTCCTTATTTTGGTCCCATACTCCTCCCACTGGCCCCGTCCCTTTTAAAACCTCTACCAACAACCATCAAAATCCACCCCCACCATGTCACTTAAAAAATTTGCAAAAATATATTAATGATGATAAAACTTCTGTTTCTGCTCTCTTGGTACTTTGTTATTTTTTTTTAAATATAATCATACTATTTAACGTTCATGGGGAGGTATCATCATCATCATCATCATCAGACCGTGTCAGTCCACTGCTCGACATAGGCCTCTCTCAAAGCACGCCACTGAGCCCGAACTTCGGCTACTACACTCTCGAGTACCATTCACTATTAATAACTTTATTTTTCAATTCTTCAAGTTTTTATTTCTGCTCTCCTGGTACTTTAAAATGTTTTTTTTTTAAATATAATCACAATAATTTAATGTTCACGGAGAGGTATACTCACTTCTAATAACCTTTATTTGTCAATGTAATATCTCCAACTCCTAAAGTGTTTCTGCTCTCCTGGTACTTTAAAATGTTTTTTTTTTAAATATAATCACAATAATTTAATGCTCACGGGGAGGTATACTCACTTCTAATAACTTTATTTGTCGATGTAATATCCCCAACTTCTTAAGTATTTCTGCTCTCATGGTACTTTTTATTATTATTTTAATATATATTAGTTTTTCTGCTCTCTTGGTACTTAGAAAAACATTATTTAAATATAATCACACTATTTAATGATCATGGGGAGGTTATATTCACTCTCAATAAGTTTCTTTTCTTAAAAGAAAACGATATTTATAATTTTTCCCTATTTCTTGATCAAAAGTAGCCTATGTGTTAATCCAGGATATAAGCTACCTCCATACCAAATTTCAGACAAATCAGTTCAGCCGTTCTTGAGGTATAAATAGTGTAACTAACACGACTTTCTTTTAAATAGTGTAACTAACACGATTTTGTATCTCCAACTTCTTAAGTGTTTCTACTCTCCTGGTACATAGAAATACTTTAAAAAAAATATAATCACACTATTCAATGTTCATGGGGAGGTATACTCACTTTAAATTACTTTATTTTTCAATTTTGTATCTCCTACTTCTTAAGTGTTTATGCTCTCCTGTTACTTAGAAATAAAAAATTTAATTATATTTTTCGTTTTTTTTCAAGTCTTAAAGAAAACGATAATATCTTTTTCTCCTATTTCGGAATAAAAAGTAGCCTGTGTTGTTAATCCAGGATATAAGCTATCCTGGTACCAAATTTTATCCAAATCCGTCCAGCCGTTCGAGCGTGAAGGAGCAACAAACACACACACACACACACACACACAAACATACAAACTTTCGCATTTATAATATTAGTGTGATAATGTTGAGATTTTTGAGATTCCACATTTCTGGTGAATGAATGATCGGCGATCGTGTGGGCACGCATACGCAACTACACGCGAATTCCCTTTGATGCGTGCCCGAAAAACCGACAAGTCACCGATCACCGCGATCACTATGGCGATTATAGACGATCGTCGGCTAATGACTAATGAAAGACTACAAGCGAGTAAGCCCTCCCCACGATCGTGCTCACGTGTAATCGTCTATAATCTCCGATCGCGAAGAGGCACCATTATAGTTTAGTCATGCATGCATGTCCATCTGTATGTCTCAGTCTGAGACTCAGACACAGCCTTATTTTTGTGATTTAATTTAGTAGGTAGCACATATAGAAATTAGTTGGTACTAGATAGGAATTAATTATTACTTATTGGACTTACATACCTACCCACTACTAATTGTATGTAGGTATAGTAGGAGCCAATCTTTATGGCGGCTGTGAAGCGCGCTGCGAGTGTGACTTCGCGCTGGTACAGTAAGGTTCGCAATTATTAGAGTTTTTTTTTTTACTACCTACTTGCAGAACATGTTAATCATAAGAAACACTTTAATACACCAAAATTACGGAACAAATATACAAGAATTTAATTTAAAAATAGGCAAAACGTAATTCGTCTTATCGCTAAAAGCGATATCTTCCAGACAACCTTTGGATGGACAGAATTTACGAATTAAAAAAGGACGGTGATGCAAAACAATACAGTAAATCATGCAAAATAAAAATGAATATACCTACATACATATTTAATAAACTACATAAACCATACTTAGGTACTTACATGTCACATGCAAATAATGTAATGATTGAAAAAAAATATGTGTTAAGTACATATAAATAATGGAATGATAAAAATATGTTATACCTATAGCTATGTTTCTAGTAGCTAAATTAGCGTCGACACTTAACGCTTTAACCTATTCATTATCTTTTAACCAATCATGAAATTATGTTAACATACGTCAACACAATAATATTACTATCGGAATATAAGCTGGGCCCCAATTTAAAACAATTGTTATGACAATTGTCAACAATTTTCGCTTTTACCTCATAAAAGTGGTAGAGATTTTTTTTGGATTTTTTTTAAAATAAAATATTTCCAAAAAAGTAAAACTCAAAATTCAAAAATTTTCCGCTTCTACTACTTTTAAGAGGTAAAAGCGAAAATTTTGCGAAAATTGTTGATAATCGCCATAAAGATTGGTTCCTACTCTATACATAAAATCTATATATTAAATCCACATGAGTCACAAATAAATATATACCTATAACAAATTTTTGAACTACCTACTAATGAAATGCTTATTTCCTCTTTGCAGTATTCTTCGAGCCCACGGATAAAAGAAAAGCAACAAAAGCTCTACATCGCAAGCAAGGTGTTGTTCTCTACAGTTCTCCTAATCTGTCTGAATTGAAGGCAATGGCAAAGTTTATTTTGCCCGATGTTTCAACAGACGAGACTAAAGACTTGAATGAAATATTAGCATTGTCTGAGATAGTGTTACAAGTTATTGATTTTATTAGTGTAACTGTTGGAGACAAGGGTGTAGTTACTATTAAAAATTCTGATAATTCTTTAGTAGCAAAATGTTACGCTGTGAAAGCTTTGTCTCTAGTAGAAAATGTATCAGGAGCAGGGGACTGCTTTGCCAGCGGGTTCATTCACGGAATGCTTTCTGGATACAAAGAGTCTCAAAATGTGTTTATTGGCTTTGAGTCAGCAAAACAGGCTTTATTCTGTAAGAACACAGTGCCGAAAGATTTACATAACCTGACTCAACTTATAAATGGAGCAGAGTATGTTACTTACAAGTTAAAAAAATAAAATTGTACATAGCTATAAACATTTATTCTTAGAAAAAACATACATACAAAAAACATGCTGCTAAAAAAAATCCTTAAAGATTTTAGATCGTTAAAATTTACAACCTTAGTAAACTAGCTTTAGCTAATACTTTAAATTTATGTCAATGTTGCAAACCACAAAGTGCAATTTCATATAATGCACACAAAATGACCATTAATTTTACTTATAAACTCTATTGTGTTATGATCTAAAGATCTTTGTCAAAGTCTTACATTTTATTTTGTAAAGGCACTGAATGATACATAAACTCAATAGCTTAAACATTAAAATACAAACCTATCTGCCATGTGATGTCAATTAACACTAATTAGTATCAAACTCTGTCAAAGTCCATACGAACTGAATAATTAAAGCTAGTTAAAGTTAATTGATATCTCTAAGTATTAGGGCCCATTCAGTCCTAATTATATATGTTTCTTTTTAAATAATGTCTTGGACGGACTCAGTTTTACATAATTTCGAGATAGCTGCTTCTGAATACTAGAATTAATACAACTACTTTACTCTTAGGTGTAAAAACGAATATTGGATGGCTTAGTACAATGTATAATTATTAGGTATTTTGTAAAGTTTTAACCTAAAATAATGTTAAAATCTTAAATTTATATATCTGTTTGTCCACCAGAATATCCCACTTTCCTTTCATGCATTGTATATGATGATGGTTCACGACTTTGCATTTCATGAAGCCTCTTGTATTTCTGTACTCTAGCTTCAACTAAGAATAGGATGCCTGCAGGAACAAGGAATATAACTCCAACAACACCAAGGGCAAAGGCCCAGCCAAGATCATTATGTTCCCAGTTTGGCATCCAGTCTCGGCCATCACCCCTTGCTCCAAATGTTACCACAGATATAATACCTGAAAAACCTGTAAAATAAACATTATAATGTGATTTTAAAAATCGAACTTAACATTGGGCATGGAAAATGAACCCAATCGCATTTAGTCAAAAATGAAATATTGTAAAATATTATTTTATGTGAAACTTAATCAATGTTTTACAATATAGGTACCAAGGTTTATGTTTGTTTTAATTTATTTCCAATTAATGTAAGCAAAAGAAACCCACCTCCCATTACCAGAACAGTTCCAAGAGTGACCAATAATGTCAGATAGTTATCATCGTCTCTATCTTTTCTCAAATATAGACATGACAAGAATATGGATACTATGACACAACACACAGATATAGTGTAGAAGAACTGAGTAGCCACGAAGAACCCGGGCAGTAGAGTGTCGTGTATGATATAATATTCCTCTTCAAATATCCACCAGCAGCCAGTAAAACTTGTGTCATACCAGTGATGCACTTCTTCAAATTTATTGAAACAAACTTCCCATAGTCCTGCAGATATAATAGAGGCTTGAGTAATCCTAAACACATTTGTTGTGTGGGTGAACATAATCAACTCACAAGATGAATAAAAACCTACTCACCTATTTTTACAAATTTTGGATCTTTGAGTTTTCCGTCAGTGACTAACCAGTATGGACTTACAAATGCGATGATGACAAATAGAGAAGCTAATACAAAGAATCCAAGAGCAACAACTCCTGTTTTGGATTTATTCATTGTAAATTCTGTTGAGCAAGAAATACTTTCGAAAAAGTAAACAGTAAACACGCCCAAATTTTACTCCGGCCCAAATCAAAGAGATTATAGAAATAGATCATTATGGGTGCATTCCGAGACACGCAAATATCGATAAAATCGATATTATCGCGCTAAAACGCGTACCGAGTCATCGTGAGCGCAACAACGATATCCCTTGTGACGTCACGGATTACGTCATAACATCCGCCAGTTTGCGATTACACCGACCATTCCCCAAACCGATATCACCGTGAGCGCTACAGTCAAAGTGGCAGACGGTTGACGGTTGTTTACAAAAAAAACTGTTGTTTGAATTCAGTTGTGTGTGATTTTCGTACAGTTTTCCAAATATTACTACAGACAATTGACCAATTTTTAGACAGACTACTTTGCACACGAGTAATACTTTGTATTTTGAGCAAATTTTGAGGTTATGTTGTTGTGATCTTGTAATCACGCTCACGAGCGTTCCGAATCAACTGCAGCACTCAACTGCCGTGAGCGCGATATCTGAACCGGTACGCAAATTAGCACTGTGATCGCTTACAGCGATATTATCGTGAATCGGAATGCACCCTATTTGTGTCAAACAGAATATAAATAGAGGAAATTCTCCATGGTCAATTAGTCTATGATCTATGGTATTATTAAGTACTAGCTGTGCCCGCGGCTTTGCCCGCGTGGTCATTTCATTTAAAAGTAGCCCACACGTTTTATTCCAGGACCAAAAGCCAAACCACCACCAGACCAGTTGTAGGTTTGGTCCAGAGGACCAGGAGGACCAGGACCAAACCTACAAAGTACAATATTATACTACATTTCTTAAAAATTCGTTCAGCCGGTAAATAGTTTTTTATCGATTACTCGGCATCTAATCATCGGAATAAGGCACTGCCTTGCCTTTTTATAACGCATATTCTGTGAAGTACGGCACTCCGTACGTAAAACACACTTGCACTTCCATGACACTTCATAGAAGTGCACGTATTGCAATGAAATGAACGCATATAATATAATATGAAATAAACGCATGTAATACAATGTGAAATAAACGCTAGAATAAACGCACCACGTTCCACTGCAAGGCAGTGCGTGCAAGGCCTAAGATACCAAGTACCCCAGTTTTCAAATCAGTCGCAAGGGCTTGAGTTGAGAGCAGGGCCTGGATTCTGTATGACCACTCACGCCAATTCCACGCCACCTGCGTGGAATTAGGGAAGGTGGGTATTTACGCAACCAGGTTTTTAAACCAGGTTTTGGCTTGTAAGTACGCCGCCCTGGTGCGGACCCGCAATACTTGCAAGACTTTGAAAGTATTTTACTCACCAACTCGCTCTTTCGCCACGTCCGCACCTACATACTCGGTGGCGGGTTCGGCTGAGTTCGGCCGCACTCGGCCAGCCGGGTCACAACAACCTAGGTGGCTGATAGGTCGCTCAAAAAACTTGCAAAGCTTCGAAGTTTTTTTAAGCAAACGCAATTGTGCTCTTTATTTACATAAGCGCACGGGTCAATTTCCTATGCAAGTATTTTCTAATTTCAAGGCTTCGGTTTACAAACCACTTGAAAGTATTTTGAACCCTGGTTTTTATAATGAAAGATTCATGACATGAATGAGTTAAATTTATTTTTTTAATTAATAAATTACTATTTTACTGTAAATAATTCGCTTAATTTCGCTGCGCGTTTTACAACTGAAGTCGACTTATTCTATCAAAAAAAAAAAACATCTAAATACGTTTTAAGAGCCTTTAGGGACCATAATGTAAAAAAAGAAGAAAACGTGTTGTTCGAGTTCATTTAACGTTCAAACCACTTCGTAACAAACCGCTTGCGTGTTTTAAGGGTAGACAACGCCATCTAGTTTAAATGAAGTAACTTGTTATCATGAACATCTTGTTATTGAGTAGAGAAAATTATCTCCGAAGGTAAGGTGGCACAGATTAGAGAGTAATTAAGGTGGTGAGGTAAATTGGATGGGGCATCAAGGGATTCAAGGGTCGGTCATTATTATGAGGTCCATACGAACAAATTTTAATGCAACGAAACATTGTGTTCCTAGTACAAATTATTTTTTTATGATGTTTCACAGAACGACGTACTTACTGGCACTTTAGCTGGCTCTTAATAATAACTTACCCTACCTACCTACTTTTTGAGCTTTTTCAACACGATATGAGGATTGATTTAAAAAAAAAAGTTTTCTATACCTTCTCTGTGAAGAGCAACACATGTACCTACCTCTGTATGTACACATTTCAATACCGACAACTAACCATTTTGCCAGTAAGACATTATGAAGAAACCTCCGATATAACTATATAATTATGTAGGTACGCAGGTAGTACATTATAATATCTCAATGGAAGAAACAATCGATTTTGAAGTTCATCTCAATTAAAATTTTCAAAAAAAAACACGTACAGATTTAGCCCAGTTATAGTTTTAATGGTTGCAGGAAAGAAATGATTGCGTGTTTTAAGGTCAATCAGCGCCATCTAGTTAAATCGGAGGGAGAACTTTGATGCCTTTGGTTTATTCGCTTGAGTTGTTGATGCCATTGTGCTATCTATACTCGTACCAAACTCGTACTATACCATCTCGATTACCTCAGCTAGCAAACATAAAAAACCGCACCTAAGTCGGACCATTCGTTTGGATAGCTCCCATTATATATATTGTTTTCAAACAAAACTTGACGGGTTACTTCAGGAAATTAAATAAGCCTTAAAAAAATCAAAGAAAATGTAAAAAAAGGCACAAAATATGTAAATGCTTATAAATATTGAGGCAAAACATTCATAGCAGCGCGTGGATTCGATCCATGTGCCTCTGGGTTGCGAGCCAGACACCGCTTCTACTGTGCCACTCAGACTTGTGGTATAGGTGCCGAATTTACGGTACCGTTTTATAAACGGATGTGCAATTATTATTCCTTTCAAATTAACATAACTTTAGACTCATATCCCGCAGGAATCCCGTATTTATTCGTGATTAAAAGTATCATTCATTTTAACACATACTATAAACTTTGACTGTGCCAAGTTACTTCAAAATCCGTACGATAGTTTCAGCGTGATATGTGTTTTTTTTAAATAACTTTCAACCCCTATCCTGCGGGAACCATTGTTTTTTCGGGATAAAAAGTATTCTAAATGTTAATCCATAACATAATCTATGATTGTGCCAAGTTGCATCAAAATCGGTCGGGTAGTTTCTGCGTGATGCGTGTTCAAAGAGACAGACAGACAGACAGACAAAAAATAAAAAAAAAACCTTTTTGCACTCCATATCGATTTTGAAGTTCATATCAATTAAAATTTTCAAAAAATATTTAATGTACAGATTTAGCCCAGTTACAGTTTTATTATAGTAAAATATATAGATTCAGTGCCCAGCAGCCCGATTACAGAACTTGGTTACAATCGGATTGTCACTTTTTTCATCATAGTAATTTCGACTCTATCGCAAGGCATTAGTGATATCGATGCTGACAATCCGATTGAAGCTAAGTTATGTGGTCTGCAGCCCGATTACAGAACTTGGTTACAATCGGATTATCACTTTTTTCATAGCAATTTCGACTCTATCGCAAGGCATTAGTGATATCGATACTGACAATCCGATTGAAGCTAAGTTATGTGGTCGGCAGTGCGATTACGTAATGTTGATCATGGCGGTTTCAAGCCGTCAAATTCAATAATGCTTTTCGATAGAGTCGATTTTGCTATGAAAAAAGTGACAATCTGATTGAAGCCAAGTTCTGTGGTCCGCAGCCCGATTCCATAACTTGGCTTCAATCGAATTCTCAGTATCGCAGCCACTAATGCCTTGCGATAGAGTCGAATTTGCTATGAAAAAAGTGATAATCCGATTGTAGCCAAGTTATGGAATCGGGCTGCGGGCCCCTGGCCCCGGGCCCCAGGGGCCGTATTATATTCTCTTTGGTCTCATGGGTTGAAACGTCTCTGTTGGGAAACGTCGAATTAGGCGGTCGTGGTTTTTTTCAGTGAAAATTTATTTTCCTGTTTTATTAATATGGGGATCAGTAGAGTATTTTAGTGTAAATAATATTAAAATTTATTGTATATATTTGGTTTGTAAGTTTATAGTTACCCGGACTCGGTAAGTTTTTTGTCATTTATGAACGAGCCGCCCGACTTGCAGGGCCCGGGGGGCATGGTCCCCCCGGCGGCTAATTATGTGACCGTAACAACGCATAATATCATCTCAAACGAGTCTGGTATGGATACGGACGGGTCTAGTACCCAGCGCACTGGTCGCAAAAGAAGTCGTCATAGTAAGATTTGCAAAACATGCAATCTGAAAAAAGGAAGAAGTTTGTGTGCCTATTTATGATTGAAACTATGTTATCTATATCGGCTGAACGGATTTGGAAGAACGGCTAAAATTAGAAAAAGTGTTATATGGCATATTATTTTTATTGTATGTATAAACTAAAATATTTCACAATATTTTCACTCCGTAATGTCGTTCGGGTTATTGCTCTGGGACAATGCTGCCGACACACCAATAGAATTTATGTATTACAGAAACGAGCTGTAAGGGATATCTATAGGCTTAGCCCTAGAGAATCGCTAAGAAACGTCTTTTCACAAGTGAACATTTTAACATTGCCTTGTTTGTATGTCGTCTTGGATATTCTGTACGCTCGGAAACATTTAAAAAGGATTACAACATGCGGACAACGTCACAACTATGAGACAAGGCACAAGTATAAACTTGTGCTGCCAATAACTAGGCTATCAAAAATTTACGGATCCTTTTTTAAAAACTATGTTCGTTTTTATAATTCACATGGAGTGAATAATTTTTTGTGAGTGGATAATTTGTGATTGATATACAATTTTATCACAAAAGACTGCATTTGATTTTGATGTTTCATGAGAACTTGACAGAATTGAAACGACGACCAAGGTCTAGCTGCGAATAATTGAATTGTAACAGATTTGTATTTTATGTTTTCTCTGTTGACGCTCATAAGTGTACCGAGTTGTACCTATATTGAAAAATGATAATCATACTCAAATATAAAAACAGAAACAAAAGTAATCAAATTAGAATGACATGGAAACTAAAATCAGAGTTCACATCAACGGCCTGCTGATGGTATTTATTTCTTTTCATCAAAGCACAGCTTTTTTTTGTGCTATCCTCACCATTTATACGGCAATTTTTCGACCTTCTGATGTTTCATTATCAATCAAAGGCAAAAAGAATCAATATTGACATATATACTTTAAAAATATGTGTTTTTGTAGCAACCATCTTAGCAGCACAAATACATATACACAAAATCACTTTCGCAGGCGAATTATTGAAAAAAAAAAACAAAACAAACTATGGTATGAAACGAACGTGTGTAGATGCAGCAATGCCATCTAAACTCAAGGGTCTCGTGTATAGGTTGTCCCAGAAAGTGATGAGATTCTGTCTGAGAACGAATACTTCTATGGCGGATTGTATGACTCGCATGCTTCTAGACCTGAACCCAGCAAAGAGGATTCCCACGCAATGACCCGCCGCTAAACTGACGAACTGCCCGACGTCAGCCTAGACGAGACTGAGATGGTGCTCAATTAATTTATGAATTGAAAGGCCCCCGGTAAGGATAGTATAGCTTCAGAGCTCTTGCAAGTAGGGGAAAACCCGTACTTCGGGGGCTTCAGGGGTTATTAAGCACCATTCTTAACAGTGGAAGAATTCCAGAGGCATCGAGCAGGACTTTGGTAGTACGTTTCTTTAAAAAAGGGGATCAAACCCTTTTAAAGAACTACCGACCTATTGTATTCTTGAGCCACGTCTATAAGTTGTTTTTGAGGGTCTCAAATCGTCTCGCAAGAAGACTTGACGAATTCCAGCGTCCTGAACAGGCTGGGATTCGCGGAGGATTTAGCACCATATACCGCATACATACGGTGAGGCAGGTAATATAGAAGTCTGAAGAGTATAACCAGGCGCTTTGTCTTGCTTTTGTAGATTATGAGAAGGCCTTTGACTCCGTTGAAACCTGGGCGGTCCTGGAGTCTTTGCAGCGTTATCAAGTGGACTTACGATACACCGAAATGATGAGATTTCGGTATTACGCCGCGACTTCATAGTCGCGGCGTAATACCGAAAACCAACTACAACACCAGCAGTCCAAACATATCCAACTGCGCAGGAGAGTAAGACAGGGGGATTTTATATCCCCGAAACGGTTCACTAATGCCTTGAAAGATATGTTTAAAGCGCTGGATTGGCAAGGAATTTGAATTAATATCAATGGCAAGAACATTTCACACTAACGATTTGCCGATGACACAGTTACGGAGTCGCTGCAAGACTTGTAAAGATTTCTGACCAACCTAGATGAAGCTTCTCAACGCATCGGTCTCAAAATGAACATATATGAGACCAAGATCATATTGAATAATCTTTCTGAGCCGAAACCGATTGCAGTGAATGGTGTTTATTTTGAAGTTTTCCGATAATATGTTTATCTTGGGCAAATATTGCAATTAGGTAAGAATAACTTTGAGAAGGACGCCAACAGAAAAATTCAGCTGGGTTAGGCAGCATTCGGCAAGCTTTGTCAGGTCTTCTCGTCGTCCATACCACATTGCCTGAAGGAAAAAGTATTCAATCAGTGTGTCCTACTAGTCATAACCTACGGAGCCGAAATGTGGACACTCATGGACTAGTCCACAAATTTAAGGTCGCTCAGAGGTCACATTTCCCGAAGAACCGATAACCGTTAGGGTAGATGAGTTCTCGAGTGCAGAACACGTTTAGGCAAACGTAGTGTAGGAAGCTCTGTGGCCAGGTGGAGTAACGACTTGTGAAAAGCTGCTGGAAGAAAATGGATGAGGAGAGCTGAAGACTGAACTCAGTGGCGTGCCTTAGGAGATGAAATTTTTGCCTAAGCGGCTTGATAGATTTTGATAATAGGTATCATTGGATTCGTATTAATCATTAGAGTGCTATAGAATATATAAAGTGTCAAGAAAACTAATATGACGGCATACAGCTGCCATATTGTATTTCCCACGGAACATCCAATGATCCAAACCTATCGAGTGAGGTATCAAAATTTAGGTCTTTAAAGGACCATTCCAAAAATATACATTTCTTTTTCCTTAATAGTAACAAATGTATTTTAAGCTTCTTACAAAATTTTCAATTTTAGATTATTCACGTTAGTACTATAGTCCAATATGGCAATTACAACTATTAAAGTAAAATATGTAAGTAAATATGAAACGTTAAAATTATATTACTATCATTTTTGCAGGTCCGTCTGCTAGCGCGGCTGAAAAGCAAAAACACGAGCATATATTTGCGTCGTGTGTTTCGCGCCCCACGCCTGCACGCCATTCGAGTTTTTTGTATTTTTATAACATTTTTTACTTGTTAATTACCTACGTCTATCAAAACATTATTTCTACTTTATCCTTGATTTCAGTGATTGGTCGAAAACTAGTCAGCAGGTGGACGAAACTGGATTTAGGGTCTAAAACTAGCGAAATGTGCATATTCAGTTATATATCAAATAAAAAAACACCTTTACTAGCAATTGGCCAAGAATTGGTGAACTTACCACACTACTTTTTCATTTCCCATCGTTTCAATTATACTGAATTACTGACCTAAGTATTAGTTTTGGGGTAATTGAGCAAAGAATTTTAACAAAGTAACAATCTGTTCAGAAAATCTTACCTACTGTACTTTTTTATACTGTGGCATGCTTGCCTAAACCTATTATTTATTCTGTGCCTAAACAATGTAGGTTGTCAACGTAAATCATATACTGTAAATAAATGAGTTAGGTAATTGCTATGGGTAATTGATTATGTATCGGTAAGTATTTTTTGTTATTTTTTTGTAACAAACTTTTTATCTACATAATTAAAAATCAAAATACTGACCAACTAATTATTATTATAAAAAAAAAATTACCTGCTTACAACTTTTCAAGTATTTACATACCTATTTTAGATAGAGATAGGTAAGTATATATAATATTTATTTAATATATCATTTTTATTTTCAGTTCCAATCTGAATTTTATTATTCTTACCCATCTTGGAAAATATAAATCAACATCAATGAATAAAAATACGTTACTCACAATTTTTACCTATACGATAACTTTACTACGCCAAACATTTATTTACGGCTCTACGCTACAATGATCATACATACTGAGCGCGAGGGGTATTTTTGCGGAGACAAACGACACAGGTCCTTCCTCGGAGAAGCCTCGGCGGACACTGACCGACGGCGACTAGTGCTCGAAATGCAAAATTTTGGTTGTTTTTCCTTCTTGGAAAAAAATAAGAACGAAATTAGAATATTTTTGTTTGCAGCTCCTAAAGAATAAAAAGCCACGTCTATTGGAATAACTTTCACATGGCTTTATGATAGTATCACTTAACAGGACACTTTTTAAATACCGATTTTGAGTCATCTTTGGAATTATTTTTTATCGAGCCAACAATTCTCAATCACGTTTCTATCGCTTACAATTTCTAGAGTGTATATTCAAATTTAATAAAACATATTATTTTTCATATATTTTTTTTATATTTTAGTCAATTTACAGAGGTTCAAAAACCTTCAAATGTGCTAGAAGCCCGCCTTAATGCATACGCCAACAGTTAATTATTGCTCAGATATTGATAAACACAATGCCAATGCTAACGCTTATTTTAATTACATCGTAGATGAAAAGTGGCATTGGTGGCATCATATTTACACGGATGCGTCAAAACATTCATCCGACAATTTTGTAGGAGTGGGTGTTTTTCATGCCCAATATAAAGTAGTCCAAAAAATAAAATGTCCACCTGAAACGTCAGTATTTACAGGTGAATGCCTTGGCATTATTAAAGCAATTGAATACGTTCTTCTCTGTAAACTTAAAAATAGTATTATTATAAGCGATTCTATGAGTGCTTTACAAGCTCTATTTAGATTTCCTTTTAAGTCCAAACCACTTTTTCCTCTTATAGCAGAAGCTAGAAAAAAATTACATTTGTGTGCTTTGAAAGAGTTTTCTGTCATATTTGTCTGGATACCCAGCCACAGTGGTATCAAGGGTAATGAAAAAGCCGATAGACTTGCAAATGAGGCTGTGATGGCTACTCTTCCCAGATTTTATCTTCGGAACTCCTGGGATAAACTCTGGGCAGTAAGTGGCCAATTTAAAGGAAAGTCTTACTTCAGTATACAACCGCGAATTCTTCATAAGGCATGGTTTTCTATAGTAAAACTTGGCAAGATCGCCACTTCAATTTTGATACGAATGCGCCTCGGACATACCACCTACCCAGCCCACTTTGCCAGGATTCGTATTAAAGATAGCCCGCAATGTGAATGTGGACATGACTTTGGGGACCTGGACCATATATTTTTCTCGTGTCCTAACTATGGCCGTTCTTCCTTTTTTGATGATTTGATATCCCTCCGTGTCCCTTTTCCAACATGTATAAAATCTCTTCTGTAAACCTTACATTTACAAAACTTTAGCTAAGTATATATGTAGTAATAATTTTAAATTGTAAATAATTTATGTACCTAATTATTTTATAAGTTTTGTAAATATTTAATAGTTCTTTCCTTCTTATATTACCCCTTCTGATCCGTTTCTTTTTCCAAATTTTTCGAATGCTTACAAATCGCGTAACGTTTCCCTACCTTTGTAACAAAACCACACAAGAAATAGTACAAAACATCAATCTGCAACATTTTTATTGTTTACCTACTCAAGACAGGAAATTAAAAATAGAAGCAATACATATTACGAAGTTGAAGCTGACAGAAGCCAAACAGAAGCCACTTGAAATTGGCAGATGCACAAGACGTGCGAGCCAAACTAGAAAAGAAAAAAAAAAACGTCTCTGTTAACCCCTGCAGTATCAAGGTTGCAACTAATTCTTCGTTTACTTCCTTACCAAGATCACGAAGCTGCTGCGCTACCATCATCATGGCCGTTACGTAGTCTCTTACTGTAGAGGATTGCTCCAATTTCAGATTCACCAACTTTGAGAGCAGTCTACATCGATTATTCAGGCCCTTATCTTCCAAAGCAGCCTTTAGGGCATCTTATGCCTCCTTTGCAGACTTTGCATGGCGCATGTGGACCAAACAATGTTGCTTCACCATCAAGCAGATTTTTGCTCTGGCCTTTTGATCCCTTTTCCAGGCTGATACATCGCTTGCAGCCGGTGTTGTCGACGAATATTCCCACAATATTCATTAATCAGGTATAGCTCCATCATGAACCTCCACGTGTTGTAATCAGCACTACCATCAAGTTTCTCCATTGCTGGTAGGATAGAGCTCGTGTTACCTCATTGAGATGTATGCGCTTTCTCATTTGCGCTAACTGTGCTTACTGTATTCCCATTTCCAGAGTCCGAAATTATTCTGCGATTTTCTGTTAGTGCTATTTGCCCATAACCTAATAAGGATATGCTACGCAGGAAACTTAATAACATAATAATATCATTGAAATCACATCAGAATAACATATTCACTGAACTCGGTAACTTATAAGAAAAATACAACATAAACCAGAATTTACGAATAAGTCAGGAATAAGTCAGGAAACGTAACAGCGTTAATAAAATGACCCAACAAAAGTCGTGCCCAAGTAGGTGGGGCTTAAAAGTCGTGTCCAGCGCGTCATCAGTCGTACATTTTTCATGCAAGCGAGCACACGTCATATCTTCGCGTACGTTTTAATTTTATCATTGTGAACTACAGCTGTGAATCATCATGCCAGCATGTGTTGTGAAGTGGTGCAGGAGCCATACAAGATTAAAATGTCCAGGGATCACTTTTCACTAGTAGTAGTTGCAAAATTAAAATTATATTCAAAGACGTTCAAATACATTATCAAACCGCGATGGTCAACACTATGCAAAATAAAGTCAGTCAATTTTTGCAAATAAACAATAATGAACGATTACAGTTGGTATGTAATATAGGTTCGGCTTTTTCGACTCATGGGAATAACAATAGCATTAAAAAACAGTTCATAGTTTGATCGAATTAAAGCACGTTTAATTTTTCAGGCTACTGAAAATTCACCTTCTGGAAATTTTGAAGTGTTTGATTTACCTGAGTTGCTCAAAAAAACAAATAATGCAAACCCTCAAGGAATAAGGCACAAAAACTTGTAAGATTTCACTATTTTTTTTGCACATATTTAGGTTTGATAGGAATTTTTATTTTAGCTGTATATGTGTATCTATTTCAATTAGAGACAGTCTTTCATAGATTTGAAACTGATCTTCAATAAGGTTATTTTCAGGAGAATAATATCAACACTGAACGTAATGACGGTGTTGAAGACAACACCGTCATTACATTCAGTGTTGATATTATTCACCCGAAAACAACACCGTCATTACATTCAGTGTTGATATTATTCTCCTGAAAATAACCTTACCAACCAAGAAAAAGAACCAAGAAAAACAAATTTAAAAAATAATCTTATTTCAACCGAAGTCTTTAGTTTTGAAGAAAGAGGATCATGCGTTACGCCGATAAATATACCATCGTCAGATATTGAATCTGCTTTGAATACTCCTAAAACACACATTATAAAGCAAAAACTGAGAAAAAAACTATTTTGGCAGTATAACGACTATCACAGATCAGAAATCTACAACGCCCAAATAAAAGATTAACTATGAAGAATATTTCACTTAAATAATTTATCCCAATTGAAGGAAAATGGATTTGGCGATACTACAGAAAATACTGCATTGAATGATTTTTCGGACGATATAGTTTTAGCCCTTAAAAGGAAAAGGTCAAAAGTTACTTTGATCTTTGATGGCTGTGCATCTAACATCGCTACGGCTAAGATGTTGGGTTGCAATTTTGAAGACACAAACAATTCAAAATCGTTTTTTGACCACCCATCTACCGGAGACCCAGTAGTTGTAATATTAGATCCATTTCATATGGTGAAACTTGTGCGTAACACATTAGAGGAAAAATACACTCGTAGATAAAAACAAGAAAAAAAATTGAGTGGGCACATTTACAGAAACTGAAAAATGTTCAAGATATCGTTGGATTGCATTTTGGGAATAAATTGTCAAATCAGCATCTATACTTCCGAAATAATGTCATGTACGTGAAACTAGCGATTCAAACCTTAAGTCAAAGTGTAGCTGATGCGATTAAGTTTGGTTCGCAACAGTTAAACATGCCTGATTTTCAAGAAACAGATGCAACTGTTAGCTTTCTAGAAACGTTTAACAACCTTTTCGACATACTAAATTCAAGACCGACCGATACGGGTTTAAACACCCTTTTTCAGTGGTAGAAAAAGAAAAACTACATGACGTTTTGGATCAAATCGAAAAATATATTAAAGGTCTCTAAATCAATGTGCAGTCAAAAAAAACTCGAACAGTAAATGGACAAAGAGTAACAGTATATACTAACTCTTTGAAACCTGTAAACTATTTAGGTGCAGGGTTCCATCAAAAACAGAGTTCCACTTTAACCACTTTTATTAAATTAGCACAGAAACATGAGATATTAGGTTTATATACAAAAATATCGCGAGTCGCGGGTGGCGCGTGACGCGGTGCGACGGGCGACGTGCGTGCTCTCCCGTTGTTATTTTCACACTAATCGACGACGCGTGGCGCGGCGGTCGGCTGCCGGCCGGAGCCCGGGCGGCTGAGCGCCCGCGCATCCCCGCTCTCTTTTCCTTGCCCCGCGTCCATCCTTCGCGCGGCTCGCGTTATACAAACAAGTAGGTACATGATGCGCCTAACGACAGGGCAAAATAATATCGAGTTGCCTACATTCCACCCCCTTGTTTGAGGCTACGTTTAGTCGATAACACTACCGTCAGTAGGCAACACGACTACTTTAACAACAGGTCTTTTAACAATCCCCTTACAAGTTTTCACGTCTATAACTCTAATGTGTCCGTCTCGCGCAGGGTAGACTTCACTTATTACGCCCTTGGGCCAAGTATTACGAGGTTGGTTCTTATCGAAAATAAGTACGACGTCTCCTACTTTTACTGGACGTGAAACATTCAACCATTTTTGACGCTTCTGAAGCGTGGGTACATATTCTCGCAACCAACGACCCCAAAACATCTCCGCCAGTGCTTGAGCTTTGCGCCAGGACTTCCTAGCATCCAGATCTAACGCATCGAAACTACCCAGCGTGGATGTGCCTGATGCCGTGCCTAGTATTAAATGATTCGGTGTAAGTACTACCGGCGAAGTGGGATCTGTTGCGACATAAGTAAGCGGCCTACTATTTATCAACATCTCGACTTCTGTCAACAACGTAAAAAGCACTTCTTCTCGCGGTGCACGTTGGGTAAGTGTGGTCTTCAGCGCGGTTTTGACGGACCTAATTAGTCTTTCCCAGCACCCACCCATGTGCGGAGCGGCTGGAGGGTTGAACTGCCACGAGATTCCTCGCGCCACTGCATCTTCCTACAACTGATCATAATCTATGGTACGTAACACAGCTTTTAATTCAGAATTACAGCCTACGAAGTTGGTACCTCTGTCGCTGCAGACTACCGAAGGCTGACCATGTCGTGCTATGAAACGGCGTAAAGCCATGATAGCTGAATCAGTTGAAAGCGATGAAGCCAACTCCAGATATACTCCGCGAGTAACAAGACAGGTGAAAATGACACCCCACCTTTTTTCTCTACGACTTCCTATAGCTACCTCCATCGGACCAAAGTAATCGATTCCACAATGAACAAACGCTCTTTTGGTGTTCTCAAGCCTCAAAAACGGTAAGTCTGCCATTTTAGGTTCCGATGGCTGAGCATATTTTATGCGACAGAATTGGCATTTCAAGGCTACTGATTTCACCGCTGCTCTAATGTTGGTGATCCAAAATCTTTCCCTAATACAATTAATAACCGTGTTGGTATTTGCATGTAAAGCCCTCTTGTGGAAATGGTGTATCAACAACTGCGCAGTAGAGTTATTACCATCCAAAATTATCGGATGCATCTCATTGAAGCTCAACTGCGCTGCTGCACTCAATCTTCCCCTAACTCTGAGCAGGCCATCATTCTCATATACGAAAGGGTCCAGGTTGCGTAACTTGCTACCAGGTTGTAGCTGCTTCCCGGTCGCCAACGCTTTTAGCTCACCTGGAAATGACTCAGCTTGGGACTGCTTAATCAACAACATCTCTGTTTCTTGAAGAAGATCAGCTGACAATGCTTGTAGTTGTTTCTTCTGGCATATACGTACAAACAGAAGAACTCGCGCGACAGTTCTTACTGCACGCGTCCAGGAAGAAAATCTACTTAGGTCAATCAACGGTGTACACTGTTGAACGACATAAACTCGTTCAACTCGTTCCTCATCAGCCCAAGTATCTTCTTCATACTCATTCGTTGGCCAACTATCTTTTGGTTGAATGAGGAATGCGGGGCCTGTAAGCCACAGCTTCGGATCAGTTGGCCAGCGGAGCTTCGTTGCTTCATCGGCTGGGTTATCAGCTGACGGCACCCACCGCCAAT
Organism: Alsophila aescularia; assembly: GCA_946251855.1. Lineage (NCBI taxonomy): Eukaryota > Metazoa > Arthropoda > Insecta > Lepidoptera > Geometridae > Alsophila > Alsophila aescularia. The sequence goes on from OX276379.1 coordinate 42,773,897, forward strand.
CACTGGCGTTAGATTTCCTGTCGATCTCTGCCAATCGATGCGACACAAACTTTTGAAAGTCGCGTGGATCTGACCGGATCCACTTTAGGACTGTTTTCGAATCAGTCCACAAATACTTACCTGTTATTCTCTGTCCGAGTTCTTCAATAACAGTGCAAGCTAGTCTGCATGCCAAGACAGCGGCTTGTAACTCGAGTCGTGGGATTGAAATAACTTTCAATGGTGCGACTCGTGCTTTTCCTACAATCATCGTTGCCTTCAGTTGACCCTCTGTGTTCCGGCCCACCAGATATCCAACTGCCGAGTACGCCTACTCACTTGCATCTCCAAATATATGAAGGTCTAGGTTATTAGGCTCAGCCCAACCACACCATCGTGGCACCTGTACGTCAATCAATAGCCTTACTTCATGCAGCCAGCGCTCCCACTCTTTTACCTCAGACTCTTTCAACTTCTCGTCCCAACCTATACCAGATTTCCATATTCTCTGAAGAAGGATTTTCGACCTGATGGTATAAGGGTACAAGAACCCTAATGGATCGAATATACTCATTATAAACTTCAGGTACTGTCGTTTTGTTGGTATTACTTTACCATTTATGACATCACTCGTTAACTTCTTGAATGATAAGTCGAATTTGAGAATATCATCTTCAGGTATCCAGATCATTCCTAATGTCCGTTCCGTATCACATGGTGATCGGTCTAAACTTACCTTGCCTGGTACGACAGCTGGTAGCTCAGCACGCAACTCAGGGGAATTCGTAATCCACTCCCTTATCACAAAACCACCGGCTGCGTGGATCGCAGAGACATCCTCGATCAGCTGACGCGCTTGCTCAACTGACCAAACACTGTCTACATAATCATCAACGTAATGATTTTCACGAATAGCCCGTACCGCATCAGGCTTCAACTGCTCAAATTCACTCGCGTTTATATTCAATATGAAAATGGCAGAGGTCGGCGACGATTTAGCCCCAAATATCATGGAGTCCATAGCATAAACATCGGGGTCTTTTCCGCAATCCTGTCCTCGCCACAAGAATAATTGAGCCCCTTGGTCCTCTGCTCGAATTTTAACCCGTAAAAACATATCTACGATGTCAGCTGTGTATGTATCTGAATAACACGCCTAATAACGAGTTCAGCAAATCTGGGCCGGTTAACAGATTATCGTTCAGCGTCGTCCCACGATGCGTTGCGGCCGCATCGAACACAAGCCTTAATTTACCAGGCTTATTAGGATTGGTAGCACAAAAGTGGGGCAGAAACCACAGGGGTTTATCGGGTATCCTCTCAACTAACTTAGCGTACTTTTCTCCTATCAGCCTATCAATCTGTTTAGTATACGCATCGGCGAAATCCGTGCCCCGTTTCATCTTTGTCTCTATCCCTTGTAACCGCTTGAACGCACAGTTATAATTGTCCGGCAAATTTACAGTGTCTCGTGCCCAGAGGAGTCCCACCTCCCAACCACCTTCCACACGGCGGCTGGTATTATTCAGGATCTCGAGAGCCCGCTCGGTTTCCACGTTTTTCCTAGACACTTCAGAAATACCTATCGATTCCAACTCAAACTGCTGTTTGACATATTCGTGTAAATCATCTCGTTCCGAAATAAAATTCACAGACTCGTTACCCAAACCGTCAACAGATCCCATCGGACCGTGTACAGCCCACCCCAACTTTGTATAAGAAGCTACGGGTTGTCCGGATTTACCTCGCCTAATATTTTGGTTCACAATTATTTCCCAATTATCCTGTCCTATTAGTACCATAGGTTTAGCATTCTCATACACAGGCAAATCTAAGTCACGCAAATGAGCATTATTATGTATGATACTGGCGGGCATGCTCTGAGGAGGAAGGTCTAAGTTCCTAATAGTTCGGAGACTGATGTTGTGACATTCCCCATTAGGTCCGCTAATAAGTGTGGTCACCCTACGTGAGTTTTCATCCGTTAGATGTTGACCACGCGCGCTAACAATTCTTAGCGCGAAAGTTTGGCCACTTAAATTACCAGCTATAGATTCATCAATCAAGGAAACAGTCGCACCGTCGTCTAACAAAGCGTATGCAACCTTTTCATTATTATCATTATTATAGAATACAATCGGAATCACTTTAAGTAATGTTTTAGTAAATCGCTCACCAATGTTTGTCACTGACTCAGTGGACATTACCCGTGATGAAGGCGCGCGCTCCCGCGCGTTCACCTGCGGCTGCGTGGCTGCGGCGGCGGAGTCACACGCGCGTGGCGCGTGGAGCAGCGTATGGTGTGACGCCCGACATTTTTCGCATCGTTTAGCGCGGCACTGGTATCTCGAATGTACTTTCACCAAACATTTAAAACATAACTTATTGTCTTTAATAAAGTCCCATTTTTCATCAATACTTTTATTACGAAACGTAACGCACTCTGGTAGTTCATGATTTTCCGTGCACAAAATGCACTTCATTTCCGTCGGCGACTGTACTTCAACACTCGTGAGTACACGATCACGCTGCTTAAAAGGTGGTCGCTGTTGATTCCACCTCGCGAAACCGGTACCACTGTTGGCAGCGGTAGGGTTAACTCGGCGAGTGTTGGCGTTCGACGTGTTAAAGTTGTGCGATGTTGTAGTTGTATTCGGCTGTACGGCATTAATCGGGATATAATACGATGATGCTTTTGATAAGTGGCTGAGAAAATCTACTAGCACGACAAGATTAGGTGAAACTCTTAAATCGGCACTGAATTTACCTTCTTGCTTCATAACGTACTCTCCATATTGCGACCTCTGGATCGGTGTTAACTTACTCAGCAATTCGTTAACTAGCTGCGGGTTATTGATATAGCCATCCGCTTTGACATTCTTTAGAAGCGATACGCTGTTTCTAACCACCGATGTAAACTTCGCTAATTCACGACCACTTTCCAATACTCGCGGGAGATTTTTGATTTTATTTATCGCGCATTCCAGTAATAAATTCGGGTGGCCGAATTCCTGTTCTAGCGTATTTATAATACTTTCCGAGTCCGATCCTGAACGTAGCAGGTCTTCTACTGAACATTTCGCTTCACCGTACAATGCTGCCTGAATACGAGCGATATTTTCTAATTCAGAAAATTGGTAGGTCGAAGTAGTCATCTCAAACATTTTTTTAAATAATAGCCAGTCGGCTGCGTTTCCACCGAAAGAGGGGAGTTCGTAACAATTCTTCATCATCGGCACGGCTATCGGCATTCGGATATTTGGCAGCGGTATGTTTCCCGCGACAGCAGTAGCGGCAGAGAGCGCGGGTGCTTCAACGATCGGTCGCGCTCCACTCAAACTCAACACGGAGGCGGGCGCGGTGGGGGCGTTGACCCGCGCGATCGCTGAGAGCGCCAGCGGAGTCGCAGCCACGGCGCCCGCGACGCCCGCGTTTTGCTGCTCGGCCGTTGCAGACTCGACGCGGGGAATCGGTGCGCTCCGTAGCCATTCCTCGACGTCCGGTCGGTTAGGCGGGAATTCACACAATTCGTCACACTCTTCTTCTATCTCCGCCATGTCGAGTGCTAATTTCTTTTGTACTAAGTCTGCTTTAATCTGGGCTAGCTGGACCTCAGCCTCGTACTCGGCTCTACCTCTCAGCGTTTCTTTACTAGCTCGACTCGATCGTGATCCGGACGCCACACTTTCACAATCACGGCGACCAGTGTGCTGGTTTTTCTCGTCCAAACACACCTCAGCGGGCCGTGGCGTCGTTCCTGCATCACCTGTTCGTGCCTCCTGCTGTAGTCTAGCGCTAGCCTGACTTCGTGTCTCCATCTTTGACGATCCGCAATGAAGGACCATATGTAAACTATTTAGGTGCAGGGTTCCATCAAAAACAGAGTTCCACTTTAACCACTTTTATTAAATTAGCACAGAAACATGAGATATTAGGTTTATATACAAAAATAAGATCGCGAGTCGCGGGTGGCGCGTGACACGGTGCGACGGGCGACGTGCGTGCTCTCCCGTTGTTATTTTCACACTAATCGACGACGCGTGGCGCGGCGGTCGGCTGCCGGCCGGAGCCCGGGCGGCCGAGCGCCCGCGCATCCCCGCACTCTTTTCCTTGCCCCGCGTCCGTCCTTCGCGCGGCTCGCGTTATACAAACAAGTAGGTACATGATGCGCCTAACAACAGGGCAAAATAATATCGAGTTGCCTACAAAACCAGTGACCAAAACTCAGTCCAAAACTGGACTTCTAGGACTCCTCATATATATTTCAAGTTTTAAATTACTTTTTGCACGGCTAGTAGAGTTACAAATATAGAAATTTATTTAACCATATTAAGCCAAGATCATATTGAGTTGTTTTTGGAGTGATCCGCAACCACGGCCGTTGCAACAATAACCCAAACGCCTGACAGTTTATGGATATATATAAAAATAATTTACTGAACTTGAACCTCAGCTTTAAATTCACAGGCTGACAGGAGGACATTTCGTTTTATATTTCTCAGAATCCGTCTTCACTACATTGCGAAGAAAGATTCTCTTTTAATGTCTTCTGGTCAAAAACTTAATATATTAATTATGTTTCGTGGGACAAAGAATTTAAAGAATTGTAAAAAGTGAGCCAAAAAAAAAACATTGTACAGTAATATTGTTTTATTACTGACTTGGTCCGGTCCACTTATTGCATAACATCGTCCACGCCGCTATGACTCAGCTGTCATAGCAGACATTGCATTACGCGCGTGAACCAATCCCTGCTTTCGTTCTGAATTTAAACCAATCACCAGGCATGTCTATTTGTAACCTCGGAAGTGATTCGTACTTTGAATCTTACGACGTTTTGGTTTGAAGTAGGGGCACTTTTATTGTGACATTTGTTCTGAATTAGAGTTCCTGACTTATTATTTATTCGTAGACCAGAATATTCGATACTACTGTCAATACAACAATTTTCTCTTGTGACCATGAATCTGTAATACTTCGTAAACTGGATCGCGTACTTCCAATATATCATTCATACAAACTTATACTCTAAGCATACAACATAAAATACATTTTTCATGTCAAAGTAGGAAATCAAGCGGGGTGAGATAGCGCAAAAGTACTAATTCGTCGTGGTCTAGCATGTTGCCGTAGCTTAATGAAATTATTTTTGGTGGTGTTTGGGAGAAAACTTACATTTGAAATATTTAATTTTGCTGAAGTAGTTTGTATATTTTACTTTGAAAATAGCAGCGTTTTACCTGAAATAAATTGCATATTAAAATACTTACCTAACTGGAAGTTTTATTTTGAGAGTAGCATATCTATTTCCGTCGATTTCTAACCAGTATTCGTACTTTTAAGGTCTCGTTTCCGGTTGAAGTGGTGCCACCTGGCAATCGCGCGCCTTTTTTGGTTTCATAAAAACGTGGCGCGGCATTTTGTGTCATTGGCGTTTAAGTTTCCGTCGAGCAGCTTGTCTGCAGCAGCTCTGCCTCTGCGACCATTGCTTTCCGAAAACTGTTTCCACAAATTATTGTGCAAAGTATAAATTTCACCAGGCAGAAATTATAATAATAATAATAATAATAATAATATCTATTTCTCCGTTCTTATTAACAACAAGTTCATCGAAAAACATTAGGTATTATATATATATTTATACATGAAGCATTACGTACGTTTATTAATTATGTATATTTTTATAAATAAAATTAAAAAACTTTGTTAAAATATTTTTTTGGATTATTAATTGTTAACGGACTGAGGTTCTAGTTTTTTTCAGAGAAATTAACCAGTTTGTCGCTGATGCCCATAGAATGTTATATGTTCAAAAACAGATTTAGAAGAAGTGATTAACTATTTTGTCTATCTCAAATCTAGAAGGTTAGGTATCGTACAAACAAACAAACAAACATATAAACAAAGTTTGTTTGTATGTTTGTTTTTTTGTACGTTTCTTAGGCGCATCCTACAGCCTAAATGGCTTGATGGATTTTGAAAAAATTAGGTATCATTGGATTCGTCTTAGTCACGAGACTGTTATAGGATATATGAAATGTCAAGAAAACTAATATGGCGGCTTACAGCTGCTATATTGTATTTCCGACGGAACTAAAAATTGCCAAAACCTACCTACCTATCGAGTGAGGTAACAAAATGAAGGTCTTAAAAGACCATTTAAAAAAAAAACCTTAACAGTAACAATTATCTTTCAAGCTTCTTACAAAGTTTAAAATTTTATTCAATAGTTTTGTCAGGTTTCATTTTTTTTTTTACTTTTTATTTCTTTAGTCACATTAAATGAATAGATATAAAAGCGAAACGTTGTCTGTTTATTTGTTTGGGGAGCTTACATGCTAAAAGGGCTCAACTGATTTTGATGAAACTTTGTAAATTGGTACTGTACAATATAGAGACCAACACAGGATACTTTTTAGCCTGGGAAAGGTCAATAACTACGAAATGGTATGTTGTCGTGGAAACGAAATAATAACAAGACTGTCAAAAAGCTTCAAAAGCATTGGTGCTATACTTTTGCATTGGTTTTTAATATCCTAGATGAACATAGGATGCTTTTTTTCTTTTTTATTATAAGAATGCTTAAAAAGGTTCTCAATGCGATTGCTACATTTAGAAATGTGTCTTCAATTTTGTTTTCTTTCAAAAGATTATATAATTCCAATATACTATTAGTTCCTTCATTTTCACTATGAACAATTTTCATGTATTCTGTTAAATACTACAGAGCTCCTGTAATTACAGTGTATCTGGCAACGCTGAATATAGGGGATTTTCCAATCGTCGTGCGATTTATTTAAATCACCTATGGATCCTGCGAGCAGATCATAGCGTTGTCTGTTGTCGAAAACTAGAACCTCAGTCCGTCAACAATTAATAAACTAAAAAAATATTTTAGCAAAGTTTTATAAAATAATAATACATTACATAACTAAGTATTGTTTCATTAAAGATTGCACTAATTCTGTTATTAAAAATTGGTGTAGTAAAATAATACTTTTTTCATAAATAAATATATAAGATTTGTAATGATATATATTTTTTGTTTTCTTAATTAAATTTTGCATTTGTTTTAAAGTTTTTTTTATATAAAACATGCGAATAATTGATGAAATGCTAAATTTTAAACATAACTTAAAATAACATTTGAATCAATTTAATATGTACTTTCTCAATTAAAATGGCTTCCTCAAACTTGACGCTTCACGCTTCACTTCGTTCGCTTAATTCAAATTTAGCGCGAGTCTCAACTGTAACTCTTGATGAAAGACACAAAAAAATATGAAATTCTAGTTCACTGATAATGTTTCTATAAAACAGTGTTCTTAGTATACCATTAAATTGTATTTTTATATATTTAAACTTATCCAAACATGCTGATATCATAAATCCTGATTTTCGGGCGAGAGTAGAGTAGCTTTGCGCATGCAAAATCTAATAAGCAAGTAGGTATTGTAGTCAGTCATTAACGTTTGTTTTTATGTAATAAAAAGTAAATCGTCAAAGTATGAGAAAATACTGTAACGATGGACGATGGACGACTACGGGGACGATGTAAGTATTCTAACGATACCCCATATATATCAATATCAGTTCAGGCATTTAAAAGTTGTGGTGGAATAAATAAACTTGAATGACAATTGCTATTGTTTAGGTTTTTTTAAATTTTAAATTTGTCTTTTAAAGACCTTAATTTTGGTACCTCACTCGAAAGGTTTTGGAATATTTCGTTCCGTCGGAAATACAATATGGCAGCTGTAAGCCGCCATATTAGTTTTCTTGACATTTCATATATCCTATAGCAGTTTCGTGACTAAGACAAATCCAATGATACCTCATTTATCAAAATCCGTCAAGCCGTTTAGGCTATAGGATGCGCATAAGAAACGCACAAACAAACAAACATACATATTGTATGTATACACCCCAAACTCATAACCCTCCTCAGTCGGGTAAAAATAAATCTAGAACTTTGTTTATCTACTTTATTTGTATATTCTAACAAAATAGTGCTGTGTCAAGATCATAGGGGCCCCATTATCCTAATGTGCCCAGAGCCTCCAATAGGTTAAAGACGGCCCTGTCCAAGAGCGTGGACAGATCCCCTATCAATAATTATAATTTTAATTATTATTTTTTCCTAATGAAAAGATCCCCTATCGAGCGTTGATAGGTTCACTTATGCACTTGGCAGTTTGTACACGGCCTGAACTCGTATGGTGGCGGTACAAATGTGGTGAATCATCTCGTTTGCATCTAAGCCAGTTCAATGAGTGTTACGAGGAGCAACATTGGATGGCAGCTAAAAGAGTACTTCGGTATCTTAAAGGTACCAAAAGTCTTGGCTTGAGATACCTAATCTATGAAGATACGTCAAGAAATATTGGAAGGTTCGCTGATGCCGACTACGCAGGAGATCATATTCTGGCATGGTGTTCCTTATTCAAGGAGGAGCTGTTTCATGGCAGAGCACTAAACAGCGTACAGTGGCCCTTAGCACTGCTGAGGCAGAATATATCTCATTATCGGAGGCAGCTACGGAAGCTATATTTCTTAGGAGATTTATAGCCTTTTCTTAGATGACTGCTGAAGAAGATCAAAAGGCTGTTACAGTATTTTCGGATAGCCAGTCAGCTATCGCTATTGCTAACAATCCATTACATCACCAGCGCACAAAACATGTGGATATCAGATATAATTTTGTTCGCAATGCTGTTGAATCAGATGTTATAAGATTGGAGTACCGCGAAACTGAGAGGATGGTTGCGGAGCTCTGACCAAACCTCTATCTCATCCTCTCCTCTCGTGCGTTGCGAGCGTGCAGTCACTGCTCCAGTACGGGCTCGAGCTTTGGGGCCGCGCTGCCGATTGGGAACGCGTCTTCCGGTTTCAAAAACGAGCTGTTAGGGTGATTGCACGTATTGCACAGGATGAGACAGCAAGACCACACTTTACAGAGTTGGGTATCTTGACCCTACCATGTATCCATATACTACAGGTGGCGCTATATGCGCGAGAAAACCTGAGTTCTTATACCAAACGTGGAGAAAGGCACAAATATAACACACGCAATGCGAATAAGCTTTCCGGTGTGCCACGTCATCTAAAGAAAACATCGAAGACAATCCACGTGATGGGACCAGAAGTTTATAATAAGTTACCCGATGAAATTCAAAACGCAAATAGTACAACAGTTTTCAAAACGAAATTGAAAAACTGGCTAATCCAAAAGGCATTTTACTCTTATCAAGAGTTCAGGGACATGAAATTGATGTAATTGTGACATAATATTTTATTTTTATCATACATGGCTGTATTTTATTAAATAGTAATAATTATTTTAATAATTATTCAACTTTATTTTACTTTTGTATAGTGACTTGTAACGGAAAATTACCAATAAAATTATGTCTATGTCTATGTCTAACGATACTTCCTTTTCTCGCTTTTTCTTTATAAATTACGGTTCTGGTGAGACCACTTTTGTATATGAGAGATATCGTTCCAGTTGTACGTAAGTACATATAACTTCCTTGGGCAGTAAGGATAAATATATTTAAAAAAAATGACAGAGATGTCACAAGAGAAAATTGTTGTATTGTCAATAGTACCGAATATTCTGATTTATGTTGTATTTTTCTTATAAGTAACCGAGTTCAATGAATATATTATTCTGATGTGATTTCGATGTTATTATTATGGTTAATAAGCTTCCAGCGTAGTGAAACCTTATTAGCCGCTCGGTTGTCCACGCGCTGAAGACCGCAGAACCAAACTGATAACCCAAAAAAAAATGGCCGACGCGACACTATCTAACCTCAAACTGGTAATTGATTGTATATGCGTTGAGACTACAGGTACTTGATGGTCAACCCACAAAAAAAATAAGGTCGACGCGACACATCTGGCCGCAAACTGGGGATTTATTGGGTACGTGCCGAGATCACAGGTATCTGATTGTCAACCCACAAAAAAAAGAAGGTCTACGCGACACATCTGGCCGCGCCGACTTTGCGTAAACAAACAGTTTTTATGACCACTTCATTGAGCGCTTAGATAAACAAACTGGTGATTTATGGAGCTAAATAGGTACGGCACATATTTCAAGTGTTTATGTTGTGAGTTTCGAAGCAAAATAATTATATAAACACGCTTAGATTTGAATGATTATTGAGGTCAATAATGTTCAAAATCGAGTGGCAAAATTTACGTCGCTATCGAGTGGTCCGATGATCGATGAAAACAAAAAAATGTGACTGTAGCGTTAGTTGCGATGATCAATGAAAACAAAAAAAGTGACTGTAGCGCATATAATCAATAGAGTGGTTAGTAACAGTCTTCTAAAACATTATACTTGTATATAAAATCTCTTTACTTAAAATTTACGTTCCTATATCTTAAAACGAACCGTTTCGCTTACTGCCCGTCAGCTTTTGCATAAACGCCATCCAAAATACGTCAAAAAGTGGGAAAACAACGCGTTTAATGTTTACATGAATGAGGCCATTTCACTTACTGTCCGTCAGCTTTTGTCATTAACGCCCTACAAAAATCGTCATAAAGTAACAAGACGTGTAGAAACGACTCGTTTCATTTTTGTAGGAATGGGGGGTAAATGCAATATTCGTGTGGAGTCAAACAAAAAAAAAAGCAGTACCTACGTAACTTTTAAGGTGACCGCGCATTAACCGGAGCCGAACGCGTCACACGCGCCGAAGGAATCGAATTTTAGAATTCGTTGTATCAAATGCTATGAAACCCCGCGCACCTATCCGAGCTGAACGCGCTGAATAGTCAGAAGAATTCGGAAGAGGAATTCTTTCGGCGCGTTCGCCTCCGCATAATGCGCGTTCACCTTTAGAGTTATCTATTCTCTCTCTCTACGTATTTATAAATTTATAAATATATGTATATAATTTCCTAATCAGTAAGGGACAACTTTAAATTTTTGAACTTTTAATCAAATTAATAAATATCTATTAAAAAAGGCGTGAAAGTGGGACAAGAAGAGTCATGACATCCCAATACAAACAAAATGAATCCCATTAAACGACTTAATTGGAATGAAATTTTAGGTTATATGTTACGGAATACTCTTGCTGATTCATCGTCCATGGATTTTATTTAATAAGCGTTTTATTTAATTAGATTTTGAGTGTACTCGCGGGTGATCCATGCGTCCTCGAACGTTTATGTGAACGGGCCCCTGGGCTGTGTTCACTTACACGCTCGAATCATCCGTGCGATTATCGCTCGATCATCTGCAGCCACATTCCATAACTTGGCTTCAATCGAATTCTCAGTATCGCAACCACTAATGCCTTGCGATAGAGTCGAATTTGCTATGAAAAAAGTGATAATCCGATTGTAGCCAAGTTATGGAATTGGGCCACCGGAGATAGTGAACGACTTTGGACGTCCACATACAACTGACAACTGTCAAGTGTTAGTTTCATACTATTCCTCCCCTCTACTACTATTTTTCGGATGATCCAGGCGAACGCCCGGACGAGACCGTGAACGATTTACCCTGGGGCCCGTTCACATAAACGTTCTGAAACTGTTCTGTTCTGAAAATGACACTTGACAGTTGTCAGTTGTATGTGGACGTCCAAAGTCGTTCACTATCTCTGCAGCCCGTGGCCCAATTCCATAACTTTGCTACAATCAATGATCGAACGATAATCGCACGGATGATTCGAGCGTGTAAGTGAACACAGCCCTGGGTTTTCAGTAGTGTCAGACATACTGTCAGTGTCAGTCTGTCACTTCTGTCAGCTCTGGCAGACTGTCAGTGAGAAATGTAAACAGAAATTATTTTGCTCTTTCATTGAATAATTATGTACTAAAAAAATATTCAAATACATTTTCACTACATATCTGATCCTAATGAATAGTCACAGGTATTGGTTTATTAAGCTGGTACAATGGAGATCTCAATGTCGTAATATAACCTCGGGCGTCATTAAAAGCGGAAAGATTTTGCAAAATCTTTGTACACATTTCGGTGTAAGTAAAAATGTAGCTGAACACTTGTGCATTAAGCACCCTCTTATTAACAAAATTGATGAAAACCACTTGAAAATGTTGATTCGAACTGTTCATGAACTGGGGTATCCTAGAGAAGTTCTAATTGAAGAACCGCCTCTCTTCGGAATGTTACCTGTCACAATTAAATTTAGGCATCAAGTTTTATCAGAATGTGGTTTTATAAACGTTTCCCCATCATTACTACTCTCTTATTTAACAATAATGAAGCAAAAGAATATTGGCGATTTAAAAAATTCTGGTTTGATACCATCTATTTTGAATGTAGAAAATAGATTGGCAAGCTGCATGACTCAGTGGCCAACATCACTTACTTCATCTGTCTGGGGAGATACAAACAAGCTGACGCTTTACTCTCTCCGGCTTCAAATCATACAAAGATATCTTGAATTGATGTTGGACCTTCCAGAACCTGAATTTGCTCGAGGAGTACATACATACCCAACTCTAAAGCACCGACCGCTTGCAGTCATTAATGAAACACTCACCATATTGCAGTCTCAAATAATGATGCCAACGCATAAAATCAGATCTAATTTATACTTGATTCATGGAGATCCAGAAAACTTGAAAAACATTATTTATAAGTTTAAATCTATTGCTGGAATAGATATAAAGGAAGTCATTAGGATGCATCCTAAGATAGGGACGAGAAACTACAACACGTTGGTTGATATAAGAAAGATATTGAAAGAATATCAGATAAGTGATGAAGCACAGATGAGATGTTTTGATATTTATACCCTGAGCAGCAATACAGTGAGAGAAAGACTGGAGAAAGCCAAAAGTATACCAGAGTTCAAGACTTTTATCAATCATCCGAGGTTCCTCAAGGTGATTCACTACAACAACACAGCAATGACAAGATTACAAAAATTATACAGCCACAATAAGAAATGTCTAAGTTTAAATATACTCTCAGGAAGTTCAGCGCATTATGAAGTATTTGAAAAAGCTCCTGGTGACAGACTCGGAAAGGGCAAAGACTTAGTTTTCTGTATATCTCAGTCTCTGGGGCCCAAATATAAGAGCAGTGACATCCGGAACGCAATAAAAAGGCACCCATTTTGGATAAACATTCCCTTGATTCAAGTGAAATATGTTTATGAGCAATTATCTCAGGAGTTCACACCACAAGATGTTTATGAAAACTGTTCTATATTACTATATCCTTGGAATAAAGTAAAAGAAATGCTCAATCAATTCAATATGAATAAGTCAGTAACAAAGTCTTCAATCTTCCAAGAAACTCTAGATACCAGCAGGTTAAGTAAATCGCAGATATTAAGTCTGGTGCTGTATGCACTTGAAAAAGACCATTATTTTACTGGAAATGGGGTATGGGCTGAAGAAAAAATTAAAACCATTGTTCCTTGTTAAAATTGTTTAATGGATGTAAGTACATACAATAAAACGTTATATGTTTCTTTCTAATTTCTTTATATTTTTCTTTTTTTTTTAGATTTTTTTGACGACCGGTTGGTCTCGTGGCTAGAGATCCTAGGTACGAAATCGAACGGTCGCGGGTTCGAATCCTGCAAGGTGCAATCATTTGTGTGATGAGCAGAAATGTTTGTTTCCGAGTCATGGATGTAATATTCTTATCTATGTATGTTTATCCGTTATCTAGTGCCCATAGTACAGGGTATCCTAGTTTGGGGCTAGGTGTGGAAATGTCCCGAATATATTTAAATTTATTTTATTTATAATTACTAAGCTACTTTATGTCTATTGTGTACACAACTTTTTTTTCCGGGATAAAAAGTATGCTTAATTTTATTTTATGCTTATAAACTATGACTATGCCAAGGTGCATCAAAATCTGTCCAGTAGTTTCAGAGAGGTAAGTGTTTTTTTAAATAACTTTCAATCCCTATCTAATTGAACGGTTCCCGCAGAACCGTTGAATTTTTCGGGTATGAACTCAAATCATACCAAGTTTCATTTGAATTCATTCAGTAGTTTTGGCGTGATGCCTCGCCAAGATACAGAAAGACAGACAGACAAAAATGAAAAAAAAAACAGTTTTGGCTTCAGTATCGAATATAGAGTATCCTCCATTTTTTTTTCTAAGTGTCTTCAATGTAGAAAATTGGACCTGTTACAGTTTTATTATAAGTATAGATTGACACCACAATCCACAAACATTTATGAGAAAAACATCTTACAAGAGTGATCAGCCAGGATGACGCTTGCTTCAGCGCGCTAACTCCATAACAAAAAAACGAGTGAATTCTTCAAATTAAGTGGAGCTGCAGTGCTTCTATTTGTGCCGTTTGTGCCAAAAAAAACATTTGTGTAAGTCCAGTAGTTATTGCTCGTTCGAGGCTGGAGAACGAACGGAACGACTTTTGAAGTCCACATAGAACTGAAAACTGTCAAGTGTCAATTCCATACTATTCCTCCCCTCCCCTACAATTTTTCGGATGACCCAGGCGAACGCCCGACGACGCCGTGAACGATTTCGAGTGATCGCGCGGATGATCCGTGCGTCCTCGAATGTAGAAAGTGAATGCGCCCCGGAGTTAGTGAACGAATTTAGACGTCCACATAGAACTGACAACTGTCAAGTGTAAGTTTATTCACAAAATCTAAAAATTGTAACAAGGAGGTGTTTGTTTATTTTAAAATACCCATTATTATACTACCTACACGAAAAAAAACACGTTAGTGATATTAGTTTTGTCACAATTACTAATTTTCTAATGAAATCTGGAATGGACTAAAAAAGTGATCCTCTAACTCTTAAACTATTACAAATCGCTGAACATACGTAACATTACATTGATAGGCCTGAAGGTGCTCTAGCTTACCATCCTTTTTGATCCATAAGCGTTCAGACACTAACTATGATATAATATTACTACCTGCGGCCCGTGGTTTTACCTGCATGGACATTGATTATAATGAAAAGTACCCTATGTCTTGTACTATTATTTATTCTGTGCTATTCTATGATCTAAAGTATCTATGTACAAAATCCGTTCAGCCCATAACATTTAAATCATCTTTGGACCACCTTAATCCGTCCCTGTCTAAAAAACTTGTGAAGGTATTTATTTATTTTACATTGTTAACCTAAATACCAAATTTCATGTCTCTAACAGAAAACTACATAAAATTTCATAGAAACTTTCAATCGCCATTAGACTCCCTTAGTTGAGGAATGCAGTCCGGCGAAACCACGAAGAAATCCTCAAATTTGTCTCCAATGTATGAACTTTGGCAGAACAGTAAAGTTCATTTGTTTTTCAGCGGCCCGATTAAACTTGGCTACAATCGGATTATCACTTTTTTCATAGCATTTCGACTCTATTGCAAGGCATTAGTGATATCGATACTGACAATCTGGAAGCTAAGTTATGTGGTCTTGGCTTGGCTTTACAGAACTTGGCTTCAATCAGCAGGCCGACCGCGGATACGCAAAGTTAACGCAAACGTTTTCAATTTGACATTTTAAAACAATAAACCATTAATTTAGTACCGCCAAACTGTCGCGTATACCATTGAAATACGATTACGAAAAAACTTTTGGTGGAAAACTATTGAACGAATGATTTCCTACGAAATGACAGTTGCTACAAAAAAAGGGTACCGCGAACGCTTTCGCGGCTTTGAAAACGATCGTAATGGTGATTGTTGAAAACGGTGATTAATGAGCAACCTTTTAGGCTACATACTATCAAGTTAATACTTTGAATATACATATTGATTGTGATTTATATTCGAAGTCAATGTTTTCATTTTAGATTATGTGATTGGTTTGAGATAAGTCTAAACATAGACCCAGTTATTAAATAAAGTACCTAGTAGTATTAGTATCTACTACCTAAATGAAAAGTGATCTTTAAATCAATTTTAGTTCATCTACCTACGTAAGTGGCGGCAAGAGCCTATTTGCTTGGGGCTGCAGAGGAGGAGCGTCAGAAGGCAGCTCATAGAAAGAGGCGTGTATGTCTTACGTGACCTCAACAACCAAGGTAACTGCCGAAAGAACACTAAAGGGTCAATTACAGACTGAGCAAGGATTTATTTCAATGGTTGTTCGAGAAAATAATTCCCCAACTGCTACCGGCGACAGTTTGGCGGTACTAAATTATTATTGTATATTTATTATTTGGTTCTGCACGACCAGTGCATTTAGCCAGTGCCAGGTAAAGAAATATAACAAATTGTATGTTTTTTTCAACAGATTTTCAAAATGTCTAATCTCAGTCAGTCAGATAGTCAAAAGTCTTGTCATGTCACGATTCAGTAAAGTGGTAGAGCTTTACTAAAACTTCCTAGGGAGTTCTGGAAAGAACACGAAATGGCACGCTTGTATCATTTACCTACACTAGTGCACATTACCGAATACCTTACGGTTAATATTACACATTAACACTCGAAGATACACAAGTTTAGAAAATAATATAAAGTTAAACACCCGTTTCGATTTCGTTTCCCGCCGAAAGTAGGTACTACTTAATGTTATAAACTTTCTTGGTTATGGCCTTGCTAATGGTATAATCGTATAATAATTTGTGGTTTTAAAATGACAAATTGAAAACGTTTAAGTTTACTTTGCGTATCCGCTGTCGCCTGTCGCCCTGCAGTTTGAGAAATAAAACAAAGCAAAACACCCGTTTCGATTTCGTTTCCCGCCGTAAGTCAGTACTAATATAGAGGTTTATGGTTTTAAATGACAAATTGATAACGTTTACGTTTACTTTGCGTATCGGCGGTCGCCCTGCAGACGATTGAAAATTATTCATTCGTTCAATAAACCATTACAATACGATTACTCATCGCGGTACCAATTTTTATTCGATAGTAATCGTCAATGGTAAACGTAAATAAAACCATAACGTTCGCTCATCCGCGGTCGACCTGCAGATTGTCTCTTTTTTCATAGCAAAATCGACTCTATCGCAAAGCATTATTGAATTTTACGGCTTGAAACCGATATGATCAACATTACGTAATCGCACTGCTGATCCCAATGAACGGACCAAAAAGAACGAACTATAGAGTCCAAAAATGATAATATTACTATACTCTATGGTCCATTGAAATTTGTCAAGAAAAATCCAAAGTTTATTGTTCTGCGAATTTTTAATTTTATTCCTATTATTGTTAATAACGTACTGTTTTGTGTTTTCTTTGATGAATCATCAGTTCATAGTGGTAAACCAGTTTAAATGATAATTTTTAAATGCCATCAACTTTAGAAAGCTACAGCAGATGTGTTTTATGTGGAGTTCGCGCCAATCGCGAAAACCAGAACAAAAAGGAAATTTATGGCATGATTTCCTATTGATCATCCCCGGTAAGCATTAATATGATATTGCTTAGTGCAACCTCCCATCAACGTGACCATAAATGATAATTTACATGATTTTCATTTTGTATTTTCATATTGTTTTAACACTAGGGATGCGCAAGGTCAAAGAACTAGGAACTATCGACAAAGCTATCGTAGGCTAGGTCAGGCTGCTTAAAACTTATTTCCATAATATTAATCAACATAGGTATTTATTTCCAGATGCAGAAAATGAGGATCTATCATACAGTCCTATAGAGACCAGTCGTAACATACACTTATGAGTGTGAGTGCGTGAGATAAAGGTAGAGTAGGTACATCGCAAGATCTCAATTCAGAGTGAAGCACTAGTAGGTAAGCTTACCTATGTTTGCAAAATTCATTTTCGTATTTACTTTGTAAAAAAGTATAATAAATAAAATGTTCCGTGGTTCAAAAGTGTTTTATTTCTAAGTTTTTTATTACATGGCTCCTGTACAGGTAACAATACCTGTTGCAATGGGTATCCAAAAAGCCCAACGTTGTTGCATTATGAGAAAACAACGTTGTGCTTATTGGATCTTTCATTAATAATAAACCTTGACGAGGGCATGCATGTTTTATCGATATCGATAAAACCAAGAATATGTGCAAGCAAGCAGTACTCTATCCGTTAGGTTGGTAGCATTGTCAAGATAGGCTAACGTCTGACCTTTAATGTTAGTAATGTTGGATGCATTGATGCCAATAGATTTCTGCCAAATTGCTTTCATTGGCTAGAAGGGAGGTCGCGCCTCTTAAAACGTAGTGATTATATTCTCTTTGGAGGAATGGACCTGTTGCAAAATCCTTTCTTGGTTGACGTCTAGGTACTACTACCTTTATACTACCTACTTTGTATAAATATAAGTTAAGAACTTTTTTATCAACCCTCATTTTTGCGTAGCTAAAAACCACGACCGACTAACCTTCATACTGCTCTTTTACACTGGTGTGATGGTTAGGAAGAAAATTTACTAACCTTCACACTGTTCGTATAGCGGTGTGAAGGTTAGGAAATTGATTAGAACGATAGGAAGTCACTTTCCTTACCTTAACACCGATGTGATTTCCTGTAGTGGCAGTAGTTTGGATGGTAGTCCAGTTGTCCGAACTAGTGCAACCTTTTAGTGGCAATAGTCCGGTTGGTACAGAGCACCGAACTATCAATATCCTTTAGTAGCAATAGTTCGGTTAGTATATAATGAAAAGAAAAATAGAAATGTCTTATAACATTACTGTTTCATATCTAAAGTGACGGGTGTCAAAGTCAAGTTGAGGGGAGAGTGGGGTAAGTTGAGGAAGAATGTGGATGTGAGGTGAGTGTCGGAGAAGTTGGGGGAGGGTGGGGCAGTGAAAGGAGGATAGGGAAAGTTGTCAAAAAGTTAAGGGAGGATGGGATTAAATGATGGTAGGGAGGAAAATATAACATGCTAATTTTGACATTAGTCATTTGACATTAACATTTTACTTTCCCAACCTTCCCCTACCTTCCCCTCCTCTTCCCTCACTAAATATGAATTATTCCCGAAATCCCCACCAGACTGTTCCCACCGGTGGGGATTTCGGGAAAAAGCTAAAATAGTTTTCTCGAAATCGCCACCAGGATCTGCGCAGTGGGGATTTCAGACAAAAACAAATAAAAAGGTTTTCCCCACGACTGCTACTATAGAACGATTTGGAGCTAAAGTTAAAAATGCAGGTGTCTTACCTGTAGTAACGCAGAAAGCGCTGTTCATCGCAAATCTGACGTGCGCTAGGTACTTGGGCCAATCGGTATGAGTCGTCGTAATGACCCGTTTTGACAAACCGTATCTGAGGAAGTACTTCTCCAGGAGGACTCGAGCGCAAATCTCTGACGTAGCATCAGCTAGTGCAAAAAGTTCTACCCACCTTGTAGCTACGTCTTCTATTAAGAGTATCCATCGCTCCCCCTGTTCTCCTTCTGGTAATGGACCAAAAAGGTCAATCACCAGAACCTCTCCTCGCTGTTGGAGAACCGGGATTTGTAATAAACCTGCAGGTTTTTGATTTGTTGGTTTATATCGAAGGCAATCAAGGCACTTCTTCAGATACTCGGTTGCATACCTATGCATACCTGGAAAATAATATCGCTCTCTCAGTCGTTGAAGAGTCCATTCGATTCCTTGGTGGCCAGCAGTGGGAGAATCATGAAGCTCTTTTAAAACTTCTTCCCTCATGGAGCTTGGCAACACCAACTGAGCCTCTTCAAGATCAGATACTGGGTCATAACGGTAAAGAACACCTTGAGATAATACATACCCCCTCATTCCAACCATCGACTAGTGGTGAGATCATCGTCGTCCTTCAGGTCTTGAATGATTTTCTGAATGTCCGGATCTTTCAGTTGTGCAGCTCACAGGTCAGTTGGATTAGTAGATAGAAAGTTTATCTCGACGGAACACATACCACACTGTTCCGTATCTTCTTGAGTAAAGGTGGGCTGCTCAAACCGTCGGCAATTACATTGGCATTACCTGATGGCGTGTACTGATAGGTGATGTTAAACGACTGGAGCTTCAGCTCCCAGCGTACCAACCTACCTGGAGGTGATTTCATTGTGAGTAGCCATTTCAGAGGCTGATGATCGCTTCTGACTATCACTTGATGTCCATCGATATACCCTCTGAATCGCTCAAGACCCCAGACAACTGCTAAAGCCTCGCGATCTGACGTGCTGTAGTTCTTCACAGCGGACGTCAATAGGCGGCTAGCATATTCTATAGGTTGTTCATCAACGCCTTCGCCTTGTAACAGAACTGCACCTAGAGCATAGCTGCTCGCATCCGTTCTAAGTATAAATGGTTGGGAATAATCACACTGAATCTTGCGTAATAACATGACCATAAGGTACTTAACCTGTTGTCGGCAGAAAACACACTATTCGCGATTCGCTCTTTGGTTAAAAACACGCAACTTTTCAAATACGGCGTGTCTCTGTAATGAGGAGCACTGCTGCTCCTCATTATCAAATCTCCTTATTGTCTAACTCTGGTGGTAATGGCAATCAAATCCATTACCGCGGTCGACCTGAGGACGGCGAACTGGAACCGCCAATGGTAATCATTGGCGGTTCCAGTTCGCCGTCCTCAGGTGGGTGACCGCCTAATTCCAAGCTATACCGATACACTGATTAATGCACTGTCCGTCCTTGTCATTGTGTTAAGATATGACAAGGACGGACAGTGCATAGACGTCATAAACGATTACAATTCCATTACGATCGCTTAATCGCGGTCGCCCTGCAGGTTGACCGCGGTTGAGCGATCGTTATGGTTTTATTTACGATTACGTTTACCATTGACGATTACTATCGAATAAAAATTGGTACCGCGGTGAGTAATCGTATTGTAATGATTTATTGAACGAATGAATAATTTTCAATCGTCTGCAGGGCGACCGCCGATACGCAAAGTAAACGTAAACGTTATCAATTTGTCATTTAAAACCATAAACCTCTATATTAGTACTGACTTACGGCGGGAAACGAAATCGAAACGGGTGTTTTGCTTTGTTTTATTTCTCAAACTGCAGGGCGACAGGCGACAGCGGATACGAAAAGTAAACGTACTTGTGTTTCTTCGAGTGTTAAGGTATAATATTGGTGGAATATTAACCATAAGGTATTCGGTAACGTGCACTAGTGTAGGTAAATGATACAAGCGTGCCATTTCGTGTTCTTTCCGGAAGTCCCTAGGAAGTTTCAGTAAAGCTCCACCACTTTACTGAACCATGACATGACTAGACTTTTGACTATCTGACTGACTGAGACTAGACATTTTGAATATCTGTTGAAAAAAGACATAAAAGTTGCTATATTATTATCTCTTTACCTGGCACTGGCTAAATGCACTGGTCGTGCTGAGCCAAATATTAAATGTAATAATAATTTAGTACCGCCAAACTGTCGCCGGTAGCAGTTGGGGAATTATTTTCTCGAACAACCCTTGAAATAAACCCTTGCTCAGTCTATAGTTGGCCCTATAATGTTCTTTCGGCAGTTACCTTGGTTGTTGAGGTCACGTAAGACATACACGCCTCTTTCTATGAGCTGCCTTCTGACGCTCCTCCTCTGCAGCCCCAAGCAAATAGGCTCTTTGCAGCCACTTACGTAGGTAGATGAACTAAAAATAATTTAACGATCACTTTTCATTTAGGTAGTAGATACTAACGTTTGCCTGCCTACCTAAAACGCAGAGGTACTTTATTTAATAACTGGGTCTATGTTCAGATTTAACATACTTAATCTAAAACCAATAACATAATCTAAAATGAAAACATTGACTTCGAATATAAATTACAATCAATGTGTATATTCAATGTATTAACTTAATAGTACCTATGTAGCATAAAAGGTTGCTCATTAGTCACCGTTTTCAACAATTACCATTACGATCGTTTTCAAAGCCACGAAAGCGTTCGCGGTACCCCTTTTTTGTAACAACTGTCATTTCGTAGGAAATCATTCGTTCAATAGTTTTCCACCAAAAGATTTTTCATAATCGTTTGTCAATGGTAAATGCGACAGTTTGGCGGTACTAAAATAATGTTTTATTGTTTTAAAATGTCAAATTGAAAACGTTTACGTTTACATTGCATATCCGCGGTTGCCCTGAGCTAGGGAATTGTCTAATATTTTCGGTGGTAATCGTCTTGAAAAAGTGAAGGCCATTTCGTTCTTTCCACAGACTACATAACACCAAAAACATATGCTCTTGCGTTCCATTTCATGAAGAACAGCTTTGAGCACTTTTTAGTGCTTTTTTGAACTAATGGTTGTAAAATGTTAATTTAGCCTTAGAAACATGTGTAGAACGTTGGTTTGCGAGTTATTATTTATTCTGGACCATAACTACTTATACTAAAGTATGTGTTTGTTTGTTGTTTACTTTAGCATTCAATAATGAAATGAAAAACAAATGGAAAAAAATAAATATTAAATAGGTAGGTTATAGTCACAAGATTTGTGTGAGTTTGTGCGAAACGTGGATAAACTAAAAGTGGAATTGCTTTGTGAGATGTAATGTATGTCGAGGTTATGTTCGTTTTCGGATATAAAATTGACAAATATGCCTAGATTTAGCAACAAATACGTACCTATGTACCATATTGTATTGCAGAATGTCATCTGATAAAGTGGTCTTTGCATAGACCTACAATTGGTCATCGAGTTAGATCGAAACTTTGAACAAATATATCGCAAGTTCTAACAGTCTTTGGCTTGGCTATACAGGAATTTTGGTGGACTAATGAATATTATCTAAGCACCTATTCGAGTCTAGTTTAATTTACCTACTAGGTACATAGACATATATACTAGGTATATGCATTTTCACAAATGCTCATCAACAACATACATATTTTAATGGATTTTTACCTCATTTCAATGCATACATAATCGGTTATGTTTTGTGTCAACAAAACATAACCGATTATGTTTGCTTTGAGCACCAGCCGGGGTTCAGGAGATGGGCTGCAGCTTGCAACTGTGTCAGTATGAACATTTCCAGCTATCACAAAGCCTGATGTAGCTGTAGGTAGACAACAAATTAACCTCTCTTTTGAATTGTTTACAAATTTGATCTAACTCTACAAAAGTAATACTGCATATTACAATATTGACTATGTAGTACTTGTTATGTAGATAATGACAAATGATTATAGCTATATCTTTATTTTCAGATTCAGTTCAGTACCTGTCTATCACATTAAACAGGATCATTTCAACTTGGATTGCAGCGGGAAGAGATTCATAGCATGTCCATAAAATGCAAAAGGATACTGCTTCTCAAATCTACTTGTTATATTTGTATTATAATATGTAGGTATATACCTAGTTACTGCACTTTTTTATACCATTTGAATAAAATGGTGTGTTGGAAATATTTACTTTGTTGTTGTGAATTACTATATAATTACAATGTAATTAGTGGGCTACCAGTGAGCCAGTAATGGCTTGTAAGTTTTTAGAATGTTTTATGTATAGTCCTTATTTAATAAAGACACTTGCCCGTTATATTTTTTTTAGAAAGGTTTTTACAATAAAATAAACATGCTATTTAATAAAATTTGTTTAATTTTCTGTTTCTCTATCCATACTCAGTCTTAAAACTAGCTGCATGCCGAGGCTTTGCTGTTGTGCAAACATTGCCAGCCTCGTTCGAAATTTAAAGAAATATTTCCTCCAAATTGCAAATCTCTAGGTCCACCGGTTTAGGCTGTGTGTTGTCTGTGAATCAGTTGGTAGGTATGTCGCTTGTGACATACTATTCCATAGGTATCAATGTATGTTTCTACTTACACAATAATTTGTAGTTTAAAAATAACAACAAAACATAGATAGATAGATAACTCTTTATTGTATATACTTAGACGTAAATCGTACATTGTACATAATATAATATAGAAGTAGTGGTAACACAATCGGCAGTCTTATAGCTTACAGCAATCTCTAAACCAGATTAAATGCCAGTAGTATTCATGTCACTCAATCTGAAACAAATAAGAAAAAATTATAAAACTTTGTATGTATTGTACGCTGACATAAATACACTGAATGCACTAAATATGGGTACTAGACAATAGATACGAGTACACATACAAAGATATGAATATTACATTCATATCTCGGAAACAAATACTTCTGCTCATCACATAAATGATTTCACCTTGGGGATTCGAACCCGCATCCATTGGTTGACTTTCAATCAGGGTCACTAGCCACTCGGCCAACTGGTTGCCAAATGTAGTGGCACTGAATGTAAATGACAAAATGAATTTTTCACCTCGTTTTTGAACGACAAATATAACAATGTGCAAAATTCAAGTTATCAGATTGCACTATGGAGAGTGAGCATAAGAACTGCACAATCTGATTCCCTTATCACCGTACAAACTAGAATATTGGCAATGCGGCACCTTTTTATGATAGAAATACCACACACAAGCACGAAGCGTTACACTTCTTCATTCATTGTAAGATCTGCAAAAGAGTCGAAAGCCCTGCCCTCGTCAGTTTCTGGTAAAATATAATGAATCCAGGTGTGTTCAAGTCAAGAGTGAATAGGTATCTACTAGGCAAGGGTGCTACACTTTCAACCACATCATCGCTATCCATCAGGTGAGATCATGGTCAAACAATTGCATAAAACGTAGTAAAAAAAAGGTGCATTAGATTTGGGTTGAAAGTAGGCAGTTCCCGATGAAATTTTAACTGATTACCTATAAAGGTATCATTTTAGGTTTTGTACTTATTTTGTTTTAATTGTTAATATGACTTGGTATCTTTTGTCGATACTTTTAATACATTTTGACTATTATTTTTGCAAATTCTTTCATAATGAATGGTCTAGGGTGTAAATAGGCCTGTGATTGTTCCTCAAAACCTTCTGGAGATGTTTTTCTTCTGTAGCTGGCTACAAATTCTCCTATCAAAAAGATTCTATAAATAAACATACATAGATATAAACCAATATGACATTAATGACTCGGAAACAATCATTTGTGCTCATCACACAAATGATTGCACCTTGCGAGATTCGAACTTGCAACCATTTGTTGACTCTCAGTCAGGGCACTAGCCAATCCATCTCTTACGACCACTTGGGTGAACCGTGTTTTTTTTTTTTTTTACAATAGCTTACCTTTGTCCACCCACCTGGGCGTTACTTGGGAAATATTTAGTTTCCACTGTCCACCTTGTTATCAAAACTTTTCTGATTTGAAGTGCATAGAGATAATAATTTATTGGTCTATTTTGTTGATATTTGTTGTTAAACATTGGACATCCATAGATATTATAATAGACACATGGTCAGCACCAATATTAGGGGCCTGTCCATTAGTTTGGAGATGTTGTTTTTCTGCAGTTGGCTACAAATTCGCCCATCAAAATATTCTTCATTTTATGTTTTTGTAGGTTAGGTACTTATAGTGCCTGTAATCGAATAAATTAGATATGTTAAACTAAAATAAGTGCTAGTAGAAGTAAATATCGAAATGTTATCTTTGTATCGAACTATATATATATCACAAAAAAACCAATGAATTTTCTGTTTGACTTTCGCAAGTTTGGAAGGCAAATTTTCGGAGAATTAATGCCTGAAATTAATAAACCACAATTAATTATGATACCTAGATTACCCCTTCCCTTTGAACTTACGCAAACAGTCAACTTTTAATTCAATAAAACTATAATTTCGTCACAAACTCAAAGCCAGTTGATACGAAAGGTTAGGACAGAGCAACCTTTTTCATTTGACATGTCTCGGTGGCGATGAAAATTTAGACAATACCAATATATGTCAAAATATGATGTTTCGTTCATTCATTTCGCTTAAAAACAGCTGATAGTGGGGACTCGGTGAAGATCACCGAGGAGATTACCGGTGGATAGTTAGACAATTCGAATTGGGAGATTCATGTTCATAATGGTGTAAATGAACGTCAGTTTCATTATCACCAGAGTTAGACAATAAGGCTGGGTCATCTTGGTAGGCCAGAAGAGTCATGTTGTCGCTCTCTATCTGGCATAATGAGCGGTTTACAGAAGAGCGGAGCTTATCGATGAGTTGCTGGAAGGTAGACGGCGCGTTTTTGAGTCCGAAGGGCATGCGAGTGAAACGATACGTACCGAACGGCGTTTGGAATGCCGTTTTACCCCAAATCCTAGAGTGTAAAGTCGCTTTTCCGATGTCAAATTATTTGATTTATTTTTGTCATATCCAAAGGGAACGCTGATTGAAACATATTTAGCGTTTTTAACTGTTATTTTCTATCATTTTGCATCAAAACGAATTGCCCCCTAGTAAATAGTTAAAGCAAAAACTGGAAAAAAATGTGGTCTGGTTGCCACATATTACGGTATCGTTTTATGTAGTTTTATTCCATTTGTATGAAAACGAATGCTCGTATTTGTATTCTCTTTGGCAAAACTTAACTGTCATTTGCCATTCCTTGTCAATCCATTGTTGTCTAGTCTATATAATCTATGAAATTCAGTTTGTGAAAAAATGGCGGCTTTACTACCTCGTTCTCTTGGTCTTGTGGAAACAATAATCGTAAAAAATGGGAGTAAGGTGCGTAAATTTGTTTTTTATTCGAAACCTTTGTTCTAGCTTGATAATTATAATTTTCAAGTCAGTGTAATTTCGTTAAATAATGTACCTACGCTTGGATTTATCCTCTGACTAAAATGTAATTCAATGTCTTATTTTGTGTTTTTCTTTTATCCCTCACCTAATAACTATCTACAAATCGGCTTAATCTAACCACAATATTGGGCCTTGAATGCAAACTTCAAACTTATTTATAATCTGACCTTGTCGTTTTTAGCTCTGACCTTACGTCATCAACATTGAAATGCCTTCGGTCTATTCGTGAAAAATTGTAATAGAATTCTGTAAAATATAAAACAGATAATCAAACATTTTGGAAGCCTGGCATAACTACAAGTGAAAAACCCGAAAAGTCGCGGTCACTGATTTAACCTAAGAAATCCATAGAGGATCTAATATAAACAAAAAAAGTATAACACTGGTATCCTTAATGGTCGCATTTCTGAGATATTGGATCTTACAGATATCTTTTTAGTAATTACTTTATATTTGAGGGCCAATATCACAGAAACGCGTCACTTTAGGATACCAGTGTTATAACTTATTTTGTTTATATTGAAGTCCTCTATCTATTTATTGAGGTTTGATCAGTGGCTACTATGGAGCTATGCCACAAAGGTTAGAAGGCCTATACTCAGTGTTCCGTGTGGGTTTTCCCATGTATCAATATGTTATACCTACTTTCATAGTACCTACCTAAATTCAAAACTACAGGCATCATTTCCAAACATCAGGTAATCTTCAATCTCTGATAGCTTCAGTTATCATCTCACAAAAGATAATGAAAACAAAATGTCATAGTCCCTCATATTCATATTATAACGATAGCTACTTTAATACTGATGCTAATTTGGTAATAGAACACTAGAAACAAACAACCACACTGTTATTCCACTAACAATAATTATATCTATTGTACACAATTTTGTTCTCTGACCTTGAGCAAGATTGGGGATTCCACTCAGGTACTGCTGGGCAAGCTGATTGAGCACTAGATGTTGTTAATTAGATCCAATTTGTTTGCTGGTTACTGTAACATTTTCAAGGTTCAATTGTATAACAAATATAAATTTCTATTCAGTAGTGACTTTTTGCACAAATAAAATGTATGTTATTGTTAATGCTTTATTTTATTATAGCTGTTGTCAGCACATTTGGCAGCAAACAATGTTCCAAGCAAGCAGCAAGTGCGCCATCTGAACGTACATGAATATGTCAGCTACACGCTCCTGCGAGATGCTGGCATCCCGGTGCCAAAATTTCATGTTGCCAAGACCAAGGATGAAGTAGTAAAGTTTGCGAAAGATCTAAACACCAAGGACATTGTCCTCAAAGCCCAGGTTAGTTCAATTTATATCTACTTATAAATAAAGCAGTAAGTAACAAAAACAGTGACTATAATTTAAAAAAATGGTAGATTAGACGAAAAATAAGCTTTTGAACAAGAATATAACAGTTTTTAAAATGGTGCCAATCTGTCTGTTTTATGTGTGTGTTCTTGCATCATATTAAAACTATTGGACCAATTTTAATGCAGTTTTAACTGTTAGATAATACAAATTGACTTATCAATCTATACTTATAATAAAGAAATAAGTGCAAAAAAGTCTGCACAAAGAAAATAATTAAAAAAAAAGGTCTGGGGTACTTAAAATAAGCTACTGAACATGAATATAACATATAAAAAAATCTTGTCTGTCTGTTTGTTTGCACAACACATAACAACTACTGGACCGATTGCGATTTGGTTTTCACTGTTGGATAGCTTAGGGATTGACTTAAAAACGGGTGTACTTATCTAAATCAATCTGATGAGTAGAAGCCAACTAATCAATAAAAACTTTGACGGGGGAATTTTGACCTGTCAAAAAGTTTTTACCAACATTTAATGTTGGTATTTTAGGTATTGGAATAGTACATAGAGTACTTTTAACCTCTAGTAGTTATATTTTTCTATGTAATTTTATAGTCAAGTCATTTATAGCAATAAATCTGGCCATTGTACCTATTTATTATGTGTAAGTGCAATGTGTGCACGTGACTTGTGCCACAGTTATGCAGGAAATCATAACATGGATAAAAATATTTCATAGGTAAAAATAAAATGAACTCTATGAAGCAGTCGCTAACGCATTATTTTCAAAGATTCATAAGCTTACATTTTCTCAATAATACACACCCAATTGCAAGAAGGGTTTGTTAGTAGTAAATAATAGCACTATTATTTTATTTGTGTGAGTTTGACAACAGCGGTTCCAATGCACATGGTTTAGTGTATCACTTCCACTTATTTTTTCTGTTCCTTGATTGTATTATCTAATCATTGTAGGCTTTATAAACAATGGTATTTACGCTCAGGTACTTGCCGGTGGCAGAGGCAGGGGCACCTTCAAATCGGGTCTGAAAGGTGGTGTCAGGATGGTTCCTACGTAAGTTGCATTTACAAAACACACCACTCCAATAAACTTTCCAATAAGAAACAATAAATAACTTTTCCAATATTATGTTATGAGAATAATAACATATAAACCATTAATAATTAAGACCAAGCTCAAATATTTCAGGGTTTTTTCCATAAAAATGCTGGGTCAACCACAAACCTGATAAATGTGAAACTTAACTTTTTTTTGAGATCTTGATTTCTCCGTGATCAAGACAAAAACGTCATTAACAGAATTTCATTTGATACATTTTCTTATCAAAAATTATGTTATTTTCAGTATTACTTTCATTTTTCTACTCAACGGCTTAAGTTTTATCTCCAAAATAAACCTCACAGCTAGAAAATATAGTTTATTATCCACTGTCAAGACAAAATTTACCTTAATAAATTATTAACCTGCCAATAAAATAAAAGTTGAGACTTATATCCTTAGTTCCGAGCTAAATTGTGTGTTCAAACAGCGCTTGCGATATTCAACCTGAGCGCTGTTTGAACACCTCAGTGCTTGTTGCGGGCAGCGGGTGGCAGAGTGTAGAGGCGGAGTTAGTGTGGGGAAATGTATTAATAGAGCTTGGCCTTAATACAAAACCTTTAAAAATATAAACTTTCACTTTTTCCTCTTCACTACAAAAAAAAAACTAATTGCATGGTGAGTTAGCTTCTTGAATGATAATAATAGGCACATCATCATCTTCAGTTGTAATACCGCCACTGCTGAAAATAGGCCTGGGGAGTTTGAAGTAGAGTTTTATCAAAATTACCACACTTGGCAGGAATATTAAAATTATTAGAAAAGCTTTGAAACTGTTCCATTTACATCTATACTTATATTTAAGTAACAATGAAGATTACTAAAACAAAATTGGTCTAGGGGACTTAAAATAAATAGGCTAATAATAATATAACATTTTTTAATTGATATTTTTTTTATTTATTTTAATCTTTTAGTTTATTCTTGCAGCACAAAACTACTGGATCGATTGAAACGCGGTTTATACTGTTTGATAACTTATAATTTGACATCTCAATCTGATAAGATGGAGCTGAGCAATTGATAAAAAATGATTTGCCAGCTGAACGAATTTTGATGAAAATTGGTATATTGTACTTTATAAGTACTTTTGGTCCTACTATAAAACAAAGGATACTTATATCCCGGAAATTGTAAACAATTGTAACGAAAAATATAAAAAAACGCAACTTCGCTTTTACCGCTTTTATGTAGTAAAAAATACAATGGAGTAATTAAAAAAAATGACAAAAAGCGAAAAAGTTTACAAAATTTTCGCTTCTGCCACTTTTAAGAGGTACAAGCGAAAATTTTACGAAGATTGTTGATAATTGTCATTACAATTGTTTTAGTATAATTATGGCCCTGGCTATACCTACCGGCACGTAATTCTAGCGGTGAACGAAACGTGGCGGGGATCTTGGCACAGTCAAAGTTTATATAATGTGTGATACTTTTTATCTCGAAAACTTTTATCGCTAGACTTACGTGCCGCTAGCTATACAAAACGTGATTTATGAAACACAAAAGAAAACTAATGGAAAGTTTTCTACTTGGCTCAAGGTGTGTTGTTCTCTTAATAGGCCTGAAGTAGCTGGTGAACTTGCGAGCAAGATGCTGAATCAGTTGCTGGTGACCAAACAGACTGGTGCCGGAGGACGTATCTGCAACATGGTGATGGTCACCGAGCGGAAGTTTCCCCGGAGAGAGTTCTATGTTGCCATTATGATGGAGCGCAGTTTTAATGTAAGTATTATTTGGGCGTAGGAATAGCGCTCTCACTATATGAGAGACATACTCTCGCGCAAATAGTGCGTAAGTTACTATGGGAAAAGTTTTCTGGGAAACAGTTGAGACCAACCTGTTTTTTTAAATGTATTTTTGATTGAATATACTTTTTCAATAAAATTGCGTCACATCTTTTTTACCTGTGTGTGTATGTATGGATAGAGAACACATAAACAAAAAAAAACTGTAGTATAATGTTCTAAAAATCTAAAATGTAATTACTGAGTTAATTAGATGTAAAGATAGATAATATTCAAACAAATTACACATCAATATCATAAAAATTAACTAATTAAATGTTTCTATGTATTATTTGCCTTACTTAATATGCAATGATTAGTAATTGACATTTAATAACTTTGCTAAAATAACAGTTCCCAGTTCAATTTAATTAACCATATTTTTTACTCCTTGTTATGTTTTTTTAACAAAACAATAATTCACCACCACAACATCACACCGAGTCGGCACTACAGAAAAAAACATTTGTTTAGTTTTTTTAGCAAGATTCATATTTATTGTGGTAAATAGTTGAATTGAAGTGGAATGTTTTATTTGAGCAATAGTAAATGCGTAAAAACATAAACATGTTCATTTTTAATTATTGGAGTTGAGTTGTTGACATTAGAACATTATACTAGACAATATTTTTTGTTAAGGCGGCAAAAAAATATATTTGAACATATAACCATCTCCTTTTGTGATGTCGATAAAAACCAGGGTGGCAGACGGTCCAATATGCCAAAATCTTCAAAGCCCTTTCTAAAATACAGTTTCTAACTACAAAATAGATGGTACCCTGCCCTTGATGTCCCATTATTTTGCCCCATCCTTTATATTTTTTAACCCCAATTATATTAACATATGCTTCCAATCTTGTAAAACTGCAATTAATTCAAACTTGGACTATCATAATGAGTTTTTATCTACAATTGTTTTATGAACAGAGAGGCATATTATAGCATTACGACTTTGCTCTTGACACATTCCATGCAATTTAATGAGGAAAAGCCCCACACCTAATTGCCTTGTCTGTAACATACTGAATGATGTTTACCATATATTAATGGAACATAGACATCTTGAATTTCTCATACCCGATTTCTCCCATAGACATCCCTATAGCCAGCGCCTTGTAAAGTTCAATATGATATCACTTCGTGATCGCCGAAAACTAATAGATTTAACCTTTTTACACAAAAACATAAACGGCAAAATACAATGTAGTCAATTACTTGAACTTTTCTCCCTGTCAGTTCCCTACAACTATCCACGACATCCAATTAACAAAATATTTCATACCCCAGCCGCACGCACAAATCTTGGACTACAAAACCCCTCTTCACGTATCTCAAACGAATACAATAATTTCTCGACAAAAATAGAAGAAGTAGATATATTTTTTAACTCATTATCAGTTTTCAACGCAAAATATTTAAATTCATTTTTTCCCAAATACACAGTTCCTCTATCTAACATCTTATTTTTATTTTCTGTTTTAACCTTTCTATATTTCTTTTAAATAATTTTCTTTTCCATTATGTTTAGGAGTACATGTGGTCGATGTTATGCACGCCGAACTTGTCACGCATATCAGCAAAGCATATTGTGTATTATTAGATATAAGTGTATTAATATGTGTGATGTGGCTGTGCTTATTAAATAAATAAATAAATGGAATGTGTCTGGAATGAAGAGCATAGAAACAAGTGCGATGTTAGAGTGCATGGGACTTGCGTAGCTGCAAATAATGCGGCTGAAAGTCCTACAATTTTTTTTCTTTTTTTTAAAACCTGTTGCTATTTTTAACAGCATTTTGGCTGAGCCTCTCTCAGAATCGGCCAGAATGCTGTACGAACTAGTTATTAGAGATTAGTTTTTATATAATCTAATTTAAAAAAATTGATATACCCTTAAACTATGCAACTCAACTTGGGACTCAAAAATACTCTCAAAAAGCCAAAGTGACTATACTGTGTAACTCCATTTAATAAAGTGTTCTGCTCCCAGGGCCCTGTCATCATTGCATCGTCCCAAGGAGGCGTCAGCATTGAAGACGTGGCTGCGGAGACCCCCGAGGCCATTACTTACGAACCCATTGACATAGTGACTGGTATCACAGAAGAACAGATCGTCAGAGTTGTCAGCAAGGTTTCTATATTTTGATGTAACTTTGAGCTTTTTATCAAATGAATTACTTATAACAATGCAGTAAGTAACAAAAAGTCTGTACAAAGAAGATAAATATTTAATCGGGACTTAATCACGCGTTAAATCTTGTATGTTTATTTACCTCGACGTTTCGATTAAGTTACATTAATCGCGGCCACGAGAAGACTGAAGTAGTGCGATTAAGTCCCGTTTAAATATTTAGCTATGTGTTCGAATCGCGAAAGTTTAAAAGTTACAAAAAACATAATTTGGAAAAAATGGCCCAGAGATTTAAAATAAGCTAATGATAAAAAATATTTAAAATGGTGACTTCCGTTTCTTTGCCTGTCTGTCTGAACGCGCATCACGTAAAATCTACTGAACCGATTGCGATGCGGTTTCACTGTTGGATAGCATAAGGTTTGACTTAAAAACTGGTGTACATGGTATCTCAATACATTTAGTACAAGCCGAGCAATCGATAAAAAACGATTTGACGTCTGAATGAAGTCAGATGGAATTTGGTTTATTGGTACTGTTGGAATAACTCAGAATCCTTATATCCCATAAATATTACAAAGCGGGAACAGCTTGTAATATAATATAATTTATCTACACTCATATCGTAAAATCTGGGTTATGAACTCAAAAATGGTGGCATAATGACAAACATTACGCACGGCACGTCTCTAATACGAAAAATAATTATATTATAACAATGCTTTTTGAACTTATCAATGTTATAAAATACATATATTTTCCATAAAAGCACCGGTTTGGGTCCGCACTACTATGTTTTATCCTGAATAAAAATGTTCGACATCAGTGTTAGTGAGGAGAATTTGACTCTACTTGACATCACGGAAACAGCAACGAACATGACGAACGAGCTTTTACTAGCAAAATCAAGATAAATATTACGACAAATTATTTTTTCAATAAAAGTAAGTTCCTATTTTTTTTTATTTTTTTTTTATTTCGGACTAGGCAAACGTTTGACCACGATCTCACCTGATGGAAAGCGATGATGTGGTCGAAGGTGTAGCACGCTTGCCTAGTAGATACCTATTCACTCTTGACTTGAACACACTGGGGTTATAATTTACCGGAAACACTGACGTGGGCAGGGCATTCCACTCCTTTGCAGTTCTTATAATAAATGAAGAAGCGTAACGCTTCGTTCTTGTGCGAGGTATTTCAACCATGAAAGGGTGGCGCTATGCTGATCGTCTAGTCGTACGGTGATGGAAAGGTGATGGTGGAATCAGGTTGTGCAGTTCTTGTGCACACTCTCCATAGTGCAGTAGAATACCGCCAGGCTTGCTACCTCACGTTGATGCGACAGACTTTGAAGCTTACTCTTTACCAGAGTGTCATCCCCAATGAGCCTGATAGCACGTCTCTCAATTGAATCCAAAGACTCGAGCTGATACTTGGCAGAACCGTCCCAGAGGTGGCAGCAGTACTCCATACAAGATCGGACCTGTGCTTGATAAAGCTGTCCCGGTGTGAAGTACCGCCTAACCTTAGACAAAATACCAAGCTTCTTCGCAGCTACCTTGGCTTTGGATTCAATATAAGACCCAAAATTCAGGTTTGATGTGAGTTTGACATCCAAAATCTACAAATGGTCGCCTATTGGTATTGTTACACTTTGGAAAGACGGAGATCGGTTTAGAGGACTCGTTTTAGCAGAAAACAAACACGCCTGCGTTTTAGTAGCATTAAACTTAACCAGGTTAGCATCGCCCCAATCAGACACGGCTTCTAAGGCTAAATTTAAACGGTCTACCATAGCCTCTCTCTGAAACTGGACAGCGTCACAGCTGGCTTGAGCATTGGAAGTGTATCTCTCAACTACAGTACTGTCATCAGCATACCCAAAGGTACCGGGCTTCAGAAGGTCATTAATGTGCAGTAAAAACAGTGTAGCCGAGAGAACCAATCCCTGAGGTACACCGGCGTTGATAGTCATTTGATCAGACGAGCAGCCCTCTAAGACTACTCGAATAGATCGTTCCCTCAAGAAATCAACTATCCAATTGCATAAGCCAACAGGTAGACCATATGAGGGAAGCTTGTTTAAAAGGCCATCGTGCCAGACCCGATCAAATGCCTTCGATATGTCAAGGGAGACGGCAAGCGCCTTACCATGCATCTCTATGGCCTCGCTCAGTACGTGAGTGGCATACGCGAGAAGATCCCCAGTAGACCGGTTTCGGCGAAATCCGTATTGCCGGTCACTGAGAAGATCATTGTCTTCAAGGTATGCCAAGAGCCTAATGTTTATGACACGCTCCATACACTTACAGAGTAAGGAGGTTATCGAGATGGGACGATAATTGTCCGGATCAGCACGACTACCCTTTTTTGGTACTGGTTGTACATTGGCAAGCTTCCAGCTCTTCGGAACTTTACCTGAATGAAGAGAGAGGCGGTACAAACGCGTTAAGATGGGAGACAATTCGGGCGCACAGTTTTTCAACACAATCGCTGGAATACCATCAGGACCACTGGCCTTGTTCACATCTAGAGCTCAAAGCGTTCTGAGAACTTCCTTCTGGCGAATGCGAATTTCGGGCATAAAAACCCCGCAATGAGGAAGGCAGGAAAGTGTCTTGCCAGAAGCATCTAGATGCGAGGCTTCTGCAAAAAGAAAAGTAAATAAATTCGCTTTGTCTCCAGCAGTGTGAGCTAGTGATCCATCAGGTTTCAGCAATGGTGGCAGTGAGGGGCGGCAGAAGTTTACTTCGACCGACTTGGCCAGGGACCAAAAAGCTTTGCTACCCACGGGGTGTGAAGCCAGTTTGGCCCCAATTCGACTTAAGTGATCAAAATGGGCCTTCCTAAGTATCTTCTTGCAGGTCTTAGCGGTAACGTTAAATTTTCTCTTCTTAGCCCGAATATCAGAAGAAATGCGCTTTCGAGCATCAGCCCAGTCTAGATATGCCACACGCTTTAGAGCCACAGCATGACCACAGCTGGATTCAAACCAAGGCTGAGCTTTGCTGGAAAGAGTCTTGCCACTGAATGGAATATTCCATTGCCTGACATATTACCTCTGTAACAGCAGACGCACAAGTCGACGGGTCCTGGGAGATGAAACATGTTTGCCGCCAAGGGTACGATGCAAGGAATTGCCGCATCTCGTCCCAATCTGCTGAGTTGTATCTCCACACGCGCCTATTTCCCTTAAGGCTAGGATCAGGTGGGGAATACACTGAGACGGACTTAACCAGGCAGTGATCAGAGCTACCAAGAGGTGGGGATACTGATACGGAGTATCGGTCTGGTTCAGTCGTCATCAACAGGTCGAGACAGGTTGGCAGTGTCACCGTCACGGTCAGGTACCCGTGTCGGCTCCTGCACAAGCTGAGAGAGATCTAACGCCAGAGCAAGCTTCCGCGTCTCTACCAGCGTGGTCGGTTCTTTGGTATGGGTCAAGCCACTCCTTGTGGTGGGCGTTAAAATCCCCCAAAAACACCAATTGAGCAGACGGGTAACGCTGTTGGGCCACACTTGCCGCCTCACCTAGATAGTCTACCAATAAAGAGCATGAGTGTAGTAGTAAAGTAGTGTATGAAACGGCACATAACTAGGTATTAAAACACTCTCGTGTTTTAATAACCCTCTTTATGCAACCGTTTCATAAACTACTATTAGAAAGTGATGTTATACACAGTACTGAATTAATAAAGTCTATATCTGTGCCCATAAATATAGTGCTGTTAATATTGATATTTGCATAACGTTCAAACAACAAATGGATCTAATCGGGGTCATGTGTGTTCGGATAGTCGTACTTTCTTTCGAACAACCTTACATTAAGAAGTAGGAATCTGAAACACAAGTAACAAGTAAGCATTCAAATATATTACTATGGATGAATCAATGCTCCAAAAGTGCGAGAGCGGGCCGGCTGGCCGACAGTTCGGAAATTACCAGTGTTCAGTTAATTGGCGCTCTACCACAGAATAAATGTCAGTGGGCTCTACTGCAAAACAGTACAAAGTTGAGTGACAAATATAATTACTCTACTTTAATTAAATCACCATTTGATTCATCACTCCATTGTCTGCCATGGAATTAAAGCGGAGTTTAAGTGGTCTACCTGTGAGATCTGGTTGATGGTTGTTGTTAATTTATCATGGTATTGTCAACATTTCCCCGTTTAGAACTATAAACATTAGAAACAAATACATAGAGTTCCTAAATCCACATATTACGGCACCAAAAAATAAAAATGAAATATTATTAATGGTCTATGCTCTTTTACATTATGCGCGATACCAACACCTTTGTACACACTGTCAGTTTGAACTCAATCTCGGCACACAATCACTTACAGTATCACCTCGTGTATTTGGGATGACGTTTAGTTTGGATTTCTTTTGTTATAGATTGGCTTGACAGAACAGGCCAAAGAGACCGTTGGCATGATCCAAAGAATGTATAAACTATTTTTGGAGAAAGATGCGTTGCTAATTGAAATCAACCCTTATGCTGAGGATGCACTCTCTGGACAGTGTAAGTACTATTTTTCTCAGTTTTAACTATTATTATTAACCTGGTTTGTCCCATGCTGGATAAAAGCCTCCCTAACCTCCTTCCATGAATCACGATCTAAGGCTATACTTTCAATAGGAGTCCAGTTCATCCTGATGTTGCATGGTCTCCACACTGGTCAGTTCAGCCCACTGCTCATCCGACATGCGGTAGATTTGTCCAGCCCATTTCCATTTCAAATTGGCAGCTTTTTGATCAACGTCGACGATTTAGGTCTTTTTAATAAGTTTATTATACAACACTACTCTTTTTATACGCTTTATATTAGCTTCCCTTGTATGTTTATTGACCCAAGCACCCCACGATGTTTTTGAAATAAAACTTTTTTTCTTATTTACACTATTAAAATTTATTTTCTATATTTTAGTTTGGTTTTCTATTTAAAGCGTGTTTTTTAGTTTTTTTAAACTATTATTTATTTTTTATCAGAAACTTTCTAAATTACAAAGTGTTGTAGGATTTTGTAATGAAATTCTGTTATTAACTTTATTAAAGTGCTGTAATAAAATTAAAGTAAGTCATCTTTGTGGGTACATGTAGTGGCAGGCCTCTTATGCAAGATTTCGCTGGGGAGTTACTACACTTTTGACAGATATTCACCCGCCAAGCAGTGCTGTGTAAAAAATTAGTTGTTTTGGTTTGTAGGGCATTTCCATTATTAATGGGCAATGAGATTTAAAAACCAAAGTCTCAGGGTGACGAGCGCAGTGCAGTGATGTGCAAGATCTTGCAACCAAAGTTCTGGATGGCACTGCAACTTTTATAGGCAGGCGTGACGCTTACCATCAGGCGACAGTCCTGCAAAGGAATAAAAAGAAGCTATCTAGAAAAACCATCCTCCTTATGAAAACTATACTTTAGCAAATTTGTGTATCAATTTTTATCGTGCTAACTAAAATATTTTTAGCAAGCTTCATAAAGCTTCATAACTCACATACAAAAAATAGTCAATACAAATCTTTGTAAGTTTTATTTTCACGCGTCACAATGCTATTTCTTTACCATGCAGATTTCTGCTTGGATGCCAAGTTCCGGTTTGATGACAATGCTGAATTCAGACAAAAGAAACTCTTTGAGTACAGGGACATCACACAGGAGGACCCCAAGGAAATCGAAGCTGCCAAATATGACTTGAACTATATCGCTTTGGATGGTAATTATTATTAATTTATAAAGAACAGTAAATATTTTATTTTAAGCTTACTAGCGAGCAACCAATTATGAATGACCTTAACATGTCCGCTAGTGACCATAGAGACAGAAATGAAAAGAGGATAGATGTTTTGATGTTGTTTGTTTGTTATATGGACATCACAACTTCATAAGAACAATCATAGAAGGGAAGAGGCAGACCTAGAAGGACATTTACTGATTAGATAAAGGAGAAGATAAATGTCATGTTGTATAGGGAAGTCAAACGTATGGCCGATAAGCTTCTCTAAATAAGGAGAAGAAATATTTTAAGATATGCGTGGCGTGCATTGACAAAACAGCGGGGCGTCAAACAACCAAAATGTTGATGTCGTCTTTACTTATATTTGATAGATTTTTGGTTGGATTTTAAGCTGTAATGATCAGAGAAAGAAGTAATTAAACTTAGTTCTACTGGCGGCATTCTCGTTAAAAAACAAAAAATACTCCCTTTGAATGGAGAAGAGTTTAGATACGAATACTACGAATAATATGCTATTGACAGAGTAAAGCTGAAGATGAATCGGCTGATGAGGCTAGAACTGGAGGCAGGATACAGCTGGAGATGGGTCGGTGTTTGTATGTATGATTTGTGTGTATGTGTGTTCTATCTAAGACCACATTCGAACTGTTAATCCAATATTCGTTGAGGTAATCTTAAACCTAGATAAATAAAACTGATAAGAGTTCTAAAGTTTGTATATAAACTGTATCGGTTTGAGGATTGTTGTTTTAACAATTTCAAAGTAAAACAATAAGGAAAAGTGGGATGTCATTTGAAAAGGCTATCTTAAGGGTACATTTCTTTTTGTTTTTGTGTTGCTTATTTATTGAGTTCTAGACTAAAATATGAAGAAAAAAAACGATATATTCTTAGGTTTCAGATATATTTGTGTAACAAAAGCATTTGTGAAATAGGAAACATCGGCTGCATGGTGAACGGCGCGGGGCTGGCCATGGCCACCATGGACATCATCAAGCTGTACGGCGGCGACCCCGCCAACTTCCTGGACGTGGGCGGCGGTGCCACCGCACAGGCGGTCACGGTAACTACACCTGTACACACTAACTAGCTGTACGGCGGCGCCACCGCGCAGGCGGTTACGGTAACTACACCTGTACACACTAACTAGCTGTACGGCGGCGCCACCGCGCAGGCGGTCACGGTAACTACACCTGTACACACTAACTAGCTGTACGGCGGCGCCACCGCGCAGGCGGTCACGGTAACTACACCTGTACACACTAACTAGCTGTACGGCGGCGCCACCGTCGCTTTTATAAGATGTTAGTATAGTTTGGATAGTATGCATGAATGCCTGCGTGCTAATGGAATGGTGCGAAGATGCTTGATGTCGAAGCAGTATATATAGGTGGCGGCTGAATCGGTTTGGGAATTGTAGAGTTGAAATTTCAGGGTCTAAAAGCCCAACGAGGGGTTTAAATTTCTAAGTGAGAAGTTCAGGTTAAATTGTGTGATAAATGAAGGGAGTACATTTCAAAACTATTTTTGTCTAATTTTAGTCTGTGTACCTAGTTAGTTTTTGAGCTATATCGTAAGCCATAATGAAAAATAAGTTAGTACCTCGTGAGTTGTGTTTGGTGCGAACCGTAAACCATTAGTTATTCTTTGTTTATAACACGTGTTACATTCAGGCAGACCAATATTGTCCGGGTGAAACTAGTCCACAATTGATAAAGCTGGTATTAGGGATCCAGCAGTGTTTTCAATCCCGCGGAATTTTTGCTGGATTGGAGCCAATAGT
Organism: Alsophila aescularia; assembly: GCA_946251855.1. Taxonomy (NCBI): domain Eukaryota; kingdom Metazoa; phylum Arthropoda; class Insecta; order Lepidoptera; family Geometridae; genus Alsophila; species Alsophila aescularia. The sequence continues at coordinate 42,814,296 of OX276379.1, forward strand.
TATTTTACATTTTATAAAACGTCACGTTTATTTTAGCAATAACTAGTCCAAGTTTAATTAAAATTACAATAAAACTACAATTAGGAGTACTCTTGTTAGTAAAGTTAGAGTTCGGCTCTTTATTATTATAATAACTGCACAACACATCACATTACTATAACTTTGTCAGCTTTTTAAATGCGTTATTTTTTATTTTCTTAATAATGTATTATCCTAGCTAGTCTATAACTTGTCTTCCTGAGGCATTTATAATCAATCACAATAGTTATATTAATTATTCTTACAACTACTTATTATTTTGAAGGTTTCTAAGTACACTTGTTGGTTTGAGCATCCATATAGCCGTGCATTTTGAAGTCTTTGTCTCGAGTACACAAGTTTGTTTGAGCGTCAATATAGCCGTGCATTTTGAAGTCTTTGTCTCGAGTACACAAGTTTGTTTGAGCGTCAATATAGCCGTGCCTTTTGAAGTCTTTCTATCTCAAGTACACTTGTTTGTTTGAGAGTCAATATAGCCGTGCATTTTGAAGTCTTTCTGTCTCAAGTACACTTGTTGGTTTGAACGTCAATATAGCCGTGCATTTTGAAGTCTTACTGTCTCAAGTACACTTGTTGGTTTGAACATCAATATAGCCGTGCATTTTGAAGTCTTAGTGTCTCAAGTACACTTGTTGGTTTGAGCGTCAATATAGACGTGCATTTTGAAGAACTTTTGTCTCAAGTAAACTTGTTGGTTTGAGCGTCAATATAGCCGTGCATTTTGGAGACTGTCTCAAATACACTTGTTGGTTTGAGCGTCATTATAGCCGTGCATGTTGATGTCTTTCTGTCTCAAGTACACTTGTTGGTTTGACGTCAATATAGCCGTACATTTTGAAGTCTTTGTCTCGAGTACACAAGTTGGTTTGAGCGTCAATATAGCCGTGCATTTTGAAGTCTTTCTGTCTCAAGTACACTTGTTGGTTTGTGTCAATGTAGCCGTGCATTTTGCAGAGCGGCAGATTAAACTGTATTTTGCGCGATCTGATGATATCACGGCTATACGGAACCGCAAGCTGGTGCGGGACCGTCCTGGGCTTCAAATCTTTGCTGGATTGCAATCCCTAGTTGGAGTATAATTTGCAATGTAGTTTTGCGTCGATGCGATCTAAACAGTAGTGGCTTGTTTGTGGGTACCATGGTACTATAAAATGTATTACATACAATTATATGTAGGTATGACTCTTAAAAAGCCTGATTTATTAACCCCCGAACTGGATAAGAGGGGATTTATAAGTTTAGGGTATGTATCATTGTATGTATGTGTCTTTGTGTCTGTCTGTAGCATCGTAGCTCCCAAACGAATGGACCGATTTTGATGTGTTTTTCTGTTTGAAAGCTGATGTGTTCGAGGTGCTTCTTAGCTATTATGGGGGGTTGGGGGTTATATTTTTTTTAAGTTGTTACCGTAATGTATAAACGCTCAAAATGATGTCATCGAATGAACGCTCTCGCAAATGCTTAGGTCTGATCTAATGAGGTCTCGTTTTGTTTATTCTAGGAAGCCTTCAAGATCATCCTGTCCGACCCCAAGGTGTCGGCCATCCTCGTGAACATCTTCGGCGGCATCATGCGGTGCGACGTCATCGCCGAGGGCATCATCAACGCCGCCAAGAACCTCAACATCGAGATTCCAGTCATTGTCCGTCTGCAGGTGCGCATATCCGATCATACAACATTATATACATATCAACAGACTTAAAAAAAATAAGGATCTTAATTTTAGTTGCATATGTTTTTTTAGTACATCGATTCCTTCAAGATTTCTGTTTCACACAAACTGACATACACGCACACATAATGAAAGCACAAATTGCATGTCATTAATTATTCTTTTACCAGTTTTTATTAAATCTATTTGCAGTCTGTTTTATGGTTTGAAGAATTATTAACTACCTTGCCACAGTAGTGGGTAAGTAAATTAACTGACAACTCGAAAGCACGGGCATTGCTAGTAGTAGTAACTATTAGCAATGCCCGTGGTTTCCTACGCGCGTATTATAGTTTATTGCAATGAAAATTATCGTATTTCCTTATACCCAGAATTCAAACTATCTCCGCACCAAATTTCATCAAGATCTGTTCAGCCGTTTAGTCGTGAAAAGGTAACAAAGGCAGAGTTACATTATTTTAGTATGTATTTAAATGAACAATATTTAGTAAAGCTATGTCGATACTATCACACAAAAAATAATACATATCTATCAATATTATAAGAATATGCAATGTGAATACCGAGTTTAGAAACTTATCTCATTGTTGTTATGTAAAGATTTGATCGTTTGTGGACTTTGGATAACGACCTACATATCTACAACGATATTGACAAATTGATCGAATGTGCTCCGCGTCACTTATTTACTTACGTATTGGTTAACGTTGCGAAATGCGCGAGCGGTTCACGTGACGGCCGATAATTCGCAGGGCACGAAGGTGCACGAGGCGCGCAAGCTGATCGCGGAGTCGGGGCTCCGGATCGTGCCGCGCGACGACCTGGACGAGGCCGCCGCGCTCGTGGTGCAGCTCTCCGAGATTGTGGCGCTCGCCAAGAAGGCCGGAGTCGAGGTTAGATTCCAGATCCCGAAACACATCATGGAGAAGTAAACAGTATTCTCATCACAAACGTCATCTTTTACCTACAGCGATATGTCTAACGCCTATGTATTTTTCGAATTTATTGCATATTGTTACGCTCTTCACATAGTATTCACTTTTGAGGAGTGTCTGATCAAAAACAAATAATTCCATTCTAATTAGTTTTACGAGAATAATAACTAGCTTAAAAGCCTAATACACGCCTGTCCTGCCAAAAATAACTTTGCCAATAAATTATATACTGTTAGGATGTGCTTATGCCTCCAATTTGATACACTTATTGTAAAATTTGAAGTTTTTTTTTTAATTTTTTTAATGGAGTCATACTGCCGCCATATAGAATTTTATCAACAAAATAAATTGCCTATGTTACTCGGGGGATGTAAGGATTCGATCGATATCCTATATGTCTAAATCTGTTCAGGCATTTAAAAGTTATGGTGGAATAAAGAAACTCGCATACAAACATACATGAATCCTAAAAATATTACATCCCTTTTTTTGGGTAGTCGTGTACAAAGCAAAAAACTTATTAAAAGAAAGAAGGCACCTGGTCAATGAATTATAGGTTTTTCATACGAATTATATTTTTGAAGGGACTTTTTATTATTATTGATTTTTGAAACAAACAGAATGAAGTATTTAGAAAAAAAAACAAAGTCATCAAGATCAGAACAAAAAGTATTATTTTTGTTTTTTGATTAGTCACTCCTCATTTATAATCGCACTTTACGCCCGAGATGTATTGCTTCTAGCTAATAGTCGTGCTATGTTATGTAGATAGGTATAAATATATTGTTATATTCGTCTATGTTAACGCACTCGGTGTGGTGTGGTTTTTGTCAGTTCCTTGCAAGTATGTCAGTGTTACGCTGTTCAACTAATTATATCCACACATTTCTTGGTAAGTACAAGAAATGTGTAACGGAAAATATTGTATATCTATTGTAGGTAGTTAGGTTTAAATTCATGTTACTATTTATTGAATACCATCTAGAATAAGTGACCATAAATATTAGTAGTTGTTGATTATGTAATTTAGTTAATATAATTATCAGTTTTTGATCGAATATTACGACGCTGCATTCCGTGAGATAATTACCATAATTAATGTTATAGTTATGCATGGAAACGCAGCTAATTGTTTATTAATGTCAAGTTAGATATTGTTGCCGAGAAGTACCGCTTTTAAGTAAATTATTTTGGAGTATTTATTATTTGAAGGAATCCTCTCGCGGGGCCCGTGAACGTGTATCAGCGCAATAAATCGAAGTATTTTGTACATTTACGTAATGTATTTGTATTTCTTTGTAAATAGCTGACATTTGTTAAGTTTTATGTATTTATTGGTTAAAGTAGAGACATTCTCTCATTAAAGTACAATATTGTATGTAATACCGTTAAATGTAAACGTCAAGTATTTATGTCTGGCTTCTTTGGAGAGTCACCGTAATAAATTTAATTTAGATCTGAAATGTAGTTTGTTTTTGGTAAATCCTAACCTATCCCTATCCTAATAAGACGTAACAACCATGGAATAGAAAAAAACAAGTGGAAGTGGTACACTACACCACATACACTGGAACCGCTGTCGCCAATTGCAGTCGATGTCCCATTCTGCACTACTAACAAACCCTTCTTGCAATTGGATGTGTATTATTGAGATGATTAAACCATATGAATCAAATTTGAAAATAACGAATAATGCGTTAACGACTGCTGCATAGAGTACATTTTATTTTTAGTATTTGTACGCAAGTTATGATTTCCTGCATAACTGTGGCACAGGTCGCCCGCACACGTTTTCTATTCCGTGGTAATAACAATACTTTGGAGCGACTGTAGAGCAGTGTGACGTGTTTAGGATTGTCACAGTGGTGGGAAAATTCATGTTTACATACAAACACCCTTTCGTTTCATTCATAATCTATCCAATATTACTAAAAATACTGATCTAATTTTGATTAAAATTTGGGAATGACAAACCATTCAAAATTTTGCTTGGCACTACATTCGTCACCTTGAACATGCGCCTACTTATTTATGCTGGAAACATTATTTTTCATTCCGCCTCCGTCCACTTGGCTCCCCTAACATTGATCCCCTGGGGGATTCATTTGGATGATTTGTCCAAACAGATCGCCTGGCCAAAAAGAACCATTTTAAGATCCCCTGGGGGATTTATTTGGACTGGGACATATATAAAAAACATAATAAAATAAAAAAAAACACAGGGCTCCCTCATGCTTAGAATATAACCTGCCTCGTCTATTCCCGTTATCCCCCAGTGGTGGATATCGAAACTAACCATATGGCATTGTCCCTCCCTACCTAAGTGACATGTCAAACGTCAGTCATACGTCAACACCTGTCAAGATCTCATCGATATCTTCGTTTTGGATGACAGCTGTCAAACTTAAAAGGGCTATAACTCTTGATCGTAGACTAGTAGTTTATTTACAAAAGTGATAGATCACATCAATATCTTCATTTGAGATGACAGCTGTCAAATTTAAAAGCGATGTGACACTGAAACTATTGATCCAAGACTAGAAGTTTCTTTACAAAAGTGATAGATCTCATTGATATCTTCATTTTGGATGACAGTTGTCAAATTTAAAAGGCTATAACACTGAAATTATTGATTATCGACTTGTAGTTTCTTTACAGAAGTGATAGGTCTCATCGATATCTTCGTTGACAGCTGTCATTCGCTTTTGTGGGGATTACAGGAATAGTCCGATCATTTAGTCAAAATACGTTAGAAAACAAGGTACTTAGCTCATGTCCATAAGTTTGGAAATCGTCTGTTTCCCCACTCCCTACCATTCATCCCCTCCCCTCCCTTCCCACACACCTCCAATCTTCCCTCCCCATCCCTGTACTCACCTCTCACTTCCTGCATTCCCTCTTCCCTCCACTCTCTGCTTACTTTTCCCCAAACTGTCACTTTGACACAAATTAATTAATAGTTGCCTATAATTATGTCGGTAAGTAATTGGTCTTTTGGTTTTGCACAAGTTGTGACTAGGAGTAAAATTAATTTCTCGTGGTCACACCAGAGTGACAAAACTGTGTGACCACGAGTCTGTCGCCGCGGGATCCATGTGGACAAAAAATCCAAATGAATCCCCCAGGGGATCCGTGTGGATAAATAATCCAAATGAATCCCCCAGGGGATCCATGTTAGGGGAGCCAAGTGGACGGAGGCTTCATTCCGGATCAGAATGTTTGATACTTCTGCTTGACGGTTGATAATCTGGCAAAGGTACCTACCACATTACTAAAGAAGATATAGCTGGTCTTACCAAAGAAAGTAATAATAAAAATATAAAGAATTGATTACAGATGATGTCTTCTACAGAATTATTTAATTCAAAACATGGCAGTTTACATTTGTAGGTGCAAATGAGCGTGAAAAAAGGAGGCGGCGGCAGCGACAGCGGCAACGCGCTTGGGAAAAGTTGTCACTAACAACGGAAACGTAGCTAGCAATCAGTACCACTGTTCCCGATCGCCACCACTGGTTGCAAATGGTTCAAATTTTAATAAATATTCCTATTCGCCACCAGTGGGCACTATGACCGTAGTGGCAACTGGGAATGACCCTGTAGACTGGTCATCATACTCCAGTCGCCCAGCAAATTTTCTATGCTCAGGTAGCTAAGCAGTCGATTTCAGCCCAATCCTGGTGAACAATCCTCCAAAACAATTAGACTTAAGTTGCCTTAATTCAGGGGAAGCGCATTACTGAGTAGGTTCCTGCGATAGAGCCTAACAGTTAATTGGAAAATATACCTTTAACTATAAATTATGAATTCGCCTGGAAATTGTTTCTATCATTTTTGCACCCTATGATGGACTGTTTTGATTGAAACATCGTGATAAGTGATTTATTGTGATTGACGGGTCAAGTTACTTGAACAAGACAATGTTATCCCCGCTAGGGGTCGATTGGACCCCACTGAAACGTTGGTGGCGGTTGGGACAAAATCAGTTGACAGTGCGTAAATGGAGAATTCAATATTGTATTTCCAAAAAATATATTAATTAAGAATTTTTGGGAAAGATTGTCGGTTTCTCATACAACACCAGTTTTTCTCGTCATTCCAAAAATACAAACAACAAATTCTATTTTTTTTCGAAACAACGATTCCAGACTTAATTTAATAAAAATAAAGTACATTTGTATGTAAAACCGACAATTCTGACATAACGCTCCATTTATTTATTAAATTATGAAGTTTAGAGGTTTTGTTTTTTGTACAAAAAGGCTCAATGTATTGAAAAAATAATATTGGAATATGTGATAAATCATTTTTAATAAAACTGTACATCATGATTACAATATAATATTTCGTTATTATTTAATTTTAATAGTTAGACTTAATGGACATGGTTGACTCTGGATCGTGAAAATAACATAACACATAGAAATCGACCTAATCATAACAACATATAACTAAATTGTTCAAATCAACAATTGCACTGAGATAGCAGCGTGAGTAACGTGACAAGACAAGAAATATATATTTAATTTATATTAACATATTATATTACACTATACGATTTCCTTGCTGGGCGTGGAGATACCTAACGCTTCCTCATATCCGACTTTAGTTTCGTGTTTATCTGAAAACAAAAGAAAAATCATAGTTTAACTATTCCAGATAAACAAGACATAATAGAAAGTGCTCAAAAACCCGAATGCGAACAGAAAAGAGGCAAAATTGAAGTGAAAATGGTTGCTAACCAACTTTTTAATTGTAATAGATCCTAAATACACAAAAAATATTAAAAAATGCGAAAAATTATCAGAGTATCAGTGCTCTGGCACCATCGTCATCTTAATGTTAAATTATAAGAGTATCAGTGCTCTGGCACCATCGTCATCTTAATGTTAAATTAAAAGAGTATCAGTGCTCTGGCACCATCGTCATCTTAATGTTAAATTAAAAGAGTATCAGTGCTCTGGCACCATCGTCATCTTAATGTTAAATTATAAGAGTATCAGTGCTCTGGCACCATCGTCATCTTAATGTTAAATTATAAGAGTATCAGTGCTCTGGCACCATCGTCATCTTAATGTTAAATTATAAGAGTATCAGTGCTCTGGCACCATCGTCATCTTAATGTTAAATTATAAGAGTATCAGTGCTCTGGCACCATCGTCATCTTAATGTTAAATTATAAGAGTATCAGTGCTCTGGCACCATCGTCATCTTAATGTTAAATTATAAGAGTATCAGTGCTCTGGCACCATCGTCATCTTAATGTTAAATTATAAGAGTATCAGTGCTCTGGCACCATCGTCATCTTAATGTTAAATTATAAGAGTATCAGTGCTCTGGCACCATAGTCATCTTAATGTTAAATTATAAGAGTATCAGTGCTCTGGCACCATCGTCATCTTAATGTTAAATTATAAGAGTATCAGTGCTCTGGCACCATCGTCATCTTAATGTTAAATTATAAGAGTATCAGTGCTCTGGCACAATCGTCATCTTAATGTTAAATTATAAGAGTATCAGTGCTCTGGCACAATCGTCATCTTAATGTTTTTTTGAAAAAAAGATGATTTTCAAATACCTGTTCAATGATACCCCACTTGACATAGTTTGACAACTTTTTTTTTTTCAATTTTGAATTTTGATTACTATCATGTCTTTAGTAGCACTCGCAAGATTAAGACAAATCGATTGACGTAAGAATCATCAAAATCGGTGCACGCGTTTGGTCTAGTGCACACTCGTGAGCAATGAAATCGACTCGGCTCTACGCGCGAAATCAAACGTGTTTTTTCTGGTATTATTATTTAATTTAAAAATTAAATCGATTATTTGAAAGTTGGAAGTTGTCTTCATGAAAAAATAATCTTAAAAATCTGACACTTATTACTGAAAATACGTACAGAAAGAATTAATTCATGAAAATATTGCTCTCCTCGTAACCAAGTTTCGCGCCGCGAATGACAAAAACTGCGAAAAGGAACGTATTTATATTTTAATTTAAAAAAATGACGGTTATTTTTTGCTAGCTTTCAGATTCGCACAAAATCTTATTTGAGATTTTGTGCAAATCTGAAAGCTAGTCGCGCTAGTTATCGCGAAAAAATGTATCCTACGAGTATGTTATTATTATTGTTATGTTATTACTATGATATTTATTATTATCCAAGGATATTAAAAACCAATGCAAATGTAGATAAAGTACCAATGCTCTTGAAGTTTTTTTTAGAGTTATTTCGATGGAATCGAAATAACTGTCAAAAAAACTACCGTTAATACCGGCAAACGTTCCTTACATCGAGTAATCAACATTTTCCAGTTTTCCCGTGGAACTAACAATTTTCCGGGATAAAAAGTACCGTATGTTTTATTCCAGGGTATAAGCTATCTCCATTCCAAATTTCATCAAAATCCGTCCAGCCGTTATCGCGTTAAAGCTCCCCAAACAAACAAACAGACAACGTTTCACTTTTATATATTGGTATGGATTATGGGATGGTAAGCTTTCAGTTTCGACAGGTTTTATTGTGTTTACATATTTTCAGAATTAGAAATAAACAACTGCGCGCTTGAGATCTTGCGTTGATTTAATTGCTCGCAAGTGTAAATGATATAATTGATATATTGGTACTTTAGTAAAAAGTGATATTTCATAATACTATTAATTAGTACTATAATACTAATTAGTACTATAATAGTAATTAGTATAATAGTATTTGTATAGTATGCTAGTAATTAGTACTTTAGTGTCAGTTACCCTTCTTCGAAGATTTGTTCTTTTTGGAGTCTGTTTCGTCTGCCTTCTTTTTTGACTTCTTATGTTTATCAGTCTTTGTGGCCTTCGCATCTTCCGGAATCGAGTCATCCTCTACTGCCTTACGTACTTTGGACTTTTTCTTGCCATTAGATTTAGCTAACAGTACGTGTGCACCATCTTCATTTGTAGCCAATTCTGGCAAAATTAAATCAACTTTTAATTCAACGTTTTGTTTTGATTTCTTTTCCTTCTTTTTCTTGGAAGGCTTGTCGGCGGCTCCTTTGTCGGCGGATTTCTTTTTCGATGGCTTGGACTTTTCTACGAAGCCGGCGGCGTCGGGCGACGGATAGTGGTTTATTCTAGAACTGAGCAATTCGTCTTCGCGCAGAGGTCTGAAAAAGACAGTAAATTGTTAATTTACTAGAAATATCGATATATTCCTAACTGCCCTATTGGTGTGAGAAATAAAAAGCCAACTAACTAATTGCAACAAATATTATACTGATTTATTGTGTTCCTGTTTGAATAACTTGGAAAAGCTGATTGTGACCGTTAAGGTAGATGGAAAAAGACCAAGAGGCAGGAGCCCGTTGCGATGGTCTGACCAAATCCGCACCACACTCAACACCAGTGTCTCCGATTCTATTCATGGCGCATAAAGTCGAAGCAGGTGGAGAGATATCATCAAGGAGACAGTGATGCCATGAATTGATCACGACCACCAGCGTTGGGGAATCAACTTAAGGAGGAGGAGGAGGTATGAACACAGGAACTCAAGGCTAAAAAAACACAAAGACAAAGGCGGCCAACCTATGTGAAACAAACATGTTCGCGGCAAACGGGTGGCCCAAGGGCCACCCCGCCGCACCTTAACCTACTGTCACAGTATAGGGTCCGCCGTGACGTGGACACAAAGGGGACAACGGTACGGACATTTAATGACGTCCCGATGTTCACGGGGACAACGGGACTACACTTTATTCACGCCAATGGGGCAGATGGGAATTTACCGAAATATCAAAATAGAAAAGCTCGCACAGGGAGGTAAGATTTATCTAAGTTATTTTTACAATATGTTAAATGCACCACAGCGTTGTCAATTAAATGTTGTTTTGTCCATAACTACCCAAATAAAACTACGCTTAATTACAAAACATACATATTATTCAAATTATTGTATATTAAAAAAATACAATGGCTATATTAATAAAGCTTGAAGCTCAGTTAGCTGTTAATTAATTAGTTATGTCAACGCTAATTTAAAAAAATGTCTTATAATATAGCTATGACACCATCACTTTTTTCAAAACGTTATATTTCGTTGTGTGGTGTTTTGAAGAAACTTTTTTTTTTCGATAAATTAGTAAGGTTTGTTTTTTAGTATTTTGAGGGTAAATAATAACGGCTTAATTTCGAAGGGCTGTGGGAAACGTTACTGGAGTAGAGATGTCACGAATAGTGATTTGGCTGAATATTAGGTATTCGGCCAAATCACTATTCGTGACATCTCTAGTCCCAAACGCCAAATATTCGGGTGCGGAATGTTCAGAAAAATGCAGTACTTTTTTTTTTGGGATGTTGTTAGGAATAGTTTTAGGAACACCAATAGTGTAAAACCAATTTTGCAGCTTCGAAAGCCCAGTGCTAACGGCGTGGTGCAAGGAAATCCTCGAAATTTTCATTCTCTTTCAGGTTTTGGCTTATAACTTCTAAACGGTGCATCCTACTCAAAAAGTTACCTTAGATCCAACGTCGGCGATCTGAGATGGGGAGCGCAGTATACTATTCCTGATGCGGTCAGATAACCGGACTCCTAAGATACTGTACTCCATAGCTCGCTGGCAAATCCCGAGAGCGGACTTCTGATGATTTGTCAAAGACCATGTCTGAGCCCCGTAGGTGAGGATAGGCAGAACACATACGTCCATGAGTTTCTTCTTGAAAGAGGTTACCTTTCATTAGGTCTTTCATGAACCAATAGCTTTTCCATGCGTTTTCAGTGAGTCGAGCAACTTCTAACGAATAGTGGCCGAATATTCATGGCATCTCTAACTGGGACTACTGGGGTCAATGTGGACAGTAGGGAGACAGAGTTGAATAGGTACGATACATAGTATATGTGATAGCTTTTAAACTTAACTTCTTAACAGCTCAAAAATGTAAAACCCCCGAGGGAGGACGGAATTACCAGGGAACTCCTAGACCCAGAAAAAAAATGCAGCATTTAATTCCGTTCTCTTCTCTGGGAGAACTTCACAGGCATGGAACAGGAGAGTAGTCGTCGTTTTTCAAAAAGTAATAATAATAAAAACCTTCTGAAAAACTATCGGGCTATCTCGCTCTTGAGCCATGTCAACAAGCTATCTTCAAGAGTCATCACGAATCGTCTCGCTCGTAGACTCGACGAATTTCAACAACCAGAGCAAGCTGGGTTTCGAGGAGGACACGGCACCATAGACCAAATTCACACAGTGCGGCAAATTATACAAAAAAACCGAAGAGTATAATCCAGCCCCGGTGCGTTTGTGGACTATGAGAAGGCCTTTGACTCCATTGAGACGTGGTTCTGTCCTGGAGTCCCTGCAGCGATGCCAAGTCGACTGGCGATAAATTCAAGTGCTGAGATGCCTGTATGTCACCGCAACAATGACCGTCCAAGTACAGAATCAGCAGACTAAGCAAATCCTTCTGCATGGAGGAGTGAGACAAGGGGACATTATTTCCCCGAAATTGTTCAAATTGCATTGGAGGATATGTTTAAGACTGGACTGGAAAGGACGTGGCATAAACTTCAACGGCGAGTACATCTCACACTTGAGATTTGCGGATGAAATCGTTATTATGACAGAAACGTTGCAGGACTTACATCAGATGCTGAACGGCCTAGCTGATTCATCTCAACGCATCGGTCTCCGGATGAATTTGGATAAAACCAAGATTATGAACATGTCTTTCCGGAATTGATTGCTGTTCACGGATCTCCTCTTGAAGTTGTTCAAGATATGTTTATCTTGAGCAAACGCTGAAGTAGGGTAAAAACATTGAGAGAGAGGCCCGTAGAAGTTAAATTCTTCAACCAGTGTGTCCTACCTGTTATGACTTATGGAGCTGAGACGTGGACTCTCACGGTACGACTAGTTCACCAATTCAAAGTCGGTCAGCGTGCTATGGCATGGGCTATGCTCGGAGTTTCTTTGAGAGATCGAATGCGGAACGAGGTGATCCGACAGAGAACCAAAGTTGTCGACATAGCCCATAGGATTAGCAGGCTGAAGTGGCAGTGGGCTGGTCATATTTGCCGAAGGACCGATAACCGTTGGGGTAGGTACACGTGTTCTTGAGCGGAGACCGCTACTCGGCAAACTTAATGTAGGACGCCCTCCGGCTAGGTGGAACGACGACATACATAAGATGGCTGGCGGCGGTTGGAAAAGAAGAGCCGAAGATCGGGTCAGTGGCGTGCTTTGGGAGAGGCCTATGTCCAGCAATGGACTGATGCGGGCTGATAATGATGATGATGCTAGTATAAGTTGTAACTCACTGTTCGAGGTCCAAATCCAGCGCTCGGTGCGGGTCGTCGGGCGGCGGCGCGGGCTCCTCATCCGAAGGTGCCGCGCCCTCCGGCATTTCGCCGCCCTCTTCTACAGTCGGGCGGACGGTCACCTCCTCTGCGGAACACGGTACAATGTGATGTCAAACGCTACGCTAGCCCAATGATAGCTATAACATAAACATGGCGATGAAACAGTGTCAGCCGAACACGCTCTCAACACATTAAAAAATATTGTCTCTGCAAGTTATTTTTTGGCCAAACTTTAAAACCCGCGACTAATTATAATTATCTGTCTTATAATGTTCAAAGTCTATTTCAAAGTTTCTTGATGCCACAATATAGCCCTTTGAAGGTACCGCCCACATAACGCCTCGCTACAGTATACCAATGTTGTCCCTAGGGACAGTAGAGTAAACGAATCTTTTGGTACTTTAATCACACAAAAATGTATATTTTTTCTTCGTAATTTGAAAGCGCAAAAACGTTAACCGTTCCACGATCTTCAACTGCAATAGTCGCAACATGGCCGGTTTTTCTAACGAACGTGGCCACCATCTTCTTTGAAGTGCTTCGAGAACGAACAACTTTAGTCGGCTTTGGCTCGTCTTGAAAGACCCAGATTGTAGATTGTTGTTTGGAATCAGGATCGTAGGCATAGATCTAAGATTCGTCACCACTGATGATGTCGTAGACGTGATTTGACTCTCCTCGGTTGAACCTTTGCAGAGTTTTCTTACACCATCTGACGCGGGCCGCCTTGTGATCGTCGGAAAGCAGATGCGGTATCCAACGGCAAACTAGCTTTCTCACACCAAGCGCTTCATGCAAGATCTTCTGAATGGTTGTCCCTGAGATGCCTAATAGAGCCTCTATTTCTCGATACGTCACATGAAAATCTTCGAGAATTAGTTGTCTCACAGCAATGATGATATCTTCAGTGAAGGCGGATTTTGGGCGTCCTTTGCGAGATTTGTCACTAACACTAGTATGTCCACGCTGGAATTCTAAATACCAGCGTTCGACAGTCCGCAGACATGGGCTTCATCAATGAACACAGATGTTAGCTCTTCAAAACACTGAAGCCGTGTCAGGCCTCTTCTAAAGTTGTTGAAAATTATTGCACGAACATTTTCCTTAGTTTTTTCCTTCAGTTCCGTACGTAACCTGACAGATTCCAATAACACTGTGACTAAACAATAGCATTAATCCTAAAACTGTTTCGAGATTCAAAATTTAAACACATTCGAATATAGAACAGTTCCAAATTCAAAATTGCCGGGAAATATGGAATCGACAGAACTTAAAAGGCATGCCGCGTACACCAGTTTTTAAGTAAAAACCTAAGTCCAACAGTGAAAATCGCATCGCAATCGGTCCAGTAGTTTTAACGTGATGCGCGAACAGACAGACATTAAAAGTGTGGTACTAAGTATTGAAGGCCAATTACTTCATTTTCTTAGGCCTACTTTACCAAAACTAAATAGAAAGAAATAAAAATTAATTTAAAAAAAACTACAAATCATATAAAACTTAAAACAAATAAATAATTCATTTTTTGTGGTCTGTGCCAGGTAACTGTAACATCTATCTATACTTATAATAACACTGTAACGGGTCCAATTCTGTACATTGAAGATATTTTGAAATTTTCTTCTGAACTCTATATTCGATACTGAAGCCAAAACTGTAATTTTCTTCATTTTTGTCTGTTTGTCTGTCTGTCTGTATCTTGGCTAGGCATCACGCCGAAACTACTGAATGAATTTATATGAAACTTTGTATGATTTGAGTTCATACTACGAGGTAGGACATAGGATATTTTCATCCCGAAAAATTAAACGGTTCCCGCAGGATAGGGGTTGAAAGTTATTTAAATAAACACTCACCTGAAACTACTGGACGGATTTTGATGGACCTTGGTACAGTCATAGTTTATATGATGGGTGAAAATTGAGAATACTTTTTATCCCGAAAAAGTAAAGGGTTCCTGAGGGATAGGGGTCTAAATTCTGTACATTGAATATGTTTTCAAATTTTTTTTGAGGCTGTGTTATGTTCGTACTGAAGCCAAAACTGTTTTTTTTTTTTTAATTTTCTGTTGTCTGTCTGTCTGTATCTTGGCCGCGCATCACGCCGAAACTACTCAATACGAGGGCTGTTTGATAAGTCGTTTTAAAAAGTAAAAAATATATATATATTTGTTTAAAAATATATATATATTTACATTTATTTGTCAACATAGTCTCCTTTGAGGGCCAAACACTTGTTCCAGCGAGTTTCCAATTTTTTAATCCCCTCCAAAAAAATACGTTTTGTCGAGGTCTTCAAAATAGCCGTTTACACCTGCGATGCAGTCCTCATTTGTCCTTTTCAGATTTGGGAATAGGTAATAATCGCACGGAGCTAGGTCCGGCGAATACGGAGCATGCGGAACCAGCTCGAAGCCCAAATCGTGAATTTTGGTCATTGCAATAGCTGACGTGTGCACTGGGGCATTGTCTTTATGAAACAGGACTTTCTTGGGGGACAATTTTGGTCATTTTTTCAACAATTCGGCATTAAAACGGTCCAATAACTCTGCGTAATAACGGCCAGTGATAGTCTTTCCCTTTTCCAAGTAATCAATCATAATGATTCCTTCGCCATCCCAGAAGACTGTCGCCATCACCTTCCCAGCCGACAAAACAGTCTTGGCCTTCTTTGGGGCACGTTCACCAGTCGCCATCCATTGTTTTGATTGCTGTTTTGATTCAGGTGTATAATGATGGACCCAAGTTTCGTCCACAGTGACAAATCTACTCAAAAAATTCCGAGAATTACGCTTCATCATATCCAAACACAGTTTTTAAATTCGCTTTCGTTCGCGTTTTTGTTCGATTGTCAACAAACGTGGCACCCATCGTGCAGACAGCTTTGTCATACCCAAATCTTCATGCAGGATTTTATGTACTCGCTCAGTGGAGATGCCTGTGTTCTCAGCTATTTCACACACCTTCACTCGGCGGTCGTCGAGTACAATATTATGGACTTCTTCAACAACATCCTCAGTACTGACTTCGATTGGGCGACCAGAGCGTGGAGCATCAGATGTGCTTGACCGACCACTTTTAAAATCATTTATCCAGTTATAAACAGTCTGCAACGTTGGTGCGTTAGTGCCATGAACAGAATCAAGTTCAGTTTTTATTGTGACAGCACTGCAACCCTTCATAAAAAAATGTTTTATAACGGCAAGAAATTCAGATTTTTCCATAGTTGTTGAAAATTTACGAGTGATCACAGTTAAACAATGGTTAAACTGACAAAAACTTGTTTATTTTTTTGCTGAATTTTAGACAGTCTTCATTTGAAAGATGTTAATGCCATTTACCAGAAAAAAGGTTTAATAAATAGTTTTTAAAAGGACTTATCAAACAGACCTCGTACTACGAGATAGGACATAGAATACTTCTCATCAATAAAACATTATTAAAATTCGTGCCTGTCTGTTTGTCTTTTAGTCTGTTCACGCATCACGTATAACCTAACCTATAACCATTTTTACATAAAATAGGTTACCACAAATAAGTTATTTTAACGTAGGACTAAACCAACCAACACGTGAAGTTTAATTTTTTAAACGTTGCTGTTTCACCGTTACCCAATTGTACCGCCAACTAAGTATATTCTAACGTTCATTTTTCTTTAAAAACTACTAGACCGATTGCGATGTGGTTTGACTTAATAATTGGTGTACTTATTATCTCAATCCGATGAGTAGGAGCCGAGCAGTTGATAAACAATTTTTGACGGCTGAAGGAATTTAGTTTAAATGTTGGTATATTGGTATTTTAGGTCTTGTAATATTAATATAGTCCTTTTAACCTAGAAAAATGGCCACGCGTGCGAAGCCGGGGTACAGCTAGTACTTAATAACTTTAGTGGTTTGGACGTAGCACAGACCTAAAAAAAAAGATTATTTATTTCTTTAAGTTTTATACGATTTAAAGTGGTTTTTTTTAAATTAGTATTTTTTTATTTCTAGGCTATCATTAGTGTCTGCCGATAAAATAACTGAGGTATCGTCAGTGTACTGAATGATGTCTCCTTCTATTTCCAAGATGGATATGTCATTTACAAAAATCAGAAAGAGTACAATGCCCAGTGATGAACCTTGTGGAATGTTTATTTTTATATAATTAGTTGCAGACTTGTGCAGTTTGTTATTAATTTTAATTTCTACAGTTAATTCTCTATATCTATACTTATAACAAAACTGTAACAGGTTCAATTCTGTTCATTGAAGTTTATTTTTTGTTGGGTTCTCTATACTCGATACTGACGCCAACATTGTATTTTTTTTTCATTTTTGTCTGTCTGTCTTTATCTTGGCCGCGCATCACACCGAGCTACTGAATGAATTCAAATGAAACTTGGTATGATTTGAGTTCATACTACGAGGTTAGGACATAGGATACTTTTCATCCCGAAAAATTAAAGGGTTCCCGCAGGATATTAGTTGCAAGTTATTTAAAAGAGCACATATCACGCTGAAACTACTGGACGTTTTTGATGCAACTTGGCACAGTCATAGTTTATATGATGGGTTAAATTAAGGATATTTTTCATAATTAAGGATTTCTGCGGGATGGGAGTCCAAAGTTATGTTAATTTTGAAGTAGTAAATATCTATAATTATAATAAAGCAATAAGTACGAAAGAGTCTGTACAAAGAAGATAATTTTATAAAAATAGTCCATGGTACTTAAATTAAGCGATTGTTTTTTTTTTAAATTGTGTCTATCTGTCTGTATGTTTGTTTGTTCGCGCATCACAATAATATCTACTAGATCGATTGCGATGCAATTTTCACAGTTAGATAGCTTAGTTAAGGTATTAACATACCTTCGCTGTCTGACTCCGACGTATGCTTATTCTTTTTGCTCTTCCGCTTTTTCGTCGGTCGCTTCTCCTTTTTCTTCTTAGTGGAGCTCTCACGTGACGTCATGTACTTATCAGATCTTTTAGCTGAAATAATAAAAAATAACACTTACTAAGCAAAAATGATTATTCATCCGAAAAAATAAAGGAAGTGTGTTTGTTCCTCTTTCACATGTGATTTTTTGCTTAGGTATACTTCAAGGACCGAAGAGTGAGAGTTCATCATCATCATTGACCAGGCAGGTGAAACCGTAGGGCGCAGGTAGTTGTTTATAATTATATGAAATGCAGCGCCGAATCATATAACCGAACTCTGCATCTTAACCAGGGACAGGTTTTTATCGCTATGGCCAGCCTATATGCCTTAAGAATTTTATAGCCGAACTCTGCGTCTTAGTCAGGGACAGGTATTTATCGCTATGGCCAGCCTATATGCCTTAAGAATTTTATAGCCGAACTCTGCGTCTTAGTCAGGGACAGGTATTTATCGCTATGGCCAGCCTATATGCCTTAAGAATTTTATAGCTAAACTCTGCAACTTCATCAGAGACAGGTTTTTATCGCTATGGCCAGTCTATATGCCTTAAGAATTTTATAGCCGAACTCTGCGTCTTAGTCAGGGACAGGTATTTATCGCTATGGCCAGCCTATATGCCTTAAGAATTTTATAGCTGAAATCTGCATCTTAATCAGGGACAGGTTTTTATCGCTATGGCCAGCCTATATGCCTTAAGAATTTTATAGCTGAAATCTGCAACTTAATCAGAGACAGGTTTTTATCGCTATGGCCAGCCTATATGCCTTAAGAATTTTATAGCTGAACTCTGCATCTTAATCAGAGACAGGTTTTTATCGCTATGGCCAGCATATATGCTTTAAGAATTTTATAGCTGAACTCTGCATCTTAATCAGAGACCGGTTTTTATCGCTATGGCCAGCCTATATGCCTTAAGAATTTTATAGCCAAACTCTGTATCTTAGTCAGGGACAGGTTTTTATCACTATGGCCAGCCTATATGCCTTAAGAATTTTATAGCCGAACTCTGCGTCTTAGTCAAGGACAGGTTTTTATCGCTATGGCCAGCCTATATGCCTTAAGAATTTTATAGCTAAACTCTGCAACTTCATCAGAGACAGGTTTTTATCGCTATGGCCAGCCTATATGCCTTAAGAATTTTATAGCTGAACTCTGCATCTTAATCAGAGACAGGTTTTTATCGCTATGGCCAGCCTATATGCCTTAAGAATTTTATAGCTAAACTCTGCATCTTAATCAGAGACCGGTTTTTATCGCTATGGCCTGCCTATATGCCTTAAGAATTTTATAGCTGAACTCTGCATCTTAATCAGGGACAGGTTTTTATCGCTATGGCCTGCCTATATGCCTTAAGAATTTTATAGCTGAACTCTGCATCTTAATCAGAGACAGGTGATTATCGCTATGGCCAGCCTATATGCCTTAAGAATTTTATAGCTAAACTCTGCATCTTAATCAGAGACCGGTTTTTATCGCTATGGCCTGCCTATATGCCTTAAGAATTTTATAGCTGAACTCTGCATCTTAATCAGGGACAGGTTTTTATCGCTATGGCCTGCCTATATGCCTTAAGAATTTTATAGCTGAACTCTGCATCTTAATCAGAGACAGGTGATTATCGCTATGGCCAGCCTATATGCCTTAAGAATTTTATAGCTGAACTCTGCATCTCTGACAAGTTTTATCGGTATGTAGATATTATGGATCACGTGCGTGCAGTCACGGCGAGCGCGCGGCACGCACTGATTTTAGGAGCCACTGTCGGTATTCAAGGTTGGAGATACGCGTCCGTACCAAAATTTATGTGAGTCGGCCCTAGCACAATTGATTAAAGTTCACATTTCCATGCTTTGGAGACGAGTTGGTGTTGAGTTGTTACAGTTATACTCACCGTGCACTTGGAGCGGAACTTCAAGCGCGATTTCGGCGACCGGTATGTCGTCCTGCTGGTAGAGGCGCGGCGAGTCATCCTTCAGGTAATGTGGGTTATTCGCCTGCTCCTGCCGCCGCGCCTCGCGCAACTGTAATGTCGCACAGTAGATGGAGGGTTCAATAGATCGAATATTACCGCGAAAACGAGACGCATGTATGCTAAAAATAAGCAAGAGTGAGAGAGATACAGTGTTTCTCTTTTTTTCAATAGAAACCTAATATTTCTATCTCATACTGCCTCATATGGCCGGCGTATGTGATTTTTACATGATACTTTTTTACCCTCGAACGCGAAGGGATGGGTGTTATAAGTTTAGAATGTATGTGTGTATATGTTAGTCTGTGGTATCAGAGCTCCCAAACGAATGGATAGATTTTAATGCGGTTTTTTTTTTCTTGTTGATCGATATGGTTCTTAGGTATAATGGGGGTCGGGATCGTAGCTCCCATACGAATGAACTAATATTGATGCGTTTCTCTTTGAAAAATGATGAGATCGAGATGGTTCTTTAAATAGGGGGTTAAATTTTTTTTTATTTGCGCTTGTTTAAAGTAGAATACCGTTGAACATAGTAGGGTTTTGGAAGATGGATTGCCAAAAGGAAACTCCGAAATTCGGTTTCAGAATGTTGATGTTCCCTACGGCTGTTCCTAGATAAAGTTGTAGCGTAAGGTTTGGATGGACTTTGGTGGATAGTGCAGTTTATGTTCAGGATTAAGTTATGGTTTGTGCTGTGGTCCAACGAGCAGCGCTTATGCGACTACCACTGCTTTAGGTTCAGACTGTACACTAAGTATAAAGGAGCATGTTACCATCTCCAGTTCCTCCGGTGTGAACTGCGCGGTGGGGCGCGGGTCGTGGTGCGGCGGCGCGAACACGGCACCCTCGCCACCACCGCCCTCCTCCTCCGAGCTGGAGCTGTCGTCCGACGAGCAGCGCTCGTGCGACAACCACTGCTCCAGGTTCAGACTGTAACAATAAACCTTTGTTAACGATTATACTAAGCTAACTATAACGTCAACTTAACCTAGCTTATCGTTTTTTTTAAAGGATTTCAGATTGGATTACATATCCTCATTCCCATATCTTTAGAGGTTTGAAACTTATTTAAAAGAACACGTATCACACTGAAACAACTGAACGGATGCAACTTGGAAAAGTCATAGTTTATATGATGAGTTAAAATTGAGAAAGAGTTTCTGCGGGTCCAAACTTGTTAAGTGTGAAGTAATCAATAATATATTTTTGGAGGATACTGATGATGCCAAACCTGCATTTTTTTCATTTTTGTCTGTCTTTCTGTATCTTGACACTGAATGAATTCAAATGAAACTTGGTATGATTTGAGTTCATACTATGGGGAAGGACACTGGATACTTTTTATCCCTATATTTAGTATGATTCCTTTGGAAGAGGGAATGAAAGTCAAAATGTGTACTTAGTTGTAATTCATTAACGCGTAGTCAGATTTCATTCATTACTTTTTGTTAGAAAGTGCATCCACTTTAAAGATTGTCATATAAATATTTCAAGATTATCGGTTTTGTAGTTTAGAAATTACAGACATCACAGCCCGCATGTTATGTCCAAATTATTTGAAACCCGAAATGTACAGGAACGTTTAAACGTACGGCTTATCTTAAGCTAGCCTTCACACTTTATCATATAGGATTAATGGATATAGGCCGGTCACCATAGACACAAAAATCGCGTTAGGTCGCAAAATCTTAAAAGTTTTAGGATAGATACCAATAGTGTAAAACTAAATTTGCAGCTTCGAAAGACCTGAGCTAACTTCGTGGTGCACGATAGAAATCGAAATTTTCGCACTTTTTCAGATTTTGGCTTATTACTTCTAAAAAATGATTCGCACGGAAAAGTTATCTATTACAGTTAAAAAAAAAGTTATCTATAAAGAAGACAATTTTTTTTATAATTTGAGCCCAACCGCAGCTCTATTATTTTTTGAAAATCCTGAGATGCAGTACTTCAAACATTCGGCATCTTGCCTAAAAACGCTAAAATTGTAGTTTTAGCCGCCTTCAGAGCAGAATATCGGCTAAAATACTCATTCTACGAGGAAAGTCATGGGAAAAAGTTGTAGAACAGTTATTTAACTTTATATATTAAAGTTAAATAACTGTTCTACAAATATTGTGCTGTACTCTGTTCAGCACAATATTTGGCCGTGGCGGTCTCTGCTTAGAATAAGACCCCGCCAAATCCTCCCGTGGATGTCGTAAGAGGCGACTAAGGGAATACACACCGGAAGATGGGCAGCAGCGTCCTCCGAGCACATATTTGTTACACTGCGGTCACCAATCCGCCTGCCAAGCGTGGTGACTATGGCAAAAACCTATGGCATACCCCGAGATCCAAAACCCTGCCCAAATCCAAAACCCCGAGAGCTTTCAGTTGGAGCTCAAAAATATCTTCCAAATCCTTACCGAATGCGATACAGTGGACGATCTAAAGAACGGGCTGGTGGAAATTGTTCACGCTTTTGGGTCGGAATTCTTTAAGACCCCCCGGAAAAATAGAACACAGAAACTCTCTGAGCATACACTCAAACTTATGGCAGAATGAGGCGAGATGAGGCTGCATTCTTCAGTGGATATGTCGAGTTACAGCTTGCTTAATAAACAGATCTCCAAGTCAATGCGACACGATTTGCGTTCGTATAATACTACTTGTATTAATTAAGAAAGCAATACAGCGGAACAAGGACTCCAAAGTGTTCGCAAGAGATCTGTCTATTGGGCAAAGCCTGTTGACTAAGCTGAACACTGACAGTGGCAGCATCGTTTCGTGGAAGCTAGAGATTTTGAGTGAGCTCGAGAAGTTCTATGGACAATCATACACCTCATCGCGTAGTCCACCTAGCACGACCACAGAATAAATAATAGTACAAGTACAGAAGGCTAACTGAGTAAAGTCATTTAAATAAATAGCGACTCTCGCTACAACTCTATAAAGTGCAATTTAACTCGCACGGCGCTGCGAGCTTTCAATTATATTTACCTAGAAGGCGCTCGCCCACCGCGTGCAGGGTAGAATGCACCGCGCATATCACAACGCGCGAGAACTTCCATTGCTCTAACCGTTTCAGAATCGCTCTGTCCCTTTTTCGCTCGGTAGGGTTGTATTAAGATATTATGACTAGGTACTTGTACTATTAATTATTCTGTGATATGTTATGACTTAGATATTGTAACAGAATAAATAAGTAATAATGTATTATGTTATTACTTATTATTATAAATTAAAATAGTTATATTACATACAATGACATTCTTATCAGAATAGACCTACTACCTCATTTTTACTACCTACCTATCCCGTTTTCAGACCGCCGATAACTTTAGTGAGATACCTACCTACGTGTCGTTGGTTGATTATGATTATATCCTATAGGTATTGCACTTTGATGAATAAAGGTGCCTGTCTGAATTCCATGCTTTTTAATGAGTGAAAAATAAATTGCTACCTACGTAATAAAAGGTATTAAAAGTATGTAGGCTACTTAATAAGTCAGCACAGTAATTCATTTTCCGATCAACAATACCTACTATAATCAATTATAAAATTACGTTGATCGATTTAATAAACGACTTTATTTCTGCGCGGAAAAAGCTTAAATATGCGTAGCTTCGGTATGGAACACAAATGAAATAACATAAAACTATAGGAACCTACGTAATAAAAAAATATCAATATCTAACTACATAACTAGGACCTATTATAGGTATTACAATTTATTACCTTTCAATATCCTTTGGAAGCGTAAAGAATGACAATTCGTCATTTCTATCTCTATTCAAACAGCCGAATGCTATGCAGTACTTTCTAGCTTTCTTCTTGGTACTCATAATTAAAACACGAATAAAGTTTGTCAATAACTTTACGTAAGTAGGTGCTCTATCGCTAAGTACAAGGCGCGCGACTCATCGAGCGCACGCTTGACACTCGACTGAACGGACCCGAATATTGGGTCCTTGAATTTATTTGTACTTGTTGCGGAATGCGACCGCCCTGGCACGACTAGCGATGCAAGAGCCCGTTTGACCCGACATTATACTGAAGATATCCCGGACGTCAGTCTATACTAGATCAGAATGACTCTCAAACAGCTTAAGAGTAACAAGGCACCAGAGGAGGACGGAATAACGACGGAGCTACTGAAAGCGGGTGGAACACCGGTACTTAGTCCTTCAGAAGCTGTTCAACTCCGTCTTCCTCGAGGGTACTACGCCCAGGCGCGGCCCGAAGGGGGGGGGTGTCATAGGGCCCCCCCCCCCCCACCCCCATCGTACACGTCAAATTGAAAAATCGTCTAAAAATATAAGAAAAAAAAAGATCAGCAACAAAGAACGACGTTTTTTATTTCTTTTATGGAAAAGTCGATATGACTCATTTTAATAAAGATTCCATAATATATTCTACCTGCATAATTTATTGGTTTATTGGAAAGATACTCACGGTAATTCGTTTAAAAAGCGTTGAAAATAGGGATGGACACTAAGAAAAAACATGACTGACCTAAAGGACAGACTTTCTGCGGATACGATGAACCTTTACGCATTAGGCATTTTTATGCCACAATCTGGCGTATTTACCCTAGGGCCAAAAGGGCCATGGCCCGGGGCGGCAGGCGGCGGAAGCCGCCTCTTGCAGCTTGTGCTCATCTTTAGGCGCCTTTCGTACTACTACAACTAACTTTAATTTTATTGCGTACAACTAACTTTAATTTTATTGCAATTTGTCTTGACTTGCCAGAAATTTAGTAAAGTTAATACCTAAAAATTTCGCAATCGCTACGGTCGCACTTATTTACTTGGAGTCATTCATATGATTTGAAATCATATTATGTTAAATTTACTTGGAGTCATTCATATGATTTGAAATCATATTATGTTAAATTTACTTGGAGTCATTCATATGATTTGAAATCATATTATGTTAAATTTTTACACTAATACAAATACCTCAACATTTTCGCGATCGATATGCTCGCGCTTTATGATAAATCTATCCTTTTTACATCATTTTGAATTATGTTTTAGTTTTACACTTCAAGAAATAGCTAAAAAAAATGCGCTGGCTTTTTACTATGATCTATCCTTTTAAAATGATTTGAAACGATGTTTCATTTTGAGCTGATAGAATTGTTTAAAAATTTCGCGCTCGCTTCGCTCGCGCTTAATTATTATCAGTGTCATTCGTTAACCATTTAGTGCATCACAAAAAAAAGTGTTTTAATTTTTTGTACTTAAGGGCTATTTTCATTAATAAAAGAATTTCACTTTTTAGAGTTCCTTACGTCCGAATGAAAAACATGGAACCTCTTATAGGATCACTTGTGTGTGTGTCTGTTCGTTTATCACAGCTAATTTGCTCCGAATGTAATGGACCGATTTCTGTGATCCAAACACGTGTAACATCTCTTCACGTGAATTCACTCGCACTTGTCCGGTTTTTTCTATAATTTATAGGCCAGCAAACCTTGTAGGACCGGGGTGCCAAATCTTAAAATAAGACTCACGCCCGAATATCATCTATAGATTTCAAAGTGGAAACGGGAGCTCAAAAAAAAATTCACTCAAAATTTCCTATGTGGTAGTGTTTCTACAATCGAAGTTTGCGACGATGATACCCAAATATAAAGACTGCTGAAAACTCTGGCAACCCTTCCTATAAGCGGTGCGACGGCAGAGAGATCATTTTCTACGTCTTCTAAGACGTGTAAAAACTTGGTTGATAGCAAACATGTTAGAAGAGAGGCTGACACGCTAAATATTCATCCAGAGATGACCCCAGACATCTGCAATATTATCAGCCGATTTTCAAATAAAATTCGAAGACTTCCATTTGTTTTATAATGTGTGTATTAAAGTCTAATTTACTCGACATATTTTATTATTAGTGATCCCCTCCAAAATTTCAGGCTGCGACCGCGCCTGACAACGCCAGAGGCGTGGCACAGGAGCGTAGTGGTTTTGTTCTTTAAGAAAGGTGACAAAACCCATTTCGATGCTGAGCCACGTCTATAAGCTGTTTTCGAGAGTAGTTACAAACCGTCTCGCTCGTAGGTTTGACGACTTTCAGCCTCCTGAACAAACTGGATACCGGAAAGGCTTTAGCACCGTAGACCACATCCATAAGCTTCGCCAGATTATACAGAAGACCGAAGAGTAAAATCGGCCACTATGTCTAGCGTTTGTGGACTACGAGAAAGCCTTTGATTCAGTCGAGACCTGGGCAGTGCTACAGTCATTACAGCGGTGCCAGATTGATTTCTGGTACATCGAAGAGTTGGAGTGTTTGTACAGCAAGGCCACCATGACAGTCCGTCTTCAGGATCATAGCACGAATTCTATCCAGTTGCAAAGACAGGGATACATTATTTCTCCGAAACTGTTCACCTCTGCACTGGAAGATATATTCAAGCTTCTGAACTGGAACGGATATGGTGTTAAAATCAATGGCGAATACATCACTCACCTTCGATTTGCTGATGATATAGTCATCATGGCAGAAACCCTGGTAGACCTAAGCACAATGCTCAGTGACCTCAATATTGTTTCCCAAAAGGAGGGTCTTAAAATGAACATGGGCAAGACGAACATCCTGTCAAAAGCCCATGTCGTACCCATGCCGGTTTATGTTAGGAACGATATTATCGAAGCTGTTGATCACTATATCAACAAAAAGAAAAATAAAAATATAAAGAAAATAAGGAATAAAAATTAATCCCAATAATGTTCTAATTCAATTAATAGATAAATTAAATAAATTAGTGGAGGTGTCAAAAATTGAAAATAAATTTCTTATCATTTTCAATTAAAATTATTTATTTTTTCTACTTAGGTCAGACGATCCGACTGGGTAGATCCAACTTCGACAAAGAGGTCAACCGACGAATCCAACTCGGATGGGCAGCGTTCGGGAAATTACGCCAAATCTTCTCGTCGCAGATACCGCAGAGCCTCAAGACGAAAGTTTATAATCAGTGCGTGTTGCCAGTGATGACATACGGCACTGAGACGTGGTCGCTAAAGAAAACACAACTCATACACAAGTCTCATACATGTAGTTGGTCTCATACACAAGCTCAGAGTTGCGCAGCATGCAATGGAGAGAGCTATGCTCGGTGTTTCACTACGTGATAGAATCCGAAATGAGGAAATCCGTAGAAGAACGAAGGTTATCGACATAGCTCTCAGAGTTTGCAAGTTGAAGTTGAAGACTATATGGCCTGCCCGGCCATATAGTTCGCAGAACCGATAACCGCTGCGGAATAAAGGTTCTCGAATGGCGACCACGAACAAGCAAGCGAAGTATGGGGAGACCACCCACACGATGGACCGACGACATTGTAGCCATCGCAGGAAGTCGGTGGATGGAGGTGGCACAAGATCGCTCGTCATGGCGCTCTTTGGGGGAGGCCTATGTTCAGCAGTGGACTTCTAAAGGCTGACATGATAAGCATAAGCGAAACTTTGTAGGACCAAAAGTTCCCCTGTAATCAGGACAAAACGAAAAATTAAGGATATCGAATTTTTCAAGATATGTAAATTGTTATTACTATTGTACAGTTATCTATTTTAATATTATTAAAGTGGTATCACATTTATAAAGTTGATTTATTTACAGTGTATCACCCCTACTATAACATTTATTTAAATCGTGTCTGTCTGTTTGTCTGCGTCTGTTTATTTGTTCGCGCATCACGTAAAAACTACCGCACCGATTGTGATGCGTTCAATGATGAATAGCTTAGGGTTTGACTTAAAAACTGGTGTTCTTGGTATCTCAATCCGATGTGAAGAAACGGAGCAACCGATAAAAAACTTTTTGATGGCTGAAGGAATTTTGATCTGATGTTGGTATATTGGTAGTTTGTCTTGGAATAGTACATAGAGTACTTTTAACCTAGAGAGATGACCACGCGTGCGAAGCTGCGGGCACAACTAGTGTCAATTTAAAAATAAACACGCTCCCGGCCAAAAACGAACTTATACCAATAAATTATATATTGTTGGAAAGTGCTCATCAAGGCCTTCAATTTGATACCTATATTGTAAAATACGAAGTTTTTTCGCATATGATAATGGCCATACTACCAAAATAAAGATTTAAAAAACAATATAGCTTGTTACCCGGGATTCTAACGATATCCCATAAATCCAAATCTGCCCCCCGATTCAGAACCCGTCGATAACTCAGTTGTCGATCGTTATGACAACTTTTTTTTTTTGACGACCGGTTGTCTAGTGGCTAGAGACCCTAGGTACGAAATCGAACGGTCGCGGGTTCGAATCCTGCAAGGTGCAATAATTTTTGTGATGAGCAGAAATGTTTGTTTCCGAGTCATGGATGTAATATTCGTATCTATGTATGTTTATCCGTTACCTAGTGCACATAGCACAGGGTATCCTAGTCTGGGGCTAGGTAATTGGTGTGGAATTGTCCCGAATATATTATATTATTATTATTATTATATGGTATTATTTATTCTGTGGATTCGGATTGAAATCGTTCAATTCAATACATTTTTCATTCTCAATATCGAATCGAATCGATTCGGTTCGTTATCGAAAGGTTCTGAATCGGGGGGCTGTTCAGGCATTTAAAAGTTATGGTGGATTAAAGTAACTCACGTAAAATACATGTAAGTCGTGTAAAAAGGATAAAATATTAAGAAATGCTTGAATCCAAAGTTATTAATTGCCTACAATCCGAATTACCCGTAGCATAGAAGAAATAATAGTACTAACGTACAGAAGGCTCACTCCGCTATGACAATTAAATAATAAGCGGCTCTTGCCGCCACTCAATAAAGTGCAATTCAGTTCGCACGACCTTGATGCGTATCATTTTATATAAATCTCTCTTTCTAACGCGTAAGTCTATCTCAGTATCTCGCGGCAAGCCACGGATAGAGTAACGCGGGCTTTACAGAAATTAGCACGCGCAAGTACATCGAGTGAGACAGGCCTGCCCGCAGTTAAAGACTCAAGTTGTGATCGGAACATTCCATTCCCTTGGTGGTTCCCATGGTGCATTCCCTTCAACGTTCAGCCGTTGACTTTTGTGACTCCCTGCATGTACTCACTCTGCAGGCACGGGTACTTTCTTCTGCGCTCTAGGCGCGACGGGCCTCAGCTCGCCGTCGAACAGGT
The DNA here is from genome assembly GCA_946251855.1 of Alsophila aescularia. Lineage (NCBI taxonomy): Eukaryota > Metazoa > Arthropoda > Insecta > Lepidoptera > Geometridae > Alsophila > Alsophila aescularia. The sequence goes on from OX276379.1 coordinate 42,843,320, forward strand.
CCGCCAGCTCGTCGATGAGGCCGCCGCTGAAGCCCGCCGACGTCTTCTCGCCGTTCATTTCCACTTCATTTATTTCCTTCTCTAGGCCATTGCTGAAATAACAAGTTATTTATTACACTGTTATCGTTGATATTGGAATTAGTTTTGAACCCACGAACCCGAAAAGAGAGGGGTGTTATAAGTTTAGGGTGTGTATGGGTTTATGTATATATCCGTGTGTTTGTCTGTGGTATCGAGCTTCCAAACGAATGTACATATTTTGTGCGTTTTTTTTTCTGATTGAATGCTGATGTGATCGAGATAGTTCTTAGCTAAAATGGGTTGGGATCATAGCTCCCAAACGAATGGAAATTACGGAAAATTTTACGTACCATCAGCACAAGATGCGAATTACTAGTTTAAAAACCATTTCGTTTGCAGCAAAAAGGTACAGAAACGTGGCCTTTTATTGTTTTATTACAAGCCCGCCTGCTATTGTATTCTATAAGGTCTGCGACCGGACTGATGCAGTATTTCCGAGTTTTAGCAGATAACTTCCGAGACATAAACTTCCGTTGCAACTTCTGTATTTGTTGTATGTTTGTCGTATGAGGTAGTGCTGGCCTCTGGTGTCAGAGTTTGTCAGGCCGTTCGAGGGCCTCAAACATGGCTTAACGACTGCTACCTATCAAAAACAGCCGGGACCGACAGTTTAACGTGCCCTCCGAAGCGCGGAGCGATGGAAACGACACATAACTTAGTCTTTTTTGGTAACATTCGCCATACCCTAAGCATTAACTATGCAACTGTAGAATAGATAACACCCAAACAGTTAAAAAAGTAAATTGTCAAGAGAAAAAAAAACACGACTGCCTTGCCAAAAACGAACATTAAAAAATGATGTAAGGATTCTAACGATAGGGTAAGATGCCCCATCTTACCCTATCGTTAGAATCCTTACATCATTTTACAGTAACACGCGGGCACAGTAAAACAACCGCATTATCCTTAACTAGTTTTAAGAAAAAACGAACTAATTTCACTGATTTATGAAGCGATCGAACCGCCATCTTGTTGCAGTTGTCATTTTGCAGATTGATCGCTACTTGTTGTCTTTCCGAGAAAAATATTGTTTTTGCCAATAAGCCGACTGATTTTCATCAAAATTGGTTTCGTTTTTTAATTATGTCGAAACGTCTGAGGTGCATATTTTTATTTTAATAGTTGCTTATTTAGTGTAATAATTGACATAGATAAAAGCCGGAAACCATAACCTCAAAAAAAAGGCTAGGAAAAAAAAACAAAGGCTTGGGGCAGAGTGAAACGGGGCACAGTGAAACATGTTTTAGTGTATCCTAATAAAAAATAAGAAATAATGGTACATTAAAAGTTATAAAACATTTAATGTACCATTTAATTTAATTAAAGTTACTTATATATAATAAAATATTTTTATTTTTATTTATTCCTTGCTCAAACATCACCTTGTCTTTCAAGATAGGACTCCTCTAGAAATATCCACCTGGTTTGGTCCTGTGTTTCTCTTTACATGTGTTAATTCCCTTTTCATCACCTCTTTCAAGAACCAGTACCGTTTCCATGTGCTTGCGACTCTTTGATCCACTTTGTTAGGACATAGCGCCCTCCTTTTATGTACCCTAGACATGGGGCACAGTGCAGCAAAAAACATTTTTTATAACCCATAAACATTTTTATGTTTCACTGTGCCCCACCTTACCCTACCCCGTACATACAAATCTGTTCAGGCATTTAAAAGTTATGGCTTTTTTTGGGCAGTCGTGTAAAAAGCAAGCAAAATCAAAGTGATGTACCTCTGATCAAGATCAATGACGTGATCAACCAGTGGGAGCGTGTTCGCAGGCGCAGCGTCCTCGGGCAACAGGTCGTCGCCGGCGCTCAGCTTCCGCAGCACCAGCGACAGCACGGCCGATGCGTTGTGCGCGCGCTCCTGCACCTCCATGTCCTCGCTGCAGAGCAGCGGCCGCACGCCCGCGATCGCTTCTCGTAGGACCTGTCAGTTACATCAAACTTATATGCACATTGATGATAACTAAAATTAAATATATACAGGACTCGTGAAGCGTAACGTTTCATTCATGTGCGAGGTACTTCTACCATTAAAGGGGGCGCTTTGCCTTTCGTCTGGTCGTACACAGGGTGGATTTTTGAGACGGAACAGTAAGGGCAGGTACCTTAAACGTTATAGTTACAGGAAAACGTTCCTAGGAGACCATCCATAACTTTTTGAGATATTCTGAACTGCATTCATAGATTTTGGGAAAAATGTACAGTCAGCAAGAAAATGGTAATTTTACACAAAAACTTTTTTTATATCCAGTTTCTTATAAGGATCAAAAGTCTCTCCGATAAGTCGGTCCGATAGGACCGACTGAGATATGAGAATGTAAGAAATGTAAGAAATTGCACAAAAAAAAACCGAAAAAGAAAATGAAGAAGCGTAATGCTTCGTTTTTGTTTTATAGAAGGTTAAAGATATGAGCATTCTGGTGAAAGTTATTGGGTAGCCACTTGAGTTTTACACGAAAGTAAGAAACATAGTCAAAACTGCGCAAGACAAATAGCGATATATAAGATTTTGTAAACGCTCAAGCTTATTCAGCTGTTCTTCGGTAGGATCGAGATAGCAGACATCGAATGCGAAGCAAAATAGATTGTGCGACTTTAGCGGCAGTGGTGTTTCGGCAGAAATTTCGAAGGCGCCTTAGAGCGGCTACCGCAGAAAACATTTTGCAGCTAGTGGCCGCTATCTGAGGGCTCCAACTGAGAGACCGGCCCATTATAAGTCCAAGGTTTTTGACTGAATCGCTAAGGTATGGTAATTCCGTAAATTATAAAAATAAAGAAAGAAACACGCATCAAGGTGCGTCAATTCACCGTTCATCATCAGGTGAAACGAGTAGGACTCGTTACGACAAACCTACCTAATGAGTCTACCTACTCTATGGGTTTACTATTAGCCATTCAAGGGTTCCGTTACCAACCAGCTCCATCATCAGACGAGCTCGGTGGTTATTGTCATAGGAACAACATACATTTGCAAAGTTTCAAATTAATACGACCATCTTTGTAATTGTTAGTGTTTTCTGCAAAAAAATGCAGAAAATAAATGTAAGATAATGCAGTTTTTTATGTTTGTATCTCAAATGTATATATTATGGCGACTACAAGAATTACAAATATTGATATCTACTAAAATAAAAACATTAAATATACAAGTTCGGGTTTGAACACAACTTTCTATATTCATTTGTATACGGCTTGTTATTTTTACAAAAGTTATCATGCAAAACCATCTAAACGATTGCGGATCGACATTCCCATGACAAAAAGCAACTGAACTACCTTTGAACGAGATGGATGCAACTAAAAGTATGATGTTGATAACTTACCGATATCGCAGCGTTAGAATCGCCGCGCCTTTCGAAAATCACGAGCAGTTTGACGGTCAGCTTGAGGGCGGCGTGCACGCACACCGCGCGCGCGCGCATGTGTGCGCCGCCCACGCCGGCGCACAGCATCAGCGGGGATATCGCTTCCCGCATCACTTCCTCTTCTCTGTACACACATATTCATATTTTACGAACCCACTAAGCACTGGGCTTATATTATTACTCATATACAGTAGGCGCACGTGTAATCCGGCACTAAGCAACTTAGATGACCCGCTCTATAATCCGGCAGTTTACACAGCCAGATGCCGGATTACAGAGAGGATGCATTGTATACGTGTTTTCTTCAAGAACGAGGACGTAACACGCCTCTCATATGAGATAATTTATAATTAAATGACCAAAATTAATATAATATTTTACTGTGAAAATAAATAATGTACAATTTATTTACTATACAAACTCAATAACTCGGCACTTCTAGCAATCTGGCAAAGAAGAAAAAACGGAAAACATCTAAACCCATCTACTGTACATTGATCCCAGATCTGAGTCACAGAAGCGGAATCATAAAAGGTTGCAGAATGGTCAAAACATAGGTTACTGTTAGTGTGCCACTACCAGTTAACTTGCATTTAGAATTAAGTGTCGAATCTTTTTCACTATTCCAAAATTATAGACACTGATTTTTAATAGTTTGTAATAGTACATATGTAATCACACTATTCATAGTAATATTATAAATGCGAAAGTATCTCTGTATCTCTATTTGATACTCTGTTTTTCTCAACTAACAGCTTTTCTAGTAAACAGATCTTGATGAAATTTTACAAGGAAATAGTGTGCATCACGAGGAAGAATATAGGCTTTACCTATAGCCCACAAAAAAATCTACGCGGAGAAAGCCGCGAAGCGCAGCTAGTATTGCATCAATAATTTGGTTCTTGCTCGAAGGACCAAAACCATTACAGTCCCTATAGGTAGAACAAATACTCACAAACAATACTCTGCGAGTACGTAAGCGGCTGCGTAGAGCACTTCTCTGGAGGCGGGCCCGGGCGAGGCGGCGGCTGCGCGCGCGCATATCGCGGCGCACTCACGCGCGCAGAACGCACGCACCTCCGCCACGCGCGCGCCTACCTCCGTCAGCTGGCCGGCTATTATGTATCCTAAGAACAGGTACAGTCACTTTAGTGCCGATTGTTGGAATAAGTAATAATCAAAAGTACCAAGTGCTGAACAATAATACCATGGCACAAAAAATCGACTTCCATTGGATTACATGATTATTAAAAAAAACTAATCCAATTTATATGGGACCAACCTGGACGTCCACACTATCAATTAAAAAAAAAAACAAAACTGGTACTGGACTGAGAAATTGGTGAAAATATATTTAACAAGCACAACCCCCCACCCCCCATTATAGCTAACAAGCATATCGAACATCCGTTTTCAAACATACAAACCGCAGCTAAATCGATGCATTCGTTTGGAAGGTACGATTTGCATTCCCCCCCCCCCCCCCCCTCCCTCCTTCCCCTATTATAGCTTAGAAACCATCTAGTTTACCCCAGCTTTCAAACATAAAAAACCGCAGCTAAATCGGTCCATTCGTTTCATCTCGATCACATCAGCTTTCAAACAGAAAGAACCGCATCAAAATCGGTCCATTCGTTTGGGAGCTAAGATGCCACAGACAGACACACACACAAATACACACACAGTGATATACACCCTAAGCACATACACACCCGTCTCTTTGTTCGGTGGTTAAAAACACATACAGTCGACCACAGAACCTCGAACTTTTGTGAAGTTGTTTAATAAACGTTTAAAATTGAAACGAGAACAAGAAAAAAAAACGTTTTAATGTCAGACATGGCAATCATTTGACCACGTTCTCACCTGATAGAAAGCGATGATTTGGTCGAGGGTGCAGAACGCTTGTACCTATTTACTCAAGACTTGAACACACATGGGTGAACACACAAACATTTACCGGAAATACTGACGAGGGCAGAGCATTTCACTCCTTAGCAGTTTAAATGAAGAAGTGTTCTTCGTTCTTGTGCTTGGTATTTCTACAATTAAAGGGTGGCGATTTGCCTGGTCATACGGTGATGGGAAGGTGATGCGGGAATCAGTCTGTGCAGTTCTTCGTCACACTCTCTATAGTGCAATTGTTCGCTACGGACTCATCATACCACAGGCCATACCCCCCTATCCTCTCTGTCTGCGAGCACGGTGACGTAACACTCAAGTCGACCACTTGTGCTGGTAGTTGTTCTGCGTGCAGATCTCGATCAGCCTGACGTTGTCTTATGGTGGATATTTAGTAGTTCTCATCGTGTTTAGCGCTGGTCTCCAACTCGGTGAGTTCTGCGAGTACGGTGACGTACCACTCGAAGTCGACCACGTGCTGGAGGTTGTTCTGCGAGCAGATCTCGATCAACCTGACGTTGGCTAATGGTGGATATTTAGTCATTCTCACGGTGTTAGCGCTGGTCTCCAACTTGGTGAGTTCTGCGAGCGTCGGCCACGTGCTTATAGTTGTTCTGCGAGCAGATCTCGATCAACCTGACTTTGGCCGATGGTGGATATTTAGTAGTTCTCACCGTGTTTAGCGCTGGTCTCCAACTCAGTGAGTTCTGCGAGCGTCGGCCACGTGCTTGTAGTTGTTCTGCGAGCAGATCTCGATCAACCTAAATTTGGCCGATGGTGGATATTTAGTAGTTCTCACCGTGTTTAGCGCTGGTCTCCAACTCAGTGAGTTCTGCGAGCGTCGGCCACGTGCTTGTAGTTGTTCTGCGAGCAGATCTCGATCAACCTAACTTTGGCCGATGGTGGATATTTAGTAGTTCTCACCGTGTTTAGCGCTGGTCTCCAACTTGGTGAGTTCTGCGAGCGTCGGCCACGTGCTTGTAGTTGTTCTGCGAGCAGATCTCGATCAACCTAACTTTGGCCGATGGTGGATATTTAGTAGTTCTCACCGTGTTTAGCGCTGGTCTCCAACTTGGTGAGTTCTGCGAGCGTCGGCCACGTGCTTGTAGTTGTTCTGCGAGCAGATCTCGATCAACCTGACTTTGGCCGATGGTGGATATTTAGTAGTTCTCACCGTGTTTAGCGCTGGTCTCCAACTTGGTGAGTTCTGCGAGCGTCGGCCACGTGCTTGTAGTTGTTCTGCGAGCAGATCTCGATCAACCTGACTTTGGCCGATGGTGGATATTTAGTAGTTCTCACCGTGTTTAGCGCTGGTCTCCAACTTGGTGAGTTCTGCGAGCGTCGGCCACGTGCTTGTAGTTGTTCTGCGAGCAGATCTCGATCAACCTGACTTTGGCCGATGGTGGATATTTAGTAGTGTTCACCGTGTTTAGCGCTGGTCTCCAACTTGGTGAGTTCTGCGAGCGTCGGCCACGTGCTTGTAGTTGTTCTGCGAGCAGATCTCGATCAACCTGACTTTGGCCGATGGTGGATATTTAGTAGTGTTCACCGTGTTTAGCGCTGGTCTCCAACTTGGTGAGTTCTGCGAGCGTCGGCCACGTGCTTGTAGTTGTTCTGCGAGCAGATCTCGATCAACCTGACTTTGGCCGATGGTGGATATTTAGTAGTGTTCACCGTGTTTAGCGCTGGTCTCCAACTTGGTGAGTTCTGCGAGCGTCGGCCACGTGCTTGTAGTTGTTCTGCGAGCAGATCTCGATCAACCTGACTTTGGCCGATGGTGGATATTTAGTAGTTCTCACCGTGTTTAGCGCTGGTCTCCAACTCAGTGAGTTCTGCGAGCACGGTGACGTACCACTCGAAGTCGACTACGTGCTGGTAATTGTTCTGCGAGCAGATCTCGATCATGCGCGTGAGCAACTCGTCGCGGTACAGCGTGCCCTCCGCTCGCTCCATGTGGACCATTAGCTTCTTCACTATCTCCATTAAGTTCTTCTTGGATACCTAGAAGCAACGTCTTCTTTTTTAATATTAGTTACTAGCTGCGTCCTGCGGCTTTGCAACCCCGTGTTTGGGTCACAGAAATTCAAATATGTACCTAAATTATAATTAGTCTGTCCAGTACATTCGGAGCAAATTGGCTATGACAGACGGACAGACTGACACGAGTGATAGGTACCTTTTTTCATTCGGACGTAAGGAATCCTAAAAATAGTTTTCAATAGAGCAATGTTTAACATGAAATATGAAACACTTACCATTCCATACAAGAGGCCCAGCGCCCTTAGTCTAATGGACTCATCCTTATCATCCAAACAGGCGAGCACCAGATCTTTGTGGGCCTGCACTGACTTCGGGTGGGACTTCAGTATCCGCGACATTGCCAGCAGGCCCAGGTACTTTACTGGAAATAAGTGAACAATCATTTATTTTGTCTGGTCATCTGAACTTTCACGCTATTTAATCTTACGCTATATTCATAAAAATTACGATTAAATATTTTGATACCTGGTGAAATGATGATGGAACCAGCATTCGACTTTGAAGAAGTTCTCATGCGAGTGCCTCGTCAGTGTAATGCTGGTGTACCGTGTGTATCATTTTTGGCTTTTGAATGCACAACAACGAATACTAGTGGCTCTGTGAGCTGTAGACCTCGCGAGCACAAACTTTTTTGCATTAAATCTAGCGGTGCACAGTAGCGCCATATATAGTAGTTACCTTATTGTAAAACTAACATTAATAACCATGATACTCCATCAATCTCTACCTAGTAGGTAAAGGGCTGATTCCACTGATAGAAACCTAAAAGTGAGATATTTAATGCATTTTGAGGAGCTATTCTGCTCATCACACCGAATGTCCTCATCAGATCTTCAACAAAAAAAATATGAGACCAATTTAAAGCCTCATTTTTTCTTCTTTTTGGGGGAAGTAAAAAAAATAATCAAAAATCCCAGACGACTAAACAATTCTAAAAAATATTTTAACCTGTATACCAAGTTCCTTCTACATCGGTTGAGAAATGCGTACATGTAAAGGAGAACAGCCGGACAGACATCCACACATACGGAAGAATTTTAGCCCAAGCAGAAACGGAGGCTTCGCGCTTGCTCGATCAAAAACAACTATGATAGCCACGCTTAAAAAACAAAAACATTGACAACAATGACGGGCGACATTTATTTATAGTATAGTAAGTAAAAGAAATTGGTTCCATGAAAAGCGATATCAAGTAACTAAAGAATGGCCGCGACAGAGAACTTGCAATTTGTGGGAGCGCGACGGCAATACATATTTCTGCGCGAGCGATAGAGATAAATAGTGAGGGGTCATTGTACGAATTTCTTCCATTATCGCGGCCGTGCTTTAGCAGCAACATGTCAGGTTCAGGACTTACAGTTTTGGTCGCTGTCCTCTATGAGTATCCTCAGTTTCTGCACGCAAAGTTGAACGGAGGCGGCGTGGCCTGGCATCCCACTGCTGATGCTGATCAGCACAGCGATTACGGTATTGATGCACTCGTATAACAGAGACATTGCTGATGTGCTGAAGTACAAAAATATGCTTAGGAATGGGTACTTTCTTGGTGTAAGGCCTCAGACAAGTCGAGTGTCCTGCAGAGAAGCGCATGCAACGTTCTGACACCTGGCAACCATTAAGACGCATCATTCTCTATAGATCAATAGGTCAACAAAAATATGTTATTGTTAGATATTTTTCTAATCAACATGTAAAGAAGATTCTTAGTTGATTTCATTTTTTATGTGTATGTTTGTTCAGTACACACAAAAATAAAACAAGAATCACAGAGATATGACTGACAAATATTTACTGAATTGGTATGGATGTTTTTTTTGAAAGGGTAGGGTAGGCCGCTATAAATTACATCAAAATTGCTTGTTTTTTTTTAGTAAATCTATCGTAAGTCGATTTTTAAATCAAATAACTATTTATGGTAGGATGCTAGGCTAGCATAGGTTCAGCAAGCTGGACTATTTTTTATTCTGTGACTTATGCTTTCTGACTTTCACTTGGATTTTCCCTATTGCTTTAACAACATACAAGTAGGCGTCAGCTAGGACTTGTAGTTCCTAACTCTTTTCTGCTGGGAGCACATACGCTGTGTTTTAGAAAGCGCGATGCTAGTGCGGAAAAACACGTGATTTTATACGTGATTTTAACCCAGTTACGTCAGCATCCGGAGTTAGACTCGCTTTTTAAGGTCAGCAGTGAAAGGGTTAATCTTATGTAAATATTTGATTGACGTCTGGTTATTCCAAACATGATTTTTTATTCATTTTTAGTATTTCTTCATTGGGTGGTAAATAAATAACATAAGTGCAATAATGAATAAATGTTATTTTTTTAAACGAAGTGGGCAACGTGTAAGAATCAGATGTAATTTAATTTGTAACCTTCACAACAGCAAAAGAAGGTTCAAATCAGCCTGGTAGTTTCGGTAATACCTTCCTATGATAACACAAAAGCATCTTGGTGTAAACAAGCAGAGATACAATTTCACAACAATCTAATCAAATATTAAATAGCTGTTATTATAAAGCATTTTGAACTGTCTAGTGCAGTGTCTCAAGCAAAATGTACTACTTTTCAAAACGAAATCAAAATAAGCAATGGCCGCCTGATACCCATATGATTGTTTTTAAACTTTGTTAAGCAACATTTTGCGTATTTTATCGCTAACATAAACCAATTCACTTAACAAATAAGGCAACATAACAACAGCGACCAGTACTCTGAATCCAGTGTTGCCATGTCAATTATATGTAATTGACTTGACTCACCTATGTATTAAGTTAGTTAATGGTTCTATCAGTTTCTTGCCAAGCCGAGGCTCTAATGGAGTTAAGGCACCAAACTGCAACAAACACAATGACACTACATAAGACTAGCTTATGTGGGAGCAACAGATTACTAAAATGTAATGAATGTTTCTATAACACTCATTTCTTGATCACTCATCACCCATGATTCTAATACATCCTGAATTTTGAACACTCCCATTTTAAGAACAGGTATAGAATATTTATGTTTCTATAACACCCATTTCTATTACACTCATCACAGCATCACCCATGTTTCTGATGCACCCTAAGTTTTGAACAATCCCATTTCTAGGACACTACTTTGTAAAACATACTCGTGCCTTTATTTTCGAGTTAGGTTTCATTAAACTCGTACAGTCGTAGCGGCAAAAATAATACAAAAATGTGAGACAGTTGTGCCAATCTGTAGGTGTTCAGTGTACAATATTGTTAGGTAGGTACTTTTGGTTGAAATACTATGAATTTTGAATGAAAGTAATATGAGACAACTATAATGAAATTCTGTATTACGCATTCATTAACTCTTTCACTGCTGAAAACACATGCGTTATTTTTGAAAGCGCGACGCCAGTGCGGCAAAACACGCCGAGCGTGTTTTTAGAAGTGAGTTTAACCCAGTGACGTCATCGTCAGCACCCGGAACTAGACTCGCTTTTTAAGATCAGCAGTGAAAGTGTTAAAGAACATGTTATATGTACTTCACTTGTACAAAGGAAAATTCATAATATTCCAACCTCTCAGGCAAGTTATGTGGAATTTTTCGAGTATTTTATAAAACGTTGAAAGGTGAGGTGTGGTGATTACTATACTACTAGCGGTATTGGCAATAAAACTCTGTTTTGATTCTCGAGTGGTACCTGCAAATCAGATCTATGAGGCTTTGTGTTATTTTTCTTCCAATGTCTGGTTCATAATGTGTCATTAAACCAAACTGTGGAGAATTAATAATTAATGTATGAATATTGTATTGATTATATTAGTATTAATAGATGTGTCCCTCGGCTTTGCCCGCGTATTCAATTGTAAAAGATATATTACAGGCATTAAAGGTATATTAGGTACTACTTCGTCTTGTCCAAGAACAACGGAAAGATGTTTGGAAACTTGCAATTTTCAGAAATAAAAAGTTCTATGTTTTATTCCAGGGTACTCGTATAAGCTATCTCCATTCCAAATTTCAACAAAATCCGCCCAGCTATTATCGTGTGAAAGCTCCCCAAACAAACAAACAAACAGACAACGTTTCACTTTTATATATTGGTATGGATTGTTTTGATGTGTTAGTAAAACCAATCTACCAAATATCCCGTGTGAACTTAAAATTTTCCGGGATCAATGTGTCTAGGTTGATCTCTGTATTGTACAGTACCTACCTAGAGTAATTACCAACCTATATTTAAAACTTCGTCGTAGCTGTTTTTTTGTGAAAGCGAGTAATCGACATTTTCCCGTAGCAATTTTCCTTTTTCCGAGATTAAAAGTACCCTGTGTTGGTCTATGTTGCAGTACCTATATTAAAACCACATCAAATCGATCTAGCCGTTTTGACAAACACAACGTTACATTTTTATATAGTAGTGAAGATTAGTGATTTTAAATTGACATTCGCGTGTGAAATATTATGTTTTGAAAATATAATTGCCAAAGCTTCTCCATAGTCGATTAAATATCAATAAGTTTTTTAAGACCCATTTGTAGTTATTTAATATAATTAAGTAGTAATAATGTCAATGGAAGGTATAATGAACTATGTTATGTCATAATTATGTATATTTTAAAACCAGATCATTGGCATTCTGTTGTTCAAACTTGTTATCTCAACTCAGACTGAATTTGTTATCAGCAATAATTAACTACACAAATATACACTAGCACTCACCAGTTTAATTATTTTTATCAGCATCCAATTGTTAGTGGAGGTAGTCATCAATTTGAAAAATACGGGAGCTAGGGAGAGGTAGTTTTTTGGGTTTTTACGGGCCAGCTCACAGACAACATTGACAGCTGCTGATTGGACACCTGAAATTTAATGTTTAATATTTTTATATAAGAATAAGTAGTATAACATAAAATATAATATTGATAACTGGTCATCAATAAGCCTAATATTGTGAGGTATTGTATGGATGTAATAATATTTAATGTTTATAAGTAAGAATAGTAGTATAAAATAAAATATAATATTGATAATAGGTCATCAATTAGCCTAATATTGTGATGTATGGATGGTATAATGGAAAGTATTTGTCCAACACTGAGACGTAACTAACAATATAAATGCTATTGACGCCTAGGAAAGAAATCAAACAGTCGCGGGTTCGAATCCTGCAAGGTGCAATCATTTGTGTGAAGAGCAGAAATGTTTGTTTCCGAGTTATGGATGTGATATTCGTATTTATGTATGTTTATCCGCCATCTAGTGGCCATATTACAGGGTATCCTAGTTTGGGGCTAGGTAATTAGTATGGAATTGTCCCGAATATATTTATATTTATTTATTTATTGCAAATTTGATACTTACTATAGGACAAATAATAATTATTTTACAGAAAACATGATAATCAGTCACATTAAACCTCGTATTCACTAGGCGACAAATGTCTCGTGACACGTGGTGTCGCTAGACTTCTCCTCGCGGTCCTTATTGACAAAAAGATCGTGACGTCGCGTCGGTCGACATCGCCCCAAATCTCTAGCGACACATGTCGCGGGACATTTTGTCGCCTAGTGAATATGAGGCTTTATGAGTTCATAAAATGTGAGTATTTTTATTATTTATCATTGTGCAATGCAACATGGAAGAAGAAGGCATTGTATTGTTCTTATGATTAGTAAGAATTTAGTTATGGTTTATTCATTGTGTGTAAATAATATAGTAGAGGCGAAGGTAACTAGGAGTTTCTCAATTTGACTCTAGGATTCCATTTCTATTTAATTGAAAGGGTAGACTTTCGGTGTGGCTGTGGTCCCAAATAAATTTAAAATGGTTCAGTAGTTTTTAATTAGTACATGTTTTACTACTTTCATTTTTTACTGATTGATACGCCAGTCAATAATAATAATAATAATAATAATTTATTACGTTGCCAAAAATCTTACAAAACAATCGGACACCTTAAAGTAAACGATATTTTGTCATTAAGTTAATTGTGGGTATACTAGTTCCCACACTAGGATTCCCTGTGTTGTGGGAAACTAGTCTCTCCCTGGGGTCACAAAATTCAAAAACTTATACATACTATTATATTAAAATATAAAACCATTATACATCGCAAAAGCGCATGTATCTACTTTTTATATGTTTGTTAGGACCCCTAAAACAGTCTATACCAAGTTTGCAACACTGAAATACCTGTGCTACTCCCGTGGTGCTCGAAATTCTAGTAATTGTTTCAGTTTTTCAGCTCGAAGCGAGCGCGCGTACGTAACCGGCGTTTGTAGTGTAACGGTAACCACAGTTACCGCTCGTAATGTATCTCTGTTTGTTTATTTTTTGTTGTGATCTTTACTTTACACAAAGTACTTTTGTAAAGTTAACAACATTTTGCTATTTATGTCCAGTGGTTGTGGAGATAAAGCCAGTCAAAGATGGCCAATTCTTTCCAATAATGTAATAATTATCTGTAGGGTCATATCCTTGATACATACTGGCTAAACTAATGATCCTAGATAAAAGTCATAAGAGAAGAATTTGTAGAGAAATAAATTAGCTTCAGTTTGATTCCAAAATGGTATCTAGGCCTCATAGTTTCCTCAAAAACGAAACATAGTAAAACATCGGCTTTGGGAAAATTATGAAAATGATGAGTCTCATCCAGTCTGGATCAGTGTGGCGCTCCTCAGATCTTGCTTAGAACAGTGGCTTGCAAATACAAGAAAATATGCTTAGGGGTCTTGCACTTGCAGAAAGGCAGGGCTCAAGTGATCTATCCTATGCTCCTTTTGCCAAGGGCGAAGTTGCAACATTGTCACCCCTTTCGTACTAGATGAGAAGGATGAGGATGTGGATGACCCAACACTCTATAATGACTTGGTACTCCTCCACCTATCTCCCCCACTGATCCAGATTGGATGAAACCCGTCATTTTCATAATTTCCTCAAAATTCGATGTTTTACTATTTTTCGTTTTTGAGGAAACTATGAAGCCACCATGAAGGCATCATTATGGAATCAAATTAAAGCTAATTCAATTTTCTACAAATACTTCTGTCTTTTCTCTAGGATCATTAGTTTAGCCAGTAAATTGTCTTGGAAATTACCCTACTGATAATTTTTTACTTTTTGGAAAAAGTTGCCCATCTTAGACTGGCTGTATCTCCACAACAAAATATCTAAAGAGCTTGTGTTGAGCAATTTGAGAAAAAATACCCGATAATGCTTCCATAAGGAACCTTTTTTAAAAAAATATACTGATGTTACAGATTTTTTATCACAGGGTTTTCAGTGCTACAATCTTAGGTATAAACTACTATAAGGGGTCCATAGAAAATATTATTATAAATAAAAGTAGATAAAAGCGTTTGGGATGTTTGCCTTTTTTTGTCGATATTGACTGGCCTATTACACTAACTCAATAAAAACCTATAAAAATGTGTGTTTTTTTAATGGCGTTTACATCAAAAGCTGACGGACAATAAGTGAAAATGGTTCATTTTAAGATATAAGAACTGGCCATGCATAAATATTTTTGTTATATGAATTCATTGAATAGCTTATTAAATTGGTATCTTTTTAATTAAATACCATAAATATTAAATGTTCATCTGCGTGATAAAATTTATCTTATGTTTAAAATTGCCTAGGTTTAGAATTAAGTGATTTAGGTATTGTATTGGGAAATAAAAGGCAATATATTATTATTACACTAAGACTATGTAGCCATTTTGCATAATTATGTTTTAAATCAAAGTATATACAGTTGAGGTAGTTTCATATAAAGTAGCTGGTTCAATAGTTTTGAGGGATTTTGCCTCTTTCGTCATATCCATTTGTCAGTATGTCTCAGCTATTTTTTTCAGACATTATTAACACATTAAGGTTGAACTTTGATCCATTATTTATAACCGCAAAAAATAGTTTTTTTTTTGGTTCCCGTACAATAAAAATAAAAGCGAAAAAAATAAAATGTATTCCATCGAGTCAGGTCTCATTGTATAGGTATTCAGTTTTTTATTAGTTGGTTCCGTTTACGAAATATTAACTTATAAAGAACAGTTAAAAAATAATAATAGGGTAGTAATGCATGATACGAATTTACCAACAAAATTATCATGCCCGTGTAGAACTAGTTTAAGAGATATAGCTGACCAAGTTAAAATAACTTTATAGGCATAATACATAAAAATACTTGACCACTTGGAATGTGGTTTTCATTGTAAGGTAGCTGGCTACTGAAACCTAAGTTAATGCGTGTCACAACCAATTTTGCTCCAAATCTACTGGACCAATTAAGTTGAAATTTGGTACACTTAAGATTTCTGAACTGAAATACAGGAAATTGCTTACAGTTTTTTGCTTATAGATTACAGGAAATTCTACAAGAAGTCTTGAAACAACCTGATAAATCTCTCAATTTTTATTCATTGTATGGAACCCTCTCTACACGGGTTCAACTCACACTAGACCAGTATTAGTAAAGCTATTTAGGTTTCTAACAAAAAAAAACAATATTACCTGGATCAGGATCTTCCAATTTTTCTTTAAGTTTAGGAAATGCTGGCCTCAGAGCTTCTGGATACCTTAGAAAAACTTTGTACATCATCAATACAGCTTTCATTCTCAAGTAGGGTTTCGTTGAGCTCATCTATATGCGGAACAGTTACACAATTGATTAGCATATAAACTTGTTTGAAACTATATAAATAACTTATAAACATTATACTAACCAAAGTCATGATATCATTGGCCAGATCGCGTGCCAAGTCTTGAGATATGAAACAGCTGAGGCCACTGAGAGCCAGTCCAGCTTCGTACTGGTTCTGAGCATTGAGATCCTTCCGAATCATGTTTGTTGTAAGCATGAGCAACTCTGAATCTGCGTGGAATGACTGACTAGCTGCTAAGTAGCCAATGCGCTTATGTGTGAACTTATTTGAGCTCATCACTTCTATGACATTAAATATTGCCCATGATACATCATATCCCAACATTTGAAGCTGGAAAGATACATAGATAAACTATTTATTAAACACCATGATAAATACAAATTAACCCAAACAATAAATAAATGAAAATAATAGAATTATGTTTGAGTAGAAACATCAGAAGATTGATAACTGGAACACAATATCAGGAGGATGTTCTCAATAAAACACCTAAACTAACTGATAAGAATAGTTGTCTTTAATGCAGGCTATAACTGCATAAGCAGTTACAAAAGTATATATGAATTCATGAATTGTAGAAGTAAACTTGATGAAATTAGTAGGGCATGCCTATGCAATGAACCTCACGTGATATCAAGTAGATGTACTGTTGGGCTAGTGTATAACTGAGTAGGTTCCTGTGATAGTGGAGGTAGTGTATGCAGCAGTGGTAGTGTATGGTGCAGGAGGGGTAATTCAAGTAACGGTCAACACTCTCCTGCACAGCTCCACTACCACACAAACCTACTCAGTAGTGTGCCCTGTAATGCAATCTTCAAATTAAGCATGTATATATTGTAGTAAGTCACAGGTTTCACCTGATGGTGGTTAGTCACAAAAATAATCTATATTTTTGTGACTAACCACCATCACTACCAAAATTAACCACTCCTATTTTGTGCTATTAGGATGTACTCACATAAGTTAACTTAGCAACAGCATTAGCTTTCACTGCAGTATTATCTTGGCGCAATTCTACTTTTATTTCTTCCATACATTGAGCTATATATTTTGCCTGCAAATAAACAAAACATGAAACAAAAAAAAAATGTACTAAATATACTTCTTTTTTTTTTATTATGAACTGTGCCAAATCAATGGATTTACTGTAAAGTTTAAGGGATGCATTTTTATAAGTGAGCAAGTGAATTGATATTGAGGATTAAGACACTTTCACAATATTAGAACTACTTCTGAGGGCATTCCATCTACTGGTTGGCATGTTCTTTATTGGTAAATTGTACCAGAAATATGCAATTTTGAATGAATTTTATGCTTATATATTATGCAAATTAATAATTTACTGATTAGTATCAAAATATATCGGGTAAATAAGTAAATCCCGTACCTCATTATCTTTGTTGTTCCTGATCCCTCGGACTAAATCCGTCAGGTTTTTATCGAACATCCTTTCAAAGTTTCCCTTGACTTTTTTCAAAGCCATGTTGTTGTTCTAATTACTTTAACCATTAATTATGATCCTGATCACCTCGGAACCCAATTAAATCAAAGAAACATGACAACAAAACGAAAAACTGAAAAAAGTAGTATGAAATATGTCAAGATAAAAATTAGAAACTTGACGCAATTGACTTGACGTAGACTGACAGACATGACGTAGTTGACATATCCTACGTTCGGATTGGCATTTAGGTATATTCAGCAGTTTTGAAATATACATTAATTTGATGTGTGGCGAAAACACGATCAACGTTTTTAGCGTTGTTACCGACCTCCGTAGTGTTTTGTATATTCGAACAGGATTCGAAAATGTAGACAGATACTATGGCACAAAATAAATATTTCAGATTTTATATAATTCTCCGAGCCTATAGATATTTCATAGAGCTCAATATGAGACTTAATACAGTGTGTCTTATTTATATGCACATATGAAATTGGGTGAAACTAGACTCCATTTAAATGGCAGAAAAAATAAAATAATATAAATAAAACCATTGACCCTATTAAAGAAAGGTGGATTAGGGACCAACTACTCAGCGTGGACCGCGTATATTAGGTGCAACGCACACAATTGGCTTCAGTCGTAATCGGTGTTGCGTTGGTGTAACACGTGCGTGTTCTTTACCAAATATTATTCAGTATTCACAGCAAAAATGCATTCCTGTTATTTTATATGGTGCACAAATAGCTCAAGAACCAAAAATAAGTTCCATGGCATTACTTTTCACTCGTAAGATATTTATATCAAAATTTTATTTAAAATTCTACTGATTGATATTGTTTGTAAATCGCCATTTGGAGAAAGGGACTGAAATATACGATTCGTAAGAGTGCGACAAGACAAGCAGCGTATAAAAGTACGCTTAGTATCCGTGATCAGATCGCTTTGTACCGTCAGGAAGAAAAAAAACATAGATATCAGAATTGTATTTATTAACTTAAAAATTGCATATTTTATTTGAATATACCTACCTGTAGGTATTAGCCCCTTGTTTATATTAGTAGCGTCAACATAATAGATAATTTAGAAAATGTTCCTGATATTTCTTCAATGTTTATTTTGTCTACTCTACACCCACTGATATGTCAATTGTTGTTAATAGGTTTCCCAAAGATGAACTGTCGAAACAAGAAGTGACTAACAGTTGTCAGAAGACAGAGGGAAGAGCACTGATCTCTATGGATAGGCTCTGCCGTACTTTCGTTTTTGCCGATTCAAAGCGCCCCACTGAGCGTACAATAGTACAAAAATGAAGTAAATACGTTAACTACTTATGTACGTAGTAAATACGTTAGTTCCGTGGACGCTCACTACTGCCAAAGTACTGCTATCAGCGCCAACAGCGCTAAAATGGCGATAATCTAATGTGCTAATTGTGACGTTCGTCAATAGTCTGTCTATAGTACTAGTAATATGCAGTTTTCTATGGGGAAGAGCCAGATTGGCTACCCAACAATAACAGTTGATTATGTTCAATTCACTTCAAATCAGAAGATATGTATACAACTCAAAAAGGATATAGGAAGATATTAAAAAGCACAGGTCTATATTTTTGGGTAGGTGATATGTACTTACCTATATTAATGAGCATATTACCTTATTGGCATACCAAAACAGCCGCGAATTTGAAAAAAAATGACGTTTTCATGGCCATTAATGAAACTAGTCGTGCCAATCGACAGGAAAAAACAGCCTAGGTGATATATTTTCTGAGATATTTGGGCATAAAAATATTTTCTCGTCTTTTACATGCGTTAGGAACATAAAGTTGCAATATTATTTTTCAGTCTTGGTCAGGGAAGGATTTCTGATGAAATTAATGTCACAGACAACTAATCTAACTTGCACCATCCCATAATTGCACGACAAATTAATATTGTCGTGTAGTTGAACGAAAAATAAATCCAAATATATCTTAATGTATAACACGAATTTTTTCATAGAACACTTTTTGTTTTTTATAATAATTTTCCCTATCGATTGAAACTAGTTTCATTTATGGCCAAACAATCTTTTTTTTTTTCAAATGTTCATCATAGTCTTATCAGCGGTCCAAGCGTGATTGAGTAACATATAAACAAACTTTCGTTAATGGTTTTATTGGACGATAAAATGTTTAAATGTTGTTACTCAAGCACACACTAACAGCGGATATGTATTATGTACCTACTACAAAAAAATACGAAACTTAACAAATAGTCATTTTTTTACATTGGTGATCATAACCGCGGTAGAAGCTAATATTATTTTATTTCATTGAAATTTATTTGCTGACGGTTCCTAACATTACTTTTTGTTTACGGACTAAGACGAACTTACCCGATACCCGAATCCCGGGAATAAAATTTTAGATAGATTCAAAGTCAAAGTCAAAGTGAAAGTATTTTATTGTAAATAGGCAAAAATAATAGCACTTTTACAAGTTAAAATGAACATCTCCTGAACAATAAATCAATCAATCAACAAATTAATCAATCTCCTATACATAAAATATTATAAAAAGATCAAATCAATCCAAATTTAGATAAACTAAGTATTCTTTGAGTTTGAAAAGGAAATTTCCCTTTCATGAGCCAACAGAGTTAAATCTCACACTGGAAAAGGAAATACCCTTCTGACTCTACCGGTGCTTCGGAAATACGCCCGTTAGAGAAGAGAGCACTAAGAAACTCTACGGGGATGTATTTTTTCCATATTTGTTCATTCTTTATATTTTTTTCAAATGTCACAATTATAACAAAACATGTAAAGTACAAATATAAAAGGTAAAAGTGACAATGAGATATCCCACAAACATCAAACAATCATACTGGAAAAAAATAAGGTAAAAACTTCTAACTCGATAATTATGTAGTATAAAACAACGTGATCTCATGGTATGTTTGAGACATCTCACAAAGTACTTTGAACATTTCATTCACTTAACGTTAACATCGAAGCTATCACTTATTATTATCATGGAGCTTGGAGACATCAGGCCATGCATTTCTGTCATTAATATAATCATTTACATTGTAATACGCTCTCTTTATGAGATTTACTTTAACAAAAGTTTTAAACCTATGCATTGGTAATTGATCAATGCCGTCAGGTAACTTATGAAGAAATCGTATACAGTTCCCCATATATGAACCACTAACTTTCTTTAACCGAAATCAAGACACTTTTAGTTTATTTTTATTTCTAGTATTAAAGTTATGAACATCCCTATTTTTAACAAAGGTATTGATATTCTTCCTAACATACATTATATTTTCATATATATATTGACAAGCCACTGTAAGAATATTGATCTCTTTAAAACGTTCCCTAAGAGAATCTCGGGATTTCATATTGTAAATGGAACGAATTGCTCTCTTCTGTAGCACAAATATTGATTGAATTTCCGCGGCCTTACCCTACAGCAAAATGCCATACGACATAATACTGTGAAAGTAACTAAAATATTCTAATCTTGCAGTAGCTATATCGGTAAACTGTCTAATTTTACATACTGCATAGGCTGCAGAGCTCAATCTACCAGCTAACAACGATATGTGAGGACCCCACTGTAATTTTGAATCTACAGTAATACCCAAAAATGTGGTTGACTGCTCAAGGTCTACAGGCTCACTATTTATTAAAATACTTGAATTCGTAGGAACCCGTCTGACATTGGGTAGTGAAAATTTGATACATTTAGTTTTCTTAGGATTTAACATTAAATTGTTAGTTGTAAACCAACTAAGAACTAGCGCGATTGCCTTGATAACGTCGTCAAAATTATTCAAGGTTCTATCAATCTTAAAAATTAGAGAAGTATCATCTGCAAACAAAACAATATCACATAAGTTCTTTAAGAAAAAGGGAAGATCGTTAATGTAAACCAAGAACAAGAATGGCCCAAGTATTGAACCCTGTGGGACTCCCATTCTAATGAGAGATCCTGATGACCTCGCACCATTTACATCTACTTTTTGGATTCTATTGCTAAGATACGAGGATAAAAGATCGAGAGCTTTCCCATTAACTCCGTAATGATTCAATTTAAAAATTAATGTTTCATGGCAAACGCAGTTAAATGCTTTGGATAAATCACAGAAAACGCCAATTGCGTCCTGTGAGTCCTCCCAAGCATTGAATATATGCTTTAAGAGCCCTGTGCCTGCGTCTGTCGTTTAACGGCCTTTAGTGAAGCCATATTGTTCATTATGAAACAGACCATTGAGATTGAAATGTGTTAATAACTGATTTAATATTACTTTCTCAAAAATTTTACTTAGAGCGGGAAGTATAGAAATGGGTCTGTAGTTAGTCGGATCATTTTTACTGCCAGACTTGAATAAGGGAATAAGTTTACTATTTTTCATTATGTCGGGATAAACTCCTTCATCAACACAATTATTAAAAATAATTACTAAGTATGGAGCAATTATACCAATAATGGAACTTAAATTTTTAGTAGATATTCCCCAGAGATCCTCTGTATTTTTTATGTTAAGCAATTTAAGTGTCTTAACAATCGAATTAACATTAATATGTTTAAATTTAAATGTAACATCACACTTTTCAACGTTGCTTGAGAGCATACAAGAAAACTCAACTGAGGAAGATTTTAAAGACTGGGTAGTAACTATTGGTATTTAAAATTAAATTGATTAAAAGCGACAGAGAAAAAACAGAAAATAAATTCAGGCGATGATTGTTGGAGAGCGATTGCCGCTATTGATTGGCTGGCGCGACACCCACAGATAATCACTCAAACATAAAACCCGGCAAAATTTGAAAAGTCCTATTTCTGGTAGAAGTATTTGTAGGCTAGATTTAGCTTAATTCTGCCGCATAGTTACCGGTTTCCCGGTATTAGTATTGATTGCGGGTGCTTGACGGTTGTGCGTTAACTGTTTAGTGAATTCCAAAACCTTCACGACCTTCAAGCGCACGCGCAATGGGTGCTCGGTGGCAATCACTCAACCTCACTCCATAGTGAATCAGCCTGCAGGTCGATCTCTTCATTTGCAAATTAATTTACTACTTACCCACAGTTATTAACAAAAATCATTCATATATAACATTCCTCGACCGAGAAAAGATCATAAATACCTACACCTACGTACCTACCTACCTATACCTACCTTAGCTACATAAAAATGAAAATACTCTAAACATAAATTAACAAAAAAATACATATATCAAACCAAACGCATTTCCCATCCATGCCCCCAAAAAAAACACAAATATTTAAATGCGTTTTTTATGTATGCGATGCTATATTCTAGAACTGATTTATGCTTAAGTATTTAGCATACTTAAATAGATATCAGTCATGCGCTAGTGCAGATTTGAGGTGTGATCTAAAGCGTGCTATTAAGGTACATAAAAGGTACTCATGATTTACGTTTAATTTTTACAGTTAGTACTAATGAAGATAATAAGATAATTGACTATGTAGACTGATCATTTGGTGGCAAAGCTGATCAAAAGTCAACTAGTGGTTTCATTTTAAAATATATGGGTGTTCAGTTTCCTGGAACTCGCGTAAACAGCCAACTGTTGCTTTGTCATCCACTGAATCTGAATATTATGCAGCTTTAAGTATGGCAACTGCGGATGCTTGTTTGCTCAGTGGCCCAATTACAGAACTTGGTTACAATCGGATTATCACTTTTTTCATAGCAATTTCGACTCTATCGCAAGGCATTAGTGGTTGCGATATTGAGAATTCGATTGAAGCCAAGTTATGTGGTCGGTCCGCAGAAATATGTTGAAATATATTGAATTTAGAGATGTTTCTGTGTTGATATATGAAGATAATCAGTCTGTGATCAAACTGTGTAAAAATCCACTGTTTAGTCATAAGCTGAAACATGTTGCTTTAGAGATACATTTTGTGCGGGACAATGTTTTGAAAAATGTTGTAATAGTTCAATATATATGTACGAATGAACAAATTGGTGATGTGTTAACAAAACCTTTAGGTAGGATAAAATTAAAAAGTTCCGTTTAGGCCTCGGTTTAGTTAAAGTTTGAGGTCACTAATATAGTTTTGTTTTTACTTTTATTTTATTGTGAACTACGAATAAGATTGTGAATATAATTGTTAAGGGGGTGTATTATGTTGTTAGATTTTGAATTTCAATTGTTAAGGGGGTGTATTAAGATGTTGGTTTTATTTTTATTTCGCGAGTGTGCTTTTTTTTAGGGTTGTTTAAAGTGTAAGATGTGTATTATTAGGAGTGTGGTTAGTTTTCTTAATTTTGTGAGACAGCTCTGATAACCATTGAGAGGGTGTGTTGAATTTTATACATGGCAATGATTATCTGAGCTCTACGTAGATTTACTATGTTTAGTGTTTTAGTTAGTGTGGCAACACTGTAAAACAAAAATACGGAGTAGTCTGGAACGAACTGTATTTGTGTTCTTTATTGGCGTTATTCCTTTAGAGTAAAATAAATATTTTATTCCTGAAATCACGAGTTATTTGGACTCCACTTTTCCCCCTAATCACACCTAAACTTATTGGACCCGTTACAGATTTTTTATAAGTATAGATAATAATACCATGAATCTGTAATACTTCGTAAAATAATACCGATTAATGATTGACCGCATTTCACAGTTATTAGCCACAAATACTTAAAAAAAACTGACTAATTTCAACTCCAACTCAATAATTTCCAACTCATTGTTAGTAACGTGTGTGGGGAAAAAGCGCGGGAAACTTTGAATTAGGCGGCCTTGCATTTTTTTGAAAAAAAATATTTAATTGTAATAAAGTGGTTTGGTGGAGTTTAAATCTGTAAATAATATTCATTTAATTTATTTTTTTCTTATTTATTAGTGTACATATCTTTTGCTAAGTCTCTTTGCTGTTTTTTGCCAGAATGGAGGAGCCCCCCGATCCGGTTCACAAGTTCCTCCGGCGTCATGTTTTGGAACTGTAATGTCTAATGAGTCGGGCATGGAGACTGACGGCTCCGTGGCCTCCGTGATCTCTGTACCAGGTCGTCCAGTAAAACGTAGTCGTACGAGCAGGACATGCAGGAATTGCAATAAGCGTAGGTGTAAACGCAACTCTTCAGAGCACAGAGACATTGATTGCATCTGTGATTCAATCGTTACTATTAGTGAGAAAAGTACTGCCTCTGTGGTTACCAATACTAACCCACTTCCTGAAATGGCCCCCACTATTATTAATGACACCACTCCATCACAACCTCTTCCCACTCCCACACCGGTAGGCAGAACATCTTATGAAGCTACGGATGTAGCTCCTTACATTGTACATGTACAGAAAGTGCTTACCAGTCCAGAGGACAATATAACCCTCCATCCTGCCTTCGGTAAATTCCTCCAAAAGCAAGGTTTTAGAAATATTGTAAATGGCAGTCTAAAAAGAATAGGACGAAACAGGATTTCCCTTGCATTTACTCATGCTGAAAATGCGAATGCATTTATAAGACATAACAGTTTAAATAAACAAAAAATGAAAGCATTCATTCCAACTTTCCATGTAACCCGTATGGGCCTTGTACGTGGAATCCCAGCTGAATGGTCCCCTGAGGAAGTTACAGAAAACATTAATGTGCCTTAGGCTGTGGAAAGATCCTTAAAATCAGGCGGTTAAATTACAAAACAAATGAAGGAGGAACCCCTACTTGGAAGCCCTCACACGTAGTATTTATATACTCTTTGGCCCTCACAAACAGTAGTTACCACTTTTGATGGACAGGTCCTACCAAAAAGAATCTATGTATTTTACAATGCACTATCAGTTGAGCTCTATAGTTATCCAACTATTCAGTGTTACAATTGTTGTCGTTTTGGTCACACCAAAGTCCAGTGCAGGTCCAAACCTCGCTGCTATAAGTGTGGCCAAGCACACATTGCTGACAGTTGTAATATTGAAGGAGATTGTGCATCCTGTTGCCTTTGTTCTGGGTCTCATTTTGCAACGAGCAAATGTTGCCCGGAGCTTGATAGACAAAAGCGAATTAAACAATCCATGGCTGAATGTTGTGTATCGTATTCTGAAATAAGTACACTCCATCCACCTGTTTCTAAATCATATGCAGATGTAAGTGCAGCCAGCCAACCAACCCCTATAATAGGTAAAATGCCCCCTCTATCTTCATCCAATATGTCTTATAAAAAAACAATAATGTTGAAACCACGTTCACCGTGTCAGTCCTCCAATGGATATGACCGAGAACTTATAAAAGAATACGATATGCCACCTCCAGCCAATGGATGTGCGTTACAATCAAGTTCCTCTAACAATGAGGAACAGTCTTTGACTGAAATCATAATGTTGTTAATTTGTATTCTTTCTCAGTCCAACATCATAAAACCGAACCACGCTGCCCCTATGATTGAAATGTTGAACAAAATAATACAAATTCATAACGGATTTACACCATCAAATAGTAAATCACAATAATCACGCTTTGGCGGTTCTACTGCACAACCCTCACGCGGTGGTGCCGAACTGCCGAAGTGTGGTTAGTAAAAAATATGAAGTTACTTACTTAGCCAATAAATATGAGCCATCCGTAATTTCTCTGACTGAGACCTGGCTTAAACCAGGCTCCGTTTTTAAATTAGGTGGTTACACCTGTCTTCGTGAAGACAGAAGTAACGGGTATAGTGGAGCAGCTTTACTCGTCAAAAAAAACTGTATATAAAACCTATTCTTCTTCCACAACATTCTGAATTTTGTATTGTAGCAGTTCTTATTGTAGATATTTGTTTTGTATCTATATATATTCCCTACCCATCTTCTCAAATATTTCAGCAGTTAAATCAGATACTTAACTTACTCTCAAAACCATTCCTTATATTAGGTGACTTCAATAGTCACCATAGATTGTGGGGTAGTATAGAATCAAATTATAATGGAGAACAAATAGTAGATCTATTAGATCAGCACAATCTTTGCATATTAAATACAGGTGTTCCAACACGTTGTACAGGTCCTACTGAAAAACCTAGTGCCGTTGATCTGTCTATAGTCACTTCATCATTAGCATCATCTCTTTCTTGGCATACCCTTTCATCTACTTTTGGTAGTGATCATTTTCCTATCCTTATATCCTTCCCTGGAAATAAAATTAAAAAATGCTTTCTAAGCCTCGTATGAAATATAGAATAATCACTGATAATTGGGCTAAATATAGGGAACATGTTGAAATTAATCTTCATAACCTACCAGACACAACAAGCAATAACCAACAACGGTCTTCAGCATTAACAAAACTAATGTTAAATGCTGCGGATGTCTCCTTTCCAATTAAAAATGCTTTCAATGGAAAACTACCTTCTGCACCCTGGTGGGACAGTGAATGTACAGATGCTATTAAAAAAAGGAAAGTGGCAGAGGTAAATTATAACATAAATATGTCTGAAGAAAACTTCAAAAATTTATTAGATTTAATAGCTAACACAAAAAAAATATTTAAAGAAAAAAGACTCCTAAAATGGAGACAATACTGCACTACCATTGCTCCAAGAACACCATCCTCAGTGATGTGGACTAACATCAAACGATTCCGATTAGGTATTTCTGATACGACGTTCGGCACACTTCCACTAATGATGGCTCACGAGTTCTTAAATAATTTAGCTCCTTCTTTCGTTCCTGAAGAAGAAATAATAATACCCATATCGTTAGACTTTCATATTAATCTATGAACCTGGAGAACTTTTTAATCTATGGCATTTGTCAAATCTCATGTAACTCTATTTCAAAAAAGCGTCAATTAAAATGCCAAGATAGTGTTAAAACGTACTAAACTAGTTTTATTTTATCACTGAAATTATGAATTAACCCTAATAAACAAATTAAAACCAAAGAGCTAGCGATGGCCGTGGCGGGCGGTAGTTGTAAAAATATGGCATTAATTCCTTGGTAATAAAACAGTTTTGTGAAAGCAAGCTTGCAACGGGAAAAAATAAATGGTCCAGGATAGTCGAAATTTAATAAACAATGGTTTTCACCATTGTTTATTAAATCTGTGGACACTTTCGTGCCTAGATTTGCCTGTAGAAACAAAAGGACGCCAGATGTTTCCCATGTGCAGACATGCATTTTTCTCACGGGTTTATCCCGCTACAGTCTCTACATTTTATCACTCTGCTGCTGGCTGTGTAGTTGTCTTCTACAATTCAAAAGGGAATCATCTTTCATTGTCTTTGAAAAACATGACGACGAGACAGATTTTTGATATTATGTGCGCTCGATTACACCCTCGTTTGCAAGTCTGTTTGAGGATTAGGCACAGGAGTGTACATAAAGGATGTCTGCGCATATCCACTATCACCTATTAGAATGCCACTTTCAGCTAAATCACCTTCTTCGAATCTCATGCAGCATCTGCTGTTATTAAAAATGCGAGAATCGTGGACGGATCCTGGCCAACGTACCACTATGTCGTATATTTCCATTTGAAGTCCACCTACAATTTGAGCGTTAATGGAAAACCAGCCTTTTCTGTTACGGAAAGTTTTCCTCTTTCTCTGGAAGGATTTTTTCATAGGGATATGTGTACAATCTATACAACTAATCGCCCCCAGTAACCCAGCGACGCGATAAAATTTTCTTTTTACGTCCAATCTTTCGTTTGCTCCAGGAAATTTTTATAAATTGCCTAGTATTTAAAGCCAATCGTTGAAATTAGCGCTACTGTTTTTGACACTACTGCCTGACTACTAATTTTATGGAGATCTACACAAAAAATCTGAAGAAAAAAACACCCAAGCGGTTAATATATGATTCATGTTTTATAACCAAAATAATGAATGGACAAAGCTTTATTTTAAGGTTAGGTACCACGGCACTTACCTGAAAATTTCCAGTTGCATAAAATCTGAGAGCAATAAGAACTTGTAATATTGGCGTCAGAGGTAACCCGCGGTTATCGACGCTATTGTTAACTTATAACAATGGAAGCAAAATATGCATAACTGTATCTTTACTGAAGCGATATCTTTTGCGGAATTCGCCATCGTCGTATACTTCCAACGGATTATCTGCATCCCTAATATACGTCCATGATGGGTAATTATACACTCTATCATCATCAATGTAATAAATAAATTCTTGTCAACTGTTTTCGAAAGCCATTATGAAAACAACAAACGAAACAACCGTGGATGCGACTTTGAGGAACGCTCAAGGTTGATCGCGAGATACCTTGAACTGACGCATGGTTTGTTTCCCTCATATGAGGAATTATGTCGAGGAGAGGAATTATGTCGAGGAAAGGTGGAGTGGAGGTATTTTTGCCGACTAATCATACCAAAACACGAAATGGAGGTCGAGTAGAGGCGTAGAAAACTAGAGGTAATGTCTAAGAATATAAGGGTAAGTCCTCCTCAGTTGTCAGTAACTAGTAATAATGATTTGTTCATGAATTCGCCTTTTACTCTCACTGAGCTCCAAGGTGTCCTCTCCGGAGTCAGAGATTCTTCCCCTGGCGAGGACGGAATACCTTATTCCTTTTTCTCCAACTAAGGAGAAAATAGTTTACGAATTACGTTACTATTTGGAGGTTATAAATTCTGTAATAGTGACAGGAGACATTCCGTTGTCATGGAA
This sequence comes from Alsophila aescularia, assembly GCA_946251855.1. Classification (NCBI taxonomy): domain Eukaryota; kingdom Metazoa; phylum Arthropoda; class Insecta; order Lepidoptera; family Geometridae; genus Alsophila; species Alsophila aescularia. The sequence continues at coordinate 42,872,423 of OX276379.1, forward strand.
ATCTCAGATAATGTTGCCTGTTTTAAAACCAACCAAAAATCTGTCAGAAGTTACTTCTTACCGTCCCATAGCATTATCACCCGTGGTAACAAAAATAGCCGAACATTTAGTGAAAAATAGATTGGAATGGATTCTAGAAAGCCGAAATTTACTGGCTGGGTCACAATATGGATTCCGAAAAGGTAAAAGCACCTTAGACAGTATTGGCATATTGATTTCTGACGTAAGACTGGCTTTTTCAAATAAAAAGTCAGTTGTAGCAGCATTCTTAGACATAAAATCAGCATATTACATTCACATTCTAAATTTCCCTTCAAAAGTAATACTGTCATTTCTCCTGTAATTGTTATGGCTCGAGAAAAACTTTTCAGCTGCGTAAGCGAGGGTTATTCGGTTTCGTTTGCCTGGATTCCGAGCCATTCTGGAATTAAAGGCAACGAAAAAGCAGATCAACTTGCTAATGAGGCGATAGAGTGTGGAGACTTGTTTCCTTTCAAAAATTATACCCACGACCTCGCTGCTCTTCCTAAACTTCATCTCCATCAATCTTAGAGTGAAGCATGGAAGAGTAGCGCCCGCTTAAAAGGAAAATATTATTCATTTGGTGGCAAAGCTGATCAAAAGTCAACTAGTGGTTTCATTTTAAAATATATGGGTGTTCAGTTTCCTGGAACTCGCGTAAACAGCCAACTGTTGCTTTGTCATCCACTGAATCTGAATATTATGCAGCTTTAAGTATGGCAACTGCGGATGCTTGTTTGCTCAGTGGCCCAATTACAGAACTTGGTTACAATCGGATTATCACTTTTTTCATAGCAATTTCGACTCTATCGCAAGGCATTAGTGGTTGCGATATTGAGAATTCGATTGAAGCCAAGTTATGTGGTCGGTCCGCAGAAATATGTTGAAATATATTGAATTTAGAGATGTTTCTGTGTTGATATATGAAGATAATCAGTCTGTGATCAAACTGTGTAAAAATCCACTGTTTAGTCATAAGCTGAAACATGTTGCTTTAGAGATACATTTTGTGCGGGACAATGTTTTGAAAAATGTTGTAATAGTTCAATATATATGTACGAATGAACAAATTGGTGATGTGTTAACAAAACCTTTAGGTAGGATAAAATTAAAAAGTTCCGTTTAGGCCTCGGTTTAGTTAAAGTTTGAGGTCACTAATATAGTTTTGTTTTTACTTTTATTTTATTGTGAACTACGAATAAGATTGTGAATATAATTGTTAAGGGGGTGTATTATGTTGTTAGATTTTGAATTTCAATTGTTAAGGGGGTGTATTAAGATGTTGGTTTTATTTTTATTTCGCGAGTGTGCTTTTTTTTAGGGTTGTTTAAAGTGTAAGATGTGTATTATTAGGAGTGTGGTTAGTTTTCTTAATTTTGTGAGACAGCTCTGATAACCATTGAGAGGGTGTGTTGAATTTTATACATGGCAATGATTATCTGAGCTCTACGTAGATTTACTATGTTTAGTGTTTTAGTTAGTGTGGCAACACTGTAAAACAAAAATACGGAGTAGTCTGGAACGAACTGTATTTGTGTTCTTTATTGGCGTTATTCCTTTAGAGTAAAATAAATATTTTATTCCTGAAATCACGAGTTATTTGGACTCCACTTTTCCCCCTAATCACACCTAAACTTATTGGACCCGTTACAGATTTTTTATAAGTATAGATAATAATACCATGAATCTGTAATACTTCGTAAAATAATACCGATTAATGATTGACCGCATTTCACAGTTATTAGCCACAAATACTTAAAAAAAACTGACTAATTTCAACTCCAACTCAATAATTTCCAACTCATTGTTAGTAACGTGTGTGGGGAAAAAGCGCGGGAAACTTTGAATTAGGCGGCCTTGCATTTTTTTGAAAAAAAATATTTAATTGTAATAAAGTGGTTTGGTGGAGTTTAAATCTGTAAATAATATTCATTTAATTTATTTTTTCTTATTTATTAGTGTACATATCTTTTGGTAAGTCTCTTTGCTGTTTTTTGCCAGAATGGAGGAGCCCCCCGATCCGGTTCACAAGTTCCTCCGGCGTCATGTTTTGGAACTGTAATGTCTAATGAGTCGGGCATGGAGACTGACGGCTCCGTGGCCTCCGTGATCTCTGTACCAGGTCGTCCAGTAAAACGTAGTCGTACGAGCAGGACATGCAGGAATTGCAATAAGCGTAGGTGTAAACGCAACACTTCAGAGCACAGAGACATTGATTGCATCTGTGATTCAATCGTTACTATTAGTGAGAAAAGTACTGCCTCTGTGGTTACCAATACTAACCCACTTCCTGAAATGGCCCCCACTATTATTAATGACACCACTCCATCACAACCTCTTCCCACTCCCACACCGGTAGGCAGAACATCTTATGAAGCTACGGATGTAGCTCCTTACATTGTACATGTACAGAAAGTGCTTACCAGTCCAGAGGACAATATAACCCTCCATCCTGCCTTCGGTAAATTCCTCCAAAAGCAAGGTTTTAGAAATATTGTAAATGGCAGTCTAAAAAGAATAGGACGAAACAGGATTTCCCTTGCATTTACTCATGCTGAAAATGCGAATGCATTTATAAGCCATAACAGTTTAAATAAACAAAAATGAAAGCATTCATTCCAACTTTCCATGTAACCCGTATGGGCCTTGTACGTGGAATCCCAGCTGAATGGTCCCCTGAGGAAGTTACAGAAAACATTAATGTGCCTTAGGCTGTGGAAAGATCCTTAAAATCAGGCGGTTAAATTACAAAACAAATGAAGGAGGAACCCCTACTTGGAAGCCCTCACACGTAGTATTTATATACTCTTTGGCCCTCACAAACAGTAGTTACCACTTTTGATGGACAGGTCCTACCAAAAAGAATCTATGTATTTTACAATGCACTATCAGTTGAGCTCTATAGTTATCCAACTATTCAGTGTTACAATTGTTGTCGTTTTGGTCACACCAAAGTCCAGTGCAGGTCCAAACCTCGCTGCTATAAGTGTGGCCAAGCACACATTGCTGACAGTTGTAATATTGAAGGAGATTGTGCATCCTGTTGCCTTTGTTCTGGGTCTCATATTGCAACGAGCAAATGTTGCCCGGAGCTTGATAGACAAAAGCGAATTAAACAATCCATGGCTGAATGTTGTGTATCGTATTCTGAAGCAAGTACACTCCATCCACCTGTTTCTAAATCATATGCAGATGTAAGTGCAGCCAGCCAACCAGCCCCTATAATAGGTAAAATGCCCCCTCTATCTTCATCCAATATGTCTTATAAAAAAACAATAATGTTGAAACCACGTTCACCGTGTCAGTCCTCCAATGGATATGACCGAGAACTTATAAAAGAATACGATATGCCACCTCCAGCCAATGGATGTGCGTTACAATCAAGTTCCTCTAACAATGAGGAACAGTCTTTGACTGAAATCATAATGTTGTTAATTTGTATTCTTTCTCAGTCCAACATCATAAAACCGAACCACGCTGCCCCTATGATTGAAATGTTGAACAAAATAATACAAATTCATAACGGATTTACACCATCAAATAGTAAATCACAATAATCACGCTTTGGCGGTTCTACTGCACAACCCTCACGCGGTGGTGCCGAACTGCCGAAGTGTGGTTAGTAAAAAATATGAAGTTACTTACTTAGCCAATAAATATGAGCCATCCGTAATTTCTCTGACTGAGACCTGGCTTAAACCAGGCTCCGTTTTTAAATTAGGTGGTTACACCTGTCTTCGTGAAGACAGAAGTAACGGGTATAGTGGAGCAGCTTTACTCGTCAAAAAAAACTGTATATAAAACCTATTCTTCTTCCACAACATTCTGAATTTTGTATTGTAGCAGTTCTTATTGTAGATATTTGTTTTGTATCTATATATATTCCCTACCCATCTTCTCAAATATTTCAGCAGTTAAATCAGATACTTAACTTACTCTCAAAACCATTCCTTATATTAGGTGACTTCAATAGTCACCATAGATTGTGGGGTAGTATAGAATCAAATTATAATGGAGAACAAATAGTAGATCTATTAGATCAGCACAATCTTTGCATATTAAATACAGGTGTTCCAACACGTTGTACAGGTCCTACTGAAAAACCTAGTGCCGTTGACCTGTCTATAGTCACTTCATCATTAGCATCATCTCTTTCTTGGCATACCCTTTCATCTACTTTTGGTAGTGATCATTTTCCTATCCTTATATCCTTCCCTGGAAATAAAATTAAAAAATGCTTTCTAAGCCTCGTATGAAATATAGAATAATCACTGATAATTGGGCTAAATATAGGGAACATGTTGAAATTAATCTTCATAACCTACCAGACACAACAAGCAATAACCAACAACGGTCTTCAGCATTAACAAAACTAATGTTAAATGCTGCGGATGTCTCCTTTCCAATTAAAAATGTTTTCAATGGAAAACTACCTTCTGCACCCTGGTGGGACAGTGAATGTACAGATGCTATTAAAAAAAGGAAAGTGGCAGAGGTAAATTATAACATAAATATGTCTGAAGAAAACTTCAAAAATTTATTAGATTTAATAGCTAACACAAAAAAAATATTTAAAGAAAAAAGACTCCTAAAATGGAGACAATACTGCACTACCATTGCTCCAAGAACACCATCCTCAGTGATGTGGACTAACATCAAACGATTCCGATTAGGTATTTCTGATACGACGTTCGGCACACTTCCACTAATGATGGCTCACGAGTTCTTAAATAATTTAGCTCCTTCTTTCGTTCCTGAAGAAGAAATAATAATACCCATATCGTTAGACTTTCATATTAATCTATGAACCTGGAGAACTTTTTAATCTATGGCATTTGTCAAATCTCATGTAACTCTATTTCAAAAAAGCGTCAATTAAAATGCCAAGATAGTGTTAAAACGTACTAAACTAGTTTTATTTTATCACTGAAATTATGAATTAACCCTAATAAACAAATTAAAACCAAAGAGCTAGCGATGGCCGTGGCGGGCGGTAGTTGTAAAAATATGGCATTAATTCCTTGGTAATAAAACAGTTTTGTGAAAGCAAGCTTGCAACGGGAAAAAATAAATGGTCCAGGATAGTCGAAATTTAATAAACAATGGTTTTCACCATTGTTTATTAAATCTGTGGACACTTTCGTGCCTAGATTTGCCTGTAGAAACAAAAGGACGCCAGATGTTTCCCATGTGCAGACATGCATTTTTCTCACGGGTTTATCCCGCTACAGTCTCTACATTTTATCACTCTGCTGCTGGCTGTGTAGTTGTCTTCTACAATTCAAAAGGGAATCATCTTTCATTGTCTTTGAAAAACATGACGACGAGACAGATTTTTGATATTATGTGCGCTCGATTACACCCTCGTTTGCAAGTCTGTTTGAGGATTAGGCACAGGAGTGTACATAAAGGATGTCTGCGCATATCCACTATCACCTATTAGAATGCCACTTTCAGCTAAATCACCTTCTTCGAATCTCATGCAGCATCTGCTGTTATTAAAAATGCGAGAATCGTGGACGGATCCTGGCCAACGTACCACTATGTCGTATATTTCCATTTGAAGTCCACCTACAATTTGAGCGTTAATGGAAAACCAGCCTTTTCTGTTACGGAAAGTTTTCCTCTTTCTCTGGAAGGATTTTTTCATAGGGATATGTGTACAATCTATACAACTAATCGCCCCCAGTAACCCAGCGACGCGATAAAATTTTCTTTTTACGTCCAATCTTTCGTTTGCTCCAGGAAATTTTTATAAATTGCCTAGTATTTAAAGCCAATCGTTGAAATTAGCGCTACTGTTTTTGACACTACTGCCTGACTACTAATTTTATGGAGATCTACACAAAAAATCTGAAGAAAAAAACACCCAAGCGGTTAATATATGATTCATGTTTTATAACCAAAATAATGAATGGACAAAGCTTTATTTTAAGGTTAGGTACCACGGCACTTACCTGAAAATTTCCAGTTGCATAAAATCTGAGAGCAATAAGAACTTGTAATATTGGCGTCAGAGGTAACCCGCGGTTATCGACGCTATTGTTAACTTATAACAATGGAAGCAAAATATGCATAACTGTATCTTTACTGAAGCGATATCTTTTGCGGAATTCGCCATCGTCGTATACTTCCAACGGATTATCTGCATCCCTAATATACGTCCATGATGGGTAATTATACACTCTATCATCATCAATGTAATAAATAAATTCTTGTCAACTGTTTTCGAAAGCCATTATGAAAACAACAAACGAAACAACCGTGGATGCGACTTTGAGGAACGCTCAAGGTTGATCGCGAGGTACCTTGAACTGACGCATGGTTTGTTTCCCTCATATGAGGAATTATGTCGAGGAGAGGAATTATGTCGAGGAAAGGTGGAGTGGAGGTATTTTTGCCGACTAATCATACCAAAACACGAAATGGAGGTCGAGTAGAGGCGTAGAAAACTGGAGGTAATGTCTAAGAATATAAGGGTAAGTCCTCCTCAGTTGTCAGTAACTAGTAATAATGATTTGTTCATGAATTCGCCTTTTACTCTCACTGAGCTCCAAGGTGTCCTCTCCGGAGTCAGAGATTCTTCCCCTGGCGAGGACGGAATACCTTATTCCTTTTTCTCCAACTAAGGAGAAAATAGTTTACGAATTACGTTACTATTTGGAGGTTATAAATTCTGTAATAGTGACAGGAGACATTCCGTTGTCATGGAAATCTCAGATAATGTTGCCTGTTTTAAAACCAACCAAAAATCTGTCAGAAGTTACTTCTTACCGTCCCATAGCATTATCACCCGTGGTAACAAAAATAGCCGAACATTTAGTGAAAAATAGATTGGAATGGATTCTAGAAAGCCAAAATTTACTGGCTGGGTCACAATATGGATTCCGAAAAGGTAAAAGCACCTTAGACAGTATTGGCATATTGATTTCTGACGTAAGACTGGCTTTTTCAAATAAAAAGTCAGTTGTAGCAGCATTCTTAGACATAAAATCAGCATATTACATTCACATTCTAAATTTCCCTTCAAAAGTAATACTGTCATTTCTCCTGTAATTGTTATGGCTCGAGAAAAACTTTTCAGCTGCGTAAGCGAGGGTTATTCGGTTTCGTTTGCCTGGATTCCGAGCCATTCTGGAATTAAAGGCAACGAAAAAGCAGATCAACTTGCTAATGAGGCGATAGAGTGTGGAGACTTGTTTCCTTTCAAAAATTATACCCACGACCTCGCTGCTCTTCCTAAACTTCATCTCCATCAATCTTAGAGTGAAGCATGGAAGAGTAGCGCCCGCTTAAAAGGAAAATATTATTGTACCATAGAACCCGAAATTCAAGTGAAGCCTTGGTTCTCCAAGGTATGACTTAGTAAGAGAGCCACATCCAAGCTTATACGTATGCGTTTGGGTCACATGTGCAGTCCGGCACATCTTTGTCGAATTCGAATTAATGACTCTCCAAAATGTGAATGTGGAGAAGATGTTGGGGATATTAACCACATCATATGTAAGTGCCCCTTGTACGATAAGACTACGTTTTAAAAAGACCTGGCAAAACTTGAAATTCCTTTTCCTTCAAATATACAATGTTTACTCCATAACAACTATATTCCTATATATAAAGTCTTAGCCTCATTTATTGAAGCTAACGCCATAAAATTATAATTTTGCATTATGTATGTATAATATGTTTTATTTTTATACCTTTGTCTATTATTATTACTCACGTATCCTCTCCTTGCTCCTATGACCATCCTTTCCTTTCTCCGATATTTCTCCAATTTGTTAATTTTGTAAATAGTTACTTTGTTTCCCTCGTTTTAATAATTTAAAAAAGAAAAAAATAAATAAAAGAAAGCAAAAGAAGAAAAGAACTCTAATTAGAAAAATGAAGAAAACTGGCAAGAAAATGAAAAACCTGACACTGGCAAATACACGAGAAGTGTGACGCCAAATCCTCGAACGAGGAAAAGAAAAAAAAAACTTGTGTTGGGTTACCACAATTAAAAACCTTTTTTTAATGAAATGGGGCGCGTTCACTTACACGTTCGAGGACGCATGGATCATCCGCGTGGTCGCTCGAAATCGTTCACGGCGTCGTCGGACGTATGCCTGGGTCATCCGAAAAATAGTAGGGGAGGGGAGGAATAGTATGAAACTAACACTTGACAGTTGTCAGTTCTATGTGGACGCCCAAAGTCGTTCACTAACTCCGGGGCTGTGTTCACTTACACGCTTGAATCATCCGTGCTATTATCGCTCGATCATCCGGAGAAGCATAATCACCGTAAGTTCAATATGGCGGCAATAATGACGTCAGTTATGACATCACACGCGATATCGTCAGTCGGTCGTTGGCCGTTTATGAGCGCGATAATATTGATTATGGCCTGATTCGGACCGCACCGTGAGAACACAGCCTTATACTCTTTGACAGCCATGGTTGTCATTGTCAACTCTGACAAATTGAAGTAAAAATAAACTTGTCGTTTCTTCTGAGTTTTCCGACAGACAACAAAACAAACAAAACAAAAAGTAAAATAGGATATAACTTGAAAAATGATTATTTTTCTAAGCGAATTGCAAAAAGAACACCTTCTTTTATTACATGAACACTCAACACAAGGTAAATAATTTGTTGTCATACGGACTGGTGACTTGGTGAGGGAAACAAACATGATGTATATAGTTCGCGCAAATTATCTTGAGCTCTCTGAACTTAGTCCGAGCGCATGGTACAGTTGAGTGCACAATCGTTATTGTAAAAGGTGTTTTTTTATAGTACCTACCCAGTCGCAGAAGTATATCTGAGCTAAAAAAGTCTGCTAGATTTAGTCATTTGTAATCCGACGACGAGAACTATGTGCCAAATAAGTATATACAGATTATTGAGAAATTTTCAAAATTGTTACTATAATGGTGAATTAATCGAACGTACATGTACTAAATATTTGGATAATTAGCCATAATATAATGTGCCGAAATAAAAAAAAGAAGTTAATTTAAAAACTTGAGCATATATTAATTCATATTGGAGCGTCCGGGAGGCATGATTAACGAAAATAACAACAGTAACAGTACACTGCGAGTACCAATAAGAAACAACAATAACAGAAACAAACGGAAATAGAGAGCACTCGTCTCACGACTGTACTTAAGAAGGGCAACGCGCATGTGTTCAGTTTACTTACGTAAAATTCACACAGACGCGTGGTTCTGCAAGGCACAAGCGGGTTTGCGGCGCGGGACGAGTGGGCGGTACCCTTCTCGGTGCACTTCCGCATCCCTCTGACACCTAAAATATGCATACTGCGCAGCCACTCGCGCTATCTTCCGAGAGCTCAAGATAATTTGCGCGAACTATACCTTACCTACCTACTGTTGAGTTTATTGTAAGATCATATATTTTTTTCAGTTTTGATTGATTTCTGCAAGCTGGCATTAGATTACTTGTCTAATGGAATCAATACTAAGAAGTACAATATAGCAGCAGGTGAGAAATGTTACTGTAACCATCTACACCCTCGTCAACCATATGTTACTGTTCCCAAAGTACCTACACTCCCATTGAAAGCTAACAAATTCAATCATGCTCGCTATCCAGCTTTCATTTACTCTATTAGAGTTTGGAGTTATTTTTAGGTCCGTAGGTGGCATATAAACTTGCTATTTATTCCATCTTAATCTGTTCTTCCGCCTGATGAAAAAACATAAACATCTATTAGGCATGCCATAGCACAAGTCACCCTGAATGATTATTTAGGACATTAATTGGTCACCTCCAGCTTCGTCTTCCACTCTCTCAATGTGAAATAGTGGCAACAGTACTCAAGACTCTTTAAAAATAAGTTGAAGTTTGATTAGTGTCATATAACTACTGAATACTTATTCAATTACTGAACGCACACACTAACTTGATTACCTTATTAGCTGTACAATATTATAGAAGAAAAATCTGGTTTCAGAAACGGCTAGATCTCAGTATTCTCATTAACCATAGCAGTGGAATAGGGAGACTACACGTTTCTCAAAACTTTACCAATGGCATTTTCGCATTTGTATTTGATGTGAGCTTCGAAAATCGGTTAAGTGTCAATCAAATAGACACTGGCCCCAAGGCATTTCGATTTATTAGATAGCTCATCAGACTACGATTCTGATTTTGAATTTGATATGGAAATTGCATTAGCGCACTGTAAAAGGTGATCAATTTGGATAGAAAATCACATTAAATTTAAAAAAAGCCGCGGTGAATTCAACCTTTACGCAGATGTTTCTACAAAAAAAAACTTATTTCAATAAGTCGAAGGAAGCTTTTCTCGAAATATAATTTGATTAACGAAGATTTAGTGAAACAAAATACGAACATGCGCGAGAGCATTTTTACAGAACAACGAGTTGTAGTATGCTAAGAATCATCTCGTTTACCTCAGCTTTCAAACATAAAAAAACCGTAGCTAATTCGGTCCATTCGTTCGAAAGCTACGATTCGCACCACTCCCCCCCCCCCTCCCCCTCCATCCTCAAAATATAGCTATGAACCATCTTGTTTACCCCAGCTTTCAAACATAAAAAACCATAGCTAAATAGGCCCATTTGTTTGGAAGCTACGATTTTCACCCCCTTTTCTTTCTCATCAACCCCCCCTTCCCCTCCCATATATCTAAGAACCATCTCGATCATATCAGCTTTCGAACAGAAAAAACGCATCAAAATCGGTCCATTCGTTTGGGAGCTACGATGCCACACACACACACACACACACAATCATGGTGCTTGGTGTCTTGCATATTTGTAACCTACAGGATGAAATAAGTATTTACATGTTATTGAATAACTCACTTGCACAAAAACTCATAAACAAAGCATGAAACTATAATTGCATGGGAAATGTAAACATTTGCACTCAGGCACAAATTGAATTGTTAAATCTAACCCTTAATTATGTAATTCCACATTTCAAGCAATCTGATTTCAGAAAAACTCAATATATCAATGAGTGATGTCCAAAATCTAGTTCATGCATTGATATACCTTATAGTTGAAGGAAGCAAACATAATGTAAGTATATTTAAATGTAAGAATATTAGAATTATAATTTATACCAATTTTTTCTAGTCATCCTAGTTACTGATCTTTAAGAAAGAATTTTAGTAAAATTTCAGGATCTATGCATATGTGTAACATTCTGTATTTAAACTTTTGTTATATAATGCATTCGTTGTTTGCTCCAAGGCATTTGATTGTATCACGCATTCATCTATATTTCATTCACTCCAGAACTAAGAAATAAAGGAAACCTACATACACTTACTAGAAAACATAATTATAGCACAATAGTTCAGCATCCAAGGAAAGCAACTTGGTATTTTGTCTAAAGGTTGGGCGGTACTTCACGCCGGGACAGCTTTTGAATCTTTATCAAGCACAGGTCCCGTCTTGTATGGAGTACTGCTGCCACCTCGGGGACGGTTCTGCCAAGTATCAGCTCTAGGCTTTGGATTCAATTGAGAGACGTGCTATGAGGCTTATTGGGAATTATACTGTGGCAAAGGGTAAGCTTTAAAGTCTAGCACATGACGTGAGGTCGCAAGCCTGTCGGTATTCTACAGATTACACTATGGAGAGTGTGCACAAGAACTGCACAATCTGATTCCCCATCACCTTTCTATTACCGTATGACTAGACGATCGGCAAAGCGCCATCCTTTTATGGTTGAAATACCTCGCACAAGAACGAAGCGTTACGCTCCTTCATTTATTATAAGAACTTCTAAGGAGTGGAATGACCTTCCCTCGTCAGTGTTTCCGGTAAAATATAACCCTGGTGTGTTCAAGTCAAAAGTGAATAGGTATCTACTAGGCAAGCGTGCTATACCTTCGACCCCATCATCGCTTTCCATCAGGAGAGATTGTGGTCAAACGATGGCCTAGCTAGACCAAAAAAAAACTAAAAAAAAACTTGCCACAACAGGACCTTCTTTCCGCATCGAAAGGGGAGTCAAGCAAGGTGATCCACTGGCTCCAAAATTGTTCACCGCCACTTTAGAAGAAGTACTTCAGAAAATTGCAGCTAGCTGGGATGGGAAAGGCATTCTCGTTGGAAAAAAGCATTTGACAAACCTCCGATTTGCAGTCAATATCGTGTGTTTCTCTTCTTCGGCACTAGAATTGGTTCAAATGTTACAAGATCTATGCAAGGAGTGCCTCGATATCAGACTAAAGATGAATATGTCGAAAACTTAAGTTGATGACTAACAGCAGAAGATGTCCATGATTAATGTCGAGGATGTGGAGGTTGAATATGTTCATGAGTATGTATATTAGGGCCAATTGGTATTTTGCCAGGCGAGACAAGATGCAGAAGTTGCACATTGTACCAAGAACGCCCGGAGAAGCTGTTGGTCCATGAAAGAGCTTAAGCGCGTCACAGACGACTAAGTTACGATAATATTTTATCTTAAGATAAAATATCGCTCGCTATACAATTTATATGAACCATCACAAACGGCGAAGATAATATATATTTGCATCTTACAGTATCTCAAGATATCGAGCGATATGGAGTTTATTAAAAGATGTCATCTTAAGATACAAAATATATCGTAATATGTTCTAAAGGGTGCTCTATTTTGTATTCGTGACGGGTTTTTATTAACCCCTGAACAAAGAGACGGGTGTTATAAGTTAAGGGTGTGTTTGTGTGTGTGTGTGTGTGTGTGTGTGTGTGTGTGTGTGTGTGTGTGTTTGTGTGTGTGTGTGTGTGTGTGTGTGCGTGCGTGTGTCTGTGGCATCGTAGCTCCCAAAAGAATGGACCGATTTAGCTGCGGTTTTTTATGTTTGAAAGCTGAGGTAAACGAGATGGTTCTTAGCATACTACAAGTCGTTGTTCTGTAAAAATCCTCCCGCGCATGTTCGTATTTTGTTCCACTAAATCTTCCTTAATTGAATTATGAATTTCGAGAAAAGTTTCCTTCGACTTATTAAAATAAGTTTTTTTTTGTTGAAAAATCTGCGTAAAGATTAAATTCACCGCGGCTTTTTCTAAATTTAATGTGATTTTCTATCCAAATTGATCACCTTTTACAGTGCGCTAATGCAATTTGCATATCAAATTCAAAATCAGAATTGTCGTCTGATGAGCTATCTAATAAATCTAATACTGAAACCGTATTACTCATATTTTATCATTCTGTATATAGAACACGGTGAAGAAATACGTGTGGCACCTAGGACGGCCTGCGAGCGAATGAATAATTTCAATATATTATCGTATCTTAGCCGTGTGTGATACCCTAAGATGCTATAATATTTTATATGCAGATATCGTAACATCAAATATTATAGTATCTTAATCGTCTGTGACGCCCTTTATGTAGGGAAACTATCCCTTAAGCGCAGACTCACGGGCATGTGCATTCTCCCCATCCTCACATACGATGCACAGACTTGGTCTTTGACTGATCATCAGAGGTCCGACCTCGAGGTATGCCAATGGAACACCTCGAGGTCGTGCGTGCAATGGAACGCAGTATTCTCGGAGTAAAACTAACGGTCCGAATAAAGAACACCATAATGCGTTCCAAGACTCAAATTACATAGATGTGACCCAAAAAGCTGCAAAACTAAATTGGAACTGGGCTGGACATGTCTGTCGCATTTCGGATGATCTGTGGGCAAAAGTTACCACTCAATGGATCCCCTGAGATTGCAAACGTCATCGCAGCAGACCAAGAAAGATATGGCGGAATGAACTTGACTCCTAGATAAAGGATGTCACAAACACCCACAACTTAACATCTATACATACACCGAGAAAATAGTAAAATACACAGATCTAGCAATTGAACTAAAAACCCAGTGGAAAGTAGATAATGTCAAAACACTACCGATGACTCTCTCTTCTACCAGGCGTCATCCCTAACACACTACATTCTTTTCTCAAAACACTCGACAGCCACCACCTCACATTCATCCAGCTCCAAAAAGCAGTCATACGGAACACTTGCCGCATTGTACGCTAATTTCTGTCGCAAAACCACTAATATCAAATACTAAAGCACCCCACTTTTCGTTTGGCCAAAAGCCCGCGGAAATGAGGATAGTACTCGTTTTACGAGAGAACAAAAATGTAGAAAGATGAATAATAATAATAAAAACCAGTACCTACCATAAGCTACATTCCCAAAGTACTATTTGTGCCAAGTATGAGTTATCAAATCAATCCTATAAGTTCTTCACATTTTCAGTTGTCAGAGGCAGACTTCAAATATTCGCTGGCAATAGCTGGATTCCTTGATGAAAAGCAAGAGGTTCTAGTGCGGCTACACAGTGCAAAGAAAGCAGAACTCTCAGAAGCCTTATGTTTACTCCAGCAAAAAGATCCTACATATCAAGATTTTAGTTGGCGATTGGAAGTTCAGGTAAATAAGGTTTTTGTCAACCTGCAGTGCTTCCCCACTGCTGGTCAAAGGTATCCGGTATGTTCTTTGAGAAGTCCATGCTAAGTTATATACTAAGGTTCCATAGTCATAGGCTTATCGTCTTAATCGGAGCCGTAACTAGGGCGGTGCCAGCGGTGCCCAGGCACAGGGCGCAGACCCTGGAGGGGTCAGAACCGGTTGTGATTATGATAAGAAAATCCGGCGCATAAAAGGCTAATTACGGCACTGTTATCATCACTTTTTGTACCTTTGTGTATACTCAAAGACCACTACATATTGTAAAATAAACTCACCATAAGCTAAGACAAATCAGCCATCCCGGCTGTGGGTTTTTGCGTACGCTGCGACCTGCGAAACCGTGGTCAATAATTGAAAGAATCTTCGCACGCGCGTGGCATATGGAGTTAGCGGCCTTGCTTAACTTAAAGAAAGCCTAAAACAATTGACTGCTTCGAGCAAACAACCAACTCCATTTGAGTTGGTTGCTTCCTCGAAAATTTACTTTTAAAAAATAAGATATTCACTCATTTTTCTACAGCTCTGTGAGCTGAATTAACAAATTAAATAGCACCCTCATCTTGCCCATATTTTTTACGTCTGTATATTTTCAATTTGTGCTTGTTTCTTTACTTTTTATGGCGTTGTATTCATACGAATTATTATTATTAATTTCTGTGGTAATAGTCTAAAGACACAGGCGCAGACAAGCCATGGATTGTCAATATAGTGACGTTTTGTACAATTACATATTTAAAGAAACCCGTGCGAAGCTGGGCGGTTCGCTAGTAGATCCTAAACAAAATTCTATTGGGACTTGTTAACTCATATTATTGGTTCCGTGGCCTAAAAAGATCCCCATTCTCGTTTTTTTTTGTTTACCTAAGCTGTCCCACTGCTGGGCAAAGGCCTTCCCCAAATCCTTTCGAAATGTCTCATTGCTACGCCACCTCAGGCTAGCCCTCTTGTATCCAGTTCATCACGCCAACTCTTTCTGTGTATGCTTCTGCGGCGTTGTCCATCTTCAAGAACCCAAAGTGTGCTAGCTTTGCCCACCGATCGAGACGCATGCGGTTAATATGACCCGCCCAATCCCACTTTAACCTAGCAGCCTTGTTGCCCACGTATACAGGGTGGTTTTTTGAGACGGGACAGTAAGGGCAGGTACCTTAACCGTTATAGTTACAGGAAAACGTTCTTAAGAGACCATCCATAACTTTTTGAGATATTATGAACTGCATTCACAGATTTTGGAAAAAAATGTACACTCAGCAAGAAAACAGTAATTTTACACAAAAACTTTTTTTGATGCCATTTTATCCATTTTCTTATAAGGATCAAAAGTCTCTACTGGACCGGTTGAGGATTGAGTACTAGAAATGTCAGAAATTGCGAAAAACTTTTCCCATACATTTTTTCGAAAAAAACGAGACGATTTGATTCGATATAGTGAATGAAAAATGTATTGAATTCAAATCGAATCCACAGAATAAATAATACCATATCGATCGACAACTGAGTTATCGAAGGGTTCTGAATCGGGGGGCTGGGCTGTTTTAAAGTAACTGCAGCGATGTAAAGTGAACTGGCGATATATCAAAATACTGAGATGTCTTTATGACGCCGCGACCATGAGTGTTCGAGTACAGAACCAGCAGTCTAAAGATCCATTTGCGCAGGGGAGTGAGACAGGGGAATGTTATATCTCCAAAACTAGACTTGAAATAGAAGGGCATAAATATAAACGGCGAGTACATCTTGCACTTATGATTGGCCTGAAATCTTAACTCATTAATCTCTGGAGGAACTCTAGTCATCAATGGTGAACCCCTGAAAGTTGTTAAGGAATATGTCTACCTCGGGCAGTCATTGGGTAGAATCAACTTCGATAGGGAAGCCAACAGAAGAATTCAGTTGGGCTGGGCAGCATTCGGAAAACTTAGTCAGATCTTCTTGTCGACTATTCCACAGTGCCTTAAGACGAAATTCTTTAATTTGTGCGTCTTCCCAGTGATAACATACGGAGCCGATACATGGACACCAACAGTGGGACTTGTCCACAAATTTAAAGTCGCTCAGCGTACTATGGAGAGAGCTATGTTCGAGGTATTTCTGATGGATTAAATCCAAAACCATAGAATCAATAATAGTAAAACGTAACGAAACGAGATTATCCGACACAAAAACAAAGTCACTAACATATCTCAAAGGATTAGTAAGCTGAAGTGGCAATGGGCTGGTCACATTTATCGAAGGACGGATAACCGCTGGGGTAGACGTATCCTCGAGTGGAGACCGCGTCTTGGCAAACGTACTGTATCTGTATCTGTTCTGTAGTGCGAACTGAGAAGGCGGCCGGCAGAAACTGGATGAGAAGAGCCGAAGATCGGTCTCTGTGGCGTTCATTAGGAGAGGCCTATGGCCAGCTGTTTAGCAGTAGACGAACTGATGGCTGATGATGATGATGATGAAGATAGTTCCTATCTCTGAATTTTGAGACTGATGTTATCGGTCCCACAGACAGATCGGTCCACATACCTACTTATAAGATATAACTAATTACTATTTTTTTTGCATTATCACTTGTTTGTTATCTTTCACATAGTCATCCCGGTAAAAAATACAAAAAGCACAGTAATTACTGTAATGCTTACATACATTTGATATCTCTAGATGACGTTTGATTACAGGTGGCATCACGGATAAACAATGATCTGATAATGCCTGTGATAACAATGAACTTCGTGACTATGACGCCCAAAAATTACGGGCAGTTTAAAGGAAATGATACTGATAATAGCGATTGTCAAACAAACTCGTGCTCGACGCAGATTCTACAGTCCTCTACACAAGATGCCAAAGCTGCCAGTCATTGCCAGCATGTTATCAATCACGTGCTATTGCAGTGTGATCTGCCGAACTTACTCCATTTGACGAATAAACTGGAACAGGCGTTGAAGGAATCAAAAAGTCAGCATGTTAGGAAAGTGCAAAGAGCTTTATAGTTTTTTTTTGTAAATCTGTATATAAATTGTCTATCCTAAAGCATAATGTGTTTTACTTCGCTTTTCCATAGCCACGTCTGCAAAGCATCGTAGGATGAAAGTGCGTGAAAAAACCGTTCAAAAGAAGATATAAGAACCTAGAAGTTGAAACGGAATTGGTTGTTTTCTCGAAGATAGCAGTTTACTTTTTTCCGACGGGTTAGGTATGTGTTGTATGTATGTTTGTGTGTTTAAGGCGCGTCCTAAAGCCTAAACGGCTTGATGGATTTTGATAAATGAGGTATCATTGGATTCGTCATAATCATGAGAGTGCTCTATCATATATGAAGTGTCAATAAAACTAATATGGCGGCTGACAGCTGCCATATTGTATTTTCGACGCAACAAATAAATACCAAATCCTATCGAGTGAGGTATCAAAATGAAGGTCTTTAATTTAAAAGACCATTCCAAAAATATATAATTCTTTTAACTAAACAGTAGGAATTGTCTTGCAAGCTTCTCACAACATTTTTAATTTTTAGATTATACAAGTTATGTAAGTAGGTACTATGGTCAAATATTGCAATTGAAACTATTATAGTAAAATATGTAAGTAAGTAAGAAACATTAAATTTATATTTCATCATATATTTTATACTATTATTTTCGCGGGCGGTCAGCGCCGTCCGTCCGCTATGGCGGCTGAAAAGCAAAAACCCGACATAATAGTTTTGTTCGCAGTCTGGTTTTCTGTTTTTTACACGACTGGCCAAAAAAAGGAGTGTATTGTTTTTAGGATTCATGTATGTATGTAAGTTTATTTATTCCACCATAACTTTTAAATGCCTGAACAAATTTAGACGTATGGGACATAGGCTATATTTTTCTTTTAAATAATTCAATTTGGCGTCAGTATGTGGCCCCCTTTTTCAAAGGAGAAATTATTATTTTTCTTCTTATTTTACAATATGGGTATCAAATTGAAGGCTTCGCACATTCCAACAGTAAATAATTTATTGGCGTAAGTTCTTTTTTGGCAGGGCAGGCGTGTTTTTTAGCTTTTAAGCTAGTTATCTATATCTATACTTTTAATAAAACTGTAACGAGTCCAATTCTGGACATTGAAGAAAATTAGTTTTTTTTTTTTTGGAGCTTACTCTGAAATCGATACTGAAGCCAAAACTGTATCTTTTTCATTTTTGTCTGTCTGTCTGTCTGTCTGTATCTTGGCTAGGCATGAGGCCGAAACTATCGAATGAATTTAAATGAATCTTGGTATGATTTGAGTTCATACTACGAGGTAGGACATAGGATACTTTTAATCCTGAAAAATTAAAGGGTTCCCGCAGGATAGGCGTTGAAAGTTATTTAAAAGAACACGTATCACGCTGAAACTACTGAATGGATTTTGTTGCAACTTGGCACAGTTATAGTTTATAAGATGGGTGAAAATTATGGATACTCTTTGTCCCGAAAAAAATAAGGGTTCCTTGGGGATATGTGTCCAAATTCTGAACATTAAATATATTGTGAAAATATTTTTTTGGAGGTTACTCTATATTCGATAATGAAGTCTAAACTGTATGTTTTTTCATTTATGTCTGTATGTCTGTCCGTCTGTATCTTGGCCGCGCATCACACCACCGGAACTACTGGATGAATTCAAATGAAACTTGGTATGATTTGAGTTCATACTACGAGGTAGGACATAGGATACTTTACATCCCGAAAAATTAAAGGGTTCCCGCAGGATAGGGGTATTTTAACTCCCGAACATAAAGAAGGGTGTTATAAGTTTAGGGTGTGTATCACTGTGTGTATGCGTGTGTGTGTGAATGTGTATCGATCTGTGGCATCGTACCTCCCAAACGAATGAACCGATTTAGATGTAGTTTTTTAAGTTTGTAAGCTGAGGTAAACGAGATGGTTCTTAGCTATAATGGGGGAGTGCTATGAGGCTTCAAAATCTGGCGCATCGACGTGAGATCGCAACTCGTGAGACTTGTCGCTATCTACAGATTAGCACTATGGTGAATGTCCACAAGAACTGCACAATCTGATTCCCCCATCACCTTTCCATCACCGTACGACTAGACGATCGGCAAAGCGCCACCCTTTTATGGTTGAAATACCTCGCACAAGAACGAAGCGGTACGCTTCTTGATTTATTATAAGAACTGCAAAGGAGTGGAATGCCCTGCCCTCGTCAGTGTTTCCGGTAAAATATAACCCCGGTGTGTTCAAGTCAAGAGTGAATAGGTATTACTAGGCAAGCGTGCTACACATTCGACCACATCATCGCTTTTCATCAGTTAAGATCGTGGTCAAACGATTGCTTAAACAGAAATAAAAAATAAATAAAACAAAAATGAATTTGAACAAAATATAAATAGCCAAGTATAATGGAGCAGCGGAAGAGAAATGCAGGGTAGCACTTTACGTGGAGCTGCCCTATACATATAAAATACTAATAAATATGTAAATAATAGAGATGCGCCGAATATTCGTTAATTATTCGTATTCGGCATATTCGGCATGGTTTTATATGTTCGGTATTCGGCCGAATATTCGGTTGATTTGCCGAATATTAACCGAATAATCATCATCATCATCATCATGTCAGTCTTTAGAAGTCAACTGCTGAACATAGGCCTCCCCCAACGAGCGCCATGTCAAGCGATCTTGTGCCACCTCCATCCACCGACTTCCTGCGATGGCTACAATGTCGTCGGTCCATCGTGTGGGGGGTCTCCCCACACTTCGCTTGCTTGTTCGTGGTCGACATTCGAGAACCTTTATTCCCCAGCGGTTGTCGGTTCTGCGAACTATATGGCCTGCCCATTGCCACTTCAACTTGCAAACTCTGAGAGCTATGTCGTTAACCTTCGTTCTTCAACGGATTTCTTCGTTTCGGATTCTATCACGTAGTGAAACACCGAGCATAGCTGTCTCCAATGCACGCTGCGCGACTTTGAGTTTGTGTATGAGATCAATTTTTGGCGACCACGTCTCAGTGCCGTATGTCATCACTGGCAAAACTGGCTGATTATAAACTTTCGTCTTGAGGCTCTGCGGTATCTGTGACTTGAAGATATGGCGTAATTTCCCGAACGCTGCCCATCCGAGTTGGATTTTTCGGTTGACCTCTTTGTCGAAGTTAGATCTACCCAGTTGGATCGTCTGACCCAAGTAGACATAGTGATCAACAGCTTCGATAATATCGTTCCCAATATAAACCGGCATGGGTACGACATGGGCATTTGACATGATGTTCGTCTTGCCCATGTTAATTTTAAGACCCACCTGTTGGGAAACAATATTGAGGTCACTGAGCATTGTGTTTAGGTCTTCCAGGGTAATAATCATCCGAACCGAATAATAACCTTATGTAATTTTAAGGCCTGCCTACAGCTTGTATTGACTTTAAAATATTTAGCATACATATCAAATATTAATGTTAAAGAGCCGAAATAATTCGACTTAGCCTTTTTTATTTGGAAAATAAAACCAACTAGTAATATCAGACAAACATGACATTATTTAACATTGATGTCACTTTTTATGGTGACAATTAGAATAATAGTTAATGAGTGTGTCTTCATTCAATCTCAGATAACATAATTAAATAAAAAATAAATACCAATCAAATTGTAATTAATTATGCAAAATTGTTTCTATTAACTCCATCCCAGTAGCGTTTTGTTTTTGATAAGGTCGCAGGAGATCGTACTTTGATCCCAGATTACTAAGTTTGTGTCTTAGTTTCGAGCGATTGATTGGTACTCTAATCATACGAAAAACACTTATTTTTGACGAAAATGTAAGGAAATGATGACGCCCATCTTAAAATATATCGGTTTTAAAATGCAAAGCCGGCCCGGCGCCTCGCGGACCTGTACTGTACAAACGTGTTTAGTGCGGTAAAGCGCTCCTAAATGGAACCGAACAGTTCGGCCGATTCGCGCTAGCGCATTTGCTTGTACAGGTATCAAAATCCACCATGACCTGTTCGAGCGGGCGTTTCCGCTTGCTTCTACTGGGTACTCCTACTAGTAGGAACACGAGTACTAATATACCCCTATGCTCCTACTGGTAGGACCATAAGGATAAGTATATCATCGTGATCCTCTAATGGACTGTCACCTACATTTAACTATAATACTAGTGGCTCTGTGAGCTGTAGACCTCGCCAGCACAAACTTTTTTGCAAACAATCTAGTGGTGCACAGCAGCGCCATCTAGTTACGGTTGCCTGGAAGAGATCGCTGCTTAGTGATAAGGCCGCCGATTGTTCTATGTTAAAACTTGATTATTGTATCATCAATTACATTTCTTGTGCAATAAAGAGTTATCTATCTATCTATCTATCTATAGAACGTCCTTCAAAAAAAAAAAAACTTCAATTTACAGAATTTTGGACATCATCCCGAAGGAACACTTTATTTTTCGGGATAAAAAGTATCCTCCATTTTTACCCATTATATAAACTATGACAGTGCCAAGTTTCAACAAAATCCGTCAAGTAGTTTCAGCGTGATACGTGTTCTTTTAAATAACTTTCAACGCCTATCCTGCAGGAACTCTTTAATTTTCCGGGATGAAAAGTATCCTATGTCCTACCTCAAAGTATGAACTCAAATCATACCAAATTTAATTTGAATTCATTGAGTATTTTCGGCGTGATGCACTTCCAATGTCCAGACAGCCAGACGGACAGACAGACAGACAAAAAGTTTTGGCTTAAGAATTGAATATAGAACGGCCCCCAAAAAAAAATACAAAATATCTTTAATTTACAGAATTTGGGACATTATCCCGCAGGAACTATTTATTTTTTCGGGATAAAAGTATCCTCCATTTTTATGACTGTGCCAAGTTGCATCAAAATCCGTCTAGTAGTTTCAGAGTGGTAAGTGTTTTTTGAAATAACTTTCAACCCTAATCCTGCGGGAACCCTTTCATTTTTCGGGATAAAATGAATGTAGCCTATGTCCTACCTCGTAGTATGAACTCAAATCATACCAAGTTTCATTTAAATTCATTCAGTAGTTTCGGCGTGATGCCTAGCCAAGATACAGACAGACAGACAAAAATGAAAAAAAATACAGTTTTGGCTTCAGTATCGAATATAGACTAAGCTCCAAAAAAAAATTTTTAAATATCTTCAATGTACAGAATTCGACCCGTTACAGTTTTATTATAAATATAGATGAGGTCACAATAAAATAGCCATAAGGATATATTAGTCCTCGTGCTCCTACCAGTAGGAGTAGGAGCTTGCGGAAACGCCCGTCCGCATTCACGTTTTTCGTGTGTCGAACGATGACCGCTTTCTGTCTGTTATGACCCGTACGTATCGGTACTATTCTTTCTAATGCAGTATCGATGACCATGATCCATGATTCATGACAGACAAACGAGCGTAACTCGATCGCGATCACGATACGTAGCTTATTGCGCTGATGAAACTACCCCACTCACTGAGCGCCAAACCCATTTCGGACATCAATCAATTATGGGCTTATTAAAGTTACTGCTTACCAATATTGAGGCCTTTGCGTTTTATACTATCGTACTATACTAGCATAAATCTGCAGCTTTGTTCGTGTGCAATACTCACACTTTTCATTTCGGACATCAATCAATTATGGGCTTATTACAGTTACTGCTTACCAATATTGAGGCCTTTGCGTTTTATACTATCGTCCTATACTAGCATAAATCTGCAGCTTTGTTCGTGTGCGCTACTCACACTTTTCATTTCGGACATCAATCAATTATGGGCTTATTAAAGTTACTGCTTACCAATATTGAGGCCTTTGCGTTTTATACTATCGTACTATACTAGCATAAATCTGCAGCTTTGTTCGTGTGCGCTACTCAAACTTTTCATCCCCATGCCATGCCAAAATTATTCAACAAAGAAAATTGTTTTTTTCTTATATATATGTTCCTGTCGATTAAGTAGTTGCACTTCTTGAGAAAAGCCGAAAAACTTAGAACACTAGTGAATCTAGCCAAAATATACACATGAAATAAGTAAGTATATCCAACCTACTTACCTACCAACACTATCTCAATCAATATTCTCATTATTTATAGCATTATATTTTGATAATAATCATTGATTTATGGCAATCATCAATCATATTGCTCCTCTCTTTCGATTGTTATGCAATAAAATAACATATAAAGCCTAGCTGTACCCGCGGCTTCGCACGCGTGGTCATTTCTTTAGATTTAACGTACCATAATGTGCTATTCCAAGATCTAAAATACCAATATACCAACATTTGATCAAAATTTGTTCAGCCGTCATCAATATTTTTATCAATTGCTCGGCTTCTAATCGCCAAATTGAGATACCAATTACACCAGTTTTTAAGTCAAACCCTAAGCTATCCTACATTAAAAACCGCATAGCAATCAGTCCAGTTGTTTTAACGTGATGCACAAAAATACAGACAAACAGACAGAAAGACAAAAACCAAAAAAAAAGTTCTGTAGCTTGTTTTAGGGTACCCTAGACCATTTTTTTAATTTGACTTCGTTGTGCAGCCTTTTTCGTACCTATTGCTTTATTATAAGTATAGACAGACGACTGTGCTAAGTTGCATCAAAATCCGTCCAGTAGTTACAGCGTGATATGTGTTCTTTCAAATAACTTTCAACCCCTATCCTGCGGGAACACTTTAGTTTTTCGGGATGAAAGTATCCAATGTCCTACCTCGTAGTAAGAACTCAAATCATACCGAATTTCATTTGAATTCATTCAGTATTTTCAGCGCGATGCGCGGTCAAGATGCAGACAAACAGACAGACAAAAAGAAAAAAAAACAGTTTGGCTTCACTATCGAATATAGAGTACCCTCCAAAAATGTATCATTTATAACTTCAAAATTAACATTACATAACCCATCAACTATACTATGACTGTGCATCAAAATCCGTCCAGTAGTTTCAGCGTGGTACTTGTTCATTTCAATAACTTTTAACCCCTACCCTGCGAAAATCCATTAATTTTTCGGGATGAAAACCTACCTCGTAGTATCAACTCAAATCTTACCAACTTTCATTTACATTCATTCAGTAGTTTCAGCGGCGTGATGTGCGGCCAAGATACAGAAAGACAAAAATGAAAAAAACAAAAACAGTTTTGGCTTCAGTATAGAATACAGAGAAACATCAAGAAAAATATCAAAATGTCTTCTATGTACAGAATTTGAACTCACATCCCGAAGGAACCCCTTATTTCTTTTGCAATAAAAAGTATCCTAAATTTTCACTTATCATATAAACTATGACTGTGCCAAGTAGCATCAAAATCTGTGCAGTAGTTTCAGCGGGATACGTGTTCTTTTAAATAACTAACAAACCCTATCCTGCGGGAACTCTTTAATTTTTCGGGATGAAAAGTATCCTATGTCCTACCTCGTAGTATCAACTCAAATCATACCAAGTTTCGTTTAAATTCATTCAGCAGTTTCAGCGGCGTGATGCGCGGCCAAGATACAGAAAGAAAAATAAGAAAAAAAAATAGTTTTGGTTTCAACTTAGCATAAAGCGAAACATCAAAAAAAAAAATTGTCTTCTATGTACAGAATTTGAACCCATATCCCCAAGGAACCCCTTACTTTATCGCGATAAAAAGTGTCCTAAATTTTCACCCATCATCTAAACTATGACTGTGCCAAGTTGCATCAAAATCCGTGCAGTAGTTTCAGCGGGATACGTGTTGTTTTAAATAAATTACAAACCCTATCCTGCGGGAACCCTTTAATGTCCTACTTCAAAGTATGAACTCAAATCATTTGATTTCATTGAGTAGTTTCTGCATGATGCGCTGCCAAGATACAGACAGACAGAAGGACACACAGACTGAAAGACAAAAATGAAAAAAAATAACAGTTTTGGCTTCAGTACCGAATATAAACGGGACTCCAAAAAAATTTTACTAAATATCTTCAACGTACAGAATTTGGACCCCTATCCCGCAGGAACCCTTTGTTCTTTTAAATACCTTTCCACCCCTATCCTGCCGGAACCCTTAAATTTTTCGGGATGAAAAGTATCCTATGTCCTACCTCGTAGTATAAACTCAAATTATGCCAAGTTTCATATGAATTCATTCAGTAATTTCGGCGTGATGCCTAGCCAAGATACAGACAGACAGACAGACAGACAGACAGACAGACAGACAGATAGACAGACAAACTTTTTTTTTAAAGTTATGGCTTCTGTATCAAATACAGAACAGCCTCCAAAAAAAATTTATAAAATTTACAGTTTTATTATAAGTATAAATATTCATTCCTTGAAGTAGGTAAGTGTTTTATCAGCGCGCACAGGATTACCTGTTTTCATTGTTTGTGATGCGCAAGGGTTGTGTTCGAACAACAATAGCTTCTCTAATTCTGAGAACGTTAAGTGGCGTCAGGTAGAATAGATCATAAGATATCATTTAAACACAAAATAATTTAATGTTCACAGTTTACCTGTAGTAAAAATCGGAAAAAATACCTTAATACAGTCTTGTAGACTGCCCAAAAAAAGGAGTGTAATGTTTTTAAGATTCATGTATGTATGTATGTGAGTTTCTTTATTCCACCATAACTTGTAAATGCCTGCACAGATTTACACTTTTTTGTGTGGGGTATCGTTAGAATCCTTACATTCCCCCGAGTAACAGGCTATATTTTTATGTTGAAAAAAATCAATTTGTCGGCAGTACGGCTCCATTTTCGAATGAAAATTTTTTCTTCGAGCTTTATAATATGGGTATCAAATTGGAGGCCTTGATAAGTATAATAAAACAGTATTTAATTTATTGGCATAAGTTCTTTTTTGGCACGGCAGGCGTGTTTTTTTAGCTTTTAAGCTAGTTATTTTGACACAAATTTTCACATTATCAATTTTTTTGCCATGATGTGTAAATCACATCATGGCAAATATTATTAAAAGAGTCTATTTTTATGGCTGGGACATTCTCTGGGCCCTTATCCCCCCCACCCCCCTCATTTTTTCATCGTTAACTGTTTAAGTCTCGCGAGTCTTGTGTTCTATATGTTCTATATAAAATACAATTACCAAATTTCGTGCAGCCGTGAAATAGTTTTTATCGCTTGAGTTCTATTCATCGGATTAAGATAAGTAAACCAGATTTTAAGCGAAAACTGCATCGCAATCATTCCAGTAGTTTTTTACGTGATTCGTGAACAGAAACCATTAAAAAAAACATGATCTAGCTTATTTTAAGAAGCCATTTTATTATTTTACATTATTATCTATACTTATCATAAAACTGTAACAGGTCCAATTCTGTACATTGAAGATATTTTGTAATTATTTTTTTGGAGGCTTTTCTGTATTCCGTACTGACGCCAAAACTGTTTTTTTTTTTTATTATTTTTGTCTGTCTGTCCGTCTGTATCTGGGCTAGGCATCACGCCGAAACTACTGAATGAATTTAAATGAAACTTGGTACGATTAGAGTTCATACTACGAGATAGATTATAGGATACTTTTCATCCCGAAAAATTAAACGATTCCCGCATGTTATTTAAAAAAAACACTTACCACTCTGGTACTACTAGACGGATTTTCATGAACCTTGGCACAGTCATAGTTTATTATGATGGGTGAAAATTGAGGATACTTTTTATCCCGAAAAAATAAAGTATTCCTGCGAGACAGGGGTCCAAATTCTGTGCGTAGAAGATTTTTGTTAATTTTTTTGTAGGTTGTTCTTTATTCGTACTGAAGCCAAAACAGTTTTTTTTACTGTTTTCGGTCTGTCCGTGCGTCTGTTTGTATCTTGGACGCGTATCACACCGAAACTACTGCATGAATTCAAATGAAACTTGGTATGATTTGAGTTCATACGACGAGGTAGGACATTGGATACTTTTTATTATATTTAGCATGGTTCCCTTGGGAGAGAGGATGAAAGACAAAATGTGGACAAAGTGGATTCATCCCGAAATATTAAAGGGTTCCGGCAGGATAGGGATTGAAAGTTATTTCAACGAATATTTATCACGCTGAAACTACTGGACGCATTTAGATGCAACATTCAAATAAATGTGACATACATTCATAGTTTATATGATGGGTGGTGATTTGAGTTCATACTACGAGGTAGGACATTGGATACTTTCATACCGGTAAATTAAAGGGTCCCCGCAGGATAGGGATATTTTATTTGGAGTTGGTATTCATGTTTTACTGTTTATAGTTATTTCCATAGTTCACCTCTAGGATACTCAAGGAATATTCCTCCAAATTTCAAATACCTAGGTCCACCGGTTTAGGCTGGGCGTTGTCTGTCAATCAGTCAGTCAGTCAGTAGGTATGTCACGGTACTGTTTTATAGACATGATTAAAATAATGTAATAAAACACATATTTTTATTATTCTGCCCAAAAGTAAAGGGCATTTATTATTCTGCCCAAAAGTGAAGGGCATCTATAGCTATGATAAAGCAGTAAGTACCAAAAAATCTATAAAAGGAAGATATAAAAAAAATAACTAGGGTACCAAAAAAAGCTATTGAAAACGAATAAAATATTTTTAAAATTCGTGTCTATCTGTTAATCTGTTCACGCATCACGTAAAAACTACAGAACCCACTGCGGTTTGGTTTTCATTGTTGGATAGCTTAGGGTTTGACTTAAAAACTGGTGTACTTATTATCTCAATCAGATGAGTAGAAGCCGAGAAATCGATAAAAACTTTTTGACGACTGAAGGAATTTTGTTTAAATGTTGGTATTTGAGGTCTTGGAATAGTAATAGAGTTCTCTTAACCTAGACAAATGGCCACGCGTGCGTAGCCGCGGGTACAGCTAGTTTAACAATAATTATAATATTTCAATAATAACAAAAAATAAATCATTTTTTTATTATCTTCTCTTTTATGTTATAATTAAGCATATACTATTTACTTTCGGCCATACATTGGGGGCTTAAATTTGTTGCATGTAAGCACCCAATAAGCACCCACGTCCTGCCAGGAATACTTACGTCGAGTTACCAGTAGCCCTTTATATTTCAACTACGTGTCATTACCTCAAGGTGATTTTTATTTGCTTTACAAGGCATATATATTTTTTCGCCATTGCATTGAATAGTACATTACTGCCGGTCTGTAATGACTGTGTTGCTGGCAGCGATGATGATGGTCGAGAACTTAACTAAGCAAAGCTCGAGGCCATCCTAGCGTGGCCAGCAGGGCAGTCATTGCGGACCAAAGCTTGTATAGTGCTTTACTCAAACAATGCGAACCAATAAAACCAGCTTAGTATAATAAGAATTTACTCAAACATTGCAACAACAACGAAAACAACAACGCCAACGACAAAGACAACAACAACGACCACAACAACAGAAACAGAAACAAAAACAACAACAACAATCACGATCACATCAGCTTTCAAACAGAATAAAAAACATCAATATCAGTCCATAAGTTTGGGAACTACGACGCCTCTCTTTTCACGTTCGGGGTTAACGAACCCACGGAATAAATAATAGTGCTACGACAAAAGACGACAATAATGGATTTTCAAAGGAAATTGCTGGCCGCAAAACACGACAATACTGAACTTCCATACAACTTTGCTGGCGCCTATTCAAGCAGCGCGGCAAGGTCGACTTTGCCCAAAGAAGGTTGTCGAAATAATGACCACATTACTAGTATTGTTTGAGTAAAATCTCTTTTCGTTCACAAAGGGGGTTGATATTTATTGAATTTGTGCTTTGCAAAAAACTGAATAAATGTTCAGAACATTTGTCGACATGGCTGGAATACGTTTTTTTACATTTTCTACCCCCATCTATTGCTAAGCCTATATTCATCGAATATTTTAATTAATATGATAATTTCCGCCCAGGGTCATTTTTTCGAATGGTCAAAATCGCGAAGGATCGTTTGCTCGAATGGTCAAAACTGTGAAGGCTTATTCTAGCGAAGGACTGGTTTGCTCTAATATTATAAACTATGAATTAGTATATATATCGTAACTATTACTGACCGGCACTGACTATATAAAATAAAAAAATAAAAAAAATATATTCATTTCTGCTCATCACACAAATGATTGCACCTTGCAGGATTCGAAACCGCGTAATATATCGCGTAATTTAATTGTTCGGCAGTAAAGTTTTACCACGGAAAATCATTCCACAAATTCAGATGACTGTCACTTTGAAACAGCTTCCTGAAAAGGCTTCGTAATGTTTCAGACAACAAAATGACAATAATTAAAGTAGTAAAGTAGTAATCTGACTTGGACAATCCTCTACAAACGGCTCCTGACTTACATTATTTGCCTTGGAATGTCTGCGATAAGCCTATTCCTAAATAAATTGTGTGTTCAGTTTAGATCTTTTGCGCAAGGTGCCATATTTATTTTGCAAAACTAAGCATGACTGTGATTTCTTTTGCTATAGTCCTCATCTCGAACAGGTTTTTCATCACACTGTACTAAAGTATATTTACAGAGAGAAGTAATTCAGAATTTCAGATACGTAAAGCGGGCGGCCGGGAGACAGTTACTTTTTGTTGGTTCGTTTTGCTTCGTACGGTACAATAGGCATCACTATCTACTGTACTTCTGCCGGTCCCGGCTCCACAGAGTTCACGAACCGCTCTCGACTCGTTACGAGTATCTATACTCTATAGTATAGTTTATTTATAGTTAGTACGTTGGCAACGCCAGAGCCACTCGCCCGCGTCGTGTCGCCGCACGCCGCCTTATCATTTATCTACTTAATCTTTCCACAAACAATACTTAAAACCGAGACTTAACTTTTACAATTGTTACTTTTATAAAGCCTCCGTCCTTCATATAATAGCAGTCGTGAATCGTGAACGTTCCGAAAACGTCTGTGAATGTGTCGTTCAACGTGTGATGTCCCCGAGTTCTAAAAGCCGATGAGTTGTTATAATATTATGCAATACTAAATTAGAACAGCTACTAAAGTGTTTTAATTAAATATCGGCTACCAATTGTTTTTGAGAGTTAGAAAAATTCAAAATAATATTTCTTGTGTTAGGTACATTAATGTATCAGTGTGCGGTCTACCAGCAGTACCTACCATACCGCTACGCTATATCTATTTATAAGTAGATTGTAAACAAATGTGATATCGTTTCTGAACTTGAAACCGGTGCAGTTTTTAGTGAACAAAATAATTATATTCAAACAAAACGGGACCTAACAAAGTGAAATATGGATTCAAAAGTAGTGCTGAAAGGCAAAAATCCCCACGATTCAGCAAACTTTGTATCTAAAATATTTTTATTGTGAGTATAATTACGTATTTGTATTATTTTACTAGCTGCGCCCCGTGGTTTTGCCCGCGTGCAATCTTCAAACGTGACAATATAGGTTTGTCCTTTTTTAAATTTGTAGAGGTACTTTTTTTGTGGCCATAAACCCTCGTTATTGAATAAAATTTGACCAAAAAACCTATAGTATCTTCAGAAGTCCCTTACCTCTTTGACTCCTTTCATTTTGACAAAAGCTTCAAAAGGTACTATAGGATTTTTGGTCAAATTTGATTCATTAGCGTCAAATGCTCAAAACCTTAGGATTTTTGCTAAAATTTGATTCAAAAGCTTCAAATGCTTCATATACATCATAACAATAAAAAAAAAATAAAAAAAAATTGCTACTTTTTTTTTAGACATAATGGTAAATATCCCATTTCTAAGTAGGTAGGTACTTACATTTCCAGCGTTAGTGACTACGAATATTAATATCGTAGTAGGACCATGTAATTTTAAAAACATATAGCGGTTTTATTATAATGTAGTATTCAAGTATTATATATTTTTGAATTCGAACACTTAATTCAATTATAATTAATATAGTATATTAATTATAATATAATTAAGTAGGTATGTAAGTCTGACGTCAGGTTGTTGGTTGATTTGTTGACGCTACGAACTGCTAAATCTTGTGAAACAGAATTCGTAACTGTTTATTGCAGAGAGGTCCCTCTATGTAGAATTTAGTTTGTGTAGGCAGTTATTCATAAATCATCGTCATTTATTTATTAACTAGCTGTACCCGCGGCTTCGCACGCTTGTTCTTTTCTTTGATTCAAAGTACCATAATGTGCTATTCCAGGACCAATATACCATCATTTGATCAAAATTTCTTCAGCCGTCAAAAATACTTTTGTCATTTGGTCGGCTTCTAACTCACCGGATTGAGATACCAATCACACCAGTTTTAAAATCAAACCCTTTAGCGTAGCCTTTAGCTATCTAACAATGATAACCGCATTGCAATAGGTCCAGAAGGTTTTATGTAATGCGTGAACAAACAAACATACAGACAAACAAACAGAGAGACACGATTCAAATATATGTTATATTCTTGTTCAATAGCTTTTTTAAGCACACAAGAGCCGTTTTTATTTATATTCTTTGTACAGCCTTTTTCGTACCTATTGCTTTATTATAAGTATAGATATATGAGTGTGACAGTCAATTTGCATCAAAAAATCCTTCCAGTAGTTTCAGCGTGATAAGTGTTCTGCGCTGCGCGGTCAAAATACGGACAAACAGACAGACAGACAAAAATAAAAAGTAAAACAGTTTTGGCTTCAGTATCGAATATACAAACCATCCAAAACAATATTATTCATTACTTCAATATTAATATAACTTTGGACCCATATCCCGCAGAAAACCTTTACTTTTTCGGGATGAATCGTGTCCTTAATTTTAACCCATGATTAGAGTTAAGACGGTGCCAAGTTTCATCAAAACCCGTCAATTAGTTTCAGCGTGGTAAGTGTTCTTTTAAATAAGTTTCAACGCCTATCCTGCGAGAACCCATTATTATTTCGAGATGTAAAGTATCATATATCCTATCTCGTAGTATGAAATCAAATTATACTAAGTTTCATTTGAATTCATCCAATAGTCTCGGCGGCGTCATTCGTGGCTAAGATACAGACAGACAGACATACAGACAAAAATGAAAATCATACAGTTTAGGCTTCGTTATCGAATAGAGAGTAATCTAAAAAAAACGCTATTTCTTTAATGTACAGAATTAGGACCAATATTCCGCAGGAACCCTTTATTTTTTCGGGATAAAAAATATCCAAAATTTTCACCCATCTTATAAACTATGTCTGTGCCAAGTTGCATTAACATTCGTCCAATAGTTTCAGCGTGCAAAGTGTTCTTTTAAATAATTTTCCAGCCCTATCCTGCAGGAACCCTTTCATTTTTCGGGATGAAAAGTATTCAATGTCCTACCTCGCAGTATGAACTCAAATCATACCAAGTTTCATTTGAATTCATTATATTCGGCGTGATGCGCTGCCAAGATTCAGACAGACAGACGGACAGACACAGAGAGACAAAAATAAAAAAATATAGTTTTGGCTTTAGTATGGAATATAGAGAACCATCAAAAAAATAAATTATTCATTACATCAATATTAAGTTAACATAACTTTGGACCCATATCCCGCAGAAAACCTTTACTTTTTCGGGATAAAACGTGTCCTCAATTTTAACCCATCATATAAGTTAAGAAGGTGCCAAGTTTCATCAAAACCCGCCCATTAGTTTCTGCGTGGTACGTGTTCTTTTAAATAAGTTTCAACCCCTATCCTGCGAGAACCCATTATTATTTCGGGATGTAAAGTATCCTATTTCCTACTTCGTAGTATGAAATCAAATTATACTAAGTTTCATTTGAATTCATCCAGTAGTTTCAGCGGCGTGATGCGCGGCTAAGATACAGACAGACAGACATACAGACAAAAATGAAAATCATACCGTTTAGGCTTCGTTATCGAATAAAGAATAATCTCCAAAAAAATATTTCGCAATTTCTTTAATGTATAGAATTTGGACCAATATCCCGCAGGAACCCCTTAATTTTTCGGGATGAAAAGTATCCAATATCCTACCTCGCAGTATGAACTCAAATCATACTAAGTTTCATTTGAATTCATTGAGTATTTTCGACGTGATGCGCTGCCAAGATTCAGACAGACAGACGGACAGACAGGCAGACCGACAAAAACTGAAAATATACAGTTTTGGCTTAAGTATTGAATAAAGAACAGACTCCAAAAAAATTACAAAATATCTTAAACTTACAGAATTTAGGACATTATCCCGCAGGAACTCTTTATTTTTTCGGGATAAAAAGTATTCTCAATTTTTACCCATTATATAAACTATGACTGTGCCAAGTTGCAACAAAATCCGTCGAGTAGTTTCAGCGTGATTCGTGTTCTTTTAAATAACTTTCAACGCCTATCCTGCGGGAACTCTTTAATATATAGCATTTAGTAGCATAGTAGCTAAGTAAAAGAAATAATCTGTTTATAATTTTATGCATCCATTTTTATTGAACTATCGGAAGATTAATGTGAATGTTTTAATGTTCTAGAATCCTGGTCCTTGGAGCTTCGCTAGGCATCTTGAGTTTCTTGAAATTTCCCACAGATAACCTAAATAAAAAATACCGTAATATTCTGATTTGTAGACCCCTAAATACTTACTACATATTTTTTATTGAATTACCCAAATACTTACTTACTATAACTTACTTACTTCAGCTATAACTATACCAAATAAATAAATTTATTTTCATAAAAAGCTAAGTATTATTAAAGTTAATATTTGAATTGTGAGTAAGACGTAGTTCCTTTATAATTTTTAATTATTTAAACCAAAAACTCTACTTCTACTGAATTTACTAAAAAACTACTGAACAGGCCTTCCCTTTCCAATAAAAAAAGTAATAATCGAAATGACGGTACACCGTGTGCTAATGAAAATAATTTGTTTAATTACATACACACATGCCTGTGATATTTATCCATTTCGAATTAGCGATATAGCTACTCCTTGCTCGCGCGTGAAAAAGTTACCACGCGCTAGACCACGCGCATGTGCGCACGCGTAACAAGGTAGTGTAAATAATGCTTTTTGTTTTTGTTTTTTTTAACCGTAATTATTCGGTATATACGACGAATTAAGTGCGCTTATGCCATTACAACGCAATTGTTCAGGAGTACCACAACTTACGCAAGGATCGGTTCTTTCTCCAGTTCAATACATATAATTTATATAGTTACTGTCTTCAACACCATGACGTAATACCAATAATTAGTACCTATATTAGTAGTACCGATTCTACTCAACAACGTTCTAATAATAATAATGCAGTTAAGTACAGATATCTTCAAAATTCTTGGCTGTCCTTGGCCAAAGTTAGAGGCTACAGATAAAATGCCTTAACACCACATGCGCGATAAATGTAGTAAGCATGACACACAAATGTATTATGTATACTGAATTGATATCACCAATAGTTTTGACCCCGATATTTAGAGCAATCTCCTCTACACCATGCGTCTTAATTGAAGCAATTCATTTTATAACGCAACATTACGTTGTATGTGATGACGACTTTTTGTTCCATCTATTAGGAACAATTAATCTTTATATGGTAAGGTGCAAATAGAAAAAAAATAGAAGATTATTTATCTAGGGTTTGAGTATTTTATTATTAGCTTTCTTTTGTTAACATTCTGACTGTTCTTTCGGGAACGTCTTTTGTATGCATAAGTTGTTTACTTAGCCATAGACATATATACTTACTTCGTATACATAGCTCATGTTTTGTCAATATGGTTCGTGAAGTACAGCTGTTCTCAGCTTTCATACTCAGACTTACATAATATTCTTTAGAATTGTTTTGCAAAACGTTCCGTAATATTCCTTTGTCCATCACTTCGAGTTATGTTAGTTTTAATAAATATGTCAATTTCTTTGAATCATTTAAATTTTTATTTCTTACACTTAGTGTCGGTGAGCACACAAATCGTATTTTGTCAAGTCATGGTTAGTTTGATGTTCCCAGTAACTGAGAGGTTAATATTTAAGTACGTAATTTCAGATGGAGTTTTAAACTATTCAAGCGGGGATACAAAAATGGACTTACCATTGAAGATTTGTTCCGAGCGCGGGCTGGAGACCATTCCGGTAAACTCGGGGATCGGCTTGAGGAAGCATGGGAAAAGGAATTGGAAACAGCGAAAAGAAAAGGCGGGAAACCGTCTCTATCTAAAGCCATAATTCGATCGTTTTGGTTCGAATATATGCTTTGTGGATTGCTCGTCGGCCTATTGTTTATAATTTTATGGTTCGTATTTTGGTTAATACTTATGAAAATTACAATTGTAGGTAAGTAATTAACTTTCTTGAGAATATTGTCTTATTTTTACTTTCAGGCCATTGATTCCATTCACTCTAGCTTTGTTTATCGGCTACTTTTCCGGGGAAAAAACGCCGGAAACCTATAGAAATGCACACATTTACAATTTCACTTTGAACATACTGAGTATAACGACGGCCTTGATGTTGAACCATTTGAACCTCAGCCAAGGTCGTGTCGGAATGAGAGTAAGGATTGCTTGCTGTTCATTACTGTATAGAAAGGTATGTCCGTTAATACATTTTATTAAATAATTATTCCACTTTTACTGAATTAACAATGTCGAGGAGGTATAAAAGTTTCATAAAATGTATTTGGTGTTTAGCTAAACTAAATTATTACCTGCTCACAATCAAAGATTATTAATAATTTTGTGTATGAGTACAGTGTATCCTACACCTCGTTCAAAATCTGAAATAACAGGATTTGTAATTGAACAAGATTTTTAAATATTCGAAAAAATATATAATGAAGGAGCTACTGATAAAAATTGAAATAAAAGTATTTCTTATTGAAAAATTTGTATTTTTATATAGCAACAATAAAAATTTCGAAAATAATTACGGATTCTCCATTGATAAGAAATGAAAGAGTGAACTATCGCGGTTTCCAGTTATATCGTGGTGACAGAAGTTAAGCTACTACGTCGACTTTTTTTGTTGCAGATACTAAAATTAGACCGGACGGGTCTCGGGAAAACTGAGACTGGTCAAGTAATCAACCTGATGTCGAACGATGTGAACCGGTTCGACATGGTAACTCTATTCCTGAACTACATTTGGGTGATGCCTATAGTAGTGCCAGTTGTCTCGTATTTGGTATGGCAACATGTAGCCTGGGCTACCCTCGCTGCTCTTACTGTGATATTCCTGCAAACTGTTCTCGTTCAAGGTAAATATTTCTTGTGTCTATATTTTTGCTGACACTTCAGCAATGGAACAAACTATTATTATTCGTATAAACATTAGTTATCAAGAATGCAAACTTGTTTCGAGATAACATTTATCAAAGCTACAAAATTTGCATCATTGCTGCGAGTTTGATGTTTAATTCTTCGTTTTACCTCGCATGTAAGTTATTTATGACTATTAAATCTGGAGTTTAATTAGTATTTACCTTTTATCTTTATTACGTCGTGTCTTTTAATAATCCTCCAGATATTATGTTTGCTGAATTTATTTTACTGAATAATTTATGCATACACAACTACTTATATATTTTTTATTTTCTCAATCAATACCTACTTATAATAAAGAAGTACCTAAGTAGCATTAATTCTTTAGGTAATACATTAAAATGAATAAAAGATAAGGTTTTGATCTAGGGACAAATAAGATACTATACTGAATATGACATTTAAAATAAGATGATGTCTGCTTGTATATCCGCTTCCCTGAGTTTACTTGTCTGTAACCTCATTCATTACTTATAAAGTACGGAATTGATTATTCGATCTCTTAAATAATATTATAATGACTACAACACGCAAAAAATGCTGAAATTATTATTCAATCTCTTCCAGATAGTTCCTTCATCACGTAAAATGTACTGAACTGATTATTTGATCTCTTCCAGACACTTAATTCATCACGCAAAAAGTGCTGAACTGATTATTCGATATCTTCCAAATAGTTACTTAATCACGGAAAAAGTGCTGAACCG
Organism: Alsophila aescularia; assembly: GCA_946251855.1. Taxonomy (NCBI): domain Eukaryota; kingdom Metazoa; phylum Arthropoda; class Insecta; order Lepidoptera; family Geometridae; genus Alsophila; species Alsophila aescularia. Next base: position 42,909,791 of record OX276379.1, read on the forward strand.
ACCTTTATCAGACAGCTACTTTATCTTATAAAAAGTACTGAACTAATTATTCGCTCTCTTCCACACAGTTACTTCATCGTATTGTAAATAGTACTGAACTGAATTGATTATTCGATATCATCCAGACAGTTACCTACTTGTTTGTTTTTACAAACAAACAATCAAGTTACCTACTAAATCGAGTAAAAAAAAACGGAAATGATTATTACTACTCTGTTTCGATATCGGATGGTCCAAAGTCTGACTTAAAAAATGATGGTATATTGTTAGAAGAAGCCAAATACCTAAGAAGGTTTACGGCGAACAAAGACGCGGACCACATCTACTACATCGTCTAGTTATAAAAAGCAAAAAACAAAAGAAACCAACAAAAAATAACACATTAATAAATAAGCCTTACCAAAAACCTTGAATTTAAATAGTAATTATTATAGTAACGATGAATACAATTACCAGATTCCAAATAGGTATGTTTATCGTCTCGGTGTTTGTTAGACCATGGCCAGTGTATTATTTTCTTTGACCGTGTCCCGTTAACTAAATAGCAAGAATACATCTATAGTACATACTCACTCATAAGGCACTATGCTATCATAGGGCACTGCTTATATTTTGTGTGCAGCATCTATGAAGGTCTTTAATTTCAGCTTATCTGAGCAACCGTCAAGGTGTGTTGCGAGGGAAGATCGCTAAGCGCACAGACGAAAGAGTCAAGGTGATGAGTGAACTAGTGAACGGTGTTCAGGTCATCAAAATGTACGCATGGGAAAAGCCTTTTGAGAAATTAGTCGACAAACTAAGAAAGTAAGTACCATGCGATTCCGTTCCACAAAAGAAGTCCCGCGGAAATAAGAGGAGATAACGCTGAACGCCTATGAAATGTTTGATTTCTCATAGAAAATAGCGTCCTTTCTGTTGAACTTCTTCCGTGGAAAGGACTTTAATTTTTGAAAATTTGAGTAAAGGAGGACAATCCAGAAATAAACTGGAATTTCCACAAGTTCACTCTGAAAACTGTGTTTTTGGGTTTGTGTGTAATTGTGTATCTGTGAGCAGTAAGCACGCCAAACTGTCTGTAATATAGTTGAAGGTTCAGATTTTTTTATGAGGATAAGTTTGCATTGCACTAGAGAGTCGAAAGACTTTTAATTGTGATATCTCAACAAAATAAAACTACTACGTAATACTTTGAATGCGATTACCTCATACAATGCCTCATGCAGGTCATTGAATTATTCTTATGATTTGTTTACGGTTTTAAGTACAATTCTGCAAATAAATTCGAATGCTTAAATATTTAAGTTTATGCCAAAATGCAAACCTTGAGTACAAACGTTGCTTATATATTTAAATCTTAGATTAACACACAAACATCTTGATTGTCGTGTGACTTTTTTGTCCCCAATTTTTTATAGACATTTCAGTTAGCTAGGTGTTACTCGTAAATACTCGTTTTTGTATATTTTATCAGGTTTGGTCCAATTTTTTGAAAAGCAAAATTTGTCATGGTTGTGTGATTTCGCATATTATCTGCGAAACCTGAAATATAGTTCTGTCGCTTCACTAGTTAAATTTTGGGGTATCAGTACCATGCTATGATGTTGTTATACTATCGTTATTTTCTATGTAGACAAATTGGACGGAGCCGAGATTTTAATAAAATAAACAACAAATTAAATTTGAAGTTAATTTTATTGGTCTTACTTTTGACCGTACAATTCAAGCGAAGATAAAATAATGACAATTTGTACTTAGTAACTTCCTTATATAACTTTTATAAATGCGTAGGCGATTTCTAGTTCATTCTTCATTTGCAATAACAACTAAGTAGTTACATTTCTCATAATTTATCGAGAAAAACATCTAAGTACATAAATGCTTATTCAGCTATGCGCAATTAAATCAAAACAACATGTAGAGTACCTCTACTGCGCATTACTCATAGAAAAACAACATAAGTACAAAAAGTGCTTACTTGGTACTTTCACAATCTAAGTTAGTACCTACTTGTATGATTAAATATGTCGCAATTGGACTTCGGTAAACAACGGTGGGTTTGTGGTACATATAACTTCTCCACCCTGAGATTGAAAATTATCTGAAAGTTCATTTCTTGAAGTCAGATTATTTTCAATTTTACTAAATTTCAAAATCTCATTTTTATATTTTATAATAAAGTATACAATAATAAAAATCATTATAATATAAAGTATTAATGTCCATAAACTAACACTTTTTATTTGCACTTTATTGACCATTTCACTCATTTCACTATATTCACTGTTTTCACTTTTCTTCAAAATATAATTCAGCATTTGTAGATTTTCCATGTTTACTCCATCTAAGTTAACAGGTTTTCTTTTGAAATTATTTGTAACTGGAACACTTGGTAAATTTATCAATGTTAGTTTAGGAATATGTAAGTTCATTCCTTTTAACAATTTCTTCCGTAGAGTAATATCTTCAACTTGTATTTTACAATTATCGTCCAAGGTTAAAATATAAGTACCAAGGATTTTCTCTCGAGTAATCTCATTTTCACAGGTTTTTGTCAAGTACGTTTGGTAACTTGCAAAAATTATCCATATGCTCATTTCAATTTGTTGAACTTTTATCTCTGAAGTTTCGATTAAAATTGGAGAACACGACGTAATATTCAACGTAAATTTCATTAAATCAGTTATACATTTATCTTGTTCCAATACGACTGCACAACTTTCTTTACAAAGAAATAATTTCTCATCTATCTCGTCGCATGGCTTGGAGAGCAATGTAATAGAGTTCAAATCCTTCACGAGGATAAAAGGATATTTAGGAAGTATCAAGGATGTAATATTATTAGAAGTATCAAGGATAGGTAAGGGGAATAACTGGTAATATTTGTAAGTGTTTTTGCGTACAATTGGAATTGCCAGTACATATGTAATTTGCCTACCCTTAATATAAGCCTTTATCTCTATATTTTGCTCTATGTTTACTAAATTTTCATAATTAACAGGAAAAATTAACTCATCTGTTCTCTCAATATTTTTTAACAATTCAAATAATTCATCAGATTATGAGTTAACAAACTATAAACATGAGTAACTTTATTTTCAAAATCATTTATTTTATTTTTATTTAATGCTTTCTCAATATCAATTAAATTTATCTCAAATTTTATAAAGTTATAATTAGAAGTATTAGTGAAATAGCATCTTGCTTAGTTTTTATTTCAATAATTAATTCATCTTGATTGCATCAATAAAAAAAAATTGCATATCTTTGTTCTTGATGCATACGATTTAATCTAAGTTTCATTATATTTTTAGACAATATATCATCTAAATCACAATCTGTTTCCATTTTCAATTATATTATTAACTTGAATAAAAATATTTTCAATTGTAGCCATGTCGCTACTTTCATTTAATAGTGAGGCTGCTCTGCCTACAGCTCTACTTGAAATTACATAAAATAAATATAATTATTGTGCTGCTGTTACTTCGGATCCACTTTAGCTACGCACATATTCACATTTTGAAATAAATAAATTTAATTATTTTTCATTCCCATCAAATTTAGGACTTAATTTCACAATTTCATTCGTTATAATCCTCATAGGTTCCATTTTAAATTATTATTTAAAATCAATTCAAAATATTAAAATTGAGTATGCGTTTGTACAATATAACACGTATAACACAAAAATTCAAAATATAATTAAAGAAAGGAACATAAAAGTTCAATAAAAACACTTCAAAAATCAATAAAAGCACATAAAAATCAATTATGACGCATAAAAGTCAATAAATTCACATAAAAATCAATTATGACGCATAAGAATCAATAAATTCACATAAAATTCAAATAAAAACGCATAAAATATCAATACATTCCCATAAAAATCGATAAAGACATATAAAATCAGTAAATTCACATACAATTCAATAAATACGCATAAAACGTCAAAAAATTCACATTAAAATCAATAAAAACACATAAACGTCAAAAATTCACATAAAAATCATAAATTCGCATACAATAAATCAAAAATAACAAGTGTATTGGCAATGTTTGTCCAAAAACACTAAGGGTCGAATAGCAGGGCAAGAATACGGAAAGTGAATAATTTTCGACTCACTTAAAACCGCTCGATCCCATGCCTCGGTGATTATTCCACTTGCTGAATTGTTTCTCAACTCCTTTTTCCAATACAGTCGTATTTGTTTGGTTCGAGTGTTTTTTTACGTGGATTTGTCAGGAACACACGAAGTTATTCAGGACAGCTGCACCAGATATGTAGGTTGCGCCAGACAAATTCTATTTCACAATTTTTGAAGTAAGCGCCGGACAAATTAAATTTCCACGACTTTAAAAAAAAATACAACCGGCTGCGCCAGACAAATTGGACGGAGCCGAGATTTTAATAAAATAAACAACAAATTAAATTTGAAGTTAATTTTATTGGTCTTACTTTTGACCGTACAATTCAAGCGAAGATAAAATAATGTCAATTTGTACTTAGTAACTTCCTTATATAACTTTTATAAATGCGTAGGCGATTTCTAGTTCATTCTTCATTTGCAATAACAACTAAGTAGTTACATTTCTCATAATTTATCGAGAAAAACATCTAAGTACATAAATGCTTATTCAGCTATGCGCAATTAAATCAAAACAACATGTAGAGTACCTCTACTGCGCATTACTCATAGAAAAACAACATAAGTACAAAAAGTGCTTACTTGGTACTTTCACAATCTAAGTTAGTACCTACTTGTATGATTAAATATGTCGCAATTGGACTTCGGTAAACAACGGTGGGTTTGTGGTACATATAACTATGTTTTTGCTTGTTTTTATTTTGTAGGCTTGAAGTGAACTTCATAATGCGCACATCGATGATCAAGGGTTTCTCCACCGCCCTGAGCGTGTTCACGGAGCGGTTCATTCTGTACGCGGCCGTGGTGTCGTTCGTAGTGATGGGCGGCGAGATCCGCGCGGAGATCACATTCTCTCTGGTGCAATACTTCAACCTACTCCAGCTGGCTGCCAACATCTTCTTCCCGATGGCACTTGCTTTCCTGGCTGAGACCAAAGTCTCTGTAAGAAGAATTGAGGTAAATACTTCATTGTTATGTTATTTTTATCTATGAATGACTATTGCCCGGTTTCTGAGGTACTTTTATCGATGGTTTATCTATTCAATAGCTGAATTCGACTAAATCTGGTTAGTTCAGGGAAAAATAGTGTGACGTTATTTTTTGTAACATAGTTACAGCTCCAAAATCATTTAAAAGGCGTCCCACGATTTTGACCCTTATTGAAATTAATCAGATTTGGTCAGATTTAGCTATTTAATAGATAAACCATCAATAAAAGTACCTCAGAAACCGGGCATGTGATGCTTTATTCTATGGTTGAGGATGGCTAAAATAATCCTTGAGAAGCCTTCGAACCTTTGTGGCATACCTACCTACAACAATAAGAATATCCCGAAATTGCGGCCACTGATCAGAACTAGGTATATCCTAAATTGACGCGTTTCAGTGATATTTGTGCTCAAAAACAGCATAAGTAACAGAATCTATCTTTGAGATCCAGTATCTCAGAAACGCGACACTAGGACACTAGTGTAACTTTTTTATTTTTTTGTTGGTATTGTATTCCTCTTTTGATTTATTAAGGTTTGTTCAGTGGCTGCGATATCGCGGGTTTTTTTATTCTATGTATGCCAGGCTCCATTATAAAATGTAAGAACCCCTTTACCACTATGACTATGAATCTATGAGATTAGTTAACATAAACCTTTACCACTATGACTATTAATCTATGAGATTATTTAATTTAGAGGTTTTTTAAAAAATAATTATACTAGTTCGCCTGAATTGAGACCACGCACTATTTATTGTACAATTATTTTTTACCGAATTTTGGCATATTTTAACACAAACACTATGAAGCTTTAAATGAAACAAAAAATAGTCGAAAATGTTCAAACGAAGCCCTTTCATATTTCACCCCAAATTACTTGATTTTCACATATATTTTTTATGTTCCACTTGTTGTTCACAGCAACAAACCCGCAAACAAAAAAAAGATTTATAAAAATTGTATTCGTAGGAGTATCAACTCCCAAATTTCATGAAATCAAATAAAAAGTCGAACAATCAAATTTACATACAAACATCGATTCGTCCATGTTTATGGAGTCCTTATTCGCTCTGTTAATTATTAATTATTGAGAAATATAACGACTCCTCCAATTTGCATGTGCCTAAGATGAACATTGAATCTGTAACCTAACGTTACACTTATTGCAGGAGTTCCTTCTGCTGGAAGAGCTGACGCCTGTTAAGGGAATAATTGACTCCAAGCCCTTTCTAAACGGTACCGAGAAGCAGATCGAGAAACCCAAACCCACCGGCCTAGTGCTGGCCAATGTCAGCGCCAGCTGGCAACCGGACCCTATCGTGCATACTCTGAGGAATATATCTATTACTGCTAAGCCTGGAGAATTCATCGGCGTTGTTGGTCTTGTGGGTGCAGGGAAGGTACGTACTTGTAGATTTTTTATAAGGAAGTCGGATGATTTTAACTATTTCAGATTGATAAGAACAAAACAAACATAGTACGTAAACGTACTGATCGAAACCAAACTTTTTCATAGATTTAGCTTTCCCGTAAGAATGATTAACAATACTTTTTAACAATCAATCAAATTGAAAACTATCACTGAAAAAAGAAGAAAAAAATAAGAGTTTCTCTTTGTTGGTAAGTTGTGAATGTTAAACATCCTTATGGCATTGGCTTGGCCCATTCTTGATCTGAATCACATCATCATCATAGGCCTTCTTACATCTACAAGAGATGATTAAAGCAGCGTCAAGAGGTTGTAGTACGGCTCTTCTTTTGGTGGTTAAATAGGCCAATTCGGGATCCGCAGCTGCGACCGCACCATTGACAAATATGGTTTTGCGAGTGTGTAGATGGTGCCGAGTTGTTCATACGATTATGCCTTAGTGTACGTTTTTGGGCCAGAACCTCCAACCAAGTGTCGTCATGAGTTTTAAGACCGTCTGCAGTAATTTTTCTCCACTGGTCACGATATTCCGCACGAACTTCCCAGTTAGCAAAGTCTATGTCAAAAGAGGACATATCGCGTTTCACGTTGTCCTTAAACCTCAATACAGGACGACCTACTGGGCGCTTAGCTTGTGCTATTTCTCCCAGAAGAGTTTCTCACAAATCACAAAATCACAATCAAATCTGAATCACAAAACACCTAATAATACTCTGAGTCGTAGTAGGTACCTATTTGAATTGAGCGTAACTGGCGTACTAATGTTGATTGTACTGTAAAGGTCAGAGGACCTAAAATCTGAAATCGTGGAGCTGAAACATATTTACTTTACTTCACTGCAGCTCACGTTTAGCTTTAAGAAATAAATCCTAGAGTTTTTATTTATAATTTGTTTTATTTTCTTTAGGCTAATATAAGTAACATTAGAGCTCACTTTAAAGAAAAATTACAAACTACGCTTGATGCTTGTCTGTAGTATGAGGTAGTGCTGGCCTCTGGTGTCAGAGATTGTCAGGCCGCCCGAGGGCATCTGACAAGGCTTAATGACTGCTATTAAATCGATAACAGCCGGGTCCGACAGCTTACCGTCCAACAAACTACGCTGGTCCGAATGATTTTTAAATGTTGACTACAAAAATAGATGATACGGCAAAGATAAACACAGATAAGTGTATTATCGAACCATCACAGACCATAGTATCTATACTTATAATAAAGCAGTAAGTACAAGTCTGTACAAAGAAGCTAATAAAAACATGGTCTAGGGTACTTAAAATAAGTTACCTACTGAACAAGAATATAACATTTTTCAAAATCTTGTCTAAAAAAATATTAATATATTCGGGACATTTCCATACCAATTATCTAGCCCCAAACTAGGATACCCTGTGCTATGGGCACTAGATAACGGATAAACATACATAGATAAGAATATTACATCCATGACTCGGAAACAAACATTTCTGCTCATCACAAAAATGATTGCACCTTGCAGGATTCGAACCCGCGACCGTACGATTTCGTACCTAGGATCTCTAGCCACGAGACCAACCAGTCGTCAAATCTGTCTATATCTATCTGTTTGTTTGTCTATGTTTGTTCGCGCATGACGTAAAAACTACTGGATCGATTGCAATGTGGTTTTCACTGTTGGATAGCTTAGAATTTGACTTAAGAACGTGGTATCTCATTCTGATAAGTAGAAGCCGAGCAATCGATAAAATCTTTTTTACGGCTGAAGGAATTTTGATCAAATGTTGATATATTATTTTAGGTGTTGGAATAATACAAGGAGTACTTTTAACCTAGAGAAATGACCACGTGTGCTAAGCCGCGGGTATAGCTAGTGTACCTATAACAATCCATAGCTATTATTGTACGTTATCTTAAATAAATGACTTTCTAAATTACTCACTTAGGTACTCATGACTTTAGTGAATTGACATCAAATTTATGATCGAAGGTCATAGCATTATTTATCAGTAGCCATAATATCTAATCACTACAGAATAATATGTTCATGTCATAGTGAAGCACTGATTTTGTCTGTCAAGTACACGTTACGTATTACTGATAGTAAGTATAACGACAAGGTCACGTCTGTTCTTCAATTACTCGTTCGTTATCAACAAGATTTTTTGTTTGCGATTATAGTACTTAATTAATCTCGGTGTGAACATTTTATAGTCAGATTGGAATTTAATTGCCTCGAAAAAGTCGCCATTTAATAAGCACAACCTGTTGAATTAAGTAAAGTAATAAGGTTGTTTATTATTTACTAGATTTCCGGCCCGCGACTTCGTCCGCGCGGACTACAGTTTATCGCGAAAAAAGCATCCTATGTTTTTCTTGGACATTAAAAACTTATGCAAAAGTAGGTATAGCACCTACGCTCTTGAAGTTTTTTGACAGACTTGTTATTTCGTTGCCATGGCAACCGTTCCTTACAGCGAGTAATCAACATTTTCCAGTTTTCCCGTGGATACTTTAAATTTTCCAGGATAAAAAGTGTCCTATGTTTTATTCCAGGGTATAACCTATTTCCATTCCAAATTTCATCTAAATCCGTCCAGCAGTTATCGCGTGAAAGCTCCCAAACAAACAAACACCATACGACTAGACGATCAGCAAAGCGCCACTCTTTCATGGTTGAAATACCTCGCACAAGAACGAAGCGTTACGCTTCTTCATTTATTATAAGAACTGCAAAGGAGTGGAATGCCCTGCCCTCGTCAGTGTTTCCGGTAAATTATAACCCCGGTGTGTTCAAGTCAAGAGTGAATAGGTATCTACTAGGCAAGCGTGCTACACCTTCGACCACATCATCGCTTTCCATCAGGTGAGATCGTGGTCAAACGATTGCCTAATCCGTAATTAAAAAAAAAAAAAAAAAAAAGTTTCACTTTTATATAATTGGTATGGATTGCAAGTTTGTAACTAGCGACTCCGCTTCTTATCAAAGGTGTTTTTTTTAAAGTTATTATTATTTAATATAAAAATTAAATTGATTATTTGAAAGTTGGAAAAAATAATTGTAAAAATCTGACACTTCTTACTGAAAATACGTCCGTATTAGTAGTAAGTTATATAAGTTAACTAGCTTTCGCCCGTGGCTTCATCCGCGTGGAATACATTTTATCGCGAAAAATAGCATGCTATGTACTAGGATATTAATAACTAGCTTTAAAGCTAAAAAAACACGCCTTTCAATAAATAACTTATGTCAATAAAATAAATATTGTTGGAATGTGCTTATCAAGGCCTTCAATTTGATATTCATATTGTAACATTTGAAGAATAAGTAGTTTTTTCGCATTTCAAAATGGAGCAAAACAGCCGCCAAATTGTACTTTTTAAAAAATAATGCCTATGTTACTGGAGGGATGTAAAAAAATATATGAAAAAAAATGAAAATGATTTATTAATGTTAACAAACATCGTTAAAACAAATAAGTACAGTCAAAGTTGAAATAACATTTTGAAATTAATCCTAGTTAGAAAACATTGGCAGCCAAACTAGGAGACCTTGTGTTTTGGCATGCCAATGCCCTCCGCCGGACAAACGATTTTGGACACGTTGATATAAAATAAAGTAACATAATATTTTTAACTCAACATCATGTACCCAAGCAGAGCTTGGTGGTAGGTAATTAATAAATAACATGCATATATAAATATGAATATAAAAGGTATGCGTCATAATGACATGAACTCAAGTGAGGGGATTTGTGTGTATGTATGTGTAAGTAGGGAAGCTAGTGGGACAGTATTTCAGAGAATATTTATATAAAAATAAGTACAGATTTATTTAGGTAGCTTTATGAAAGAATTGTCAGTATAGATTCCGTGGATATATAATCTTGCTGGAGTAGCCATTTCTTTAGTGCCACTTTAAATGCGTGGCGCGTCATCTATCTATACTTATAATAAAACTGTAACGGGTCCAATTCTGTACATTGAAGATATTTTGAAATTTTCTTCTGGAGGGTGCTCTATATTCGATACTGAAGCCAAAACTGTAATTTTCTTCATTTTTGTCTGTCTGTCTGTCTGTATCTTGGCTAGGTATCACGCCGAAACTACTGAATGAATTTATATGAAACTTTGTATGATTTGAGTTCATACTACGAGGTAAGACATAGGATACTTCTAATCCCGAAAAATTAAAGGGTTCCCGCAGGATAGGCATTGAAAGTTATTTAAAAGAACACGTATCTCGCTGAAACTACTGAACGGTTTTTTTTGCAATTTGGCACAGTTATAGTTTATATAATGGGTAAAAATGGAGGATAATTTTTATCCCGAAAAAATAAAGTGTTCCTTCGGGATAATGTCCCAAATTCTGTAAATTGTAGATATTGTGTATTTTTTTTTGGAGGCCGTTCTCTATTCAATACTAAAGCCAAAACTGTATATTTGAAATTTTTGTGTGTTTGTCTGTCTGTCCGTCTGTCTGTCTGTACCTTGGAAGCGCGAAAATACTCATTGAATTCAAATGAAATTTGGTATGACTTGAGTTCATATTTTTTGAGTTTGACTTCGCACCCGTAGTCTTTTCTTTACGTACAAAGTACCATAATGTGCATTTCCAGGACCAATATACCAACATTTGATCAAAATTTCTATAGCCGTCAAAAATACTTTTATCAATTGCTCTGCTTCTAATTCACCAGATTGAGATACCAATTACACCAGTTTTCAAATCAAACCTTAAGCTATCTAACAATGAAAACCGCATTGCAATCGGTGCAATAGTTTTTACGTGATGCATGAACAAACAAACATACAGACAGACAGACAGAGCGACAGGTTTTTTTTTATATTCATGTTCAATACCGTTTTTAAGCACCCAAGAGCATCTTTTTATTTATCTTCTTTTTACAGCCTTTTTCGTACCTATTGCTTTATTATAAGTATAGATATATGACTGTATAAATTTGCATAAAAAAACCGACGAGTAGTTTCAGCATGGTACGTGTTCTTTTTAATAACTTTCGACCCTTATATTGCGGAGACCCTTTAATTTTTCGGGATAAAAAGTATCCAATGTTCTACCTTGTAGTATGAACTCAAATCATACCAAGTTTTATTTGAATTTGAATAGTTTGAATAGTTTCTGTGCGATGCGCGGTCAAGATACGAACAAACAGACAGACAAAAATAATAAGTAAAACAGTTTTGGCTTCAGTATCGAATATAGAGAACCATCCAAAAGATATTATTTATTAAGTACTTAAATACTAACATAACTTTGGACCCATACCCGCAGAAAACCCTTTAACTTTTTGGGATACAACGTGTCCTCAATTTTAACCCATCATATAAATTAAGACGGTGCCAAGTTGCATCAAAACCCGTCCATTAGTTTCAGCGTGGTACGTGTTTTTTAAATAAGTTTCAACCCCTATTCTGCGAGAACCCATTAATTTTTCGGAATGTAAAGTATCCTATGTCCTACCTCGTAGTATGAACTCAAATCATACCAAGTTTCATTTTAATTCATCCAGTAGTTCCAGTGGCGTGATGCGCGTCCAAGATACAGACAGACAGACATTCAGACAAAAATGAAAAATCATACAGTTTAGGGTTCGTTGCCGAACTTAGAGTAAACACCAAAAAAAACACAATATCTTTAATGTATAGAATTTGGACCCATATCCCGCAGGAACCCTTTACTTTTTCGGGATAAATAGTATCTATAATTTTCACCCTTCTTGTAAACTATGTCTGCGCCAAGTTGCATCAACATCCGTACAATAGTTTCAGCGTGCTACGTGTTCTTTTAAATAATTTTCCGCCCCTATCCTGCAGGAACTCTTTAATTTTTCGGGATGAAAAGTATTCAATAACCTACCTCGAAGTATGAACTCAAATCATACCAAATTTCATTTGAATTCAGTGTTTATTTTCGCCGTGATGCGCTGCCAAGATACAGACAGACAGACAAAAATTTCAAAAATAGAGTTTTGGCTTTAGCACTGAATATAGAACGGCCTCCATAAAAATTCACAACATTTTCAATTAACAGAATTCGGGACATTATCCCGCAGGAACTCTTTATTTTTTAGGGACATAAATTATTCTCAATTTTCACCCATTATATAAACTATGACTGTGACAAGTTGCAACAAAATCCGTTCAGTAGTTTCAGCGTAATTCGTGTTCTTTTAAATAACTTTCAACGCCTTTCCTGCGGGAACCCTTTAATTTTTCGTGATTAAAAGTATCCCATGTCCTACCTCGTGGTATGAACTCAAATCATACCAAGTTTCATTTAAATTCATTCAGTAGTTTCGGCGTGATGCCTATTGCCTAGCCAAGATACAGACAGACAGACAGACAGACAAAAATGAAAAAAATACAGTTTTGGCTTCAGTGTCGAATATAGAGTACCCTCCAAAAGAAAATTTCAAAATATCTTCAATGTCCAGAATTCGACCCGTTACAGTTTTATTATAAGTATATATATAGGCTCCAAGAAAGAAAGGGTGCCTTCTAGCAAATGCAGAAGGACAGTGTTTTGTCTTGCATTTTATTTTAGTGGAGCGCGAAGAAATTAAATTGCAGTCATAGTTTGATGAAATGAAAGAATAAGATGAAACACAAAAAGTTGTCGTACTGATAAAACTTGGCAGTCGGAATACAAATAATGAGTATGATATTGAAAAGGCTTAAAGGTCATCACCGGAGCGTTGCGCTCTTTCAAGCTTAATAACTTTAGTTTTACACGCACCGCCCTAAATTGAGATGCAATACGCAACGACAGATTGGCACACTGCAAAGTAGATATCTTTGAGCAAGTCCACGGAAATTACATGCCTAAGGTGATAAGATAAGGTAGCTAAGGATTCTAACGATACCTCACACGTCAAAAACTGTTCAAGCATTTAAAAGTTATGGTGGAATAAATATACTCACATACATACATACATACATACATACATGAATCCTAAAACATTATACTCCTTTTTTGGGCAGTCGTATAAAAACCAATGCAAAAGTATAGCACCAGAGCTCTTGATGCTTTTTGCCCGATTTGATTTTATTTCGTTTCTATGGCAACCTTTCCTTACAGCGAGTAATTTTCCTGTTTTCCTGTGGAAACTTACAATTATCAAGGATAAAAAGGTAGCCTATGTTGGTTTCTATATTGCACAGTACCTATTTACAAAGTCTCATCAAAATCCGTCCAGCCGTTATCGCGTTAGAACTCCCCAAACAAACAAACAGACTACGTTTCACTTTTATATATTGGTGTGGATACTCTGTGGTTTAGATTATACTTGCAGGCTTGAGCAAATACTTGCAGACAATAGGCATGAAATAGTATTTTGTATGGCAATAACCTCTTATAATGTTAACAGTAATTTAGATAACAAGTACTACCATATTTTGATGTGGATACATACAAATAACATTGTTTCCTGCATACGAATGGGTTCACGCTTTACGTGTAACATGACGATATGGAGGTTTCGTTTTAAGCGAGATTAATGGTGCAAATTGGAAACAGTCCAATATTTCCTCGTAATAGTCGTATTGTTTATTTCAATGAGAGGAAAACATACCTACGTAGTGAAGTACCTATTTTGTTTTCCTTCATTTTTCTTGGGCCTACTTGAACGTAACTAAAAGGAAAGAAATAAAAAAGATATTCGAACAATACACTCCTTTTTTTGGGCAGTCGTGTAAAACACTGACTTCAGTTATTAATTCAAATAGTAAAACCTCAAAAGAAATAAATAATTCATTTTTTGAGACATGTGCTAATTTGCATCATCTAATAGTACATTACTGCCGCGGTCTGTAATGACTGCGTTGCTGGCAGCGATGATGATGGTCGAGAACTTAACTAAGCAAAGCTCGAGGCCATCATAGCGTGGCCAAGGCTTGTATAGTGCTTTACTCAAACAATGCGAGGTATTTAAATAAAACTAGCAAGCTGATAAAAAAAATATATAACACACTAAAACAACAACAACAACAACAAAAACCAAAAACACAGCAACTGAACAACAAAGAACAACAAAACAAACAAGAACAATTAAAAAGAACAACAACAACAACAAGAATAACAACAACAACGACAAAAACAACAAGAACTACAAAAACAACAAGAACTACCAGAACAACAACAAAAACAGCAATAACATTAAAAACAACAAGGAAAACAACAAAAACAAAAGAACGAGAAAAACAACAAGAACAGCCAAAACAACAAGAACAACAACAACAACAAAAACTACAAGAACAACAAAAAAAACAAGAACAACAAGAACTACAACAAAAACAACAAGAACAACAACAAAAAACATACTACAACATACAATAACAACAACAAAATAACAAAAACAATGAAAACTAAAACAACAAAATTACAACACCAAAATTACAACAACAACAACAATAATAGCTAAGAACCATCTCGATTACATCAGTTTTCAAACAGAAAAAAAAACATCAATATCGGTCCATACGTTTGAGCCTCTCTTTTCGCGTTCGGTGGTTAACAAACCCACAGAATAAATAATAGTACTAAAAAACACGACAATAATGGATTTTCAAAGGAAATTGCTGGCCGCAAAACACGACAGTAATAAAATTCCATACAACTTTGCTGGCGCCTATTCAAGAAGCGCGGCAAGGTCAACTTTGCCAAAAGAAGGTTGTCGAAATAATGACCACATTACAAGCTTGTTTGAGTAAAGTAAAATTAGGTGTCTGTGCCGGGAAAGACCTAAAAAAATCTTTGTTTATTTCTTCCATATTTTTAGTATGTGAAGAATGTTTATTTTTTTCAAAAAAAAAAAAACTATATCTCCACCACCACCATCGTTACTGGAGCAGTTGTACCAGCGATACCCCACTCCTCTTATACATAAAGGAGTAATAGACTGGTAAAAGTAGAGTCTGACAGGGAAAAATGCACCCCAAACTACCTCCCCAATCCCGAATAAGAAACAAGTGGGACAAGGGTACCAGAACTAATCTGCGCATACAACTAATTTCCGCCTTTCACTCAACAGTCGTCACTTTTCCAAGTGATTCTGGGAGAGCTACTGCCATCGTCAGGCACCGTGTCATTGGGCGGCGCTCGCGTTTCCTACGCTAGTCAAGAACCGTGGCTCTTCGTAGCTACTATCAGACAAAACATCCTCTTCGGCCTGCCGTACGACAAAGTCCGATACAAGAAGGTGAGTGACTGTCATCAATACGCGTCTGATGACGTCTGTCTGTCTGTATGACTGCGCTAATCTCGAAAACCACTGGTTAAATTTTTTACCTGTATGTTGATTCTTAAGGAAGGTTTTAATTTTAATTTGTTTGCGTTGTGTGTACATTAGCCTACTTATGACGATTTTACTGAAAGATACTACTACTACTTTCTTCGAAATACCTTATTTTAACTAATGCTGCGTAAACAATCAGAGATAAGTAATGAAAATGATGTAATCAATAAAAGGGTCGTCTTACCAATTTCAAAATCGTTTCGTTTGCAACGCAAACATGGTGATCATAAACTACCTTAGCCATGGGGCGTATCCGCAAAACCGCACTTCACGGAACTGGGTGTGCTGACAGTACCATCAATACTCATCTATCAGGTGATTGTATTAATTCGTCCGCACAAGCCAACATAAGTTCCAGTGCTTAGGTGCATCTCATAGCTATCAGACACGAAACAGAAATAAAGTTCAGGACCGGTCCATAGGCTTGCTAGAAAAAAATCGATTTATATAAAAGGAGCCTCGATTTTCAATCATTTGCATATAGAAATACTAAGTGCAGCTTCCAGCAATATAAAAAATGAATGTAGATGATCATTCACTATAATGATTTGCACTACATATTTTGACGAGTAGTTTGAAACTTACGACGCTGTTTTTATTTTGACCTCATCATCATCATCGGCCTGTATCCGTCCACTGCTGGACATAGTCCTCTCCCAATGAACGCCACAGAGTCCGGTCTTCGGCTCTTCTCATTCAACCAGAGAAATGACCACGCGGGTACAGCTCGTACGTAATAAACGTCGTCGTGTTGTGAGTTTTATTTACTTAAATACAAAATAACTATGATGGTATTTTATGTTTAACATTTGAAAAACTCCATTTAATTGAATTGACACAATATTTTATCCATGCGATTACAAATCACAATCTGACAACTCATTTTGGCAAACTCGTTTCTAACGCGATTGGGTTTGGTCCAGTTTCCCGTGTCAACAATAATGGTGCTAAACAAAAAATAATGAATGAATTCTTATCACGAGCCCTCGCGTGTTTACATAGATTACCTATCGATTTTCCCAAACAAATGAACGTTGTCGGTCATTTTGATATATACTAGATAATTGAATGACTAATTAAATCTGCTCTTCACTAGATAGACCTAAGGTTTCTTACACAAACTGGTTATTTAGTATAAATAGGGTATTTGATTTGATCTTTTCTCTCAACAAACTCAAATATTTAAGTACTTAAAGTATAACACAATGGAACTTAATCGCTAACAATAGGCAACAGGCGAAGTAACAAAGAATACAAACATTTCAAACAATAACACGAGTTTGTACTATTAGTCATACCTACTGACAGATTTCACGTAACCACGACCGATATAACTCGAGCCAAACGACAAGGAAAAATAAAACTGTAGGTACATCGTCAAACTTGCAGGCAACTTCAAAAACTGCATCTCTTCTACATTACAATTGACAAGTTTTCATATTTCCTAAGGCAATTAAATTCGAAAACCATTTCGAGATATTGCGACGTTGATTATTATTCTTATTTTGCCAAATAAAAATAGTGCAGTAACTACTAAAGATATTAAGTAATAACTCTCGACCAAGCAGTTCGGTTGAAAAATAAAATACAGATGCATGTAAAGAAAAAAAAACTACGCTAGAGACTGACTTTGACAGACACAAAATGTTTTTTTTTTAATTTGGCTTCGGTAATCTTGTTCATACCACCGATCTCCGACAGTTACGTCCTCTTAGAATAAGCTACTTTTTAATATTTAATTTCTCGGAAAATATAGCTTAGATTTGAAAAAGGAAAAATACGTATATCTTATTTTTCAATATTCCTTCAGAGAAAAATTAAAATAGTAAAGTTAAATGTTTGAAATGTTGTCAATTTTACTAAAGAAACTTATGTTATTAGGTCGTAACGGCGTGCGCCCTTCTACGCGACTTCGAGCAACTGCCGGCCGGTGACTCGACCCTGGTCGGCGAGAGAGGAACCAGCCTGAGTGGCGGCCAGAGAGCCCGAGTAGGCCTCGCCCGAGCTTGTTATCGACAGGTATGTAAAGTAAAGCAAACAGAAAGGGATAGCATTTGTTTCCGCAGGTGAGCCAATGGAACGGTACTGTTGCCTCTCGTACCCTGCCTAAAAACCTACAACTTTTCACTGGGTAAAAGGCACATGTTGGCCCAATCTGTGTCACAGGAATGACAGACGATGTTTCTCGGTTATGTATGTCCTTGCAGAAATAAGAACACTTTCTTTATACCAAAATATAAATTTCAGGTATCTGCCTTGTGATTGCAATATATATGCGATCATTATCGTGACATACACAGAAATATTCTATCGCACAGGAATAACCTTATTATAAGAAACGTAACTGAATTCAAACGGTGTAGGTAAATAGTAGGTGCTAACCTAACTTGGAATCTAAATCTTGTACTATAATTAAATTTATTCTGTGTCAAAGTCCACGTTATTAAATACAAAGTCGTTACGCTTAAAGATAATGAAATTTCGCGAAAATAATACTTGTAGACACACAGACTGCATACACAGTAATACCACAGAATGAATAGTACAAGTGTAATACACTTTTGACTGCTCGTGATCTACTTATTTATTTATATTACTCGTAACAGTGCACCGTACAATATACATCTATCTATACTTATAATCCATACCAATATATAAAAGTGAAACGATGTCTGTTTGTTTGGGGAGCTTTCACGCGATAACGGCTGGACGGATTTTGATGAAATTTGGAATGGATATAGCTTATACCCTGGAATAAAACATAGGATTTAGAGCTTTTTATCCCGGAAAATTGTAAGTTTCCACGGGAAAACTGGAAAAATGTTGATTACTGTAAGTAACGGTTGGCATGGAAATGAAATAACATGTATGTCAAAAAACATCAAGAGCATTGGTGCTATACCTACTTTTGCATCGGTTTTTTATCTTAGAAGAACTTAGGATGGTTTTTTCGCTATAAACAGTTAGTCCGCGGACGAAGTCGCGGGCGGGAAACTAGTAAAGCAATAAGTACAAAAAAGTCAAGAAAGAAGATAATAAAAAAAAGTCTCGGGTACTTAAAATAAGCTACTGAAAAAGTTTTTGTTTGTATGTTTGTTTGCTCATCACGTAAAAACTACTGGACCGATTGCTATGCGGTTTTCAAAGTTGGATAGCTTATGGTTTGACTTAAAAACTGGTGTACTTTGTATCTCAATCAGGTAAGTAAAAGCCGAGCAATCGATAAAAACTTTTGACGGCTGAAGGAATTTTGATCAAAATGTTGGTATATTGGTATTTTAGGTCTTGCAATAGTACATATAATACTTTTAACACATAAATATGACCACGCGTGCGAAGCCGCGGGTACTGCTTATTTATATTAGTATAGTGCACCTTACAATATACAGAAAATAATAAATGCAAGGATACAAGTATTAAGAGAAAAATTTTCGGTCTTATCCATAAAGAGCGATTTCCTCCAGAAAATCTTAAGAGAGATGAATAATTATCTTTTATAACTATACTAATGACCCGGCCCGGGGGGTAGCTAAGGGGTTTTCTTTATTAGTACAAAACGATACAAAAGCCCGCACCAGCCCGCACCTGCTCTATTACATCACAGAATAAAATAATAGTACGAGTATAAAACAAGCACATATAAAAAAATTATATAGCCCCCAACTCCATTATATAGCTAAGAAGCATTTCGATTACATCAGATATCAAACATAAATACCGCATCAAAATCCGTCCATTCGTTTGGGAGCTACGATGCCACACACACACACACACACAGTGATATACTCCCTATACTTATTACACCCGTCTCTTTGTTCGGGGGTTAAAACAAGCGCAAATTAATATTACCCCCGATACCTCATTACCCTCATTAGCTAAGAACCATATTGTTAACCTCAGCTTGGAAACATAAAAAACCGCAGCTAGTGGTCCATTTGTTTGAAAGATACGATTCTCTGCCCCTTTTTCTCCACTCCCTCCCACCTCCTCCTCCCCCCTCCCCCCATATAGCTAAGAACCATCTGGATGACATCAATTTTCAAACAAAAAACCGCATCATAATTGGTCCATTCGTTTGGGAGCTACGATCCTCCCTCCCCCATCCCCCCATTTCGTTTGGAAGCTACGATTCTCTCCCCTTTTCTCACCTCCCGCCTCTCCCCCCATCCTCCATATATCTAAGAACCATCTCGATCACATCAGCTTTTAAACAGAAAAAACCGCATCAAAATCGGTATAGATATAATAGGTACTTAAGAATAAACTAAAATAGAGATAATTTCAGATAGTGTGACGTTTTCTCTACAACATTTTAACAAACTTGTCACTGCGTACGAAATGCAATTACCTACGTTTGTTGATAAAGAGATTACTAATCGTTATTTGACAAAGATATGCTTAGTGGCGGTAAGTGATAATGATAACGGACTCGTTTATGACTACACTAATCTTTTCGAGTTCCAACAACAATTGAAAGATGTACCTATCCTCTATCCAGTTCTTTGCACCTAGGACATCGTCATAAAGCTCTTCAGCAAAATCATCTTGTATTATTTATTCAAAACTTGAATATCAATCAATCGGCACAAGTACGAGTATTGAAAGATAATATATGTCCCAGACACCTATGCTAATAATAATAATGATAATTGATATTGTTCTAAGTACCTACCCTATCGTTTTAGATAGGTACTTAATATTTACTTTTGTTTATATTACACCATCTCTACATCTCTTCTCTTCTTCTATTTCCGCGTTTTTCTGTATATCCGCTAGCTCATCATTTGATGCGGTTTTCACCATCAGTTAGATATTTTTCACGGAATGTTTTATTAAAATATTATTTAGTTTTTATGTAAGTAGAAAAAAAATATTTGCAAACAAGACGGCGAAAATAAAAATTTCGTGGCTTACGTAGGAGATACATAAAAATTATGTACCTAGAGTATTGTAGTTATTCCTAGCCTAAAGAAAACGCTCAACGTTTTTTAACATCGTGTTAAAATGTTCTATTTATCACTAGCCGAGCTGCTACGTCTCAATCCTGGAATTGTTATTTATGTAGTGTATATTTATATTTTATGTATATGATATTAGTATGTATGTATGCTTTTTACGCTATTTAATATTTTTGAATGCTACATTATTTATCTTTTATCCCAATTTTCTATTGTGTTTTTCCCAATTTATTATTTTGTATTTTTTAAGTGCTTATTTATGGTATATGTATTTATTACTCGTAATTTCTTGAAAACCGCCGTCCCTATTAACTCCTTTCCGTGCACGGTTGTCTTGAAGAGATCGCTCTGAGCGATAAGACCGCCCATCGTGACACCTATTATTAATTTGGTTTTATAGTTGTAAGATTTTTGTTTGCGTGGTTCAATAAAGAGCTATCTGTTACGGTTGACTCATAGTAACCATTTCTTTTATAACATTACTAAAAAAGAAACTCTTATTCAGTATTAATTTGTTAGTATTGTGTTATTGTTCGTAGGTATTGTGTAACGAAAAGTCAGCTGCAAGCATTGTTTATAAAGAAATTCTATAATCAACGGCAGTAACTTCACATTATCACCTCTTTTATGTCTGTCTTACACCCGTGCGAATCCGCGGCAGGTCGCTAGTATTTCATAATATTATTAATTAGACCACATGTCATCAAATCAAGAGGTGGGCGAAATGAAAAAAAAAACGCGAATCTTTTGAAATTATTAACAATAAAGAAAGAAGAAGAATGAAATAAGTTTTGATTGGCACAACAAATAAAATATACAAAAATTAATACAAATTAACATGTACATTATAAATAACTTTGGCTTTTTTTAGCCCCAGATAAGTCTGTACATATCCTATTTTTTCAATTCCTTAAATTGTTTTTTCCGTGTGTCTTCTTCTTTTTCAGCCATTTTGGGTCGTTTTTCGGACACAGGCTTCTCCCAATTTCTTCCACGACACACGAACTTGTGCCTTAGCCATCCAGTTAAGTCCTACGGTTCCCCGTAAATCGACATTCATTTTTAATTGTACCCTCTAATTTTTATTTTATAAATTTAAGCACTTACTTTTAAAAATAAGTGCGTTTTCCGTTAAGTAAAATTAGCTAGGTTCAATATTGAGGTACTTTCCCTCCAGGTCGCGTTTAAATACCTACTCTGTAATTTCCATAACATTTAATTGATTGATTTGATACTAGTATAATATGAAAGTAAATTCAAGATTAACTAACCCATTCCTATAAAAATGAAACGAGTCGTTTTTCCAACGTCTCGTTACTTTTTGTCGTTTTTTGTATAGCGGATGCCAAGAGCCTACGGACAGTAAGCAAAAACGGTTCGTTTTAAGATATATGAATTACATAATTTGTTGTAATTTTTCCTCGCGCCTGCCTCTGCTATCTTACTTATTGAGACGACAATTACTTTTGTAATCATTTCAATAGTTACATTTTTATTGTCCTTAAGGCGGATATATACCTACTGGATGACCCGCTATCGGCAGTGGACACACACGTGGGGAAGCACCTGGTGTCAGAATGCGTCAACGGGCTGCTGAGGCATCACACCAGAATCCTCGTCACCCATCAGCTGCACCACCTGAAGAGCGCCGACAATGTCATTATACTGCGTAATGTAAGTACAATATCAAAAAACACTTGTCATTATGTCGACTCATGCTTCAACCTTGGCTGTCACATGGTACATTGTCTACAGTATCTATCGATATGATAGTGAGGCCAATTTAGAATCTTTAGTCTTTCTTGCTCAGTCATCGTGCGTTATCGCGACGAGCAAACAACACGGCACTGATTTTGTTCACGTCACTGAGTTTGTTCATTCATTATCTGTATGATGTTTTTGTGTTTTTACACGACTGCCCAAAACAAGGAGTGTAATGTTTTTAGGATTCATGTATGTTTGTATGTTGGATATCGTTAGATACTGAGGATACTTTTTATCGCGATAAACTGTAGTCTGTGCGGGTGAAGTGGCGTGCAAAAGCTAGATCGTAATATCTCACACATCACCATCAAGTGTATATGTAATATGTGTATACATATATGACGTAAACAGATAGGTACGGTACATATCATACAAAGTCTTGGAAATTATGATTTGCGGATATATTTGATAGCAGAGCGATGTCGTCTGCCAATCTTAGATATTGATGTCTATCCAAAGTCATATTATTATTGAAATCTACACCGGGACATTTTTGAAATGAAACTTCTTTATGCGACTTCCAACAAGGTTGCGTTAAACGTTTAACGCATGGAGACCTTTTTATTTTCATTTCCACATTACGAAGTTTCACTTCTTCTGCGCGGAGGGACTCCACGATCGTTTTTTTACGGCTGGCCAAAAAAGGAGTGTTTTACATGCCTAAACAGATTTTGATGTATGGGGTATCGTTAGTATCCTTAAAAAAACTCGGGGTCATTATTGACAGCTGCATGTCTTGGGGTCCTCAGTTACAGTCTGTGAGCCGAAAAGTGTTTGCATCTGGGGCCTCACTCAATAGGTTACGTAATTTTTTACCTACTACTACCAAAGTGGCGTTTGCACAATCTCTGCTTCTACCAATTCTTGTTTATGACGCCAGCTTTTTCTTGTTTATCTATACCTTACTGAGGACCAGCTGAATAAGCTTGAGCGTCTTCAGAACTACTGCATACGGTTTATTTTGGGTCTCCGGAAATATGACCATGTCTCCCAATTTCGCTCAAAGCTCAAGTGGCTTCCTATACGTTTTCGCCGGAATACTCATATTCTCAATCTTCTTTACAACATACTTTTTAAACCTTCCACTCTTTCTTACTTAAAGGCACGATTTCAATTTCTTAGTTGTTCTCATTCTCGGTCTCATAGGTCATCGGAAAACCTTACTTCTTTCTAAAAAATAATAAAATAATAATAAATAATACTTCTTTCTATGATTCATCATTTACAGTTCAGGTAGTGCGCCTCTGGAACAAACTCCCAGTCACTATAAGACGTGCTCAATCGGTCACTAGCTTTAAAACTCAAGTTAAAAACCTCTTCAATATTGCGCTCTGATCGTTCTTATTTCCACGCATGACTATCTTATTCGTTATTAATTCGATCACATCACACAACACAACACTAACAGTAACACAACCTCGCGTATGAGGGACGACATTTCTTCGCTTTTCACTTAGACGTACCAGTTGATTCCAGACACTAGACAGTTTAAACCCATCCTCACGATTGAAGTTTTTGAACTTGTTCATTTCAATCTAATGACTATTTTATTATACAGGTGGAATTTTTTAACCACACCCGGGTCTAAAGTACTCTAAATATTGGAAATAGCAAATTTTACTCAAAGAAAACATTCCATTATTTTTAAAAAGAAACCAATTTGCATTCAAAGATTTATGAAAACTTGCCACACTCGTTAATCGAACCAGCTAAAATCCGAAAAAAAAAAAACCTATACTTTTATGGCATCAGTCGATAGGGTCAATCATAAGGATGAAATCTCTTTAACAAATATTGTAAATGAAATAAAAGAAAAACCATGAAATCTAAACTTATAAATTCAATGGGACAAGATAAAGCACTATTACTCAAAGGTCGATCAGATTATTTATGTTAGTACCTTATTAACAATTATCTTTGACGTCATTTATTTATTAAAATGAAGATCTATTTAGATTTCAATTTTCAAGTGTTTGTAAATAAACTCTTTACTAGATAATTTCTCTTCTCCTTATTAAAAGAACAAACTTGTGTATGCAACAAAATGGACCTCATTTCGAGCAACTAATTAGTTAACCCTTTTTTCGTTCAATTAAAATAAGTTAAGATTTTATAGATTTCCTTTTATTTTATATATAATGTCTGTTAGAGATATTTGATTGTTATGATATACCCTATGATTGATGCCACAAGAGTACAGGATATTACATTTTCGGTTTTAGCCGGTTCGATTCCCGAGTGGTTTTCGAAAAATCTTTGAATGCAGATTTGTTTCTTTTTAAAAATAAAGGAATGTTTCCTTTGAGTAAAATTTGCTATCTCCAGTATTTACAGTACTTTCCCTCCGGGTGTAGTTTAAAAATTCCATCCTGTATATATTTTTAAATTCAATATCGCGGCAGTTGGCTCCGTTCTAAAACGCAAAAAAGACTTCGAATTTTACAAAATAGGTATTAAATTGGAGGGCTTGATGAGCACATTCCAAAAATATAATAATTTCTGGCCATAACTCAAAACTTGTCACTAAAGAGTATAAAATAAAAATAAAAAATTCAAAGAATTAAAAAACACGATTGCCCTGTCAAAAACGAACTAAAATGGCAAAAACAAGAGTTAAATAAAATTGTCATTGCAGTCGGAGAACCGTTCTGTGGAACACATTTAATGAGTTCCCCAAACGCTACATGTATGTGTATGTTTGTGTGTTCGCGTTTGAAAATGGAACCATACTGCCGCCATATTGAATAAAAAATAATAATGACATTCTATGTAACTCGGGATGATGTAAGCATTCTAACTATACCAAATCTTATTTCAATTTTATTTATCTCTTGTTTTTGACTGTTTATTTTGTTTTTGGCGGGGCGGTCGTGTTTTTTAATTATTTTAATTATTTATTTTTATTCCATTATTGTTTTGTTTCAGGGCGAAATCGAAACCCAAGGCGATTTCGACCAAGTGTCGAAGTCACCGCTATTCGCTGAATTGATGGAAGAAGAGGAACCGGATGAAGCAAGCAGGCCGAAGTATCTGCGGCAACGCACCATGTCTATTCAGGTAACAGTATTACACAAAAACAACACACTTTTAAAAACAAGCGCGATGACCGGTTGTGAAATAATCATTATCACAAAAGTAAACATTCATGTGAAGTGTCTTTTAACACTGTAATGTAGGACGTTGACAGTTCAGTATTCTAGGCCAGTAACCAGGTAGTTTTGGCCTACAATTGGTGGAGTAGAAGATGTTTTGATTTGTATTGCTTAGTTATGAGGTCTTTAAGAAAAACAAACGACCTCGAGGGATGGGAGTGTTAGCCGCCATCTTGAATAGAAGGGGCCAAAATTATTCATTTTTTCTAAATAGTTCTTTAACAGTTAGCTTTAAGAGCAAAGTGTCTGTAAGATGTATAAAGAAAACAATATTTGCAACATTTTTTGCGTTCACAGTTCTTCTGTAAGTCTCACAGGTAAAAAGTTAACATCGTAAAACACATCTTTACTAAAAATTGTGTTCGTCAAGCTATACTTATAAAAAACAGTCAGTAAGTCTGTACAAAGAAGACCAAAAAAATATTGGCTTATAAGTCTTAAAATAAGCTATTAAACAAGACACAACAGAACATAGCACAACATTTTAAAAATGGTTTTTGTCTATATGTTCATCACGTAAAAACTACTGGACCGGTTGAAATTCGGTTTTCACTGTTGAATAGCTTAGGTTTTGACTTAAAATCTGTATCTCAATCCGACTGGTAGAAGCCGAGCAATTAATAATCTATTTGAAGGCAGTTTTTTTTTTAAATGTATTGTATTGTACTTTATATTGTACCTTTGGTCTTGGAATAACACGTAGGTTACTTTTAACCCAGAGAAATACTGATAACTAATAAACTGGTGGTTCGCCACTGAGTCTACAGATTTTTTCACATTTTGGCTTAGAAGTCATATAACTCAAAAACTAAAACAAAAGGTAGTTTTAATTAAAGTAGTTCTTGGCCTGCTTGCTTCACTTTGACATTGGAACCTCCCATTTTGTACTTGCAGTCGCACACGAGCTCTAGCACCGTACACGACGCCGACCAAGCAGACGATGAAGAGGACCAAAAGGAAACGGCTGAGATCACAGAATCAGGTACCTCCGCGTACACTTAGCTTTGATCATGATTCCAATACAAACAGATACAAATTACCAATCTAAACTTTTCTAGGAGCTTTAATAAAGTAGTAGGTATAGAAGCAATTAACTTACATACCACATACATACATATCGGTACGTGTTTCGCCTCTGCACGAGGTATCTACGTAATGTTGACTCGTCGAGTGCTGGACTCTCGTTTAGCGTGGGGTTAATATATAAAAGTGAAACGTTGTCTGTTTGTTTGGGGAGCTTTCACGCTATAACGGCTGGACAAATTTTGATGAAATTTGGAATGGAGATAGCTTATACCCTAGAATAAAACTTAGCTACTTTATATCCCGGAAATTTGTAGTTTCCCACGGGAAAAGTGGAAAATGTTGAGTACTCGCTGTAAGGAACGGTTGCCTTGGAAACGAAATAACAAGTCTGTCAAAAAACTTCAAGAGCATTGCTGCTATACCTACTTTTGCATTGGTTTTTACTATCCTAAATAATGCCTCAATGATCCTAGACGAACATAGGATGTTTTTTTTGCGATAAACAGTAGTCCGCGCGGATAAAGTCGCGGGCGGGAAATCTAGTCTTTTAATATAATTCAGGAAGCTTTGTGCCATATCAGCTAATTCGACAAAAAGTTTAGGCGTGATAACAGGTCAGTTATCACAACTAATCTATATTTTGTCGACTACCACATCCCCGAAACTAATCGAAAACGTATAACGTCGAGATTGGCAAACGGAGGGAAATAATCCCTCTATACGACGTACTATCTGACCTGTTATCAGTTAGCAGCCTAAATTATCGATAAACTCTATCAGTCTGTTGTCCTCGCCAGGTCGCGTGTCATCTAAAGTATACGGAAAGTACTTCCGTGCGGGCGCCGGCTGGGCGCTTTTGATCCTGACAATGCTTTCTATCATCTTGGCGCAAGTCATCACGTCCTTGAGTGACCTCTGGCTTACGCGCTGGTAAGTGTCTACTACGCTTATATAGCGAGGGAAACGGCCAAAGAAGCCGTAATCAATGACATAAGTACAATAAAAAAAAACGCTTTATCGCATGGTTGCTTACGCGATGCCACTGACTACCGTAGATCGCCTCATCGAAATTGGAAAAAGGGCTTCCTGGCAGCAAGTTTTTTTTGGAACCGAATGTAATCGGACGAGACGTTCATGTTATTTGATTGATGTTGGTAAGCGCCACTTCACATATACGTTAGTTGCACTGTATCAAAAATGGTACTTTCATAAAAAATCTTTCTTCGTTCGTCCTTGAGTCTTCACCAGCTATAGAAGCTCTGATCACCAACCCCGTGTTCGGATTGGGATGAGGGTGTTTTAGTCAGTTTCAAAATAATAATAAATTTTAACAAGTCGTCCGGTTTGACCAATTACAACACTTTTGCAATTTTTGCCACTAACGATCATTCCCAAACCTAACCATAAATGACTACGTCCTACTGTATAAAATGGTAATTCCGATGTAATTTTAAACAGTCGTGTCATTTTGTATGTAAAAAGAACGACGATCGAAAAAAAAAAACGCCAATTTCGCCTACAAAACTCCAAACTGAACTCCAAATGTGATCATATTTAGCGATTTTAGTGTTATTTTTGCGATTTGTCTCAGAACGACGCCATTAATGTCTCTTAACATTTGATAATTAACTGATGTCTATTTATAGGAGTCCCTATATTACACGGCCAGTATTACGCGACCAAATAATGTACAGCCAATAATACGCGACCAATATTACGTGGATTGGCGTCGTAATATCAGGGTGTACATTATTTGGTTGCGTATTATTGGCCGTGTAATATCACCCCGTGCTGATTTTGTACAGGCGATATTACGCAACCAGGATTACGAAGCCAAAATATGTACATGTAATAACAGGGTGTGCATTATTGGCTGTGTAATACGGGCCGGACACTTTTTGTACGGGCGATAATGTACAGCCAATATTACGTGTACATCACAGATTAAAATATAGAAATGACATAGTAAAAGCCTCGTTTGCACGTTCCAGTTTCCTTTTACCACAGATTATGAATCGCGATTGCTCCGGCGCTGCGGGAAGTGCTGCCCCTCCGCCCTTGCGTAACAAAGCACAGGTACCAACGCTCGCCTCCGCAGCTTCGGCTTTTTGGTCGCCTTCGGCGACCAGCCTGCACTTTGTTACAGCGGACGGGGGCTGCACTCCTCCGGCTTTTTAAAAACACTCTAGTGTAGGGCAGACAAGACCACGTGGAGTCGGGGTTGGCCGATTCGGTTCTGTGACAGTTTTTTTCATCTTGACACTCGCCTACACAAACGAGGCATCAAGGAGTGATTCTAGCTTTGTCTATGGTTGGCTTCGTATTATTGGCCGTGTAATATTGGTCGCACAAAATTGGCACGGGCTGATATTACGTATCCAGTTGTACACGTAATATTGGTCGCGTAATACTGGCCGTGCATTATCAACCCGGACCGATTTTGTACGGGCAATAATACACGGCCAGTATTAGCCGTCCAAATATTATGAATCCGTGTACACGTAATATCTGGCCGTGTAATATTGGCTGTACAATACTGGTCGTACATTATTTTGGTCGTGTATTATCGTCTCCCTATTTATAGGATGAACGTCGTAGAAACGGCACACGAAGCGGACGAATTATCAGAATTGAACCTCATCGACTCGAATGTAACAAGCCTGAATGGCACCGACACAGCACTGCCCAGAGACGAAATCCCCACCATAACCACCACGACTCTGACACCGAATCTCACAGTGATCGGCACCATGGTGAAAACTGTGATAGCGATGGCGGACGCCACCAACGGGACTACCGTCGGCGAGCACCAGGTCAATGATAACTACTACATCTACATCTGGACCATTGGAATCGTTGGCTGCATTATTCTTACTACTAGCAGGTTAGTTGTTTAATTTATGAAGTACCTGGGTATACCCTTTATCTATTTACTAGTTTCCCGCCCGCGACATCGTACGCGCTTACTACTGTTTATCGCGAAAACAAGCATCCTATTTTCTTCTAGGATATTAAAAACCAATGCAAGTTAGGTATACCACCTCTTGATGTATTTTGATAGACTTGTTATTTCGTTTCCATGGCAACCACAGACCATTCTGTGATGGCAACCGCTCCTTACAGTGAGTAATCAACATTTTCCAGTTTTCTCGCGGAAACTTACAATTTTCCGGGTTAAAAAGTATCCTATATTTTATTCCAGGGTATAAGCTATCTCCATTCTAAATTTCATCAAAATCCGTCCTGCCGCTATCGCGTGAAAGCTCCCCAAACAAACAAACAAACAGACAATGTTTCACTTTTATATATTGGTATGGATAACTAGATATTATCAGAAATGCTTGATAACTCACTTTAACTGGTTGTGCGAGAAGGAGAGCAGCAGAGTATTTGCCTCAGTGTTGTATTTTGGGCGCCAATGGTTTTACCATAATAATCTGAACGAACTGTTTTACCAAAGAAAATTTTGATCTCATTTTGTTATATCTCTACATAGTATAAAACAAAGTCCCTTTCCTAGTCTGTCTATCTGTCTGTCTGTTTAGCTGCTAACTCATCCTAAACTACGCATCGTTTTTTGATGCGGTTTTCAACATCAGCACAGAATAAATAATAGTACTAACGTACCTGAGGCGGGTCGCTAGTAATAAATAAACTAGTTTTATAAGGTTTTATTTATCCTAATTTATGTTTTGTTTGTTTGTATGTAGCGCCTAGACTACCTAACAGATTTAAACTTATAAGGTATTATTTAATTCATCTCGATTGTCCGTGTGACCTGCGCTAATTTGTTTTAAAAAAAAAAACAAAATAGCTTTGGTGGAATTTCAGAAAGTTATGGACTAAAAAAACTAAGTCAATCCTGATGGGCATCAAATTAAAAATCTTTAAAATACCATTTCAAAAATTATAAAACTTGTGACTTGCAATATTTTTTCGTAGTCGGATTTTAGTTTTAAACTACGATTTGTTATTATATAGTCAAGATAATAGATATGTCCAAATCTGAGGTGCCATACATTCAAATCTCAAACAAGCAATTGTGAGGTGCCATACATTCAAATCTCAAACAAGCAATTGTGAGGTGCTATACATTCAAATCTCAAACAAGCAATTGTGAGGTGCCATACATTCAAATCTCAAACAAGCAATCGACAAAGTCAAAAAAAAAGAAAAAAAAAAGAAGAAGTTTGGACATATCTTAAATCATCAGATAATCTTCTCCTAAAGACTTCTCTACACAAGAGCTCCTATTATGACAAGTCTTTTGCTGTACAAGCGTTAAGACTATGGAAAAAGATCTTTGCCAGTAACCAGTATGTTATGAGTTGTTGTTATGTTATGAGTTGCCTTATGGCAAGCGACATCGCTTCAATGTTTTAAAGATCGGGTCAGAACCTTTTATCATTTAACGCTATGACATGTTGCTGTATTTACTTATTTTTATGTTTAATATGCTTATGTAGTGTAATGTATTTTGTGTGTAGGTCCTATTTATTTTAGTATGTATTATTATTATTAATATATATGTTTATATGTATGTATATTTATAGTATATATATATATATATATATATATATATATATATATATATATAATATATATATATATATATTATATATATATATATATATATAATATATATATATATATATATATATAATATATACATTTATTTTATGTTATATATTGTGTACTTATGGTATTTATAAGTAATATTTTATCGTATTTATATTCTAAAAATATAAATTTATTCTGTTCAGTAAATGTATACTTGCATATGCACACTATCGTTCATTAATGTTCATGTTCTCGCTTTTTAATCTAAGGTTGCCTGGAAGAGATTGCTGCTTAGTGATAAGGCCGCCGATTGTACTATTTTAAGGTCATTTCTTTCAAGTTTCTTTAGTGCAATAAAGAGTTATCTATCTATCTAAATAATACGGTGTCGCGATCTCAATTACTATAATTAATATCATCTACATTTCAAAATATGATCAAAAACCTAGATGAAGTGGCGTTCCCTACTCCCAACCCAAAGGGGGGTTAGCGTTATGATGGTTACAGTTGTAGTTGTAGTGTAGTAGATATGTAAATAAGTTATACAATAATTAAATTAACAAGAGAACGCGCGCGGCCGTGCGGCACCTTCACTAATAGGTGTTATTGCCCCGCCCGGTATAAATAGATACCTAAGCTATTAGGGATGTAAGAATACGAGTAGACAGGATATTGTAAATTGAATAAGCACGAAAGGAAACCGTTAAATTAATGTTTTGTCCAAGGATATTGAAAACCGTAGCCAGTTTTACCTACTTAGAAGACGCATTGTGTATTGTGTATAACTAAAATTATGAAGAGGAAAGATTTGTCTTTTTTTGTTAATATTTATGTAAGTACTTATGTTTGTTTGTAATGGATAATCTCAAAAAATACTGAATCAATTTTCATGAAATTTATGTGGAGCTTCTCTGGAGGTCTACCATTAAAAAAGGAATTATCTAAATCAGTTCATAAATCTCGGAGATAAGACTGAACACACACCCCTCACACCCTCAAGTACACACAACAGTCGGACTAAGAGCCTCCTTCTTTTTAAAATGGGTTAAAATGTGACCATTTTATACCTACTAGCAGTATACTATATAAGAGAAAGTTTGTAAGCATGTTTGCGTGTATGTGTGTGTGTGTGCGCGTGTGTGTGTATGTTTGTTACTTCTTCACGCTCTGCTGAACAACTGAACGGATTTAGATTAAATTTGGAATGTAGAGAGCTTATACTCTGAAATAACACATAAGATACTTTTCATCATCATCATCATCATCCTTCTAGCTCAAACGGCTGAACGGATTTTGATGAAATTTGGAATTAAGACAGCTTTATACCCTGGAATAACACATAGGATACTTTTCATCGTCATCATCACCACTCACGTTGGTGAAGTAGTAGAGAGTAATGCCATACAATGTTTCAGATCAATCTTGTTCCTGTGGGTGTGCATGCGCAGCTCCATCAAGCTGCACAACCAGATGTTCAGCAACATCCTGGCGGCCACCATGCGGTTCTTCGACACCAACCCCTCCGGGCGGATCCTGAACCGGTTCTCCAAGGACATGGGCATCGTGGACGAAATGCTGCCGAGGATGTTCTTGGACAGTATACAAGTAAGTACTGCTGTAAAGAAGTGGTCGCGGCAACACGTAGCGGGAGGAAACCTTGCACGCCGCCATGTCTGGAAACAAATGGTTATTCGATGAAACCCATACGTATTAGGTATAGAAATGATCGCGCTATAAAGTATCTAAGGCATTTTTTGTATCGATAAGACAATATCTGTACCTATAAAACAGTACCGTGTATTATTATTATTGACTGTCATAAAACGCTCAGTCTAAACGGGTGAACCTAGTGATTTGAAAAGAGGATTATATTCCTTGAGTATACCCTAGCGGAGCACTTTTTTTTCTTTTTTTTTATTACGTACCAGGCAATCGTTTGACCTCGATCTAACCTGATGGAAAGCGATGATGTGGTCGAAGGTGTAGCACGCTTGCCTAGTAGATACCTATTCACTTTTGACTTGAACACACCATTGTTCACACATGGGTTATAATTTACCGGAAACACTGACGAGGGCAGGGCATTCCACTCCATTGCAGTTCTTATAATAAATGAAGAAGCGTACCGCTTCGTTCTTGTGCGAGGTATTTCAACCATAAAAGGGTGGCGCGTCTAGTCGTACGGTGATGGAAAGGTGACGGGGAAAGCAAAGTTTGTACACGGGCAAAGCCGCGGGACGCAGGTAGTATTTCATAAGTTTATTACAGATAAACAATTTGTTTTTGTATGTTTTTGGTGTAAAAGAGTTATTAATCTATACTAATAGAACCATGGTGACTAGTGGCTCTGTGAGCCATAGACCTCGCGCGTACAAACTTTTTTGCAAACAATTTAGCGGTGCACAGTAGCGCCATCTAGTTACCTTATTGTAAAAGTAACATCAATAACCAAGGTGCTCCATCAATCCCTACCTAAAATTAATATTAATAGGTAAAGGTTATTATTATTAATAGGTAAAGGGCAGATTCCACTGGTAGAAACAAAAAATTGTGAGAAATTTACTGCATTTTGAGGAGCTATTCTGCTCATCACGCCTAAGATACTCATCAGTTCTCACCAAATTTTTATGAGACTTAAGTTACTACCTTTCAAATAAAAAAGTACCATCGGATTTAATAAGGTGGAGATATTCGGTAGCCCCTTTTTTTGGGGGAAGTACCCCTACAATCAAAAATCCCAGACGACTAAAAAATAATTAAAAATTAGCTTAACCTGTATACCAAGTTTTGTCTAGATCGGTTGAGAAATGCGACCAGTAGAGGAGAACAGAGATCCGGACATTCGGAAGAACATACGAAAGCATTTTTGCCCAAGCTGAAACGGAGACGCTTCGCTCGTGCTTCGCACTCGCACGGTCAATGATCCCAAATGTATGGAAAGGAGGTAAAAGTTATAGCCCGCTTGCGCCCCGCGGTTTCGTCCGCGTGGAGGACGTCGATGTTCAAGCCTTTGTCACGCTCCGGGTACTTGAAGTATACGAAAAAACACGTAGGTAAATTCGTCGCTTCGCTTAGTTGCTGCGTGAAAGAGGAACAAACATATCTATAAACAAAGTGTGAATACGAGAGAATTCTACAGATTCTATATAACTTTTTCCCTATATTCAAATTATTTTATCACGTTTTTATTAAGTCCCTTTATTGTTTGTCGTTCCGGGTGGAATCTTGCAACTCCAATTTCGAGCAGTTCCCGATTAGCTATCTGGCTGAAACTTTCAGGGTAGCTCATAAATCGTTAACCTGTGGACGAGTGCGTTTTTGGAGAATTTTGGCAATTTTTTAAAATAAAGTTTGGTTAAAAGATTTGCCATACACAAAATCTGTATTTGAGGAAGGTTAATGAACCAAAAAACAGTTAATTTTTTATTTATTTTTGGAAAATTAGCAAAAATTACCTCATATATCCCGTACGGGATACCGATAGCAGACAGGTAAAAAAACTTGGTTTTTAGATTAGTGTTTTAATCTACATTTGCTGCTTAATTGTCTCTTATTATTATTTATCTGTAGTTAGATTTATTTTATATCTTGCAAATTAAATATCAGATAATGCGTGCAAGGCGTTCTGATTCAGTATTTATTGATTATACTTAGAAGAGAATACTTTGTATGGAACCCAAACTAATAATGCAATAGGTAAATCTTAGAGAATATAATGATAGTACTAGAGTAATACACTGAGCGATTTTATCACTAGGATTCTTTACAACTGACTGACGAGACGAGCAGGTCGTTACTTGATGGTAAACACAACCTGTCTATAACAATTCCAGTGCCGTTCGGAACACTGGAATGCAAAATTTCTCGTCACACCACGCCATAATGGGTTTTAAATCTCAAATGCAAACCTAGAATACAAGGTTGATTGAACACCTTAAGCTTCATGCAAATTCGCCGTGGCTTGTTATATCTAATTATGATTTTTTCTGTGCAGATCTTTATGGTGATGATCGGAATCTTGGTGATGGTAGCCATCGTGAGCCCCTATATGATGATAACGACTTGCGTGTGCGGTGTCGCCATGTACTTCTGGTCCACCGTCTACCTCAACACGGCGCAAGCGATCAAAAGGTATTAAAATAGTAGATTATGCAACTGTCA
The DNA here is from genome assembly GCA_946251855.1 of Alsophila aescularia. Classification (NCBI taxonomy): domain Eukaryota; kingdom Metazoa; phylum Arthropoda; class Insecta; order Lepidoptera; family Geometridae; genus Alsophila; species Alsophila aescularia. The sequence continues at coordinate 42,945,267 of OX276379.1, forward strand.
TATAATTGGCGTTATTAAAACACGAGTGCGGGTTTATCACACGAGTGTTTTAATACCTAATTATATGCAGTCGCATACACTACTTTATCTTCCACTCATGCAATATCTATTTTTAAACAAAACCAATTAAAAAAAATATATAACCCCCGACCCCACACCCCCCCTCATAGCTAAAAAGTATCACGATCACATCAGTTTTCAAACATATAAATCTTAACAAAATCGGTCCATTCGTTTGGGAGCTAGCTACGATGCCACACACACACACACACACACACACACACACACACACACACACACACACACACACACACACACACACACACACCCTCACACACAGTGATATACACCCTAACCTTATAACACCCTTCTCTTTGTTCGGGGGTTATTAAAAGAAAAGTGATTAATAAAGGTAACCATGTATTTATAATATTATTCAAATTTAGAGTATTTCATCTATAACGATGGAGGCCTAAACTTACTTTATTACCTAAACTAGCTGTGCCCGCGGCTTTGCCCGCGTGGTCATTTCATTTAAAAGTAGCCCACACGTTTTATTCCAGGACCAAAAGCCAAACCACCACCAGACCAGTTGTAGGTTTGGTCCAGGTCCAGAGGACCAGGAGGACCAGGACCAAACCTACAAAGTACAATATTATACTACATTTCTTCAAAATTCGTTCAGCCGTCAAATAGTTTTTTATCGATTGCTCGGCATATAATCATCGGAATAAGGCACTGCCTTGCCTTTTTATAACGCATATTCTGTGAAGTACGGCACTCCGTACTTCACAGAATATGCGTTATAACAGTTAAAAAAAATAAAAAAAATAATAAATTACTATTTTACTATAAATAATTAGCTTAATTTCGCTGCGCGTTTTACAACTGAAGTCGACTTATTCTATCAAAAAACACAAAAAACATCTCAATACGTTTTAAGAGCCTCTAAGGACCATAAAGTAAAAAAAGAAGAAAACGTGTTGCTCGAGTTCATTCAACGTTCAAACCACTTCGTAACAAACCGCTTGCGTGTTTTAAGGGTAGACAACGCCATCTAGTTTAAATGAAGTAACTTGTTATCATGGCCGTCTTGTTATTGAGTAGAGAAAATTATCTCCGAAGGTAAGGTGGCACAGATTAGAGAGAAATTAAGGTGGTGAGGTAAATTGTATGGGGCATCAAGAGTATTAGGGTCATTATTGTGAGGTCCATACGAACAAATTTTAATGCATCGAAACATTGTGTTCTTAGTACAAATTATTTTTTATGATGTTTCACAGAACGACGTACCTACTTACTGGCACTTTAACTGGCTCTTAATAATTACCTACCCTACCTACCTACTTTTTGAGCTTTTTCAACACGATAAGAGGATTGACTTGAAAAAATAAAAGTTTTCTATACTTTCTCTGTGAAGTGTACCTCTGTATGTACACATTTCAATACCGACAACTAACCATTTTGCCAGTAAGACATTATGAAGAAACCTCCGATATAATTATATAATTATGTAGGTACGTAGGTAGTACATTATAATATCTCAATGGAAGAAACATAATAAAAAAACGTAGTACATATAATATACTCAGAAAACTTGCAACGCTTCGAAGTATTTTTTACGCAAAAGCAATTGTGGTCTTTATTTATGCATACCCAGGGATCAATTTCCTATGCAAGTATTTTTTTACTTTCATTTCAAAAGAGCGATGGTGGCCTAATGGTTCTATAGTACAATTTAGAATCCAACGATACCGGGTTCAAAACCTAGGCTCCCGCACCAATGACTTTTCGAAGTTACGTGCGGTTATCCATCGCTCCGTGCTTCGGAGGGCACGTTAAGCTGTCGGTCCCTGCTGTTATTGGTTAATAGCAGTCGTTAAGCCATTTCAGAGGCCCTCGGGCGGCCTGACAAACTCTGACATCAGAAGCCAGCACTACCTCATACGACAAACAAACAAACAATTTCAAGGCTTTAGAGTACTTTTTCACACACGCGATAGTGCTCCTTTTATATATAGAGACAAAGATCAATTTGTTATGCAAGTATTTTCTACTTTCAAGGCTTCCAAGTACTTTTATTTTGCAAACACGATTGTTCTCATTATTTATATGACGGCAAAAATCAATTTCCTATGCAAGTATTTTCTACTTTCAAGGCTTTAATCTGTTTCTACAGAAAGCACTTGAAAGTATTTTGAACCCTGGTTTTTCGCCCTGGTGTTTGAAGATAGACGTACTTGAAAGCCCTGGTGCTGGATATTGCGAAAATGACCCATGCCTACGTGGAATTTGTTCGTGATTGATTCCAATTTCCCCGCAGGCAGCGAGGAATTGGCGTCTTAAAATTAGAGAATTAGGCCCCTGGAGGTCGTGCTAGTGCTAGTGTGAGCCGAATCCCAAAAACTTGATAAATTTGAATTTACCGGCACCCTTGGTTGCAGGAATGAAATGATTGCGTGTTTTAAGGTCAATCAGCGCCATCTAGTTAAATCGGAGGGAGAACTTTGATGTCTTTGGTTTATTCGCTTGAGTTGTTGATGCCATTGTGCTATCTTTACTCGTACCAAACTCGTACTATACCATCTCGATTACCTCAGCTTGCAAACATAAAAAACCGCACCTAAGTCGGACCATTCGTTTGGATAGATCCCATTATATATATTGTTTTTAAACAAAACTTGACGGTTTACTTCAGGAAATTACATAAGCATTACATAAAAAAATCAAAGAAAATGTAAAAAAAGGCACAAAATATGTAAATGCTTATAAATATTGAGGCAAAACATTCATAGCAGCGCGTGGATTCGATCCATGTGCCTCTGGGTTGCAAGGCGGACACCGCTTCTACTGTGCCACTCTGACTTGTGGCATAGGAGCCGAATTCACGGTACCGTTTTATAAACGGATGTGCAATTATTATTCCTTTCAAATTGACATAACTTTAGACTCATATCCCGCAGGAATCTCGTATTTATTCGTGATTAAAAGTATCATTCATTTTAACACATACTATAAACTTTGACTGTGTAAAGTTACTTGAAAATCCGTACGGTAGTTACAGCGTGATATGTGTTTTTTTTAAATAACTTTCATCCCCTATCCCTATCCATTGTTTTTTTCGGGATAATAAGTATTCTAAATGTTAATCCATAACATAAGCTATGATTGTGCCAAATTGCATCAAAATCCGTCGGGTAGTTTCTGCGTGATGCGTGTTCAAAGAGACAGACAGACAGACAGACAGACAAAAAATTAAAAAAAAACCTTTTTGCACTCCATATCGATTTTGAAGTTCATCTCAATTAAAATTTTCAAAAAATATTTAATGTACAGATTTAGCCCAGTTACAGTTTTATTATAGTATAGATTACTTTATTTTCCATTTCAAAGATTCCTTGTAGACTTTATCGTATGCGTTCCTAGTCTTATTTGGGATCATGGGTCATTTTTGTTTCCACGTCGAGGACATTTGGTGGTGTCAAATCTTCGTCTGTATCACTACCACTTATCCATTTTTTTAAACCAAAACCCTTTCACAAGTAATTTAAACACATAAATTACATACGGCTAAAGAAGGCAAATCTTTGTCCATCCATTCTGCGAATGTGCGTGCATGCTCTATAGCACATGCTACCAGAGGTAATAAACGGCCACACAGAATTGAAACCACCTTAGTCGGGTCAAACAGTTCTATCATGGGTTTTTTGCCAAAACCCATGTTGGTCGGGGCCATAACTATACTTTAATGAAAAAATACTTTAATTATAGCATTGTTTGCTTCAAAAAACAGTGCTATATATTATTTATCTTTTTCGACGCATGCCGTGCGTAAAGTATGTCATTCTGCCACAATTTTTGAGTTCATAATGCGGATTTTACAATATGAGTATAGATAAACATATTTTAGATAGACACCATATTAGTTCCATTACAGGAAATGGCTCTTCCTCTGGTGTTAACGCGGCGAGATCGTGACGAGCACAAAAACACTGCACTACAGACAAGTTATTACAATCCACATCCATAAAATATTATTAAAACTAAAGTAACTCTGTTTTAATCTCTTCGCGAATAAACGCCTGACCCGTTATTTATGACATTTGGTATGATTCCCTAGGGAAGGACATATAGAATACTTTTTATCGCGAGAAACTACTCCGCGCGGGCAATAGGTAGTAGTACTATAATGTGTATAAGTCTCACCCTTTAACACTAAGAACATTATTGTCGGCAGGGTGGAAGGCATATCCCGTAGCCCTGTGTTCTCGCACGTGTCCGCCAGCATGGCAGGGCTACCCACGGTCCGCGCGTGCGGCGCGCAGGAGATGCTCAAGAACCAGTTCGACGACAAGCAAGACGTGCACACCGCCGCCTGGTAACTATACCATTGTTACGTAGTAAGTGTTCTCGCACGTGTCCGCCAGTATGGTGGGGCTGCCCACGGCCCGCGCGTGTGGCGTACAGGAGATGCTCAAGAATCAGTTCGACGACAAGCAAGACGTGCGTGCACACCGCCGCCTGGTAACTATACCATTGTTACGTAGTAAGTGTTCTCACACGTGTCCGCCAGCATGGTGGGGCTGCTCACGGTCCGCGCGTGCGGCGCGCAGGAGATGCTCAAGAACCAGTTCGACGACAAGCAAGACGTGCACACCGCCGCCTGGAAACTATACCATTGTTACGTAGTAAGTGTCTCGCACGTGTCCGCCAGCATGGTGGGGCTGCCCACGGACCGCGCGAGCAACGCGCAGGAGATGCTCAAGAACCAGTTCGACGACAAGCAAGACGTGCACACCGCCGCCTGGTAACTATAACATTGTTACGTAGTAAGTGTTCTCGCACGTGTCCGCCAGTATGGTGGGGCTGCCCACGGCCCGCGCGTGTGGCGTACAGGAGATGCTCAAGAATCAGTTCGACGACAAGCAAGACGTGCGTGCACACCGCCGCCTGGTAACTATACCATTGTTACGTAGTAAGTGTCTCGCACGTGTCCGCCAGCATGGTGGGGCTGCCCACGGACCGCGCGAGCAGCGCGCAGGAGATGCTCAAGAACCAGTTCGACGACAAGCAAGACGTGCACACCGCCGCCTGGTAACTATAACATTGTTACGTAGTAAGTGTTCTCGCACGTGTCCGCCAGTATGGTGGGGCTGCCCTCGGTCCGCGCGTGCGGCGTACAGGAGATGCTCAAGAAACAGTTCGACGACAAGCAAGACGTGCAAACCGCCACCTGGTAACTATACCATTGTTACGTAGTAAGTAACATATACACACATATTATCGTCAGTCGGAATGCCACTGCTGAATAAAACATCGTCCTAACTTAGATATTTACTGGTCAATTTGTTTGTTCCAGGTACTTAACTCTGGTGACGAACACAGCGTTTGCGATTTGGTTAAGCATGATCTCCGCTACGTATGTGATCGTAGTCGCTTACACTTTCCTGTTACTGGACGATGGTAAGAACATTTAGGGAATCGACTATTAAACATAGTTGCGGGACATGTTCCATATCATCTTGCGAGTTGTGGAAGAAAAAAACTTGATAATTTTGAGACGTAGATTAACATAACCCACAACAATAAATGTGTGGAACACAATGTTTAAAACTGTTAGACCCATCAAAAAATAGTTGCTTGGTTTATAGTGATGAACTGACAAGTTGTCAGCAATTTAAGTCTGCAAATAACAACGGCTTTAGTACACATTCGCGCTTTTAGTACGCATTCGGATGCGAAAGCGATGCGTATAGTATGGGAACTGTCATATTGCATGCGAATGCCTCGGTGTCCTAACAGAAATATATCTCATGTCTATTAATATCTAAGTAAAGTCATGGACTTTTGTAGATAAACAAGTCCACGCTATCATTTTACTTAGCGTCTCAGGCGAGGCTTTTATTAAGTTTCATTTTTATTTTTGCTTTAAATCTCTCAACAGATTTTTCAATCATTTCTACCTATCCGATTCTTGTGAAACTTCACACGAATTCAGTGCCCATGAGGCATAAAAATACAACATTATACAAAGAAGTTTTGTATTTTATGCAAAATATTAATTATCATGTTGCATGCTCAGCAACTTTGGAAGCTATCTTGTACCACTAAGAATTTATATTTAATAAAGCATCACACATGACAGTAACATGTTTTATTCCCAACAGGGTCCACAAAGTCCGGTAACGTGGGCCTCGCCATCAGCCAAGGTCTGATCCTAGTAAACATGGTACAATACGGCGTCAAGCAAGCCACCGAAGTAATATCCCAGATGACGAGCGTCGAGCGAGTGGTCCAGTTCACATCGCTGCCATTGGAGAAGACCGACGGACCTTCCCCGCCAAAGAGCTGGCCTCAGCGTGCCAGACTCATCTTCAAAGACCTGTACCTACGATATGACAAGGAATCAGAACCTGTGCTCAAAAATCTGAACATCGTAATTGAAAGTGGATGGAAGGTAAATAAAATGACATCATAATTTGTAAGTGCGATGCAATAATTGTACGTGTGACGCAATTATAGTACGTGTGACGCAATTATTGTACGTGTGACGCAGTTATTGTATGTGTGACGCAATTATCAAACCCTGCGTCATTGTGAGGACTTCCTATCAAATAATTATTTCAACCGATAAACCGACTTGAAATAGATTTACTATAAACTTTCAGAACTAATTTTCATGAAATATTAAAGGACCATCCTGGAGGTCTACATAAAAAAAAACATCCAATTCAGTAGGTACATACGAGAATGCTCCACACAAACGTAGTCTGATCCTATTTCAAATTAACTACTTAATCAAAATCAACGAAATTTTGTAGACATGATCTAGACTAGAAACTAATATCTGTGTTTCATAGAATAGCTAATAATGCTAATCCAGTAGTGGTGTGTAAGGTTTTCTTCATATTGTAGGTATAGGTTCAAAATTACACGGATTTTTAATCACTTGAGAATGGTACTTCATAGAAAATGTATTAAGTTTTATCAAAATGTAACTAAATATTTGATTTAGTAAGTTACTTTGGGAAAAGTGTTCCTGGTGGGAAATAGAGTTGATTGAAAACAGCATGTATTTTTTATGATATTTGTAATTTTTAAACCTGACTGTACTTTTTAGAAAAGTCAAAAATGCAGTTATTTTTTTCATCAAATTCGACCTGATGTTTCCTAAGAACCCGTGATGCCCCATTTTTTTTGCCACATCCTTTATATTATTCTATGCCTCTACAACGAACGAAAATTGTATTATTCGGCAACCGTAAACTGGCCCTTTAGTTGCTGCAATTGGCAACCGTTAATGGAAACTTGTCAAAAGTTGATAGGTGCCTAACCACAAGTTGCTACGTGTGCTGAGTGTCTTAAAAATGTTTTATTTTAATTATAGGTTGGCGTGGTCGGGCGTACGGGAGCTGGCAAGTCCTCCTTGATTTCGGCTCTCTTCCGACTAGCTCCTATTGAAGGCAACGTCTACATCGACGATGTTGAAACTGGCGGAATCGCTCTCAAGGTAAAGTTAATCAATGAATCCGTCATTATGTATGTTTTGAAAATTCTTTAGAAAAATATACAATGATATTTGCAAGTCTCGATCGTCTGGTACAAAGATAACATGTACTTATCTCTAGAAGATATCATCTGCCTGTGAATATACCTAATTGCGATGTATGTACGTCATGCGCAATGACGGCATAAAATATTTTTAAAGAATGATTGTTATTCTTAAATGTCCTTCCCACAGTTCCACGTACCTACGCTCTCCAAGCGCCTTTGTTATGAATTCAATCTTAAAGGGAAAGTTGAACAAAATTAAATAGCAAAAAAATACCACACACGGCCGATTAAGATAATTTCTCAAAGTTTCTCCGTCTCTTTCTTCCTAACTATGTATTCCACGTGGTGGTGGGATCAACTATATTTTCTCTACTTTCTATTTCACAACATAATCCATTTAATGTTTTTTGAGATCTATAGTAATAATAAAGCAGTAAATACCTGCATTATATACCTTTTTTAAATGGTTTCTGGCTGTTTGTCTATGTGTCTGTTTGTATATTTGTCCGTATGTTCGGGCCTCACGTAAAAACTAATATACCGATTGCGATTCTGATGTCACTGTTGAATAGCTTAGGTTTTGACAAAAAAACTGGCGTACTGTGTATTTTGTATTAATCCGATGAGTAGAAGTCGTGCAGTCGCATCTATTTGACGGCGGAACGGTTGTACTTTATAGGTACTTTTGGTCCTGGAATATCATAGGTAAAGGATACTTTTCACAGCTAGTAATTTACAAAGTTCTCAATACGTGCTCATTTTAGGATACGATAGTTATGTTTATATATGTCACCATGCTATTGCGAAAACGTAAGGGAGTTTTGTGAAAACCGTTATTTCTTTCGCGTAATAATTATGTGTGATGTACTTAGGACGTATATTCGTAATTAAAAGCTAAATAATGTTCTTGTTTATTAAGCAGGGTAAATGGTGGGCGATGGTACCATATAAAATTAACTAATGTGCACAAGAACTGCAGTCTGATTCCCCCATCACCTGATTCCATTATCGTACGACTAGACGGTCGGCAAAGCGCCATCCTTTTATGGTTGAAATACCTGGCACAAGAACGAAGCGTTTCGCTTCTTCATTTATTATAAGAACTGCAAAGGAGTGGAATGCCTTGCCCTCGTCAGTGTTTCCGGTAAAATATAACCCAGGTGTGTTCAAGTCTAGAGTGAATAGGTATCTACTAGGCAAGCGTGCTACACCTTTGAACACATCATCGCTTTCCATCAGGTGAGACCGAGGATAATAAAAAAAAACTGTTTTCGACTAAGATAATGATTTAACGTATTTAATTTCACAGGAGCTAAGGTCAAAGATCTCAATCATCCCTCAAGAGCCGGTGCTGTTCTCTGCGAGTCTCAGGTACAACATGGACCCCTTCGATCGGTACACGGATGCCCAGATTTGGGAGGCTTTAGAACAGGTATGCACAACCACTACCACACTTTTCTGTCCTGTTACCTGTCAACCACTATTACATGTTTCAGAATGCCACAGAGTAGTGCGGAAATTTAACTTATTATACAAAAGTACTTTCCGTTTCATAAATAAAATACTAGAGTGTCCGAAATTAAATATAGTTTTTTATTTAATGAGCCGTCGCGCTTTGCCTGTCAGATGTGAAACATCGAATATTGCCGAGCTGAGGCGGAAAGAGCCGACGAGCCAAGAGCGGCGCGTCGGCACGTCGATCGATCGCCACGCCTAGAGTCGGCTTTACTCCCGTACCGCGCTATTAGACGTATCACATTAAAAAAAAAGTTATGCCATATCCAGGCTATATATTTTTTCACCGTATTATGTACAGACGAGGTGTTCTATCTAGTCAACTGGGGTGGAAAGGCGTATGTATGTGTGTTTGTTCGACGATAACTTTGGTACTGTTGGTCGATTGATCCGAACTACAATAGGTAACAATCTTCTATACTTATATAAAGCAGTAAGTACCAAAAAGTCTGTACAATGAAGATTATAAAAAATATGGTCTGGGGTACAACAAGAACATATATTTTTTTTAATCGTGTCTGTCTTTTTGTTTGCGTATCACGTAAAAACAACTGAACCGATTGGGATGCGGTTTTAAATTTTGGATAGCTTAGGGTTTGACTTAAAAACTGGTGTAGGTACTTGGTAATTCAATCCGATGAATAGAAGTCGAGCAATCGATAAAAACCCATGAACGAAGTCATGTCGTCTGAACGAAGTTTGATAATATTGGTACTTTTGGTCCTGGAATAACACCTAGGTAACTTTTAACTCAGAGAAATGACCACGCGGGCAAAGCCGGCCGGTGCAGCTAATAGATTTCTAAGTTTCGTATATGTTCTGAATCGGTTTGGGGGTTTTGAGATATCGAGGTCTAAATCTAAAAGCAAGAGAGAGAATAAGCAGACGCATTGACACTGCCTGCAGAAGCAGAAGCCTTCAGATCGGGCGAGCCACTAGTTGAAACAACGTTTGTTCCAGGTGGAGTTGAAACCGAGCGTTTCGTCGCTGTCGAACGCGGTGGCGTCGGGCGGCGCCAACTTCAGCGCGGGGCAGCGCCAGCTGCTGTGCCTGGCGCGCGCCGCGCTCGCGCGCAACAAGCTGCTGGTGCTCGACGAGGCCACGGCAAACGTCGACCCTAAGTACATATCACTACATATTTTAACTTATTTAATTGTGTACTTGACTTATTTTAGTGAACTAATCTTAGGGTGCAGTCGCCTCTATTTTAGAAAAAAAAAACATGAAGGAACCAAGTAAAAATCATGATATTTCTGCACTTTTGCGAGTTATTCAAATGAATCGCGCCTAAACGACCAAGCTGTAAGCGACCGTATGACGTTATTTCTGGTCAAAGGTGTACAAAAACTAGACACACGGGAACAAAACAAACGCGAATCCAAAGTGTTTATTTAGCAACCCGTGACATCACCTTGCAGTGTTTTGAATCAAATGACGAAAAGTTACTCATTATGAATTATGTTTTCTTTTTTAAAATAAAGTATTTTAAATAATTAATGAATTAAGTTAAACATCTATTCGGAATCCTTAAGATATAATATACTAGTCGCGCCCCCGGCTTCGCGGCGGGTACAATTTTCCAGGATTAAAAGTATCCTATGTTGGTATACTGCATCTACAAACAAAATTTCATTAAACTCGATGCAGCCGTTATCGCGTGAAAGCGCCCCAAACAAACAAACAATCAGGCAACGTTTCACTCTTAGATATTAGCGGGGATTCTTATTGTACATGTCGAATACAATACCTGCTCCTTATTACAGTTGGTTATAGAGAACAAAAATAATTTCCCGTTTTACCGCAGTATCTTACTATTTTTATCCTAAAGTGGTCTATACAGTACCACAGTATAAATAATAGTACAAGACAGTACCTACGTATAAAACGTCAAATTTAATCCATAGTTCACAAAAAATACGTTTTACTGCGGTAACTTACCAATTTTCGGGATGAAAGTATCCTATTGTGGTCTCTATACTGTACAGTAGGTATAGTAAGCGCAGACAATCTATATTTCTCCGAAGTTACGCTCTGTGAACAATTGCGCAGGTACTGCTGTGGGAATAAAACCGCATCAAGTAAGAGCGAGATAGAATATGCGAAAACGCAAGCGGGTGAGCGAGGCAGTTATACAATGCTGTCTTCACCTTCAACATTGGAATTGCGCCTGAAAAATTGCAGTTTGCGCAGCGACTAGCAGATAACTTCCGAGACACATACTTCCGCTGCGACTACTGTACCTGTTTACAAAGTTTCATTAAAACGGCTGAACAAACAGACAACGTTTCAGTTTTATATACCTATTAGTGTGGATGTGGCTGAAACTCATGTATTTTTTTCCGTTTACTGTCAAGTACCCTATTGTATCTAAGTTTTGATAACCTCCGTGTAGTTGCTGGTAATGAGCCGACAGCGCATCATAATGTGTCAAACTCAATAAAACTTGAACACTATGTTTTTGTTGACAGCACTGACGCCCTCATCCAGAAGTCCATACGTAAGCACTTCGCCGACTGCACCGTGATCACAGTAGCGCATCGCCTGCACACCGTCGCGGATTCCGACAGAGTAGTCGTAAGTAACGCCTGTATATTCAGAACAACTCTTCAAACTTACCTAATTAACTTAGCGACATTGTATGTTAAATAGAGGCGTCAGGCGCCGCTGTTCCCATGCCTAATTGGGTTCATTATCGTAAACAAGGTTGGTCGTAAATAAGCATGCTAAACATTCGCAAATTAAATTCATGTTTATAAGACTAAAGAATCAACAAATAAATAAATCAGCTTAGCCGAACATTTGCCCGAATCAGGACGAAACCATTGCTTTGAGCTGAATGTTTCGAAAATCCTGTCCCCTGATCGTTATTTTTATTCGTGAAGCGATTGAAAACAGAAAGTACCGCAATTTCAATCGGTAGATGGATATAGGTTGTCTGCTTCGTGGAATCCGGTAATTGGTTGTCGAAAGTCGAGTTCAGGCGTATCTGCCGAAACTGTTATTGGTGTGTCGTGATCGGGTCAGTTTTGTTTTATAAATCCAAACGCGGGTAGTTGGAAATAACGGCCGCCATTCAACGCTGACACTCGCATTCGCCAGTCCACTCATGATCACGATCGATGCAACTTGATTGGAACGTTGCGGTTAATCAAAATGGTATTTAGATATAAATTTGTGCGCGAATAGACACGTTTTAGTCCTTTATATAAGAACCATGCTATTGGATAATACCATTTATTAAAAAATTGTTTGAATTAAAAAACAGAATTCAGATGGATTTACTGGGAAATTAATAATGGATTTACTAAATAAAAAAACAATCGAACCAAATTTGATGAAATTTATAAGGGACCATAATGGAGGTCTCTTAAAAACCCAAATAAAAACATACCAGACAACTTCAATACAATACAACTTTTTAGAAGCAAATGTAAGTAGGTTCTAAGTGATTACCGTGTGATTTTATTCCAACAGGTGATGGAAGCGGGTAGGATCGTGGAAGCCGGCCATCCGCACGATTTACTGCAGATGGAGCAAGGTCACTTCACCAAGATGGTGCAACAACTCGGCGCCGCCTCCGAGCAAAGCTTGCGAGAGCTCGCCAGGAACGCGTACGCACAACACATCAAATACGTAGACGCGGACGACAACGTGCAGCCATAGGAAATGTAAGCTCAATCTAGGCCACGGACCTACTAGCGTAACGTTGCACAGCAACTATTATTATAAGGATAGGCTTTTAAACAGTCTCGGGAAGATGAGCGTAGTTCACTGTCGCGAGTTTTTCCTACCAAAGTTCTAGGTCAAGACAATAGTTATAGACAGGCGCGGCGCTTACCATAAAGTTCTAGGTAAAGACAATAGTTATAGACAGGCGCGGCGCTTACCATAAAGTTCTAGGTCAAGACAATAGTTATAGACAGGCGCGGCGCTTACCATAAAGCGAAGGACCTGCTCGTGTCACTTAGTTGTTTAAACAAAAACTTGCGCATATGACACTATGTATTTCAATTTGGTTTTAAACGCTGCCCTATAGTGCCTTCAGGGCTTTGTATACAAAATACAAAGCCCTGAAGGCACTATCCCATATCTAAAGTCCTGAAATCTAGGACACCCTATTGGTAAATTTTTCAACATGGTTTGGATGGCCAAATCAAACATGCAAGCGACAAAAAAACAACGCAACTAGCGAAAAATACTCTGAGCTAAGGAGTCGCGAACCCAATTTGATAACTGAACTGAAAAAAACACATGTCTACCCGGAAATCAAACCCGTTGATTTGCCTTCATAAGACAAACTAAAAAAAACTGTAACGCAATAAAAATACACATTTCCTTTCGGATTTGGCCATTAAGGATTAAAAAATGCCAAATTGAAAAATTCAGCCTGTAAGATTTATTCATTCCCATCAATACCCCAATACCCAAGATCAATTATTAGAGGTTTTTATAATCATCTCTGCATACATTTGTCGTGAACAAATGTATGCGAGACTGCTACGGAGTCCGACCGACCGCGACGCTACAACCTTGTTCATACATTTGTCGTGAACAAATGTATGCGAGACTGCTACGGAGTCCGACCGACCGCGACGCTACAACCTTGTTCATACATTTGTCGTGAACAAATGTATGCGAGACTGCTACGGAGTCCGACCGACCGCGACGCTACAACCTTGTTCATACATTTGTCGTGAACAAATGTATGCGAGACTGCTACGGAGTCCGACCGACCGCGACGCTACAACCTTGTTCATACATTTGTCGTGAACAAATGTATGCTAGACTGCTACGGAGTCCGACCGACCGCGACGCTACAACCTTGTTCATACATTTGTCGTGAACAAATGTATGCTAGACTGCTACGGAGTCCGACCGACCGCGACGCTACAACCTTGTTCATACATTTGTCGTGAACAAATGTATGCGAGACTGCTACGGAGTCCGACCGACCGCGACGCTACAACCTTGTTCATACATTTGTCGTGAACAAATGTATGCGAGACTGCTACGGAGTCCGACCGACCGCGACGCTACAACCTTGTTCATACATTTGTCGTGAACAAATGTATGCTAGACTGCTACGGAGTCCGACCGACCGCGACGCTACAACCTTGTTCATACATTTGTCGTGAACAAATGTATGCTAGACTGCTACGGAGTCCGACCGACCGCGACGCTACAACCTTGTTCACGAAAAAATACACAGTTAAAATAAGGACAAAATCAGCAACTAACTAGCCCAAAATTCTTGCAGTTCTTTTTTTCTAGAAAACTATTTCACGGCATACTGAGTTACTGACATGACGACAGAATTAACGTAACTTGTGTTACTAAGGAGCTAGTAAATTATTAATGATAAATTATAGTAAATTACTTTAATTATGTTTAAGAAATACCTTATTTAACTACTTACAATGCTCACGTTTTATCACGGGTACTTTCTACCTTTTACTATATGTACCGTTTGAAATTCAATATTACAAAAGTGTACTTTATGTACTTATTATTAAAACTTAAATTAAGTTTGTAATTTGAGGCCAGGGTACCGCGTATACATAGAAATGAATGTAAATAGATATCCATACAAGATATTTTGATGTATTTATTGTATTAACTAATTATTACAGGTAAGTAGTTATGTACTCTCATTAAAATAGTTATTTGAAAGTGTTAGTTTTAAAAAGGTACTTTAATACCTACTTTATCGAAATAAGCTTGTGCTTCTTTTACTGCAATTGTTGTTATAATAATTAAATTGAACTATTTATTTATTTATTACTATTTAAATGCCTTTTAAGTTTTATGTTCCATCCAAACAAACAAGTTTACAAAACGTCACAAAGGTGTTTTAAGTAATGGCATGGCATTTAAAAGTATGTATTAAATGATAGACATAAATATTATACATATATTTTATATTTATATACAGGACCAAAAATAAGTAGTAACATTTATCTACTAGTAGATTAAATTTTTGTGCTGCCACTGTACTTATGATGTAGATACTTATTTATTACTTAACAACTGCCTATTATTACAAAATGTAAGTGATTTTGAAATATGTTGTGAACATCTCTTTTATATCCATAGAAATACTTAATAACTTTTTAAGTACTTGTATTAGGTACTTAAGCTTCTATCAGTTTTACTTAGTGAATGTTCGTCATATTATGTGATTACATTTGCCTTGTAAATGTGATATTACATTGGAATAAATAAATATTTTTCTGATGTTAACATGATTTTTATCTGCTTAATTTGTATCCCTCGAGAATAACAACTTAATAACACCAGGCTTTCACTTACCTCTATAAATACCCCAGCCGTTTAGCACGGACATTTTTGTTTAGACCCTATGCTACATCTATTATACAGTACTAGCCGTGCCCGGTCATTTCTCAGGGTTAAAAGTATCATGTGTTGTCCCAGGACCAAAAGTACCTATTAAAGTACAATATGCATTTCTTCAAAATTTGTTCAGCGGTCAAATAGTTTTTATCGAATGCTCAGCTTTTACGTATCGGACTGATATACACAGTACACCAGATTTTAAGTCAAATCCTAAGCTGTCCAACAGTGAAAACTGCATTTAAATCGGTCCAGTAGTTACGTGAAAACGTTACGTGATACGTGTTGCGTGAAAATACAGGCAACACCATTTTTTTAAATGTTATATGCTTGTTTAGTAGCTTATATTCTAGTCCACCATTTTATTTTATTATCTTTCGTTGTAAGTTTTGTTACTTACTGCTTAATCTATCTAGCTTATCTATATTTATAATAAGGCAATAAGAACGAAAGTCTGTACAATGACAATTTAAAAAAAAATGCTCTAGGTTACTTAAAATAAGCTAAAGAACAAGAAAATAACATTTAAAAAAATAGTGCCTGTCTGTATGTTTGTTCGCGCGTCACGAAAAAACTACTGGTCCGATTGCGATGCGGTCGTCACTGTTGGATAGCTTAGGGTTTGACTTAAAAACTGGGAAACTTGGTATTTTGATCCGATGATTAGATGCCGAGCAATCAATAAAAAACTAAATGACGGCTGAACGAATTTTGAAGAAATGTAGTTTATTGTATTCTATGGGTACTTTAGGTCCTGGTATAACACATATGGGCTACTTTTAAATTAAATGACCATGCGGGCAAAGCCACGGTCACAATTACTTATAAGTATAGATAGATCCAGAATGATTCATTGAGACAGGTTCAATATAAATAAATAGACGGCCGGTTGGTCTAGTGGCTAGTAACCCTAGGAACGAAATCAAACGTTTGCGTGTTCGAATCCTGCAAGGTGCAATCATTTGTGTGATGAGCAGAAATGTTTGATGTATGTTTATCCGTTACCTAGTGTAATATTACAGGGTATCCTAGTTTGGGGCTAGGTAATTGGTGTGGAATTGTCCCGAATATAATATGGAAAAATCTCATACGGCCGTCCAGAACCGCAACTGACGATCGTCACATCTTACATTGTTATAAAAATGGCCGGTGATACTAGACAGAACAAGAGCTAGAATTTACTCAAAGGAACCACATCGGCAACAGCATTCAAAGATATAAAAAACTAAGTAAATAAAAATTGCATGACTGTGTAAAACAATTTATTTACTAGACACAATTTTCATCACCTATTCATAGATAATTAAATCAGTTGAACTTTTCCATTCTTGACAAGATCTGCGATGGGCTTATATTGCAATATGTGTTGTGATCCCTCTGAAAATAAAAAAGAATAATTCAACAAGTATGTACTTGGATATATGTTTATTTACGTGCTTGTGACACAAGCAAACATTTTTTCTACCTGGTATAATCTAGTAGGTAGCATATAATATATTTTATTTTATAATAGATTTTTAATAAACTGCCCCCCACCCCCAACTCTTACCCCTTGACTCTATAGCCAACCCTATCTCATAATCTAAGCATTGCCGAAGGGGGAAGGGGTACCAGGGGGGTAAGGGGTAGCGCTCTACCTGCCCACCCCTCAACATTTGGATCATGCAACACATGCCTGTATTTCAAACCTTTAGAAATACATTAATAGCTTAATAAATTTAGTAGAAATATTTTTATGTTTCTTAGTTACAAGTTTATTCATAAATATTTTCCTGCTTGATAGGCGATCTTATTACCTTTCAAATGAATCTTTTTTTATTTCCATCTTTTTGGTTGATTATATATATATGTATTAAGTTTATATGGAAGAGAAGTAGGTAATCAATACGGTTGTATGCAGTCACCAGAGTGTGGTGAAGTTTAAGCGAACAAGTTTAATTTATGCATTGTATGGTCCATGTATTAACTTCTGGACTATCACTATCCCATATGGGATAAATGTGACTATATTTGCAAATTTTGCAATAAAAGGAAAATAAAGTCTATAATATAAATATTTTATTTTTTGTTCATTTACTTTCCTCAAATACAGGTGTTGTGTATGACAAACCTTATCATTCTATATTTAAAAAATATCCCAAGAACTCCAAAAACCACAGAACTGCACATTACTCCGTACTCTACACAGGCTGTTGACGAACGTCGCAACGAGAGCATTTGATTATCACCAATTTGGAGCTGATAGCAATAGTTTGGGAGTAGTGAGCGTCCACGAAACTAACATATTTGAACTATTATTTAATTGTGAAACAATATAAGAGATGAAACAATATAAATTTTATTCCCTGGATGCTCGGTGGAGGCGCTTTGAATCGGCACATATGGCAGAGCAAATCCATAGACGTCAGTGCCAAAAACGCTTTCGTCCACAGGTTAAGAGTGAACCCACTGAAGCAATGCTTACCTTCTAAATCGATTTCCTCATCATCACCTGTAAGATTTTCAAGCACAATACCATTCACGGTTTCGTTTGTTTTCAAGAACACATGAGTCTGTAAATTAGGGTAATTTGCCAATTTACTCATTTCAAATATTTGCATATTCCCAGGCATCTTGTCTAAGGCTACATTCTTTAGATGACTCTCCATATTTGATAAATAATCAAGAGCATACTTATATTCCGATGGAGTTAAATAATTGGTCCCGCTTTCTATTCTTTGTTTCTCATCATTTATAATAGGTATGCAATACTTTTCTATTTTACTTAGTCTATTTTTGAGGTAGTTGCATATTAAAAACTTAATTCTATTTAGTTCCATTTTGTGAATTGAAGCTCTTAGATCTGTTTTTGGTAACTTGTTTATGTTGCGCTCCATGTGTTGTATTTGTCCCAGCATGCACTCCACCATGTCGTTCCTGTGAGGAAGTATTTCTGGCGCCAATCGTTCGTTTTGCCAGGCACTTTGTAATGTTTTGAGAACTGTATCTGCGGTTATCTCTTCTTCTTCATCACTGAGTTCGATATCTTCGGGCAAGTCCATCATTTAAAAACATATAACAGTACTACAAATTTTAATTTGAAACAAATAAAAGAATAATTTATATTTTCTAATGTGGATTGTAGAAAAACTTATATGTACTCGGAAAATACGGCCAAAATTACAACACAAAACTGTAAAAACATTAATAGGTAATAAACCAAAGAGAATATAAATACGGGATAAAAACTATTCTTGATGATCGTGAAGGAAGACCACCACAGACTTCTAAATACTACGAAGCGGAAGACCACAACACAAACCATAATTTACTCCACAGACTAGGCAGCTATATGTACCACAAACCCACCGTTGTTTACCAAAGCCCAATTGCGACATATTTAATCATACAAGTAGGTACTTCCTTCGATTGTGAAAGTACCAATTAAGCACTTTTTGTACTTATGTTGTTTTTCTACGAATAATGCGCAGTAGAGGTACTCTACATGTTGATTTGATTTAATTGCGTATAGCTGAATAAGCATTTATGTACTTAGATGTTTTTCTCGCTAAAGTATGAGAAATGTAACTACTTAGTTGTTATTGCAAATGAAGAATGTACTAGAAGTCGCCTACGCATTTATAAAAGTTATACAGGGTGGCGCAATAGAACGTGCATATTTGAAAAAATAAAATAAAAATAAATACAAAAGGTATAGTCAAAATAAAACTAAGGTATTGTAAAGAAATAACTGAAGTTTATTTTTTAAAAATAACATCATCTAAATGATGACCCTCACTACGACGGCACTCCTCTAATCGCAAACGGAAATTATTGAAAACTTTCTTCAGTAATGCTGGTGTAATTGTTGCCATTTCACCACGGATATTCTCCTTGAGCTGATCGATGTTTTTCGGATTATTGCTGTAGACTTTGTGTTTGAGGTATCCCCACAAAAAAAAGTCAGGAGGCGTCAAGTCTGGACTACGTGGGGGCCATGGGATATCACCTCTTTTCGAAATCAGTCTGCCAGGGAACATCTGTTTCACAACCGCCATGGAGTTATTTGATGTGTGACAGGTAGCTCCGTCTTGTTGAAACCAAGTCCTAGAATTCACTATTCTTGAATTTTCAAGCTCTGGAGCCAAAAAACCTTCCAACATCGCAACATAGCGTTCGGTATTAACAGTGACGTTTTGCCCCCGCGTATTTTCAAAGAAAAATGGTCCAATTATTCCTCTACCAGAGATTGCTGCCCACACTGTCGCTTTAGGACTATGCAGTGGTTTCTGGTGCTTGAGTTTGGGATTCTCACTGTTCCAGTAACGACAATTTTGACGGTTTACGAACCCATTGATATTGAAATGGGCCTCATCGGAGAAAAGGATATTGTCATAATTGGAAAATCGATTAAGCATTTCATTAGCAAATGCGAGCCTTGCTCCGAAGTCAGACTCTTTCAATTCTTGTGTTAACTGCAGCTTGTAAGGATGCAGTTTAAGATCCAAGTTTAAAATTCGTTGCAAACTTCGTCGCGATAAGTGTAAGACAGACGATCTCTTGCGAGTAGACATTTGTGGATCTCCTCGTACCGACTGCATAACTTTCTCAATATTGTCGTCGGTCCTAGATGTTCTTGGACGACCTTTTGCTTGTGGTTTAAACGTTGAACCGGTGTCTTCAAAACGCTGTACCCATATTTTAATTAAATTACCACTCGGAGCTTCACTAATTTGCCGTAGTCCATATTCAGAACAATATAAACGCCTAGTAACGATGTATGAACGAGAGTTCTCGTAAAATGCGCGCACGCAAAATGCGCGACGCTTCCCGTCGAAGTGACTCATAGTGACTAAAACTCCATGAGCCCGCCTACCCAACGACGCAGGCTCCCCCCGCCCGCGCACTTTGTACCCCGCAAAAAAAGATGATGCAATATGCACGTTCTATTGCGCCACCCTGTATAACCGCTCGGTTGTCCACGCGCTGAAGACCGCAAGACCAAACTGATAACCCAAAAAAAATATGGCCGATGCGACACATCTAACCTCAAACTGGTAATTGATTGTATATGCGTTGAGACTACAGGTACTTGATGGTCAACCCACAAAAAAAAGAAGGCCGACGCGACACATCTGGCCGCAAACTGGGGATTTATTGAGTACAAGCCAAGATCACAGGTATCTGATTGTCAACCTACAAAAAAAAGAAGGTCTACGCGACACATCTGGCCGCGCCGACTTTGCGTAAACAAACAGTTTTTATGACCACTTCATTGAGCGCTTAGATAAACAAACTGGTGATTTATGGAGCTAAATAGGTACGGCACATATTTCAAGTGTTTATGTTGTGGGTTTCGAAGCAAAATAATTATATAAACACGCTTAGATTTGTATGATTATTGAGGTCAATAATGTTCAAAATTGAGTGGCAAAATTTACGTCGCTATCGTGTGGTCCGATGATCGATGAAAACAAAAAATGTGACTGTAGCGTTAGTTGCGATGAACAATGAAAACAAAACAAGTGACTGTAGCGCATAGAATCAATCGAGCGGATAAGGAAGTTACTTAGTACAAATTGTCATTATTTTATCTTCGCTTGAATTGTACGGTCAAAAGTAAGACCAATAAAATCAACTTCAAATTTAATTTGTTGTTTATTTTATTAAAATCTCGGGTCCGTTCAATTTGTCTGGCGCAGCTGGTTGTATTTTTTTTAAAGTCGTGGAAATTTAATTTGTCCGGCGCTTACTTCAAAAATTGTGAAATATAATTTGTCTTGCGCAACCTACATATTTGGTGCAGCTGTCCTGAATAACTTCAGTGTGTTCCTGACAAATCCACGGAAAAAATACTCGAACCAAACAAATACGACTGTATTGGAAAAAGGAGTTGAGAAACAATTCAGCGAGTGGAATAATCACCGAGGCATGGGATCGAGCGGTTTTAAGTGAGTCAAAAATAATTCACTTTCCGTATTCTTGCCCTGCTATTCGACCCTTAGTGTTTTTGGACAAACATTGCCAATACACTTGTTATTTTTGATTTATTATATGCGAATTTATGATTTTAATGTAAATGTATTGATTTTTTTATGCGTCATAATTGATTTTTATCTGAATTTATTGATTTTATGTGTCTTTATTGATTTTATTGTGAATTTTATGCGTTTTTATTGAATTGTATGTGAATTTATTGTTTTTTTTATGCGTTTTTATTGAATTTTGTGTGAATTTATTGATTTTTATGTCTTTATTGAATGTTTATGTGAATTTATTGAGTTTTATGTGCTTTTCTTTAATTATATTTTGAATTTTTGTGTGTTTTATGTGTTATATTGTACAAACGCATACTCAATTTTGATAATTTTAATTTATTTTAAATAATAATTTAAAATGGAACCTATGAGGATTATAACGAATGAAATTGTGAAATTGATTCCTAAATTTGATGGGAATGAAAAATTATTAAACTTATTTATTTCATAATGTGATTATGTGCGTAGCTTAAGTGGAACCGAAATTACTGCAGCACAAGAGTTATATTTATTTCATGTAATTTTAAGTAAATTTGTAGGCAGAGCAGCCTCATTACTAAATGAATGCAGCGATGTTAAGACATGGCTACAATTGAAAAATATTTTTAAATCAAGTGAATAATATAATTAAAAAAATGGAAACAGACTATGAATTAAATAAAATGTTATCTGAAAATTTAATTAATATGAGATTAAATCGTATGCATCAAGAACAAAGATATGCATTTTTTTATTGATGCAATCAAGATGAATTAAGTATTGAAATTAAAACTAAGCAAGATGCTATTTCACTAATACTTATAATTATAACTTTATAAAATTTGAGAAAAATTTAATTGATATTAAGAAAGCATTAAGTAAAAGTAAAAAAATGATTTTGAAAATAAAGTTACTGATGCTTATAGTTTGATAACTCATAATTTTCAAATAATTTTTTCTAAGTTAGATGAGATTGATACAGCAATCGCATTAAGTAAAAATAAGATATTACATAGATCAATAATTGATACTAATGAATTATTTGAATTGTTAAATAATATTGAGAGAATAGATAAGTTAATTTTCCCTGTTAATTATGAAAATTTAGTTAATATAGAGCAAAATATAGAGATAAAAGCTTATATTAAAGGTAGGCAAATTACATTTGTACTGGTAATTCCAATTGTACGCAAAAATCCTTACAAATATTACCAGTTATTACCCTTACCTATCCTTGATACTTTTAATAATATTACATCCTTGATATTTCCTAAATATCCTTTTATCCTAGTGAAGGATTTAAACTCTATCACATTGATCTCCAAGCCATGCGACGAGATTGATGAGAAATTATTTCTTTGTAAAGAAAGTTGTGCAGTCGTATTGGAACAAGATCAATGTATAACTGATTTAATGAAATTTACGTTGAATATTACGTCGTGTTCTCCAATTTTAATCGAACCTTCAGAGATAAAAGTTCAACAAATTGAAATGAACATATGGATAATTTTTGCAAGTTACCAAACGTACTTGACAAAAACCTGTGAAAATGAGATTAGTCGAGAGAAAATCCTTGGTACTTATATTTTAACCTTGGACGATAATTGTAAAATACAAGTTGAAGATATTACTCTATACGGAAGAAATTGTTCAGAGGAATGAACTTACATATTCCTAAACTACCATTGATAAATTTACCAAGTGTTCCAGTTACAAATAATTTCAAAAGAAAACCTGTTAACTTAGATAGAGTAAACATGGAAAATCTACAAATGCTGAATTATAAAAAAAGAAAAGTAAAAAAAGGGAATATAGTGAAATGAGTGAAATGGTCAATAAAGTGCAAATAAAAAGTGTTAGTTTATGGACATTAATACTTTATATTATAATGATTTTTACTATTGTATACTTTATTATAAAATATAAAATAAGATTTTGAAATTATGTAAAACTGAAAATAATCTGACTTCAGAAAATGAACTTTCAGATAATTTTCAATTTCAGGGTGGAGAAGTTATATGTACCACAAACCCACCGTTGTTTACCGAAGTCCAATTGCGACATATTTAATCATACAAGTAGGTACTTCCTTCGATTGTGAAAGTACCAATTAAGCACTTTTTGTACTTATGTTGTTTTTCTATGAATAATGCGCAGTAGAGGTACTCTACATGTTGATTTGATTTAATTGCGCATAGCTGAATAAGCATTTATGTACTTAGATGTTTTTCTCGCTAAAGTATGA
Source organism: Alsophila aescularia (assembly GCA_946251855.1). Taxonomy (NCBI): domain Eukaryota; kingdom Metazoa; phylum Arthropoda; class Insecta; order Lepidoptera; family Geometridae; genus Alsophila; species Alsophila aescularia. The sequence goes on from OX276379.1 coordinate 42,968,928, forward strand.
GAAATGTAACTACTTAGTTGTTATTGCAAATGAATAATGTACTAGAAATCGCCTACGCATTTATAAAAGTTATATAAGGAAGTTACTAAGTACAAATTGTCATTATTTTATCTTCGCTTGTAAAGTAAGACCAATAAAATTACCTTCAAATTTAATTTGTTGTTTATTTTATTAAAATCTCGGCTCCGTCCAATTTGTCTAGGTAGAGTAGAGCTATGATTTACTCATTGCCAAATTGCCATAGCCACAGACAGACTTATATACGTAGTATCAGTGTTGCTATCGTCAAAATTGTAGTTGCCGTATGTCATTACCTGGGTTGTTGTATTTATAGAAAAATAAACTGGATTGCCGTATTTCACCATTTATTTTGTAAAGATTTTTTTTTTTCTAGTGTAAGCGATTAAAAATATAAATAGTATAAAAAAAATATTTGCAGTTTGCTTGGTTTTGAAGCAGTTGTCTTTCTAATAGAGTTTAATTTACAGTCGAAGTTATTAATTTATTTCGCATTTTGGTCTAAGTTGTTAAATTGACTGAAATTATTTCACATTCTGTATTACTGTGTGGAAGACAGAACATCAAGAGAACATTTCTCAAGAGTTTTGCAGTCTGTTATACCTATCATGGATCTTTTCCCAAAATTATTATGTCAAAAATTTGTTAACATCGGGTGAAAGTCTCAATTTTTTGGAGATCATTTTCAGTTTTCGCCTTTGGTGCTAATTTTTGGGTTAGTGGCATTATTGGTCATTTCTAATCAAGGTGAAAGGGATGGCTCGATACTACAACACTTTATTTGTACACGGGATTTCCCCGGCTGTGTTATAAAAGTGATATGTGCGTTTCGTTTTATTCACCACACTAGTGAAAATAACGTTTCATTTCACCTGCATCCAATTGTCATATTTTGTGATACGGTAATGAAGGGTCTGTCGTATGCCGTTATTTCTTAAAAAATTACATGGATTGCCGTATATTACGTCAATTGCCGTATCAATAACAACACTGCGTAGTATTTACATTCTCTTTGACGGACTAACGACTAAATACGAAGACATCAAACAGATAGAGATGGGTGAACAAAACCAAATATTGAAATATACAAAATATGTTTGAAAAATATCGTTATTTCAGTCGAATTGCCGATACTCTTTGATTTTTAGGCGACGGACTCGTGAGCACACCGTTTTGTCACAGTGAAACACGAGGAATAATTTTTACTCGTGGTCACACTGCTTGGTGTGACTACAAGCTACAAAATATAAGACTCGTAGTCAAACCAGTGTGCGAAACCAAAATACCAATTACTTATCCACATAATTATAAAATATGCAACAATTAATTAATTGTTTTTTTTTCATTTGTGTCTGTCTGCCTGTCTGTATCTTGACCGCGTATCACGCCAAAACCACTGAATGAATTCAAATGAAACTTGGTATGATTTGAGTTCATACTACGTGGGACATCGGATACTTTTAATCCCGGAAAAGTAAAGGGTTCCCCAGTTGGGGGTTTAAACTTATTTAAAAGAACATGTATCACGCTGAAACTACTAGACGGATTTTGATGCAACTTTGCACAGTCAAAGTTTACATGGTGGGCTTAAATTGAGTACATTTATTTTTTATCCCGAAAAAATGAGGGGTTCCTGCGTCCAAAGATATGTTAAGTTTGAAGTAATAAATAAAAAAAATTGGAGGGTATTCTATATTTGATACTGAAGCCAAAACTGTATATTTTTCATTATGTCTGTAACTTGACGGGCATCACGCCGAAACAACTTAATGAATTCAAATGAAACTTGGTATGATATGAGTTCATAACGAGGTAGGACATTGGATACTTTTCATCCCGATATTAATCATGGTTCCAGGGGATGAAAGTCAAAATGTGCACTTAATTGTAATTCATTAAAGCGCAGTCCGATTTCAGTTATTATTTTTCATTAGAAAGGAATTGTTTTGTAAATATTTCAAGGTTGTCGGGTTTGTAGTTAAGAAATTACAGACAGCACAACCCTCAGTATAAAGTCCAAATAACTTGAAACCCGAAATATACAGGAACGTTGGAACGTACAGCTCATCTTAAGCTGGCCTTCGCACTTTTTATCATATACGATTAACGGTGACCGTAGACACAAACACCTACGTTCTTGGACGCCTGCTGGCCAGGTGGAGAGACGATTTGCGAAAGACAGCTGGCAGCGACTGGATAAAAAAGAGCCGAAGATCGGGCTCAATGGAGTTCATTGGGAGAGGCCTACGTCTAGCAGTGGACTGGTATATGATGATGATGATGATTATGTAGACACAAAACTCGCGTTACGCTTTTTCATTAGTTAGATCGCAAAAAACAGTACCGTCCTGTTTTTTGTAATATTGTTAGGATAGATACCAGTAGTGTAAAACTAAATTTGCAGCTTCGAAACACCTGAATTTTCGGACCTTTTTCAGTTTTTGTCTTATAACTTCTAAAAAGTTCTATCCACGGAAAAGATATCAAAAACATCAATAAAGAAAATATAATTTTCTATAATTTGAGCCCGACTGCAGCTCTGTTATTTTTGAAAAACCTGAGATGCAGTATTTCAAACATTGGGAATTGTTCCTAAAAAGTTCTAAATTGTAGTTTTAGCCGCCTTCCGAGCAGATATAACTCTCCATCTACGAGGAAAAACATGAGAAAAAGTTGTAGAACAGTTATCTAACTTTAATATAAGCACAAGTGAAACTTTGTAGGACCAAAAGTTCCCCTGTAATCTGGACAAAACGAAAAATTAAGGAAATCGGATTTTCAAGAAATGTAAATTGTTAGTAATATTGCACAGTTATCTATTGTATGTTATTAAAAATGACATCACATTTATAACTTTGATTTATTTTTAGTGTATCATACCTACATATAACAATTTTTTAAATCGTGTGTGTGACTGTTTGTCTGTTTATCTGCGTGTGTTTGTTTGTTCACACATCACGTAAAAATTACTACACCGATTGTGATGCGGTTGTCACTGATGGATAGCTTAGGGTTCGACTTAAGAACTGGTGTGGTGCATCTCAAAATAATATGTAGAAGGCGAGCAATCGATAAAATACTTTTTGATGGCTGAAGGAATTTTGATTAAATGTTGGTATATTGGTATTTTAGGTCCTGAAATAGCACATAGAGTACTTTTAAGCTCAAGAAATGAACACGCGTGCAAAGCCGCGGGCACAACTAGTTCATTAGTATTTCTTTTACCGACAATGAACATGTTTTTCTTTTTCGTTATTGTTTTTGTCGACGTCGTCGGCGGAATAATAGGTACAGTGTTTCTCCTTCGGAAAACATTTTGCTCCTGTACCGATTTATATAAAAAATACTGGGGTAAATTTTCTCATCTCTGGTAACACCGCGTAATCAATGTACTTTGTTTCTATCATAGAACGGTGTACGCCTAATGTCAGCTCTATATTAGATACTTGCTCTGCAGTGCTATTACGCAATGTTGATCATATCGGTTTCAAGCCGTCAAATTCATTAATGCCTTGCGATAGAGTCGAAATTGCTATGAAAAAAGTGACAATCTGATTGAAGCCATCTCCGGGGCGGGCCCGACCACAGAACTTGGCTTCAATCAGGTTGTCACTTTTTTCATAGCAAAATCGACTCTATCGCAAAGCATTATTGAATTTAATGGCTTGAAACCGATATGATCAACAATACAATTCAATACAACAACACTTTATTGCACACCAAGAAGAAGATATTATATAGGATAAACTCATGAAATGAAAGGTACAATGGGCGGCCATATATTAATGGGGCATTACCTATATATGCCATATGGCATTATTATTATGGCCATTTATTTTTTTATTTTATGTGGGGCATCATATTTTAATTTATTGGTAAGTACCATCACGTTGGTATCAACATTGCGTAATAGCACTGCAGCACTGCGATTTCGTAATGTTGATCATGACGGTTTCAAGCCGTGAAATTCAATAATGCTTTGCGATAGAGTCGATTTTGCTATAAAAAAGTGACAATCTGATTGAAGCCAAGTTCTGTAATTGGGCCACTGAACATATATTTAAGAACAACTCATCATCTGTGTCATCATCATCCCCATGGGCGCGTTCACTTACTACGTTCGAGGACGCACGGATCATCCGCGCGATCGCTCGAAATCGTTCACGGCGTCGTCGGACGTACGCCTGGGTCATCCGAAAAAGAGTAGGGGAGGGGAGGAATAGTATGAAACTGACACTTGACGGTTGTCAGTTCTATCTATGTGGACGTCCAAAGTCGTTCACTAACCCGGATGATCGAGCGATAATCGCACGGATGATTCGAGCGTGTAAGTGAACACAGCCCCTCAGGTAGTTACCGAGCAGTGTGGTTTAAATTGCACTCACAGTGCTGAGACTGCAAACACTGCTAACGATTGGTTTATATTGTTGGTCAGCATATGCACGCTAACAAATTAAACCGACAATTGCCTGCTTAAGTCATTTGAGTCAGCTGTTCTGTGAATCTACCTACTGTTGTTTTGTTTTATTTTTAGTTTTATCATTTCTCTCTTAGTTTTTTGCTTCTGCTAAAAGAATATAATCATTATTATATGTACTGGCAGTCAGGAGGGAGTTCCAACAACATATCAACACAGAATTACATATGTCAATTGAATTTGACATTACCGCATACGCTGCTCTACCTCTTTTTTGTGAGCGTTGTGTGCACACCAAAATGACGTCACTCCTGACGTCATGTGTCCGCCGTGGAGAATAAATGTGCATTTTAATCCGATTTTGTAGCCGCTGACAGTACACATAGCGCACATTGGTGCAATTTAAACCACAGCTTTGGTATATTTTGAAATTTGACGTTTGACATTTGACTTTAAAGTTAGACGTTTGACATTTGATAGTTGACGTTTGACAGTTGATGCACGAGCGAATATTTTTTATTAGCAATTTTTTTTTAATGTATGTCGCGCTTTCGCCTTCCGACATAATCGAACACCAGTCAGGCGAAACAGCTTAATAAAAACTGTTCATAACTGTTGTATCAAACGTGGCTAATTTCTATGGCGGCTATCTTTCTACTTCACTAAATGGGCCCGTTCACATAAACGTTCGAGGACGCACGGATCACCCGCGCGTACACTCGAAATCGTTCACGCCGTCGCACAGTGGTTCCATTTTGAAAATTTGCAGACTTAGGGTCGAAAGTCGGAAATTCGATCTGATTTTTTTATATGTGTTGGAGAATTACTTGCTTAACAATAGTTGTGGGGAGGACTTTTCTGACAAACGGATATTTTAGAAGTAAGTTTTTTGTATGGAAGAAATCACATTTTTTTTTTTTCTTTTTTTGTTTAAATGTGTTTAGGTTGTGACTTTATAATATCAATAGTTCAAGTCATTGACAACCCAGAAAAAATATAACCTGTTGCAGTCACTTGCCGCCGCGCGAGTTTTAAGGCGCTAAACATAGCAACTTTTTTTCATATATTTTGCTAAGAATGCACCATCTTGCTTGTTTATTTATTATATTTAAATTTTAATAAAAAACCAAAAGATAACATGATTTCCCCAAAAAAAGTTCATTCAAATGTAATTCTTATTAATTGGTAGGCAAGCGACCTTGTATAACAGTAACGATATAACGATATCTCTTTGTTCAAGACAAATTATTTGTAAGAATTCATTAGGTTAACGCCTCAAAAAGTACCTATTTAAAAGTAAAAGTACCCTATCTACCTTTTCCAAGTACCTACTTACCGACCTATTTTATTTCCATGTTTCTAGGAAACGCTAATGATATTAGTGCGTAAACAAATGAGTCATCTATGATACTAAGCTCCCGTTGTTCACTGTGCTCTGATTGGTCGTCACAGCTGTGCCGACGTCTATCATAGTTTAAAGATAAAGATACCGACACAAGCCATAACCTATTGCTGCTCGGATTAGACAAAATAAATGGGCGTGGTGCAATCAGACGGTCACTCATTCCTCAACCGATGATTGACTTCCAATATAGAAGTTAATTCATCGCGGAGATAAATCAGCATTGAAAGTATTTTATACGAAAAATATGACGGTTTTGGTTTTGATGTCGTCATATAGAAACATTGATAAAATTGTAGCCCTGAAAAGGACTGTTTTATTTAGTCCTGAAAAGGACTAGGATAAGTGTGGCTATGCACAAATCCAGATTATAGCAATGGGTCAGAAATATCTTCAGCCTCCATCACTACAATCTCTTCTTCTTCAAAATCATTGCCAATCGAGTCAACTTGAAGTAATTGGATTGCTTCAGGAAATAACTCACTGCATTCAGATTTCGACAATTTGGGTCTTATTCTGGAAATATGGGTGTCCGAGCTTATTAAGAGTCCGTGAAGAATGTCTTCATTTGTTTGTACTCTACCAACTTTCCTGGCGTTTTTCTCTCTCACATTCCTGAAATCTTTATTCCTTGCTTCTGATGCTTCTTCTGATAAGAATCCTGCAACAAAATTAGACGTTAAAATTGAAAATAAAATTAATTCATGAATTTAATATTAACGGAACAAACATAAATCATGTTTGTTCCGTTAATAGATGGCTTACCGATGGGGAGAACTGAAAAATGACTGCAGATTTCAGCTCCATGCATCAAAAGTTTGTGAACGGTGACTGGCATATGGTACCATGGGTACAAATGCACAAACATTTCTGCCGTTTCTTTGTAGTAACCTCGGAAGTTATTAATTATCAACTTCTTTCCTGAGGATATAGCTTGCAAGATAACGGCAAAGCGTAAAATCAGGTCTTCGTTAATTCCAGTGATCTTCGATGTTCTTTTGTAATCATGAAAGAAACGCCTCGCGGTATTTCCATCGTTAGTTGTCCCAAACCCCTGCAATCAAAATAAATGTTATTAAATGTAAAGGATAATTAGGTACAAAAAAAGAGTTAGGGATGTCATATAATAGGTAGAATATATACCTGCTTAACAATATCTATGAGTGCTCCAGTTTGTCCCCGAAATTATTGTTGTGTAGCATGTTTCTTCGCCTTTTGTAAAATCTTATTTTCACCTCTGGCACTCCATCGTTCAAACTCCATATTGTAAGAAATATAGAGCAAACACTCCATACAGCGAATCTTCATGTGCAGCGATGAAATTCCACAGTGGTTTTGTAGCCAGCAGCTCTAAATTGTTCATTTCACTTGGTTTCACAAGGCAAATGGGGCACGTTGCCGATGAACGTACATCAGCGACAATGTTGGCTACTTTACCATCGATCATGGTCATATGCAATTCATGACTTATTTCAGAATCTGCACACTACGTAGACACCAATTCAGAAATTTCTCGCTGCATATCAGATTCTTCCGACTTTATGAAGTCTGAGGTTTCTGAAGTAAATGTGAACTTCACCGGCCGACAATAAAGAGTTGAACCAGGATTTGGGTTTTTCCAAATAATCAACTCTTTGCCGTCAACCAGACAAAGAGGGACGATACTGGTCATCACCACAGAGGAATCATCAAACTCCGGATCTGAGAATCTCTGTTTGTAATTGCTCTGTGATGAAGATCCATCAAGGCCCCATTTCTACATTAACTTCAGACCTTCATTGCTAGAACTTGTGATGGGTCCTAAGTCCAGGAGAATCCTCTGTACTGTGTGGTCCAAAAGATCTTGGAGTCTGAAACAATTTTAAAGATATTAGTTTTAAGTTTATTGCAGTGAGCATCACACTTTTTTTCGTTTTATTAGATTTTACCTGACACGTGCTCCTTTTTCTGTTACTTGTATGCTACCGGTTAATGGGTAACATCTTCTTTTGGCATCTAAAAGCTTCTGATAAGACGGGAGAGCAGCGCAAGTCTCTTCCAGTAAAAATGTCCTAAGTGTCGAGTATCGCCATTTAGAAAGCGCAAGTGTTGTGCAGAGTGCTAAAGTTTTATCTTCTGAAATCTTGACTACTGCAGGTTTCTTCTTATCGAATAGAAGCTGCGTCACAGCTTCTATAGCATCAACATTCTCACTAAGATGGTCCACAATCTTAGGTAAGGCAAGTTTGCCAATTTTTTTAACTTTGACGTGTACATATATTGTAGCTCTTCTTCATCTGTTGTTGTCACAGTCGGGTCAGAACGTCTTTTTTTCTGTTTCTCACCCAATTCTTTAAAATCCACTCTTGTTTGTGCTTCAGTAGATGTTCCTGCTTCCGCAATGCAGACGGATGGGATTATATTTTCTGCCTGTGTTGGATTTGGAAGTTCCATTGATTCCATTGAAGTTTCCATTATCATCTTCAAATCCACTGAATCGCAAGTTGGCCACGTGATGCTTGTCTCCAACCACGTACGGTTCACTTCTCGGTTTAGAAAAGTTTTCTGACATCTGTTTGCATTGTTCCATTTTTTTAGTAGACGTGTCGTGAAAAGTCGGGTAAATTCCATGATTTTAGCTTGGTCTTTTTGGGATATCTCGAATAGTATTTCAGAAACTATAACATTGTATAAATATTGGAAATCGTTCAGGTCACCACCACTACTGCGAAGTTTCTGGTATAGGTCGAGATATGTATAAAATCCAGCCATAGCACTTCCTTCACACACTTACTTTACACTCTTTAAATAATATAATAATATCTAGTCCTTTTGCAGTCAAACGACTCAAGCGTCAGGAGCAGAATGTAGTAATATCCGACATTATTTTAAAATGGTAAAACCTAATTAGTTGTCATCAACCAATCAAAGCTCAATATCGCATAAAATAAGTACTATATGCGATACTGCGCTATGATTGGTCGTCGGTAGCATGTTTGCGATGGCAGATGTGACGACCAATCAGAAAGAACAACACAGTGAAAAAAATCACAGTGAACAACGGGAGCTTAGTATCATAGATGACTCATTTGTTTGCGCACTAATATCATTAGCGTTTCCTAGAAACATGGAAATAAAATAGGTCGGTAAGTAGGTACTTGGAAAAGTTAGATAGGGTACTTTTACTTTTAAATAGGTACTTTTTGAGGCGTTAACCTAATGAATTCTTACAAATAATTTGTCTTGAACAAAGAGATATCGTTATATCGTTACTGTTATACAAGTTCGCTTGCCTACCAAATAATAAGAATTACATTTGAATGGACTTTTTTTGGGGAAATCATGTTATCTTTTGGTTTTTTATTGAGGTAGAATCATACAAATATAATAAATAAGCAAGCAAGATGGTGCATTCTTAGCAAAATATATGAAAAAAAGTTGCTATGTTTAGCGCCTTAAAACTCGCGCGGCGGTAAGTGACTGCAACAGGTTATATATATTTTTTCTGGGTTGTCAATGACTTGAACTATTGATATTATAAAGTCACAACCTAAACAAATTTAAACAAAAAAAGAAAAAAAAATTATGTGATTTCTTCCATACAAAAAAAAAAATTTTCTTCTAAAATATCCGTTTGTCAGAAAAGTCCTCCCCACAACTATTGTTAAGCAAGTAATTCTCCAACACATATAAAAAAATCAGATCGAATTTCCGACTTTCGACCCTAAGTCTGCAAATTTTCAAAATGGAACCACTGTGCGTCGTCCGGGCGTTCGCCTGGGTCATCCGAAAAATAGTAGTGGAGGGGAGGAATAGTATGAAACTGACACTTGACAGTTGTCAGTTGTATGTGGACGTCCAAAGTCGTTCACGATCTCCGGATGATCGAGCGATAATCGCACGGATGATTCGAGCGTGTAAGTGAACACAGCCTAGGACTTGATAGACAAGTACCAAACTATGTTGAATCTACTTGATTATACTAATATTATGATACATTTTCAGGTGGATGCGCACAGAACTGCAGTTCATAAGAATTTATAGATCTCCACTTTCCCAGCTCATAAGATAGTGTAAATCTCAATATATGTGAAAATTATAACATTATTATATGATATTTAATACTTACACTTGATTTCGTTTTGCTTATATTTGCATTGACCCCTCGTTGTTAGTAGAACTTCACATAATTAGGCTTTGTAAGAAAACTACTAGATTTTAAAACCAGTAGGTATTTTTCTATTTTAGGGTTAAAATCCTTCTCTAGCTATGCAATAGTTAGGCAGGTTCTATGAAATACCACATACATATATGTCATTAAACCTACCTTTCACAAAAACAACACAATTTCATGGCACAATAAAACATGAAACAAAGTGTACCTAGGTAGGTGTTAGAACTATAAGTTTCACAGTAACTATGCATTATCACACTAACCAAACACTGCTAGATAGTAAATGCAATGAACGCACCGGGTGGTCTTCGGTTGACGAAAACTCATTGCTACTGAATTCCTTTTGAATTCCGATTTTGAATTACCAGTTTTGTATTTCCTAGTAAAATATTGTTTCAGTGCGGTTGAGTTAAAGTGAAGTGCGCATCGCCTTGACGTCATTTGACATGCACACTGAGCTTAGTGAATTCGAAACGAGTGATCGGTGGCAAGGAATGGACCAAGTGGCATTAACCGAACCGCACTTTAACTTTACGGAATCAGGCCCCAGGACTCTTACCATCGATTAGCGTATGCAATTAGAAAAATCATCTCAAGCATAGCAGCCAAAGGGTGTAAAGTGAATATGTACTGGATAAGAGCACATGTACAGACGGGAATGAAAGAGCGGGTGTACTTGCGAAGCAGGCAGGTTTGAAGAAAACGGCTTCTGATTATGATTGGTGCCCACTCTCGTACATCAAGAAGATGTTGAGAGAGAACACACTGTATATATGGGCCAAAAGATACAAGGAAGGCCAAACCACCGAAGTTACAAAGATCTTTTTCCCAGAGGTAGGAACAGCATACCGTCTTTTGATAAAGATTTCGCTCACGCCCACTCTTGTGCAGATACTGACCGGACATGGTGGTTTCAGCCAGTACCTGCACAGGTTTAAATGTAAAGATCAACCGGACTGTGAATGTGAACCAGAAGCGAAAAAATCTACCTTAATGCACATATTATTAGACTGCCCAAGATTTGGTATAGACCGACATGACCTAGAGAATAGAATAAATAAAAACGTAGACAAAGAGCCAATACATGGAATTTTAAAAGATGATAAAACTCGAAACATATTCACACAATATTGTACAAAAATAGCGCAAAGGGCAATAAAAATAAACAAATAGTAAAGACAAGATTATGTAAATAATATATATTAAATATATATATCTAGATAGATACATAGTAATATAAGAAAGAAGATGTAAATTAATTGAGGTGATGGGATACAATCGCTCTTGTTTTTAAATGAGAACATAACTCTTGTTTTAGCAATAGGAGCGGCAGTGTCCACTCAAAAAATATTATAATAACCATTGCCATGGTAGCTTAAGAAACAATTTAATAAAAAAAAGATGTTAAGAAAATGTGGAAAATATCACCGAAAAATAAAAAATTAAAAAAAATATTTTTTTACTAGATAAGGACAGCTCCAATAGAAACATGTAAAAAAGGAGATTTTAAGAAATAACAATAACAATTAAAAAAAAGCCTCCAGTGGTTCACAATGCACACCAATATGTGAGCATTGTTAAATCCATAGAGTAATGATGTATAAAGTCGGAAGACGTTAGACAACTGTGTACAGCTGGACAAGGTGTTCGACAAAGAGTATATACTCTCAGCATGATATGATGTTTCAGTATTAAAGTTCCACCACACTACTGAAATGAGGTGAATTGGATACATGGTCCAACTGTTAGCCCATAGCTTTCATGCCCTTGAAGGATATTTTATTCAAGTAATTACTTCAGTATTATCAAACAGTAAAATCTTCAGTAAAATCATTTACTATTTTTTCATATTAATTTAACTGTTTCCACTTGGCGGGAAACAGTTAAATTAAATTAATTAAGTCAGGCGAAACAGCTTAATAAAAACTGTTCATAACTGTTGTATCAAACGTGAGCTAATTTCTATGGCGGCTATCTTTTCTTCTATCTGGCAAACATGTTCGAAACACCAACTACAAAAAGAAACAACCTAATTTAAAAAAAAAGCTACTACTTAACTGCTATTAATCACGGACCACTGCTAGTTTGTAATATTAAGTAAGGAGTAAGGAAGATCAGACATTATTTTAAGGGAAAAAGACACAAATTGTGTTGTGTACTATATAATGTATTATGTTTGTATGTAATAAAAACCACATGCTTAGGAAAAACATATTATTATTATAAACCCCATATAAATTAAAATAGTCCTAATACGTTTTTTTTCTCAAAATATCGATATCGATAAAAATGTGCTATGTTTGCAGACATCCTTTTCTGTTTGTCATGTCGGCTAACATGCTCGATATAGAGTGTTATTACCTATGGTCATTAGTTTTGTTATGTTGCACTTATTCTCAGCGCACGTTTTAAAAATTCACAACATCCGTTCCAATATATTTCAGTCCCGTCTCTTCTTACGTAGTATTCAAAGAAAAAACTACTAAAAAAAACGTAAATACTACGTAAGAAGGTTTGCCACAGAAATATTTAATTCATGCAGCTTTTGGATAGGTATGTATGTCAAGTCCTCTTTATCGGTCACTTGTATCCAGTTTTTGCACCTGAAAATAAGTTATTTAATTAAAATTTGAAGATTAAGTGGTTTTAGGCTACGCAACATTAGGTATTATAAAATTATACTTTTACTACGTTTACTTTTATATAGCGTGGAATAAGATTTAGGGCCCTATTTCATAAAACTATAGTAGACTGACAAGTGTCAATCGACAAATGTCAGTCAAACTAAGCGTTTCATAAAAACCCGACAATTCATTCAATGAATTGTCAAAATATTACTAAATGTGTTTCATAAAACATTAGTAGTGACCGGCAGTCAACCAACAAATGTCTAACAAATGTCAATAGAAAAACGTTTTATGAAACGGCGGTTGCTTAAAAATTACCACGATTTGTAGAATTGTCGTGACAATTGTGACAGCCGAAGCTTTACCCATCACACTACTATGACTGGCATTGTGAAATGCAATATGACTGACAATCATCAGTCCTGTCGTGATTGTTTGTTATATGAAACGCAGGTTTGGCGTTTTTGACTGACATTTGTAGTTTTATTATGATTTGTCGCTTTATGAAATAGGGCATAGGAACCAAATGTCGAATAACGGGTTAGAAAAATATATCGATAACACCGGCACCGCACTAGTGCTAGCAAGGCTATGTTATTTTGTTGAATATTATGAAAGAAAAATCATTTTTTCTTGTACTTAATAGATTACCGAATAGATTTACCACTTACCTATCTTTATTCAGTGGAAATTTAGCCATAAATATTCGTTTTTGACCCTTCGCTCTAACAGATCGCAAACCACAAATTTCGCAAGTTTTATAGCTCATTGCATAGAAAACTTTCAAACTGAATCACTCTATTATTTATTTAATGTAGAAACAAACGCCTTCAAAGCATTAAATACATCAACAGACGGTAATAAACGGTAATTATCACAAAAGCAACTTGCCTAATAATTTTGTAAACAAAGTTAAACCACAGAACACATATTGGAAGGAGTGCAAGAAGGTCATGCATTGGCTGTGTCCACTTACACGCTCGAATCATCCGTGCGATTATCGCTCGATCATCCGGAGATCGTGAACGACTTTGGACGTCCACATACAACTGACAACTGTCAAGTGTCAGTTTCATACTATTCCTCCCCTCCACTACTATTTTTCGGATGACCCAGGCGAACTCCCGGACGACGCCGTGAACGATTTCGAGTGTACCCGCGGGTGATCCGTGCGTCCTCGAACGTTTATGTGAACGGCTCCCTAGGCAATAATTATCAACTGTCGAGCTCCCATTTGTCCTTGATCATTTTTGTGAATCTACAACGATACATAAGACTTAGGTAGATACTATATACTTCTATAAAGGTACAAAGCAAGAGATTTCATCTAGAAATACATTGCGTTTCTTTCCTTGTTTTTTGGCGTTTTAATTATTTATTGATTTAATTGTTTTGCACAAAAGTAGTGTACAAGGAATGACATGTTTTCATTCACAGCATTTTTACTCGACGGCAAAGATTATTTTCAGTTGAAGTTTAACTTTACCTGAGAAGCACTATAGTCACTATACCTATAGGAACATGGTATTTTTAAATAGGAAGTCGTAATAATTATTTGAAGTAGGTATGTACTTAAGTATATTATTGCTGAGAAATAATCTCAATGTTTAGATTTTCTTTAGAGACGTACAATCTACAAAAAGGTTATTGGCATGATATTAGATCACTACAAAACTTACGATGCTAATTAACTTTTAATTATACTTAATATCTACTTAATATCTTAATAAAATTTTAGATAGATTAAAAGCGAGAAGAAAAAAACAGAAAATAAATTCAGACGATGATTGTTGGAGGGTGATTGCCGCCATTGGTTGGCTGGCGCGCCACCCACAGATACTCGAACATAAAACCCGGCAAAATTTATTATATATATTTCTGTTATTATCCTATTTCTGGTAGAAGTATTTGTAGGCTAGGTTTAGCTTAATTCTGCCGCATAGTAACCGGTTTCCCGGTATTAGTGTTAATTGCGGGTGCTTGACGGGTGCGTGTTTAGTGAACGGGAAGTTTTCCTTAAGGCAATTAAAAAAATAAAATAGTTCATATAAATGTGATAGATGGCGCTAACGAGACGTGGATATGGTGATATTGTAAAACCACACGAAGCAAGGCCGATAAAAAAAAAACTTTCTTACTAACATAGACAAGCGTATATCTGTTTGTCATGCTTGTTTTTGTTATTATTTTATTACGTATTATATTCTATTTAGTTTTTGTGGCTATTGTTTGATATTAAACAAAGTACCTACTTTTGTTTTTCCACAACACAACACAAATAAGAAGGTATTTAAGAGTAAGCTTTGCATTTTAATTGAGGGTTATGGGTCAGAAGAAAACGAGGACTGCAGAAGGAAGAATATTTTATTTAAATTAGTCTCCAATACCACCCGCTTTTCATTTTTCACACGACACGTCTACTACAGACTACACAACCACCTACCATAGACAACAGATGTGACATCGCTCTTACAACACCCTTCCTCGATGTAACATCACAAGCTTCTTGGTAACAACACAAAAAATACAGAACCCTTTGTTTATCGAATGGAACCCTGAAAACTCAACATAAAATCTTTTCAACAAAAAATCAATAATACTTACTGAACGTATTTTCTCATCTTAAGTAGTGTACAAAAAACATCTGGTACACAAATCCTGTTCAAAACAAATTATTTCTCAAATCCACAAACTTCAATCTACATAATGGTTTAGTACATATATCAGCTACTTGCTTCTCACTCTCTATATACTTAAGCAACACGAGTTTCTTTTCAACTTTGTCTCTAATAAAATGGTACTTTAAATCTATATGTTTTAATCTCTTATGGTTCTCTGGGTTTTTGGCTACATGAATGGCAGACTGATTATCTTCGAACATAACTACTTTGTCACACTTTAAATTAATTTCTGTTAGCAAATGTTTTATCCAGCACCCCTCAGAGATTCCCCTTGCTAGAGATACATACTCAGCTTCGGTTGAAGATAACGCCACACACTGCTGCTTATTTGATGACAAAGAAACTGTACAACCATATACCTTCATAATATATCCTGAAGTTGACTTACGGTGTCCTTCCTGGTCTCCTCCCAAATCTGCATCAGAATACCCAATCAGAGCTTCATCTGAACCTTTCCTGTAAACTAATTTAAGACCTAAAGTCCCTTTTATGTACCTTAAAATTCGTTTTAAACTCTTCCATACTTCCTCATTCGCATATGCCTGAAACCGGCTCAAATAGCACAAGGCATAACAAATGTCAGGACGAGTACCTAACTTAGCGTACATTAAGCTACCAATCAGCTTTCTGCATCTTCTCGTTAACTCTTCATCAGCTTTATCACTCCTCTCAATTTTCATTCCAGGCTCCATACAGAACCCTTTGTTTATCGAATGGAACCCTGAAAACTCAACATAAAATCTTTTCAACAAAAAATCAATAATACTTACTGAACGTATTTTTTTGACACTGACACTGGTTTGCAGTATTGTTTTGACACTGGTTTGCAGTCTTCCA
The DNA here is from genome assembly GCA_946251855.1 of Alsophila aescularia. Classification (NCBI taxonomy): domain Eukaryota; kingdom Metazoa; phylum Arthropoda; class Insecta; order Lepidoptera; family Geometridae; genus Alsophila; species Alsophila aescularia. The sequence continues at coordinate 42,985,063 of OX276379.1, forward strand.
TTTTATACTTCTTTAAAATGTCTTTCAGATAGTCTTCCTGGTCAATTTCTATTGAGTCATCCTTCTTCCTTATGTTTATTCCTAAGTACTTAGAAACTCCATTCATGTCTTTCATATTAAAATTCTTCTTCAGAACTTCTTTCATCTTTCTAAACTGAAAGAAGAAGAAAATTTCTAAACTGTTTCTTGAAATCAAGAGTATGTCATCGACATAAAGCAACACATAGAACTGTATGTCCTTCTTGAAATATAAACAGTAATCACACTTACTTTGAATAAACCCTTCCTGCATCATTAACATATGGAACCTCTCATTCCAATGTCTTGGCGACTTCTTAAGTCCATATAATGTCTTAAGTCCAAATCTTTCCAGTTTTAGCACCATACCATTCTTTTTCATTCCTTTTGGCTTCTCTAAATAGACTTCTTCCTCAATTCTTCCATACAAGAAAGCACTCTTCACATCCATTTGTTGTATGTCTAAACAATATTTGTTTGCTATAGCTAACAATATACGTAATGTTGCCTATCTAGCCTATCTTCTTGCTTGAAACCTCTTGCTACGAGTCTTGCTTTATAAATCTCATTGTCTCCATCCTTCTTGATCTTAAAAACCCACTTACTATCAATTGTCTTCTTACCTTTAGGTAAATTTGTCTCTTACCATGTACTATTTTGCTTCAGTGCCTCTAACTCCCTTTGTATTGCCTTCTGCCACTTATTTCTATCTTCTACATTCACTGCCTCTTCATAACTCAACTCCTCTTCTCCTTGTGCCACCAGTCCTACTTCATAATCACTCATCCATGCGGGCTTCTTCACTCTTCTTCCTCTGCTAGTCCTTTCATTTTCTAACCCTTCTTCTTCTTTTGGACTAAACCAGTCCTCTTCAACACGCTCTTCTTCTATTTCCGCATCACCTTCAGACCTCTCAGTTTCTGGTCTCTCTTCAATTCCTATTTCTTCATCTGGTCTGGTTCTTCGTTCTTCTCTTTCCTCTTCTTCCACTAAATTTGCCTCTTCTTCTTCTTCTTCACTTTCTGGTTCAATCTTTTGAACTGTTTGTTGTATCTCTTCTTCTTTCCTTACCGTTTGGACAAATATCACATCCCTGTGCGTTTCTACACATCCTATATCTTCAAACCACACCCTGTATCCTTTTGTTGTGGTACCAAAGCCAATGAAGATACCCAATTTACCTTTCGGGTCCCACTTGCGCCTTTTCTGTTTAGGAATGTGAGCATAAACCTCCGTTCCAAATATTCTGAGAATATTTATATCAAAAGTACTTTTACAGAACAGTTCATATGGTGTTTTTCCCTTTTAGGTACTAGAACCAGTCCTATTTATCGTAAAGACTGCATTATTCACTGCTTCCGCCCAAAACTCCTTGCTCACCCCTGCATTTATTATCATAGTCCTGGCAGATTCCACAATTGTTCTCATCTCTCTTTCTATCCTTCCATTTTGCTCTGGCGTATTAGCTACAGTGGTGTCATGCACAATTCCCTTATGTTTGAATAATTATTCTACATCCCTATTAATAAATTCACCACCCCCGTCTGACCTTAACCGTCTCACCCTATATCCATGATGATTTTTAACAAGCTCCAGGAACTCCGCAATTCTGTCTTTGGTCTCGTACTTATTTTTGAGAAAGTACACAAACCTGTTGTTACTATAGTCGTCCTTCAGTAACAGGAAATAAGAAGACTTACCCAGCGAACTTACCTCCATTGGACCACATAAGTCTGCATGAATCAGCTCCCCCGGACTCTCTGCTCGACTATTGCTGTTAGGAAAGGGTAACCTATGCTGCTTTCCTAGAATGCAAGATGTACACTGATCAGTCTGCCCTTCATATTTTATATTGTTTCTGTGTAATATTTCTTTTACGTGCTTAAAAATTTGATGAGCCAATCTTTCATGCCATATAGACAAACTTACTAAGGCAATTGCACTCCCATTATTATTATTCTCAAAGTTACTTTCTATTTTAAAATCCATTATATATAGACTGCCTAATCGTTTTGCTAAAGCTACTACATGTCCTTTATTTATGAATTTACATTGTTTTTCTCCTGATAATACTGTATGGCCATGATCTACTGCGCTAGTTAAAGAAAACAAATTTGCATGTAAATTAGGAACATACATGACGTTATACATCACAGAAGGCACATAATCTGATCCATTATAAGCTAAAAAATGTATGTCCCCTATTCCTTCAACATTTAATGCTTTCCCGTCCCCAATTATTACTTGTTTTTCAATATATCTCAAATTACAAAGCAATTTTCTATTATATGTCATAGACTCCCACGCACTCACAAAGTGACGGTATTTTTCAGGTAAAGACATAAGTGTCTTTGTGACAATCATCCTATCTGATGGAACCTCCCCCATAGTTCGCAGTTGGTTTGTTATTTCCTCTAATTTAGATATAAACATCATGATTGGCTCCTCAAAAGTAAGACTAAATAATCTTTGTTGCACAAGGAGAACGCTCACCTGTGATGAGGGCTCATAGAGAGTAATCAATTTTTCCCACATCTGTCTACTCGTTGTACACGACGAAATATACGACATAATTTTCTCATCAAGTCTTGTCACTATTATTTCTTGCGCCTTATTATCTCTGTCCTGCCATTTTTCTAGATCATTCTCTGACGCTGTTTCTCCTCCGGTTACTACTCCATACAGTTTCTTCGACTTCAGAATAACTGACATCTGGAATTTCCAAGCCGGCCAGTTTTTTCCATTCAACACAACATATTTGTGATCAAAAAAAATTGAAATTATTGAAAATTATGAATTATTTTACAGCAGCACTTCGCATTCACCGCCTTCGTGGCTGATCTTCACTTTTGTTTTTTTTCCAGAAACAAAAGCCGATCGCTCCTCACACCGCAATTCCGCCAAATATTTTCTGCAATTGCTTTACCGCCTAGTCAATCGAGTTCCCTGGGCCCATAACCAATTGAGGGTTATGGGTCAGAAGAAAACGAGGACTGCAGAAGGAAGAATATTTTATTTAAATTAGTCTCCAATAATTTTCATTGACTAAGTGCGAAAAAAATGAGAACCATGTCCCGTCAGCGCCACCTATCGATGATTTCAGAACTAGGTTCCTCCAGCTGTCAGAAAACCTCTCATTCCAAAACCTTCACGACCTTCAAGCGCACCCGCAATGGGTGCTCGGTGGCAATCACTCAACCTCACTCCATAGGGAAACAGCCTGCTGGACTAGTAGTTTCTCTACAGAAGTGATAGATATCATAGATATCTTCGTTTTAGATGACAGCTGTCAAACTTAAAAGGGCCATAACTCTGAAAATATTGATCTTGGACTAGTAGTTTCTTTACAGAAGTGTTAGATCTCATTGATATCTTCGTTTTGGATGATAGCTGTCAAACTTAAATGGGCTATAACTCTGAAACATCTCGACTGGTAGTTTCTTTACTTAGAGGATAGATCTCATTGAGATCATCATTTTGTTTGACAGCTGTCAACAATTTTTCTCTGCAATAATACCAGAAGACCAGAATACGGAAGAGGTAAAACGTAAGTCTGTAATAGGATAGAATTTGTGGGGGTGGATAGGGAGAGGTGGGTTTGGGTAGGGGTAGTTGGGGATTAGTGGAGATGTGTAAGGATAGGTGGGATAATTCGGTATAACTCGCAATTTGTACCTGGCGTAGACGTTTCACGACAAACAAACGGCCGTGCGCCCCGACACATTCCCACCGTTTTTTTTTTAAGTGAATGAATATAAGCTGAGCGAACCTAACTGATTGTACTTACTTATGCTTCTAGGATTCCTAAGGATAAAAATATAGCTGAGACGTGGAAGAAAAGTCACGAAATCAGTATGGTCTACATTTTAAAGATGAAGACTATATTAACTAGTCAAGAAAAACATAGAAATTTGCTGTCTAGTTTCGGAATAAAAGGCTATATCATTAACTACCTCAGGAAGTATTTAGGTACGCCATACGATGCTATCTTTTTTGCACTATTTTTTTCTGTAGCACCCATTATTTAATTTGTTAATCTGTAGGTTATTGTAACAATAAATTTTATCACATTAACTTTCTAGTTTTATTTTTTACAATTGTGTTAGAAAATAAACTCTTCTAGGTTATCATAATACAATATATATTCTGGTACCTAACCTAACTCAATCATACCAAAATGGCTCAAATTATCATTAACAGCCGGCAATTGCCCATTTTGCTGAGTATGGGCAAGAATAGGGCTTTATTCTTCTCTTACGGAAAATCTAGCTTTTTATTATTGACTAGATGTACCCGCGGGTTCGCACACGTGGCCATTTCTCTAGGTTTTGGAACTCTATTACTATTCCAAGACCTAAAATACCAACATTTAAACAAAATTCCTTCAGCCGTCTAAAAGATTTTTTCGATTGCTCGGCTTCTACTCATCAGATTGAGATAATAAGTACATCAGTTTTTAAGTCAAACCCTAAGCTATCCAGTAGTGAAGCTATCGGTTTTGTAGTTTTTACTAGTGAACAGGCAAATTATAAAAATGATTTATTCTTTTTCATTAGCTTATTTTTAGTAGTTGCTTTATTATAAACTAGCTGTACCCGCGGATTCGCACGCGTGTTCGTTTCTTTAGGTTCAAAGTACCATAATGTGCTATTCCAGGACCAATATACCAACATTTGAACAAAATTTCTTCAGCCGTCAAAAATACTTTATCAATTGCTCGGCTTCTAACTCACCGGATTGAGATACCAATTACATCAGATTTAAATCAAACCCTAAGCTATCTAACAATGAAAACCGCATTGCAATCGGTCCAGTCGTTTTTATGTGATGCGTGAACAAACAAACATACAGACAAACAGAAAGAAAGACACGACTAACAAAAAAAATATTGTTCAATACATTTTTTAAGCACTTATGAGCATTTTTTTAATTTGAATTCATGTAGTAGTTTGGGTGCGATGCGCGGTCAAGATACGGACAAACAGACAGACACAATTAAAAAGTAAAACAGTTTGGCTTCAGTATCGAAAATAGAGAACCATCCAAAAAATATTTTTTATTACTTAAATATTAACATAACTTTGGACCCATATCCCGCAGAAACCCTTTACTTTTTTGGGATAAAACGTGTCCTCAATTTTTACTCATCATATAACTTAAGACAGTGCCAAGTTGCATCAAAACCCGTCCATTACTTTCAGCGTGGTACTTACGTGTTCTTTTTAATAAGTTTCAACCCCTAAATAATAACCCATAAATTTTTCGATATGTAAAGTAGCCTATGTCCTACCTCGTAGTACGAACTCAAATCATACCAAGATTCTTTTGAATTCATCCAGTAGTTCCGGCGGCGTGATGCGTGGCTAAGATACAGACTGACAGACATACATACAAAAATGAAAAACATACAGTTTAGGCATCATAATAGAACAAAGAGTAACTTCCAATAAAAAACTATATCTTTAATGTACAGAATTTGGACCCATATCCCACAGGAACCCTTTATTTTTTCGGGACAAAATGTATCCATAATTTTCACCTATCTTATGTCTGTGCCAAGTTGCGTCAACATCCGTCCAAAAGTTTCAGCGTACTACGTGTTCTTTTAAATAATTTTCCACTTCTATCCTGTAGGAACACTTATTTTTTTCGGGATGAAAAGTATCCAATGTCCTACCTTGAAGTGTGAACTTAAATCATACCAAATTTACGCTGCTAAGGTACAGACAGATAGACGGATAGACAGACAGAAAGACAAAAATTAAAAAAGTAAAAGTTTTAGTATTGAATATAGAACGGCCTTCAAAAAAATTACATAATATTTTCAATTTACAGAATTTTGGACATTATCCCGAAATAACACTTTATTTTTCGGGATAAAAATTATCCTCAATTTTTACCCATTATATAAACTATGACTGTGCCAAGTTTCAACAAAATCCGTCAAGTAGTTTCAGCGTGATACGTGTTCTTTTAAATAACTTTCAACGCCTATCCTGCAGGAACCCTTTAAAATTCGGGATGAAAAGTATCCTATATCCTACCTCGAAGTATGAACTCAAATCATACCAAATTTCATTTGAATTCATTGAGTATTTTCGGCGTGATGCACTTCCATGGTACAGACTGACGGTCATACAGAGAAAGACAAAAATTAAAAAATACAGTTTTGGCTTTAGTATGGAATACAGAACGGCCCCCAAAAATTTTTACAAAATATCTTTAATTTACAGAATTTGGGACATTATCCCGCAGGATCTCATTATTTTTTCGGAATAAAAAGTATCCTCAATTTTAACCCATCCTATAAACTATGTCTGTGCCAAGTTGCATCAAAGTCCGGCCGGTAGTTACAGAGTTGTAAGTGTTTTTTTAAATAACTTTCATCCCCTATCCTGCGGTTCCCGTTTAATTTTTCGGGATGAAAAGTATTCTATATCCTACCTCGTATTATGAACTCAAATCATGCCAAGTTTTATTTGAATTCATTCAGTAGTTTCTGCGTGATGCGCGTCCAAGATACAGACAAACAGAAAAAAACAGTTTTGACTTCAGAATTGAATACAGAACAGCCTCCAAAAATATTTACATATATTTTTCAATTTACAGAATTTCGACCTCTATTCCGCAGGAACCCTTTATTTTGCCGGGATAAAAAGTATTCTCAATTTTCACCCATTATATAAACTATGATTATGGTAAGTTGTATCAAAATCCGTCCAGTAGTTTCAGCGTGCTACGTGTTCGTTGAAATAACTTTCAACCCCTATCCTGCGGTTCGCGTTTAATTTTTTGGGATGACAAGTATCATATGTCATACCTCTATGAAACTCAAATTATACTAAATTTCATTTAAATTCATTCAATAGTTTTGGCGTGATGCCTACCCAAGATACAGACAGACAGGCAGACACAAATGAAAAAATACAGTTTTGGCATCAGTATTGAATATCATTGAAAATCAACGTACAGCTGGAGAGGTCTCGTTTGATGAGATCTACTTTTCGCCCGAGTCCTGCCCAAATCCAAAACCCCGAGAGCTTTCAGTAGGAATTCCAAAATCGCTTCCAAATCCTTACCGAATGCGATACAGTGGACGAACTAAACAACGAGCGGGTGGAAATTTTTGACGCGGTTGGGTCGGAGGTATTTAAGACCCACCGGGAAAATAGAACATAGAAACTCTCTGACCATACACTCAAACTTATGGCAGAACGAGGAAAGATGAGGCTACAGTCTTCAGTGGATATGTCAAGTTATCGAAAGGTTCTGAATCGGGGGCAGATCTCCAAGTGGATGTGACACGATGATTACTAATTGTATTAGGAACGCAATAGAAAGGAACAAGTGCTCCAAAGTATTCACAAGAGATCTGTCTATTGGTCAAAGCCTGTTGACGAAGCTGAATACCGACAGTGGCAGCATAGTTTCGTCGAAGCCAGAGATTTTGTGTGAGCTCGAGAAGTTCTATAGGCAATTATACACCTCATCGTGTAGTCATAGCACGACTAGCGATGCAAGAGCCCGTTTGACCCGACATTATACCGAAGATATCCCGGACGTCAGCCTATACGAGATCAGAATTGCTCTCAAACAACTTAAGAGCAACAAGGCACCAGGGGAGGACGAAATAACGATAGAGCTACTGAAAGCGGGTGGAACACCGGTACTTAAAGTCCTTCAGAAATTATTTAACTTCGTCATGCTCGAGGGTACTACGCCAGAGGCGTGGCACAGGAGCGTAGTGATTTTGTTTTTTTAAGAAAGGTGATTACACCCTCTTGAAGAGTTATAGGCCCATTTAGCTGCCGAGTCATGCCTATAAGCTGTTTCGAGAGTAGTTACAAATCGTCTCGCTCGTAAGTTTGACGACTTTCAGCCTCCCGAACAAGCTGGATTCCGGAAAGGCTTTAGCACCGTAGACCACATCCATACGCTCCGGCAGATTATACAGAAGACTGAAGAGTTTAATCGGCCACTATGTTTGTGGATTACGAGAAAGCTTTTGATTCAGTCGAGTCCTGGGCAATGCTACAGTCATTACAGTGGTGCCAGATTGACCACCGGTACATCGAAGTGTTGACGTGTTTGTATAGCAAGACCACCATGACTGTCCGACTTTAGGATTGGAGCACGAATTCTATCCAGTTGCAAATGGGGGTGAGACAGACGTTATTTCTCCTAAACTGTTCACCTCTGTACTGGAAGATACATTCAAGCTTTTGAACTGGAACGGATATGGTGTTAACATGAATGGCAAATACATCACTCACCTTCGATTTGCTGATGATATGGCAGAAACCCTGGAAGACCTAAGCCATTGCTTAGTGACCTCAATATTGTTTCCCAACAGGTGGGTCTTAAAACGAACATCATGTCAAATGCCCATGCCGGTTTATGTTGGGAGCGATATTATCGAAGCTGTTGATCACCATGTCTACTTAGGTCAGACGATCCAATTGGGTAGATCCAACTTCCACAAAGAGGTCAACCGACGAATTCAACTCGGATGAGCAGCGTTCGGGAAACTACGCCATTTCTTCTCGTCACATTTACCGCAGAGCCTCAAGACGAAAGTTTATAATCAGTGCGTGTTGCCAGTGATGACATACGGCACTGAGACGTGGTCGCTAACTATTGGTCTCATACACAAGCTCAGAGTTGCGCAGCGTGCAATGGAGAGAGCTATGCTCGGTGTTTCACTACGTGATAGAATCAGAAATAAGGAAATCCGTAGAAGAACGAAAGTTACCGACATAGCTCTCAGAGTTTGCAAGTTGAAGTGTGGGGAGACCCCCACACGATGGACCGACGACATTGTAGCCATTGCAGGAAGACGGTGGATGGAGGTGACACAAGATCGCTCGTCATGGCCCTCTTTGGGGGAGGCCTATGTTCAGCAGTGGACTTCTAAAGGCTGACATAATGATGATAATGTTATAAAGTTTGACTGTGCCTAGTTACATCAAAATCCGTCCAGTAGTTATAGCGCAATATGTGTTCTTTTAAATAACTTTCAACCACTATCCTGCGGGAACCCTTATTTTTTTTGGAATAAAAGTATCCTAAATGTTAAGCCAAATAACAGCTATGATTGTGGCAAGTTAAAAAAAAAACCGTCTGGTATTTTCAGCGTGATGCGTGTTCAAAGAGACAGAGAGACAGACAAAAATAAAAAAATAACCGATTTGGCGGAAAGTTATCCCAATCATAATTTTCAAAAAATATTTAATGTACAGATTTAGCCCAGTTACAATTTTATTATAGTACTAGCTGATGCTAGCGGCTTCACACGCGTGGTTGGTATGTGCTTATTCCAAGACAGTAGTTTTAACGTGATGCGCGAACAAACATACAGACAAACTAACAAACGGACAAACAGACAGACACGATTTTTAAGCGACTTCACAAAAGGAGACGGTTATATGTTCGATTGTAAGTATGCTCTTTTTTTTTTTTTTGTTTGAAATGGTATACTTTCCAGGTGGTCCCATATAAATTGTATCAAAATTAGTTCAGCAGTTTTTCGAGAATAAATAGTTTTTTGAGTAAATCCATTCGATTTTGGGTTTATGTTGCCTTGATTTTGTGTACCGACCTATTTCACTCTTGAGCCACATCTATAAGTTTTTTTCGAGGGTCATCTCAAATGATCTCGCAAGAAGACTAGACGAATTCCAGCCTCTTGAGCCGGCCAGGTTTCGCGGAGGATTTAGCACCATAAACCACATACACACCGTGAGGCAGGTTATACAGAAGTCTGAAGAGTAACCAGCCCCTGTGTCTTGCTTTTGTGAGAAGGCCTTTGACTCCGTTGAAACCTGGGCGGTTCTGGAGTCTTTGCAGCGCTGTCAAGTGGACTGACGATACATCGAAGTGCTTAGGTTTCTGTACGACGCTGCGACTAGGAGTGTCCAAGTACAAACCAGCAGCAGTCAGTTCAGCAGTCTCAACATATCCAACTTCGCAGGGGAGTGAGACAGGGGGATGTTATATCCCCAAAACTGTTCACTAATGCCCTGGAAGATATGTTTAAGATTGGAAAGGAATGGGCATTAATATCGATGACGCGAATATCTCACACTTACGATTTGCCGATGAATCGTCCTAATGGCGGAGTCGCTGCAAGACTTGCAAAGTATACTGACCAACCTTGATGATGCTTCTCGACGGATCGGTCTCGGAATGAACATAGATAAGACCAAGATCATGTTCAACGATTTTATTGACCCGGAACCGATTGCAGTTAATGGTGTGCCTCTTGAAGTTGTCCAACAATATGTTTACCTTGGGCAAATATTGCAATTGGGTAAGAACAACTTTGAGAAGGAAGCCAACAGAAGAATTCATCTGGGTTGGGCAGCATTCGGTAAGCTTCGTCAAGTCTTCTCGTCGTCCATACCACAGTGCCTGAAGACAAAAGTCTTCAATCAGTACATCCTACCAGTCATGACCTACGGTGCCGAAACGTGGACACTCACGGTCAAACTAGTCCACAAATTTAAGGTCGCTCAGCGAGCTATGGAGAGTAAGCTAAGGTAACCGACATAGCTCAAAGGATAAGCAAACTGAAGTGGCAGTGGACTGGTCACATTTCCGGAAGAACCGATAAGCGTTGGGGTAGACGAGTTCTCGAGTGGAGACCACGTTTAGGCAAACGTAGTGTAGGATGCCCTATGGCCAGGTGAAGTGACGACCTGCGAAAGCGGCTGAAAGAAAATGGATGAGGAGAGCTGAAGACCGAGCTCAGTGGCGTGCATTAGGAGTGGCCTACGTCCAGCAGTAGACAGATATAGGCTGATGATGATGATGAAGAACTTTAAATTGGTCTCATAAAAATTTGGTGAAGATCTGATGAGGATCTTCGGCGTGATGAGCAGAATAGCTCACATTTAGGTTTCTACCTGTGGAATCAGCCCTTTGTCCACTAGATAGGGATTGATGGAGAACCTTGGTTATTAATGTTAGTTTTACATTAAGGTAACTAGATGGCGCTACTGTGCACCGCTAGATTGTTTGCAAAAAAGTTTGTGCTAGCGAGGTCTATAGCTCACAGAGCCACTAGATATTAGAAATATGGGTTAGTTCAACAAGTAGCTAGTAGTTAATATCAACAAAGACCTTACTCCCAAAGTTCCATGATGTCAATAGATTGATCTTGTTAATAAGGTCCAAATGGAATGGAGATGCATTAAATGGATTACCTACTTTCATCACCAAAATTACATAGGTATACTTAAGTACTTAGTTACTTGTCAATAAGGAGATCAAACTCAGTGGCGTGCATTAGGAGAGGCCTCCATCCAGCAGTGGACAAATATAGGCTGATGATGATGATGAATAAAGAGAAACAGAAAAATAAAAACAAAAAACAATATCCAGGACATAGTGGGTCCACTGAAACTGCAAAAATAAATACCTGGCGTGGGACCTATGCCTTATTACCCGACTACAGCATAGCAAGTGAAGGGTAACGTGCGCGGTAATTTTGCTTAAAAGTTTTTAATAAAGCACTTAAAATTTCATACAAACTCTGACCGAGGTTGCAACCGTACTGTATACTGAAAAACAAAATATTTGTAATGTAACGCTAGTACAGAACGGTTGCAGCCGTAGCACGACTATGACAGTCGTGCTACGGCTGCAACCGTTCTGTCACATTCATATATATATTAATTATTTATATACCACACTGCGGTTTTGTCCGTTTACGGTAGTGCCCGTTCTGTCATATTATGTGTTATATTATTTATTGCAATAGAACACTACGGTGAAAGCAGTAGAAAAGTAAGTGGTAATGAAAACGTTTTTTTTTGTACATGTTCAGGTGTTACGAGTATAATCTAATATGATGTGAAATATGTTTAAATTGTACACGTACGAATTTAAAATTAAAATAAAATAACTATTTTCTGATAAAAATCAGATAATTCATCTTATTGTTTAACCTAAACAGTCAGTCAAAGGAACATTTTTAATCAGGGTGCACTTTAAATTATAAATAAATCAACAACATTTTCAGTCATTTTTATGACTGAATTCATATGAGGTATGCCACTCTTTGAAACAACCTGGGCAAAAGCGAGTTTTTTTAAGCATCCTTTACACCTGAATCGGGTATCTCTGAGTTTCTTTTTTTTTTTGTGCAGAGATTGCAGTTCAAGTATTTGAACTCTCTCTTTGCATTGCTTGAGCTGATATCTTCCAGCCAGTGACCCTTTAATTCCTCTTTTGAGGATTCTTCAGAATCTTTACCCTTTGCAGCTCTGTTGGAGTAAATAGTTCCTTTCCTTATTATATCTCTGCCTGTCAATGTATGGTCTAGTTTGATAATTTCTTTGATAAGCTTTTCGCGAAAATTCTCAGTCAGTGCCTCAATAAAATCATTTATATTCCTTTCTCCTTTTGCGTTACTGTCGGCCACGTATAAACACTGTAAAATCTGATCAAATCTTCGGCCAGACATAACATACGTAAATATAGGGCGAAAGTTTAAAGGGTCTTTATATGAAGAGAGTTTTCGTCTTTGCGGAACGTTTATTCGACCGTGTAGTAAACACAATCCCAAAAAGCGATCATTTCGTCTTTAGTAATCTCACGAAAGTTTTGTTTACGGATATGCTTTGTATGAGGTCTTTCCGTGTTTGCCAGTTGCTTGCCATAATCATTAGTCCTGTAAATCAGAAAATCTAGCAGTTCATCCTAAAAAGATAGTTTGAATAAGTCTAGTGGACTAGACTTGTCATCCATTGTTATGCGCATACCCTCATATACAAAATCAAAATCTAAGACTTGGATTGGTTCTGTGGTATCTGTCCATTCCTCACCATCTGTGGTTATTTCTAAAGTTTGAACGTCGACATGATTGATGTACTACTTGATAGTCGTTTTCAGAAGTTTGTACAGATGCCTGACATATAATTTGATGGTTTACTGACCTGTTGTTTGCATTAGATGAGTTGAGAACTTATTGATCTTCTTCCGACTCTGTATAGGTTTCATCGGAGCTTGAATCATAATTTTCCGGCACAAAATCCTTATCCGAGCCAAATTCACCATCATCATCACTATATGGGTCTCACTCTGATGTTGATTCTGGCGTGGAAACTTCTCCTAGAAGCCTTTGAATACGGCTTTCTTTAGTGTCGTTCCTTGAACTTTTTATCTAAAACAATAACTTTATTGTGTTTATAAATATCACAACACTAGACGATTTCAGTGTAATTATATTGGTATTCACAGGGTAATAGTTATATCATGCACTCAGTTTTCCTACAAACATAATGTAATAGGGTTTTGTACTTACTTTGACATAAACATCGATATATTTGCCACACAATTTAGCGTGCGTGCGCGTCTTTTATAGCGTCCACCGTGGCACTGGTTTGAGCGCTGAACAAACGCCCATAGACACAATACGGTTATAGCAGAAGTTTCTTTGTGTGCACACCTGCGTGTATGTTGGACTTCCTCACATATACAACGTCGTCACTGCGTTATATTTTGCCAGAAAGACCTAAGGAAACCCTTCTAGAATGACAGTGGACACTTATTTATAATATATTTCTCTGAAATTCATCTGCTAACACCGTACTGTATCCTATAACTGATCAAAAAATAACTGTCATATCCGTACTGCCATTATAGAATTTACAATAGTACGAGTTAAGCCGTCACCGCCCCCGAACGTGTTAACAGTCTATGTATGTATCTATACTTATAATAAAGCAATAAGAACGAAAAAGTCTGTACAAAGTGTTTTAAAAAATGGCCTAGGTTACCTTAAATAAGCTACTGAACAAGAATATAACATTCTTTAAATTCGTATTCGACAAAATCTAGTGCCTTCCTCCTTAAGGATTCCCACAACTTTTTGGAGTTCCTCGTCTACGTCATTTGTGGTTTCCAAGGCAGCGAATCGATTTTCCAACTTGAGTTGAAAGTTGAGTTGTGTTGTTTTGGTTGAGTTGGGCAGGCAGGGTAGGTGGCTCGATTCCAGGGTTACTGCATCCTCCCCCTCTCTTCGGACCTCACTTAACCCTAGGATGTGCCACCTTATCTTGGTAAGCTCCATCTCGAGTTCCGCCATGTGATCGTCAAGCCTAATCGTTCGTCCGTTGTACGTAGCCAGGGTCAGTTGTTTTTGCTTCGGGTGGCCTACGGTAGCCCGGGGGGAACCTCAAACTCAAAGACAAAGTAAGAAATACTAGCATCAGAAAAAAAACAAAGCTAAAGATGTTATTAAACAAATCTTAAAGCTAAAGTGGAAGTGGACAGGTCACATTCAGAGAGTAGAAGCGGACAGATGGGTCCAGATTGTGACAAACTGGATCCCTACTCCCTAGAGATAAAAGATGGAGCGACGACATAGCGAAAGTTGTCGGGAAGCTGTGGTTCAGAGTTTCCAGACAAAGATTGGAATGGAAGCAATTGGAGGAGGCTTTTACCGCTACTGGTAGTCCTTATCAAGCGTGGATCCAGGAGGGGGGAGGGGGGGGGTCATGGGGGTCATGACACCCCCCCCCCCCTCCCTGGGCTTATTTCAACCAAAGGTTTTTTAGTTCTGTTTGTTATTTTCGTATGTTTTGTAATCATGTTTATTTGTTCCACTAATAGAAATATCTCAAAAGTTCCGCGCTCGCTTCGCTCGCACCTTTATAATAATGTAATGTTTTGATGAAACACAAAATTACTAGAAATTACTCCAAATTTTCGCGCTGTCTATACTCGCGCCCTTTTTTTTTTGATTGCCTGTTGAATGACGGATAAAGCGCATCTTGTTTTCCTTCAGTTTTAACAAACATTTCAAGAATAACTAAAAATTATCGCGCTAACTACGTTCGCGCCTTGTTATTATTGGCTGCGTTTATATATCTATCTGCTCAGTGGATCCATAGTAATTTTCATCTTATGTCATACGCACGACCACAAATAGTTCAAAATGTTTGCGCTAGCTTTGCTCGCGCCTTTGTGATATTATCTATTTTCGCAAGCTGAGGAATTCCATTAATGTCTAATTATTACTGAACATTTTAGCGTACGCTACACTTGCGTTTGTTAAATGGTATATTCTGTTTCCACATTCGTATAACATAATGGAAATAGCTCAAAATTTTCGCGCTCGCTACGCTTGCGTTTTCTTAATAACATAATATATTTTGTACACATGCTATTTCATCATAAACGTTCAGTTTTTTTATATAACTACACTAATAAATGTATGAGAAGCTCAAAATTTTCGCGCTCGCTTCGCTCGCGCTTTCTTGGTTTTATAGCATGTTTCGCAATCATAGATCATACACGTTCATTTTTTCACATTACTACATAACACAATAAAAATATACCTAAGTGGCTCAAAATTTTAGGTAAAAATTGTGTTTGTTTGTATGAGATTATTACAACTATAGGCTGATTTTGAAAATTGATTCAAAGCTAAACTATTCCCGAGTGGCATAGGCTACGCGATTGATACTACGGGGAAGCTAGTACTAGTACGGGGGTACTAGCTAGTATTGTATAATTTTGGAACCCGTTCAGTGTGAACCCCCCCCCCCCCCCCCCCTGACTCGAAGGTTGGATCCACCCTTGGTCCTTATACATTAGATAATACTAACAATAGCTTAATATAAAATCAAAACTATAAAAAACATACTAACAATACCTACTATACTTTTATAATATAACTTTAACCTACTATGCAAAATTTGTTGTGTAAGAAAGGAAATAACAGCTTTTTATCTTTATAATAATAATAATAATATATTCGGGACAATTCCACACCAATTACCTAGCCCCAAACTAGGATACCCTGTAATATGGGGACTAGATAACGGATAAACATACATATCTTTATCTTTATATTCTTTCCGATGTTTGCTTAGGCCACTCAAAATCAAAAGATAAAATAATTTTATCGGCTTTTGAAACTACCAAATCATTTTGACACAATCTCTCCTGCAATGATTTATAAAGCCTAAACTCTGGTACCTGGGGATTATTATTATTGAGAGTATTGGACTTCTTAATCTGGGATGCTACGAGATGCTTAACAGCAACATCCTGTTTACCTAAACAACACGCAATTTCTGAATCTACTGCCAAAGTTTCCATTGATTTTTGAGATAGTTTTGAACTAAGATTATATTTCAAACCTTTCTCTAATAAAGAAATTTCTGAAGTTGGAAAATCAATACTAGTCAAGTTTTTAATACGAGGGTAAAAGGAGTGGCTGCTAACAGGCACGTCCGAAACGGAAATAACATTTGATCTGTTATTAATCAACCTATCCAACTTCCTAGACTGAGTCAAGTATTTCTCGTGAGCTAATCGGTTAGCCAAATCCCTAGCCTTAAAATCCAAAATATCAAACTCTATATGATGTAATCTAAAACTCAACTCTGAATATAAAACCTTCAAATGAATTTTGAGGTTATCTCTGACTGAAAACCAATGCCTACACTCTTCATTTAACCAAATGTTTTTAGCTTTCGATAAAGCGATAGTACTAGCCCGGTTGTGTGTACTGGTACGAATATTGATGTAATTAGGAATAACATTTAAATGTTTACACTGCTGATTAAACCAAACGTAAACGATGCAGCTAAACGATGGAGTTTGGTCAACTTGATGTAAAGTTGTGCCTGTTCGGCTATGCCTGCCAATTTGATATAATTGATAGATTCAGGCGTTACTTTGCGGAAATCCATATTTAAAATGAACAAAATAAAAATATGTAGCTTACTTCCGCCAAAACTGTAAGTCAGACAAATGATAAATGGTAAAATTAACACAAGTAAAACCCCACGCTAAACAAAACCATACCCAAAATTGAGATCCCGTTGACCCCACGGGATAAAATCAACAAATATGTAGGTATTTTGTCATACATGGGCCCAGTTTCGGATAAAATCGCAAACTTGCTTAGGAAAAACAACGTTCATGTAGCGTTTCGAACCAATAACAATCTGCGTCATCTTTGTAATGGTAAAGACCGGATGCATTACCACAAAAAGTCCGGTGTTTACAAGTTGGTTTGTGATGAGTGTAACGGGGTGTATGTGGGTCAGACTGGCCACAAATTTGAAACTAGGTTTAAAGAACATAAGGCCGCGTATAGGAATAGTCATCCAGAGCAGTCCCATTTCGCTAAACATTTAATTGAGTCCGGTCACTCTCTGCGGAGTGATAATACGTATAATGTTTTACATGTTTGTGACAAGGGTTTCCGTTTGTGTGTATTGGAACAATTAGAAATTTTAAGACATAGCAATAATAGGTATACATTGTTGAACGACCAAACCAACTTAGTTTCATCACCTTTGTTGCGTATTTTCACTGGAAATGCGTCTCAAGTAACAGGAGGCGATGACGTAATCGTAAATATGGTGCAATAGTGGCATGACCTTGCGGAATCATAGTGATTCATTGTGGCTCAAACTGGTTCGCGGCGATGCAGTAGTGCAGTCGCACTAGCTCAGGCGCGTGGCCTATATAAGGGAATTTGTCACCATTGCTTAGGCACTCTCAGTCCAGCATTCGACGAGTCAACATCACCCGAAGATGCCTCGTGCAGAGGCAAAACACGTGTCGTATTGATGTCAGACGTTTGGTATTTGGATCGAGGTATATGTTTTTTATTGTGTTTTTTTATCATCTATCTATCTATCTATCTATCTATACTATAATATACTATAATAAAACTGTAACTGGGCTAAATCTGTACATTAAATATTTTTTGAAAATTTTGATTGAGATAAACTTCAAAATCGATATGGAGTGCAAAAAGGTTTTTTTTTGTCTGTCTGTCTGTCTGTCTGTCTGTCTGACTATCTCTTTGAACACGCATCACGCTGAAACTACCCGATAGATTTTGATGCAACTTGGCACAATTATAGCTGATGTACTGGATTAACATTTAGGATACTTTTTATCCCGGAAAAATCAACGGTTCCCGCAGGATAGGGGTAGAAAGTTATTTAAAATAATACGTATTAAGCTAAAACTACTGCAGACGGATTTTGATGTAACTTGGCACAGTCAAAGTTTATATAATGTGTTAAAATGTTGAATACTTTTTATCCTGAAAAATTAAAAGGTTCCTGCAACCTATGGGTCCAAAGTTGTGTTAAATTTAAAGTAATCATACATCCGTTTATAGACTGGTACCGAATTTCGTCATTCTGCTACGAGGCTCACTGGCCCAGTTGGACAGATGCATGGGTGTGTAATCCAGACGTACGTGGATCGAAATCACCCGCCGTAAAAATGTTTTGCTCCATAATTAAAAGATTTTAAATTATTTATGCGTTATTTTTTACATTTTCCTTGTTATCTATCTATACTATAATAAAACTGTAAGTGGGCTAAATCTGTACATTAAATATTTTTTGAAAATTTTAATTGAGATGAACTTCAAAATCGATTGTTTCTTCCATTGAGATATTATAATGTACTACCTACGTACCTACATAATTATATAGTTATATCAGAGGTTTCTTCATAATGTCTTACTGGCAAAATAGTTAGTTGTCGGTATTGAAATGTGTACATACAGAGGTAGGTACATGTATTGCTCTTCACAGAGAAAGTATAGAAAACTTTTATTTTTTCAAATCAATCTTCATATCGTGTTGAAAAAGCTCAAAAAGTAGGTAGGTAGGGTAGGTAATTATTAAGAGCCAGTTAAAGTGCCAGTAAGTACGTCGTTCTGTGAAACATCATAAAAAATAATTTGTAATAAAAACACAATGTTTCGTTGCATTAAAATTTGTTCGTATGGACCTCATAATAATGACCTACCCTTGATGCCCCATCCAATTTACCTCACCACCTTAATTACTCTCTAATCTGTGCCACCTTACCTTCGGAGATAATTGTCTCTACTCAATAACAAGACGTTTATGATAACAAGTTACTTCGTTTAAACTAGATGGCGTTGTCTACCCTTAAAACACGCAAGCTTTTTTTTACTTAATGGTCCCTAAAGGCTCTTAAAACGTATTTAGATGCTTTTTGTGTTTTTTGATAGAATAAGTCGACTTCAGTTGTAAAACGCGCAGCGAAATTAAGCGAATTATTTATAGTAAAATATTAATTTAATAATTAAAAAAAAAAAAAAAAAAAAAAAACTCATTCATGTCATGAATCTTTCATTATAAAAACCAGGGTTCAAAATACTTTCAAGTGCTTTGTAAACCGAAGCCTTGAAAGTAGAAAATACTTGCATAGGAAATTGATCTTCGTGTCCATATAAAATAAGGAGCACAATCGTGTTTGCGAAAAAAGTACTGGGAAGGGTGGAATTGAAAGTAAAACATACTTGCATAGGAAATTGACCCGTGCGCTTATGTAAATAAAGAGCACAATTGCGTTTGCTTAAAAAAACTTCGAAGCCTTGCAAGTTTTTTGAGCGATGTATCGGCCACCTAGCTTCTTGTGACCCGGCTGGCCGAGTGCGGCCGAATTCAGCCGAGGCCATGCCGAACCCGCCACCGAGTATGTACATGTAGGTGCGGACGGGGCGAAAGAGCGTAAAATACTTTGAAAGTCTTGCAAGTATTGCGGGTCCGCACCAGAGCGGCGTACTTACAAGCCAAAACCTGGTTGCGTAAATACCCACCTTCCCTAATTCCACGCAGGTGGCGTGGAATTGGCGTGAGTGGTCATACAGAATCCAGGCCCTGCGCTCAAGCCCTTGCGACTGATTTAAAAACTGGGGTACTTGGTATCTTAGGCCTTGCACGCACTGCCTTGCAGTGGAACGCGGTGCGTTTATTCTAGCGTTTATTTCACATTGTATTATATGCGTTTATTTCATATTTTATTATATGCGTTCATTTCATTGCAATACGTGCACTTCTATGAAGTGTCATAGAAGTTCAAGTGTGTTATAACGCATATTCTGTGAAGTACGGACTGCCGTACTTCACAGATATATATTATTTGTATATAAGTGTTTTTTTCTGGCCTCCAGGCCTTAGCTTTCATTTCATTTATATTTTTCATTAGTTCAATTTTGGGTAGGGTTTTGTTTAGCGTGGGGTTTTACTTGTGTTAATTTTACCATTTATCATTTGTCTGACTTACAGTTTTGGCGGAAGTAAGCTACATATTTTTATTTTGTTCATTCTAAAAGATAGAGTTAGACAAAAGTCATAGATGCAGTAAGGATGCTCTGTAGGCTCAAATGGAAATGGGCAGGGCACGTAGCCAGAACAACTAATGGTCGATGGAGCGAGCGGATTCTCCACTCCTAGAGACGGCGCACGGGCAAGAGGACGGCCAAGGAGAAGGTGGTGTGACGACGTTGTCGATTCGGCGGGTCCAGCCTGGACTCGGCTCGCCCAGGAGCGCAGTACATGGCAACGCATGGAGGAGGCTTTTACCCGTATTTGGGCGCCCAAGTAAATTGGAATAATGTAATTTTAATTTGTTATATGTATTTTATGGGAAATAAAGGCTATCTTATTTTATTTATCTACGTACGAAGTAATATGCAGTTGCCTATGACGCACCCTACTACAAACAAACACGAAACGCGGAAGAGACAAAACAAGAGACTCACACGAGCATATCCAGTTGCGTGCCACGCGCACACGCGCATGTATGCGCGCCACCCGATTATCATGTACATATTTGACTTTCACACGTTCACAAACCGATTGACACGAATACAGCAATCTAGTAAATGATAAAGTTTATGTAGATAATTACTTAAAAAGCTTATTATTTTATATAGCACGTCAAACCACATTATCTATCATTATCATTTAGTACTTGCTTATATAACAACAGTTTGTTGTGAATTGACAGCTCAGAGTGTCTTCAAAGCAACCAATACATTTGTTTATATCTTAATTCTAGTTCATCTTTCTTCTTCTTGACGTGAGCTTTCCAGCGGAGCTTAGCATAAAGCGTCATGCCGAGATACTTAGCTATATTCTCGTACGGGATTTGTTTATTTTTTATATAAACTGGAGAATACTGATGTTGTTTGTTGCTGAAGTAAATGTGTATAGATTTGGATTTATATAGTTTAATCCTCATTTTTTCCGTCCAGCCGTGGACTTGAGTGACAGCAATTTGGAACTGCTTGGGTACTTCCTACAACCATTATGGCTGTGTCATCCGTAAAGGTTCCAATGGTGTTGTTTTCTAATTCGGGAATATCACAGGTGTATAATAGGTACAATACCTGACCTAAGATACTTTCTTGTGGTACTCCAGCTTTTATTTTCTTCAGTTCTGAAAATACATTTTCTTGTCTTATTCTAAATACTCTTATGTTTAATATAAGGTTCTAGTACATCTGCAAATTGTTTTGGTAGCATATTTCTCAGCTTATATATAAGACCATACTTTGTCAAAAGATTGTGCTACATCTAGAAAAATAGTAGAGCACACTCCTTTATCTTCAAGAGTTTTCTCGATGATATTTGTGATTCTGTGCACTTGACCTATGGTTGAGTTCTTTTCTCGAAACCCAAACTGGTAATGCGGTATTAGTTTCCTGCTATCTATGATTAATTTTAGTCTTTTGAGCAACAACTTTTCAAATACGAGTAGCTTTGACATGATGGGTAGCAAGGACATCGGTCTACATGAAGTTGTTTGATGAGGAAGTTTCCCAGGATTTGCTATCATAATCACTTCTGCAACTTTCCATAAGTCTGGTCGTAGTGCGGCATTAATTAGTGTTGTTAACTTGACAATACCATTTGTTGGAAGGTTAATGAAGTAGTTACCCTGATATTAAATCATACCCTGGTGATTTCCGCTGACTGATACTTAACTTTCTTCTCTTAAAACTTCTCTCGGTGTGACTAGTTCTATATAATTATCATTATCAAGTGGCAACTTGTTAACCAAAGTAAGGGCTTCATTAGTTTCACCCTCATTCAGTTTAAAAAGTTTCTAGGTGCTCCGCAAACCTCTTAGCTTTTTGCTCTTTGTTAACTGCCCATTTCCCTTCCTTTTAATCAGTGGAATTTGGGTGATTAGCCTTTTAAAATTCTTAGTAGCCTTCCATAGGGAGTAGTCTGTACTGCGGTCACCGGTTAGCTCCTGAAGATACTTATTGGTGAAGTCATCGTTAAAGCACTGCATCAGCCTCTTGACTTTTTTAGATAAATTATTTACTTATGTTGTCTTCAGGGCACCTATATTGATGCCACATTTTCCTTTGCCTTCTTTTCTCCATTATAAGTTATTTAATAATCAGGGGGTACTTTATTTCCTTTCGTATTTTTATTAGTGTCAGACGTGTTTTCCCAAGGTGTTTGTTGGATTAGCCCTATAAAACGTTTTGTATCTGAATTCAAATCTTCCGGTGTCATAAGCGGAACATTGAGGTCTTTAGGACTATATAAGTCTAACTTAAAACTCTCCCAATCGGTAAATTTATTAACAAGTGTCAGTGCAGCTTCTTTAAGCAAGACACTCACTTATTTCTAACAGTATTGCAGAGTGATCTGAATTAATAACATCGCTATGGTCCACTCTCAAGTAGGCAGTAGCTATATGATAAATTCTTGGTTATAAAAGTCTATGATTTCAGGAATTTTATTGGGATCCGTCAGCGAGTAAGTTGGCTTTCCAGTAGAAAATACGTCACTTTTCGTCTCTTTTATAGCACATAATAATTATTTTCCTTTAGTAGTGGTTAGTCTCGAGCCCCAATACCTGTTCTTGGCATTGCAGTCACCTCCTAGGACAAATATATGACCGTGGCGGTCTAAAAAGCTCATGATTTATTCCCCAGATATACACTTTCCCTGTAGAGACACCTTTAATAAAACTACGCTTTTATTCCTGTAAAATACACTTTTTAAATCCCCTACCAGTTTGTCCTCTTATGTGTACTTTTCGGTACTGCTGTGCATAAAATAGAATTTCAATAAAATTGAAGATATCAATATGGAGTTTATCTGTCTACGATATGGAGCCTCTCATTCATCCGTTTAAAAAATCAGCGTTGAGTGATATTCCACAGTGATGAGTTTTTTTTATTTGTTTAATTAATTTAATTTAATTTAATTTCTTTTTCACCTTTGAAATTAGAAATACTTAGTTAATGTTATTTTAGGCAAATGTTCAATTATTATGTTTTTTAAAATAAGTGATGGCACAAGTGAATATGAATATCTTTTTCCCAGTTTGGTTCGCATTGGAAAGCGTATCTCTGGAGAATAATAAAAGAAACTAAGTAAACCACATCATCGCTTTCCATCAAACGATTGCCTAGAAAGAGTTTTTTTTTTTTTTTTTTTTTTTTTTTTTTTTATTAGTTGAAAATGGATCTTTGAGGAACAGAACCGCAACTTTGTATCTCTGAGGAATAAATCAAGCTCATATATACTGATCTCTTTTTATCATGTATCGATCGAGGTGGGCAGTAGATAGCAGATACAGTAAGAGAAAAATACTTGGTTTGCTTGGATATCTTTTTCTTCGTATTTTAGTTCTTCATAATGCTGGAGATCTTAGAGATATGAGGCAATATAAATACAAAATCAACTGGATTTTCTAAAACTCTATTTATTTTCGATAAACTACTGAACCAATTTGATAAGAAAACAATAGGACCTAATCGACGTTCTACCCTTTCAAACAAAAACAAATCCGTTCAGTAGTTTAAGAGATATGTCTCTAAAACTAAACCAATTTGTACTTCTGTACCGTCTGTACTTTTTTGTGACCTTATGAAGTTACAAACTCATAAAAAAGTATAGACGACTGGAGAACCATCTTTTAGAAAGTCGATTAAAAATAAACACAAATACTTATCAATTTTTATTTCGTCCATAGGATGGCAAGGATGATGAGGATCTTCTTGTATGAAATATACTACAATATTAAACTGGCACACACTTTATAGATAAATTATGAAAATACTTAAATTACGTACCGATTACCTACACAAGAACTTGTGTGGCCCGAGCTCCAGGCACCGTAATCCTGTTAGGCTAAATATCCTACTACTTCTTACTGCCCCCATAACGTTATTAGCGGAGTAGAGCAGTCATAAGAAGTACAGGGATGAACTGAGACAGTAAGTTATCAATAATTGACCGAGCGAGAGCCAAGCGTCTCCGTTTCAGCTTGGGCAAAAATGCTTGCGTATGTCCGGATCTCCGGCTGTTCTCCTCTACAGGTCGCATTTCACAACCGATCTAGACGAAACTTGCTATAAACGAATAAACAGGTTAAACGAATTTTTAGTTTTTTTGTTTCGTCCGGGATTTTTGATTAGGGAGGGGTTACTTCCCCCAAAAAGAATACTACTAGTAGGAGTACCCAGTGGAGCAGTAGGAGCATGTGGAAACGCTCATATCTCCGCCTTATTAGATCCGACTTCGATGAGGTTTTTTTTTGTTTGAAAGGTAGTAGCTTTATGTTGTTCTCATAAAAATATGGTGAAGATCTCATGAGGAACTTTGGCATGATGAGCAGAATAGCTCCTCAAAATGCAGTAAATTGCTATTTTTTTTAGGTTTCTACCAGTGGAATCAACCCTTTAGATACTAGGTAGGGAGTGATGGAGCACCTTGGTTATTAATGTTAGTTTTACAATAAGGTAACTAGATGGCGCTACTGTACACCACTAGATTGTTTGCAAAAAAGTTTGTGCTCGCGAGGTCTACAGCTCACAGAGCAACTAGTTATTAGAAATATGGGTTGGTTAAACAAGTAGCTAGGTAGTAGTTAATATCGACAAAGACCTTACTCCCAAAGTTCCATGATATCAACAGATTGATCTTGTTAATAAGGTCCAAATGGAGATGCATTAAATGGGTTACCTACTTTCATCACCAAAATTACATAGGTATACTTAAGTACTTAGTAACTTTTCAATAAAGAGATCAAGCTCAGTGGCGTGCATTAGGAGAGGCCCCGTCCAGCAAATATACAACAGTGGACAAATATGGCTGATGATGATGATGAATAAAGAGAAACAGAAAATTCAATAACAATATCCAGGAAATAGTGGGCCCACTGAAACAGCAAAAATAAGTACCTGGCGTAGGACCTATGCCATATTACCCGAATACAGCATAGCAAGTGAAGGGTAATGAGTTTAACAGTCTATATATGTATCTATACTTATAATAAAGCAATAATAACGAAAAAGTCTGTACAAAGAAGATAGTTTTAAAAAAATGGTCTAAAAATGTTATCTAAAATAAGCTTTTTTTTAATTCGTAACTGTCTGTTTATTTTTTAGTTTGTTTGTCTGTATGTTTGTTTGTTCGCGCATCACGTTAAAAATACTAGACCGATTGCGATGGGGTTTTCACTATTGGATAGTTTAGGGTTTGACTTAAAAACTGGGATACTTGTTACCTCAATTCGATGAGCAGAAGCCGAGCAATCAATAAAAAACTTTTTGGCGGCTGAAGGAATTTTGATCAAATGTTGGTATATTGGTATTTTAAGTCCTGGAATAGGACATAGAGTACTTTTAACCAAGAGAAATAACAACGCATGTGATGCCGCAGGCACAGCTAGTGTATCTATATTTGGATGTTCCACCATAGCGTCGCCCCTATTGGTCCTATTTTGACAAGCGAGTTCTCAGTAGATTTATCTTCATGTATAGTGTCATAAGTTATATTTTTACCCGTTTACGGCAAGGCAAACGAAGGGTTATGTGTATAAACTTGGTCCGATTTTTACAAGCGAGGTATAAATATGAGCCTTCGCACGCGTGGTCATTTCTGTAGGTTAAAAGTACTCTTTGTGCTGTTCCAGGACAAAATACCAATATACCAACATTTGATCAAAATTCCTTCAGCCGTCAAAAATATTTTTATCGATTACTCGGCTTTTACTCATCGGATTGAGATATAAACCCAGTTTTTAAGTCAAAACATAAGCTATCCAACAGTGACCACCGCATCGCAATCGGTCCAGTAGTTTTGACGTGATGCGCAAACAAACATACAGACAAACAGACAGACACGAATTTTTAATATGTTATATTCTTGTTCAGTAGCTTATTTTAAGTACCCTAGACCTTTTCTTTTTAAATTATCTTCTTTGTACAGACTATTTCATTCCTATTGCTTTATTATAAGTATAGATACTTTCAAAGTATCTACATTTGTAGATTTTTACCTCCACTAAGCTATAACTATTGTAATAAAAAATAAATCCACCCAAGCCAGCCCTGAAAAAAATTATCCTTCTAAAGCAGGTAATGTATTCACCTTCTTAGATACAAGTAGCTTCTATATCTAATTATGAATATCGATTTAGTTTCTTGTGACGCTACTGGTAATCCTCGGTTTGCTTATAAAAGGCTCGGTCGGAGTGGAAGAAGTCGAGTAGCCTCCACTTTCTCGGCTCCCCAAGCCACGGGATCGGTTATAACACTACAAAGACTGGAGTAGTTCGTGCAGCGATTTTCTTCAGTACTTTTGTAATAACCATCTCGAAGCGACTTCCCTTCCCTTGGAATTTTTAAGTAAATATTTGAACATTTTAATACCAGAAAATGCGTGGATCGAGAAGTTTGACGAAAGTGTTTTGCTCGCAGGTTGATCGCAACAAGCAGTGAAGATGACCTTTGGAAGCATGGACCCTGGACCAGGACTGGCTGCGCTGCAAGCATGGGGCGGCCAGGTGGCGGCGTACGGAGCCTCCAACCAAACCGTCGTCGACAAGGTCGCGCCAGATATGCTGCACATGGTTGATCCTCACTGGTATGCCTAGCTTTCTGTATATTCCAATAACTTTTTTAGTAAAGTTTTAGGTAAGTAATTCTTATAATTATATGGGTATATTTATAATGAATTATGTTACAGGTATCAATTTCCTCCCATGAACCCACTTTGGCACGGCCTATTGGGTTTCACCATCGGCGTACTCGGGTTCGTCTCTATCACTGGCAACGGCATGGTTATCTACATTTTCATGACTACAAAGGTTTGTAGCATATATCATGGACATAATACCTACACGTTTATATAAGAAGCTGCTTTTGTATTTTAGTAATTTGACTGTTTTTACTTGCAGCATCTCAAAACACCATCCAACCTTCTAGTTGTTAATCTTGCGTTCTCCGATTTCCTGATGATGTGTGCGATGTCTCCAGCTATGGTCGTTAACTGTTACAATGAAACTTGGGTGTGGGGTACGTACCTATATACTTTCCTCGTCAATTTCCTCATTTAGTTTATTTACGTGCATGTATGAAAACTGTAACTACTGTTACTTGTAGGTCCATTAGCATGTGAACTATACGCATGCGCTGGCTCACTTTTCGGCTGCACTTCGATTTGGACCATGACAATGATTGCTTTCGACCGCTACAACGTCATCGTAAAGGGAATAGCCGCGAAGCCAATGAGTATTAATGGTGCTCTGCTTCGGATCCTCGGCATCTGGGCTTTCTCCGCGGCTTGGACTCTTGCGCCATTCTTCGGATGGAACAGGTAAAATTGGTACCCATATCAGTTTCCTCTTATGAAACTATTACTTATATGGTTAAATGTCTGCAGGTACGTCCCTGAAGGCAACATGACCGCTTGCGGAACTGACTACTTGAGCAAGGAATGGCTCAGCCGCAGCTACATTCTGGTCTACTCAGTCTTCGTTTACTTCCTGCCTCTTCTCCTTATCATCTACTCTTACTTCTTCATTGTACAGGTGAGAACGTGGATCAGCAGATCTACTAATACTTACTAAACAATGTGATTTAATTCGATTCGCAAGCTAATCTATATGTTTGTGAAGTTAGGCTCTGTGAACAATTGCACTGGTACTGCTGTGGGGATAAAATAACATAAAGTAAGAGAAGAGCGAGATAGAATATGAGAAAAACGTAGGCGAGCGAGCGAGGCAGTAATATAATGCTGTCTTCACCTTCAACATTGGGATTGCGCCTGAAAAATAGCAGATTGCGCAGCGACTAGCAGATAATTTTCGAGACACATACTTCCGCTGCGACTACTGTACCTGGAATATATTTTGTATTCGCAGGCTGTAGCAAATCACGAGAGGGGAATGAGGGAACAGGCCAAGAAAATGAACGTAGCGTCTCTCAGATCAGCCGAAGCAGCCAACACTAGCGCCGAGTGCAAACTGGCCAAGGTCTGTGCATTTCAACCAGTTCCAGATCTGTCTTCTGACTATTCATAGCTTTTAACCGATATTTAGTAATCGTCAAACTCGTTTGCAGGTAGCACTGATGACCATTTCCTTGTGGTTCATGGCTTGGACGCCGTACCTGGTGATCAACTACGCGGGAGTGTTCGAGAGCATGACCATCAGTCCTCTCGCCACCATCTGGGGATCGCTCTTCGCGAAAGCTAACGCCGTCTACAACCCGATTGTATATGGTATCAGGTACGTAAACAATCCCCAAGTTATACCCACCTAAGAATGTTTAGACATACCTATATAGGATGAGAACAATAGTCAATAGAACAAGTACATAGATGGTATTATTGTATTTGCAGCCACCCCAAGTACCAAGCCGCTCTCTACGCGAGGTTCCCGTCGCTGGCGTGCAACGGTCCGTCGGACGACGGCGGCTCCGTGGCCTCCGGCGCCACCGCCGTCTCCGAGGAGAAGCCCGCCGCGTGAGCTCCAAGCTACATTCTCACCCTCCTAAAAAACGATCGACCACTGCACCGACCACAGGACACACGATTCTGCCGAAGCGATGTTCTTTATTATTTTTATACTCAAACATTTACATTGTACAAAGTATAACTTGAACACAGAACGAGAGCTTGCAAAATATTCAGCCTACGTATTCGTAGTATTTATGTGTTGCGTATTTTGAGTTCACGTTTTGTGTGTTGAGTTGAATGCTGCACACTTTTCTTATACCTTGCTTGTAAACTTCGGTCGGCGGCACGAAAAAAACACAAAAAAAATAATTAAAGAATTAATCAACGTGTCGCCAGGCCGCCCCTTTCCAAGAGACTGCTCCCGTTAGGTTTAAGATAGATTTTATCGACGAAACCAGCTCTGTATCATGGACTAATAAAGATGATGACAAGCAAAGTGGTATTTGGCCACGTTAAATATGTATTTTGATTTTCTACCCCGTATAAGTTGTTTTTGTTGTACTTCCCTTAAAATGGTTTTGCTTCGTTTTGAGATGATACAAATTATATTTTATAACAGGCATCGATATACTACAGTGTTTTACAATATGCATATGCATCTGAAATCTATTCTGTATTAACGTATTATATTAATGACTAGCTGTGCAGCGGCTTTGCCCGCGCTGTCATTTCGCATAGTTATGATTACAATACTTAGGTTATGACTACTCACCTGATAATACTAAAAATACCTTCTGCCGTTAAATAGTTTTTTATCGATTGCTCGGCTTGTACTCATCAAATTGAGATGCCAAATACACCAGTTTTTAAGTCTAAACCTAAGCTTCCAATAGTGAAAACAACATCGCAATCAGTCCAGTAGAATTTAAATGATGCGCGATCAAACAAATAGACAGTGTGAGATTTAACTCTGTTGGCACATGAAAGCATTGACGTAGGCAAAGAGTATATAAATACTACGTGACGTAGGAAATAATGCATGAAAGGTTCCTTTTCAAACTCAAAGCATAATAAGTTTACCTAATATTATTGATTTGATCTATTTAATTCATAATATTTTATGTATTTCTCCTTGTTCATGAGATGCTAATTTTGACTTTTAAAAGTGCAATTATTTTTGCGTTACAATGTATTTACAATAAAATACTTCGACTTTGAGCTCAATTTGAGCTTGGTCACAGAATAAATAATAGTACAAGTATGGCTTAGTATTGAGACCATAGATAATACACTATTGATCGAGACTCTTTTTCACGCGCTTTGGTTGTTGTTGTGTTTTGAGCGGTTGCCTAGCAACCTAACAATCAAAACACTCGGAAAGACAAAACGATCTGAATTGTGTAGGAAGTAAATAATATTTTCAGGATATTATTTGTCTGTCCATAGCAGTTATCATGAATGAATATACGGGTTATTTCATTATTTGAAGATACTAGTGCATTTTACCAACAATGGCGTATAAAACGTCGTACGAGCTTCACCACCACTTTCCCAGACTCGCTGAGGAGTCTGGGTTCACATTTAACACACATAGACCAAGGGTTCACATTGACTGGAACAAGATAAGTAAGTATAAAGTTTTAGTTCATTACTTACAAAACTACATAAAGTAGGTACTATAGAATCCAACTAATATCATACAAGTGAAAGTTTGCGTGTGTTTGTAACTTTGTTCACGCTGAAACGGCGACACGGATTTTGATACTTTTCAACACCGCTGGTGAAACCGCGGCACGCTGCTAGTATATTATAATATATTACATTAAAAAAAAAGAAGAGATTTTTAACTGAGTTCTCTATGGCAGATTATGATAACCGTTAAAGATAATATGTGTTGTTATAAATCTATCGAAAGCTTTTCATAAGTATAAACTGCATCATAGTAGGTAAGTACTTAGAAACAAAATTCTTCAATTCGACTAGGAAAAAGACTAAGAAGATTTTTGAAAAATCTTATTTTTTTTCTACCTGTAATCGATTAAATGTGAAAATAATATTTTCGTGTAATTGACTTATGCTGCTCATATTGAACAAAAAGTTTTATATACAACTTTACTCTAAAGTTGCTACAACTTCATGAAAATCAACTTTTTTATCTTCATATTATCTTACAAATGCGAAAATAAAATGCTGATTTGCATGAAGTTGTAGGTAGCAAAATGAGCAAAATGAGTACATGAATCTTTTTGTTTAATACCATAATAACGAACAAAATAATTTTTTATTTATATTTGGCAGCATAATCCGAAATTTGAAAATATATAGATTGATGTTCGATTATGTTGCATTATAAATTAAAACACACAAAAAGTTAGGGCATACATTTCGCTAAAATTGCTACAACTGTATGAAAATTAATAACTGCAAAATTGCTACAACTACATGATTTTCTCTTTCATAACATAAACCTAACTGCAAAATTTTTATTTTGATACTTTACCTATCAAAACAAAAAAAGTTTAAATTTGAAGCAGTTGTAGCAACTTTAGAAAAAAAACAAAACTTTTTATTCGTTATATGCAAAATCCATTTTCACTAATAAAACACATTTAATCGATTTTATTAAAACAATTTTTCAAAAATCATTATTATTTCCAGTTTTATGAAGTTTGAAAACCTCTAGATGGATTTCCATGAACACATTTTCCGGTTTCGCGGATACCATAGCTGCCAAAGAAAACCCTATTAAATAACACCTTTAAAGTAGGTACAGGCTGTTACAAGCCTTGTAGCCCAAGTGTGCTAATCCACTATACTTAATACATACCAGTTAGCCACTTATGTGTTTGTAGCACATGTTTTCATAAGTAATATTAAGTACCTAGATATCTACACACTTTCTCGGTACGTCCAATTTGTGAATTTCAGAGTTAATCGACTTAGACATTCTCATAAGAGAAAGGAAGTTTGTACTCATCGAGCAACACCTGAATGATGTGAGTAAACATACTCGTAAAAGGCCAAGAAGTTTTTAAAAGACGGATTCCACACCGACAAATCTAAAGTTCCCAAGCTATGCCCAAGCCTCACGCACACACTTACACCATGTTGTGCCGACCGGCCGCCACATCACAGCTAGATCTCAAAGTCGTGTTAATTATGTCAAGTTCTCATGAAAAATCAAAAACAATGCAGTTTTTTGTTATGAAATTTTGTATTAACTACAAATTATCCACTCAAGCCACATACGGAGCCGCCATTTACATGCTTCACTCGTTTGTTCGTCAGTGTAGAATCCGTCTTTTATTAAACCTTCTTGGAACCAGCTTTATATTTCAAAGTTTAAACTTGTACAGTAATTTCATATTTTTTTAGATCCTGGACTGTGTATTTGAATCAGAGTTCGACGTCCGCATTCTAGACGAAGGAGTTATGAAGATGTTTCGATTAGCACAGCTGGCAGTTGAATATCAGCAATTTTGTCGCCACTATCTGGATCGCAGTGTCTACGTACTAAGGGAAGAAATAACTTCCCTTGCTCAGGTAAGAAACAATTCCTAACAATTCTGATCTTATGAGTAAACGTACAAAACCCTCAGTATTACAATCCACATTTCAGGAACTAGATACAACCAAGAAGCAACTTCAAGATAGAGAAGACGAACTTAGAAAACTGAAGAAAAGGTCAAGGCATTCGTTTAAAACTCCTCTACCGTACGGCAATGATAATATTGCCGCTATGATACTGAAAACTTTATCCAATAAAGGTGATAATATTTTTCCGTCTACATCAAATGCAGATTCCCTTCAGCACAACAAGTGCAATTATTGTGACAAAGTGTTTTTGAATCAACTGTACCTCCAAGGTCACATAGCTAGGCGCCACTCGGAAATCATGGAAAGTCCGCAAAAAGAGAAACAGGCTAATGAACAGAAAAATGAAAATGCAAAGATGAGTGCAGAAATAATGGAACTTAGAACAAAGCTCAAAGAGATGGAAATAGCTATAACAAATGCAAACAATCCGAATAACACAGTGACGGTAAAATTAGCAGACAATAAAGTTGCAGTATTAGATGATACTAGAGAAAACAACACAATGAAAGATGCTGCAGTTTCAACGAATACCGAAGATTATCTATTAAACAAATTCGAGCAATGGAAAACTGAAGAACATGCAAAGTATAATAAAGAAATTAATGAACTTCGTACTCAGATCTTAGATACAATCAATTCTATCACAGAAAAACCATCGCAGCAAGTTGAATCTAATGAGAACAAAATAGTAGTACAATTACATAATACCATTCAAGAACAAGGAGCCGAAATTATTAATCTAAAACAAGAATTAGCTAATTCTGTAAGTAACTACAATATTATCATGGTTATAAATGCAAATATATATAATTTTTAGGTATTGTTATTTCGTCATATTTACAGAAAACTCAAAAGAATAAGGAGGATGCAGAAAAGAACAAAGAAACTGAAGCACAGATATCATTTTGGTCTAAGCGAGCCGAGGCTCAATCCAAACAATATGAGGCTTTACTTCAAAAATTAAATGACGTTGCCCGAGAAGCCAAGGAATCGCGAACATTGGCTGAAAATGAAAGAGAAAGGGCCACACAGTTACAAGTTTTGCTGCAACAAAGACTTAATCGTAAAGCATCCGAAACTGTTACAACATCAACTGATGATCTTGTTGTGGTAATATGAAATTCATAGTGTTAAGTTAATATTATTTTCTAATAAGATCTTCGTGATAGTTGTAGTGGTTCTGGTTACTCCTAGTAAATATTACTGAAAGTTTTGTTTTTCAGGAACATCATGTAAAAACCCCTCCAGTAAATCATGTAAAGACGTCTGTAGATAAACAGTTAAATAACAAGACTAAGCAAATGGCTGACCGTCATACTCTTGAACATTTACATAGAAAAGCACAAGAACTTCTTAATATGGGCTCCCTGAGTTCGACTTCTTCGGAATCGTCTGCCATGCAAGTGGAGGAATTTAAGCCCGTTCAAACAAAGGATAAGAAGCCTCAAGATCTATCAAACAGAATGCCAAACTCAATATCCTTACATAAATCAGAGCCCCCAAAACCAAAACAAAGAAATCACATTTTGAATTCTCACAAAAACGATTTTGATAAAGTGATCAAAAGAAAAGCACTCACAGCAAGTAGTGATAAAAGCAAATCAATTACAAAAAGGTTGAAAGAAACTACACCAGTTATCTCAGGAAGGTAAGTTAAAGCCCACTATCACAATGTTTTATCAACAGAATTTCATCAAGTAAAGCTTTAATTCTATTGCAGTCCTATGCGAGTGGTAAGAGCTAAAGTAACGGAAGAAGTTAACAGTCGGTTGGTTTCTTTTGGAGTGGATCCATTAAAAAGCAGACTACCTCAAAACGTCTTCCAAAAACAACGCACTGAACTACAACAACTGCACGAAATAAAGATAAAGGTCGTCGAGTATTTATGTTTAAAATTGCTGTCTCAAACAACAAAACATTATTTTCCTTAAATTGTTTGTTTTATTTCAGAAGAACCCGAGTTACGAAAAAGTTAGACATAGCATCCTTGCATTCTTGGATTCAAATACATCTCCTACAAATAAGGGAGTAAATGACATACACGAATATGTTTCTCCTAACAAAACAAATAAACCTTTTCGTAGTCTCACATCAGTGATATCCAACGTAAAATCTAAAGCATTGTCTCTAGTAAAGATAAATGATAATAACAAAGAAAAGCGTAGATCATTAAACGCTGACGTAGCCAAAAGAGCGATGACTCTACTCAAAACTCCACCAGGGTCTGTTTCTGAGAGCCCCGTAGATTTGCAAAGTCCAAATAGGAAATGCACTGAGACAAATCACGATAATCCCAAAAATCTAAAACTAAAATTAAAATCTAAACACAGTCAAGATATTAAAGCTGAAAAAGAGAGCAAACGCAATTCATACAAAATCACCGCAACAGATGTGAAAACAGAAATTTTAAAATATTGCTCTGAAGAAGAACCGAACGATAGCGACCATAAGTATTACAGTACCAACGTAGTTTCCGAGGCTTCCAAATCCATTGAACAGCTTATCAAATCTCCGGCAAGACGACCAGCTTCTGCTGATACTAACTTGAACAATACAGCACGTAAATACACCATTGAAAATGGTGACCTATTCACACGCACTCAATCTGTTTCGAATCTGTCCAAAACAAAAGTAGAAGTTAATAACAATACCAACAAATTGGAACACTTTAACAAT
This sequence comes from Alsophila aescularia, assembly GCA_946251855.1. Lineage (NCBI taxonomy): Eukaryota > Metazoa > Arthropoda > Insecta > Lepidoptera > Geometridae > Alsophila > Alsophila aescularia. The sequence goes on from OX276379.1 coordinate 43,019,871, forward strand.
GAGAATAGTAGTGATGATGTCGAATCGTTATCTGATACCCCAATTAAAAAGATCCACTCGGATGAAAACATTCAAATTGTAAAACAAACTAAAGGTGTTCTGAAAAATGCTTCATCTACATCTTCTCTGAACAAAAAGAAAGTTCTGTTCGACATGGACGCTATCCAAATGAAGTCCGTCAGCGCGTCGCCATCGCAAAGTATCACTGAGAAGAGTGATGGAAACGAGAAATATGAATTGGGATTAGTTAACCTGGATGGAGAAGAGTGGGATATTTCAAGGTAAGAGAATGTGAGATTTTCGTACCAGAGGTGTATCGTAACTAATGAATGCGATTCCGCATCGAAATTTCAATCACAGTATTACCGGTATTTAGGTTTCTTGTTCCCGCGGGAGCCCGAATGATGGAATGTCCCAGAGGAAAAGATCAAACATGTTATGTTTGATGAGAGATAAGATGAAAAGAAAATTATAATCAAATTATATTTATTAGATTCAAAATTGGTCGGTTCGCGTTGTTGTACAATCATGAGTAGGTAATTATTAGGCATTACGAAATAAATTATTTGGTGTCTATAGTTAAATATTTAAACGGGACTTAATCGCGCTGAAAACTTAATATTTATTTACCTAGATGTTTCGATCAAGTTGCATTGATCGTGGTCACGAGAAGACTGATTATGTCAGTCTTCTCGTGTTAACTATGTGTTCGAATCGCGAAAGTTTAAAAGTTATTTGGTATCTGTTTTATATTTAGCTTTAAAATGAACATGCATGTCTTTTGTGGGACGCCCTGTCAATTAAACATCTAATGAGTTATTTAATTACTAGCTGATGCCCGCAGCTTCGCACTCGTGGTCATTTATGTAGGTTAAAAGTAAGTATTATTTGTGCTATTCCAGGACCTAAAATACCAATATACCAACATTTGATCCAAATTCCTTCAGCAGTCAAAAATTTTGTTATCGATTGCTCGGCTACTACTCATCGGATTGAGATATAAAGTACCCCAGTTTTTAAGTCAAAACAGATCCGCATCGCAATCGGTCCAGTAGTTTTTACGTGATGCGCGAACAAACATACAGACAGACAAACAGACAGACACGAATTTTTAAAATGTTATATTCTTGTTTAGTAGCTTATTTTATGTACCCTAGACAATATTTTTTTTAATTATCTTCTTTGTGCAGTTTTTTTCGTTCCTATTGCTTTATTATAAGTATAGATTGATTTGCACAACTTGTATTTATTTAATTTGTTTGTGAGTCATCCGCCTCTCACACAACACCATCCAAGCATTCTTTATGCACAATATTTGACATGAACACGTTTTCAACTGTTTATAAATAAAGAGCCTGATTTAAAGAAATAAAACTGAGGGATTACAGATTATGTTAGAGATTATGTCACGACTTTAGAACTGAAACTGACAACAAATTGGGTAAACAAACACACAGCTCAATCCTTGTAATGCGAGAAAGCATCCTAATGCCCCACTCTTTTTACGTTCCCATACGCCAAGGCAGTTAAATCAAATGATTTGACACCTGGAATTAAATGTTACGCAGTGGAATTAAATGTAATGCCGCTGGATCCCGCTCATTTTACGTGCGGGACTGGCCTCACTTAATGCGGGATTCCGGTATCGCGGTTATGCATTCCTTAAACATAAAGGGGAGCGTCAATAGGAAGCTATTCCTGACACTTTATTTGTAAGCTGGTATGAGGCAGCTTACTTAAATCTTTGCTCTTTTTACAGCATTGAAAATGAACCCTTGAAGAATGACACCAAGATCCAAATAAATACACGTACCAGTCCAAAGATCGCGGAGTTGAAGAAAACTATCGAGTCCCAGTTGGCGCGAAGAAACGACACCCCTTCCACTGCAATTGTTGGTGGAGTGGATATTCTCGCAGGTCCCATGGCCAGAGCTCCCAGCATCGGGGGAAGCAACACTAGTCTAGGAAGCTCCATCTTAGACGATTCTGATGGAATTCCAGCAGTAAATCATAAAGCGTTCGTTAAACCGAGGAAAGTTACTGAAAAAGACGATAGCGAATTAGACATATCAGAGTTCAGCATAGATGGTATAGCTAATAGAAACGAATCATTTTAAGATGTTTAGTATAAGTAGGTAAGTACAGATCTTCTAAAAGTGGCAAATATTGAATAAACTTATTTAGATATTTAATTCTTTTAAGTAGAAATGAGAGATCGCCGAAATGAGTACCTTTGCGATCCTGATTTATGTCCCGATCCCAGGCAGGCATTTTTAAGTTTATATCATTGAATTTCTTGAGTGTGTTGTTTATTGCAAAGTTATTGTTAGCCATTCTTAAAATGATAGGTTGACACGCGAAGGCGGTGGCCCTGAACTTGAAACCTCGCGATTTTTCTTCACTTATCGACTTGTTATTCAAAAAATAGAAAACCTAAATTTGGGGAAGTCTCATTTTTTTTTTATAAACGGTTGTACTCGTATTAAATGGTTTTATTTAGCTTGACCTGTTTGTTGTTGTTGATTTTTGTTTATTTGTTTGTTTAGGTAAAATCTAGTAATTTAAATTTTATCCCCTTCCTGTTGACCGATTGATCTGAAATTTGGTAATCTCGCCTTTAGTTCTGATGACAATACAATGATGTATATTCAGTACTAGCTTTCCCGACCGCGGCTTCGTCCGCGAGGACTACAGTTTATCACGAAAAAAAGCATCCTAAGTATGTTCTAAGATCTTAAAAACAGTAGTAACTAACTCTACAATGCAAAGTAGAGCACTAACACTCTTGATGATTTTTGGCATACTTAGTTTTTTTTTGAGTAATTAACATTTTCCAGTTTTCCCGTGGAAATTTACAATTTTCCGAGATAATAAAGTATACTATGTTTTATTCCAGGGTATGAGCTATCTCCATTCCAAATTTCATCAAAATCCGTTCTGCCGTTATCGCGTTAAAACTCCCCAAACAAACAAACAAACAGACAACGTTTCACTTTTATATAAATATTGGTATGGATCAAAGTAAATCCAAGATGGCCACCGCCACAAAATGGCGGATTACATATATTATTTAAACCCCTCAATAAGGGTATATAATGAAAGGGCTTAACTAGTAGACACCATGAAAATTCCAAATCCAAGATGGCCGCCGTCACAAAATGGCGGATTACTTATTTTAGTTTTCAATCCCCTCAATATGGGTATCAAACAGTAAAATACAAAAAAAAAACACAAATTCCAAATTCAAGATGGCCGCCACCACAAAATGGCGCATTACTTTTTTTTCAATCCCCTCTATATTGGTATCAAATGAAATGGCTCAACTAGTAGATCAGTTTATCTATGGATAATTGTTCTTTCTAAAGGTAGGGACATAACATTTACTTTAAAATTCTTGTTTATTCTAGCTCCTTAGGCAGGCATTGGACGACAAAATCGCATGACTCTACCTTTAGTTGGAACCGAGATCCATGGGCTCATGACCTGGTCAGCCAACAGATCCTCACTCTCTTTTTTACAAAAACTTCCGGGGACATTAACAAATATATACAAAAATGGTTCAGTAGTTTTTAAACGAGAAACGAAAGACTGCTCCTTAAGTTTCCTAGTACAAAGGAAAGTTCCCCTATCCTTCTAAACCACAACATTTTGCTGCGGTAATACACGCTTTTGTGTACAATCATGACCAGAAGGGAAAAAATATTCACAATGTACCAGTAGTGTAGCATGGTAGTGCTGTGGGTAATGACTCCTTCCTTTCATATGAATCCCATGTGACTGATTCTCCCTTTGAAATTTTTTACCTCCGTTTTTAACCCCGATATCGAGAAGAGAAGGGTGTTATAAGTTTAGGGTGTGTATGAATGTATCATTGTAACACGATGTGTCTGTGGCAGCGTAGATTGTACTATTATTTATTGTGGCGTAGCTCCCAAACGAATGGAATGATTTTGATGCGTTTTTTTTCTGTATGAAAGCTGATGTGATCGAGATGGTTCTTAGTTATAATGAGGGGTGAGGGGAAGTCAGGGGTTTTTTTTTATTTATTCTTGTAATACCTCAATATCTCGAAGAACGTAGTTGGAGTCTCTAAACTGTTTCCTTTCTTTTTACTATTACCTACCTACCAAAATTCACGAAGATTGGATTAACGTTCAAAAATCGTCGAACAATCACCTATGTACCAATACAAACTAACGCCGATTTGTCCTAGTTTATTTGGTAACATTGCATTGTTCGCTCATTCCTTTCCGTTCATTTCTACAGAGGTAGATTTTAAAAAAGAATGAAAACAGTTATGTAGTGATTTTTACAACATTTATTAGACAAATAAATAAAAAAAACATATACATTCATCCCTCAACATATCACATCAAAACATTGTTCTTGTTGCAATCCACTTTTGACCGGCGCGGCTAGCTGCTTGATGTACGACAGGGCCTGTCGAGAAGATGGTGCTGCTTGATACTCATGTTATCTGCAATATAGAGAGCTATTTTTAGGTTGATTATCTAGCAAATTATAAACAATGTGCATCATAAAATATACTCAGAAAGAGCCTCTTGTGTAATCATAACTGATCAGAGTAGGTAAGTTGAAATCATCATGTTAACACTACAGTAGTCGCAGCGAAAGTATGTGTCTCGGAAGTTATCTGCTAGTCGCTGCGCAAACTGCTATTTTTCAGGCGCAATCCCATTGTTGAAGGTGAAGATAGCATTGTATAACTGCCTCGCTCACTCGCTTGCGTTTTTCGCATATTCTATCTCGCTCTTACTTGATGCTGTTTTATTCCCACAACAGTACCTGCGCAATTGTGCTGTACCCGCGGCTTCGCACGCGTGGTCGCTTTTCTAGGTTAAGTTCATTTTGTAGGTGGACCATGGGCAATAGATATTTTTAAATTCCTCTTAATTATCGTAAGGGTGAACCACGGGCAAGAAAAAGTGCCCGTGGTCCACCCAGGTGAACTGAGCAGGTGGCCCACGACCAATGCCCGGTTAAAAGTACTCTATGTACTATTCCAACACCTAAAATAACAATATACCAAGATTAGATCAAAATTTCTTCATCCCTCAATAAGTTTTTATTTATTGCTCGGCTACTACTCATCGGATTGAGATACCAAGTACAACAGTATTTATGTCAAACCCTAAGCTATCCAACAGTAATCCGCAGAAAACCACATCGCAATCGGTCCAGCAGTTTTTACGTGATTTTTTAATATGTTATATCTTATTTTAAGTACCGTAGACCATTTTTTTTATTTATCTTCTTTCTTCTTCTTACAGGCTTTTTCGTACTCACTGCTTTATTATAATTATAGATGTATGGATTCATATGAATACTAAAACCAGAATAGGTTTCTCTGATTACAAACAGCTAATTGATGACCAAATTGTCGATGTCCTGCATGTTTATAAGAGAATAACTTAGGACATAATTTTAGGGAATCATACTCACCAATTAAGTGGACAGAAGACTACAGTCCTGGCTAACCCAGTGTTTGCTCAATACTAGCATCAGAGTTGAGAGTTGAGACCTGAAATAAATGTGTAGGAATATTTTAATTTTGAATCTTTTAAATGCAAATAAACAGGCGTTATTGGCAATCCTCAGAAAGAGCCTCTTGTGTAATCATAAACAATCAGAGTAGGTAAGTGGAAAACATCATGCGAAACTTGGGACAATATTTTAAAAAAAACGTACAAGGAATGATGACTATTTTATTTTTACAGAATATTTACAGGTAATGCAAGATGCTTACCAAATTTGTTTGATGACAAGGTTATCCATAATGACGCGTCATGCCACCAATAATGAAACCTGAAATAAATCAATAGGAATATTTTAATATTTAATCTTTTAAATTCAAATAAACACACGTTTTTGATAATCCTCAGAAAGAGCCTCTTGTGTAATCATAAACAATCAGAGTAGGTAAGTTGAAAACATCATGCGAAACTTGGATAGTATTTTTAAAAAACATACAGGGAATGATGACATTTTATTTTTACAGAATATTTACAGGTAATGCAAGATGCTTACCAAATTTGTTTGATGACAAGGTTATACATAATGACGCGTCATGCCACCAATAATGAAACCTGAAATAAATCAATAGGAATATTTTAATATTTAATCTTTTAAATTCAAATAAACACACGTTTTTGATAAACCTCAGAAAGAGCCTCTTGTGTAATCATAAACAATCAGAGTAGGTAAGTTGAAAACATCATGCGAAACTTGGATAGTATTTTTAAAAAACATACAGGGAATGATGACATTTTATTTTTACAGAATATTTACAGGTAATGCAAGATGCTTACCAAATTTGTTTGATGACAAGGTTATACATAATTACACGTCAGTGCCACCAATACACGGTCAGCAATCAGCTTGGCTTTCGTTGGTTCTTCACAAACTAATTCCCTGTAATATTTAACTAGATTAGATTAATTTATTTATAGACAGTATTATTTGTTTAAAAGTATTTTATAAATACCAACCTTCATAAAGTTTGCCAACTGGTCTGTTTTGTGAAGAAAATGACTAAATAAAGTGAAAAAGAAAATTGGTTTTATACTTTTTATTTGGAATAAAAATAAGTTTACGCCTCCTTCTTGGTTTCGGTCTTGCCACCGCGAATCCTTCCGGTCCTGCGGGCGGCGATGAGACCGACCTTGCGACCAGCGGAGGTTCCTCTCTTCACCGTCGACGCCTTACCTGGAACACACAAGTTGCAAGTGAGAATACTAATTTAAAGGCAGTACATATGGCTAGGGAACAAGTAAAGCATGTGAATTGCAGTTTTTGTGTGGCATAGCAGATAATGGTATATCCCAGTGAAATACACTACAATTATTATAGCTGGAGATGGCTCCTTGATACGTATATTGTATTTCTTTTACTTTGCATACTTATTGTGTGGTAAAAACAGATAATTAACCCTACAAAATATTTTGGAATTAATAAAGCAGAGCAGCTCATTTCTTTTGCCACATTTATGTTGAATTTTAATCCAAAACTAGGGTTCAATAGAATTAATTTAAACTAGGGATTAAGGTTCAAAAATCTGATTTGAAATTAATCCATTTCTAAGTACAAACAAATGCAAAAAAATGGCGAATTGATGTTGGTTTTGGGTGCACAATACTAAACCAAATTAAAGAAGATAGCTCTAAAATTATTACTGTGCTATCCATGGGTTTAAGTGACAGCAATAATTGTTAGTATGGCAAACCCAGAATAGACATTGATAATACATAGATACTCACCAATATGTTGATGGTTACCACCACCATGAGGATGCTCCACAGGGTTCATGGCAACACCTCGTACGTATGGCCAGCAGTTACGCTTAGCCTTGTACTTGTGGTATGCACGTCCAGCCTTCAGGATGGGCTTGTCTATACGACCACCACCGGCAACAATACCTAGAATGTTGAAATGTTGGTGTTCAATTACAGTACGAAATACGTCACATTAGTACAAAAAACCTTTGGAAATAATCCTAATTTTTAATCTTTTAAATGCAAATAAACACAAGTTTTAGATAATCCTCAGAAAGAGCCTCTTGTGTAATCATTGATGATCAGAGTAGGAAGATGAAATCATCATGTCAAACTTGCTACAGCACCGGGTGGACTACAGTTTACTGCGATAAATATCCTGTCCTTCCTCAGGGTTAAAACTACCTCTTTACCTACTCTGATCCTCCTATGAAATTTTCATAAAGATTGATTCAGCTGTTAAGTTGTAAAAAGGTAACAAATAGATACTTTAATAGTATTAGTATGGAGTATAGATAAACCTGTCAAATACAATAGATTTTTATTACCTAGTGACTTAAAAGACTAGTGATGCAACGAATACGAATACGAATATTCGTATTCGCTGAATAGTAGACATTTACCGAATATTCATATTCGGCGAATACTAATACGAATATTTAAAAACTAATATTTTACGTACAAACGCAACTCTAATTACTGGCAGACTTGAAAAACGCGCGTGTAAAAATACGCACGTGTGCAGAGGGCCTTAACCGCAACGACGACGCAACGGGAGACTCCCCGGCCATAGTTTGTACAGTACCGCAGCTCCGGGAGTTTCCCTATCATTACAATTATGAACCATTGATTGATTGATTCATTTCTTTCACTTCATTTGTTAGTCGAAAGCAGAAGTCAAGCAAGAGAGTATTGTTTTATTTATTTTCTGAGGTTGCTGCGAAGTAAAAGAAGTTAAAGTTGAATTGAAAATGTCTTCTCGTAAACGAGATCAAAGTGACATATGGAAACACTTCGATAAATTACCAAGTAAGTAGTTATATGGTCTGTATTTCTTTGGTATCAACAAAAGGTAGGATAGTAAGTAAGTAACTTAGACGAACGTTGGTAGTTAATGGCTGCGTCAATGTAGTACTAGACTTTGCCCGCGACTTCGTCCGCGCAGACATCGGTTTTACTTTCACATGTAATATTATAGTGGGATAGGATTTTAAATTGTGTTGTTTTTATTTTAGACAATGAAAGCAAAGCTAGATGCAGATATTGTGCTTGTGAATTGTCTCGGGGAGGGAAAGATGCATATATTAAAGGATTTACTACAACCGCACTGTGGACTCATGTGAAGAGATTTCACGAAAATGAGCTTGCTGCCAGTATAAGTACTGTAGACGAAACAAGCACTGAACTTGAACTAACTCCAGCGAAGAAACAAGCGTCCTTAAAGGAAATATGGGAAAAGCGAACTACGTATGAAACGGGTGATCCTCGGGCTGTCAAAATCACATATTTGATTGCTGAACAAGTTTGTCTAGACATGGAGCCCCTGAATTTGGTAAATAAACAGGGATACCGTCGTTTGCTCAGTGAACTAGCTCCAAGGTTTGTTTGCTTTTATTAAAATGCTATACATTTGTTCATTCATACATATCAGTGGGATTTTCTTTCAACTTTCACAAAACCCTTTTTAATTCCTGACTGCTATTTTTTTTTACAGATATAATATTATATCTAGAACCCACCCGACAGAAAAAAAACTGCCGGATATTAATGAATGTGTTAAAATAAAATTGAAGGAGCAGTTAACAAAGACCCCATATCTCTCTGTCACAACAGACATGTGGACCAGTGACGCTTCCTCACATTTTATAAGTCTTACTGGACATGGTGTCAATGAAGATTTCCAGCTCAATTCTTATTGTCTGGAAGTGTTTCCCTTTGAAGGTGACTCACATTCAGGAGAAAATATTGCCCACAATATGCATATGATGTTTCTGGAATGGCAGCTATTGGGTAAAGTTGCAGCAGTTGTAACGGACAACGCACGGAATATGGTTAAAGCAAATGATGAGCTTGATCTTAGTATTAAACATATTTCTTGTTTGGTACACAGCATCCAATTAGCGCTGAAAAAAAGTTTATTTGGTCAAGAACGCTTGATATTCTGGCCAATTTTGAAGAAGCTACTAAAGAGCTAAGCATATAATCAACGACGTTATCTCAAGCAATCCCAATAATACGAAGTCTAAAATCTTGCCTCAATAAAATTTCAAATGATCCTTCTTCTCATCCTGATGTAAATGATCTGGCAAACTCCCTATTCAGTAGACTTTCGAATAGATTTGCCTTTATGGAAAGTGATGAAACTTATCTATTAGCAACGATCCTTGACCCACGGTTCAAAACAAGGATTTTCAGCTCAACAGTGGTCGCTGAAACCGCTCGATCAGTTCTTAACGCTGCTTTTGATGGCAGAGAGGCTGTAAGACCGACAAGACCTCCAGAAGAACCTCAACCGTCGACAAGTAGAGGAATTTGGCAAGTATGCCAAGAAATAATTGAAGAGGCTGAAATGGAAGAGCCAATTTCAATATTTTCTGGTGAGTATGAAAAAAGTTAGAAAAGTTATTAATAGGTAATAGGTACTCTTTGTCATCTACATAGTATACTAAAAGTTAAATTTAATTTTAAAATGTCTTTTTACAGGGGATTCGCAAACTAAAAACGAAATAGATGCTTATCTAAAGCTCCCAAATTTATCGCCGACTGCTGATCCACTGGCCTTTTGGCGAGAAGATGTCCATTTTCCAAGTCTGAAAAAACTTGCCCAAAAATATTTTTCACTGAAGCCATGTACAGTCGCCTCAGAAAGTTTTTTTTCAACGGCTGGGAACATTCAGACTGAAAAAAGAAATCGCCTTAAACCAGAAAATCTACAAATTTTATGTTTTTTAAATAAAAATTTGCCTGTTGTAAATTTTAATTATTAGAAGAATAGAAATTTATCAAATAAATTAGTCTTTTATTACCATGGCGAGATATTCGTATTTGCCGAATAGTAGGTTTGATATCCGCATTTGTATTCGTAAAAGTACTAATTGTTGCATCACTATAAAAGACATAAGGTAATATATTAATGGAATAAATACTCACCGACCATGCCTCTGTTGCTGGATGGCAAGACTTTCTTGGCACCCGAGGGCAGCTTGACCCTGGTACGTTTTGCGTCAGGGTTGTGTCCGATGACTGTGGCAAAGTTGCCAGAGGCGCGTGCAAGCCGGCCTCGATCACCCATCTTCTCCTCCAAGTTGCACACAATGGTACCTTCAGGCATAGAACCCACGGGCATCACATTGCCTGAAAACATTTTATTTATTGAACATTATTCACATATAATTAATTATAATCCAGTAATTTGCATTATGTTATTACTGCAGTAGTGAGTGCTAATTTGTGTATGGCTGAATAGATTGTAAATTAAGACCAGGCTCTGCTCTTTAAGGGGGTTTTCCATAAATATGCTGGGTCAACCACAAACCTGATATATGTGAAACTTAACTTATATGTTTTTGATATATTTATATCTCTAAGACTAAGACAAAAACATGATTAACAGAATTTCATTTGATACATTTTCTTATCAAAAATTAGATTATTTTCATTTTTCTACTCAACTGCTTAAGATAAATCTCACAGCAAGAATATATAGTTTATTATCTAATGCTTAGACAAAATTTACCTAACTACATTATTAGCCTGCCAATAAAATAAATAACTTTTGAGACACATCATTTAGTTCCGAGCTAAATTGTCTGTTCAAACCTTGTTACGCAGGCACTTCTTATTAGTGTTAGTGCTTATTGCGGGTAGCAGGTGGCAGAGTGTAGGGAAGGTGGCAGGGGAGTGGGGAGTGGAAAAATGTAACCTTGTAGCCTGGCCTTATTGTCACAAGAAACAAAAATGAATCATCGGATTGATAAAATATATTTTTACAGGTTTTACTCTAACCAGCAAAATATTAAAGCCACAATGGTCATACGAAGGAAATGTAGTTTAAAAATACTCACCAACTTCAAGTGTGGCCTTCTTTCCGCAGTAAACAAACTGGCCAGTGTACAAACCCTCCGGGGCAATGAACAACTCTTTGCGTGTCTTGAACTTGTATGGGTCACGGAAGTGCACTACAGCCAGGGGAGCACCTCTGCCAGGATCGTGAATGATGTCCTGAACGAAGTGATAATATTTTTCAGTATATTATCCTATATATAAACAAGCATTAAGACTGTTCAATCTTCATAAATTAGATACCGAAATCATAGTTGGATGTGTCGCTACTTTTTTCTGTTTTATTTAGCACTGAGACAGCACTATTTACTCACACCAAATAACAGACTTGAATAATTCAGAATAGAAAACACATCACACAAGAAGATATAGCGTGATGAACTAATGTTATTGTGTGCTGGATATAATTTTTAGGTTAGTTTCGGTAAGAAGTTACCTTCACAACACCCTTGATGTAACCATGACGTTCGGCGTAGTCCAAGGAGCGGAGTTTGGGCGCTCCTTTCCTTTTCTTCGTGTGTGAAACGAACACTGAACCGGCACCTTTACGTTGAGCACGAATCACCCGACCCATGGTTACGTCCCGTCACTGCAAGTTTTCAATACCATCAGTACAAAATATCAACACAACTTGAAAAGTAGTTTCTTGGCTAGCATTATTTTATTATTTCCATGAAGTAATTATTTCTAAACATGGCGATATTTAGAGATTGAATTAGGTTACCAAGAAATTTACGTACATCTTCGAGACGGACACTTTTGAAAGAACAAATCTGTGTTGCCAAATATAGGACCTAAACTTTTATTTTATGACGTTGACATTTGACAATATTGATTGATATTTAAAATTAAGCAAATGTTGCCAAATGTGATCACAATATAGCTGAGAGAGAAGTGAGAGCAGAGAGAATTTAATCACAACGTGTTAAGTTTAGTGAGAGGTGCAGTTGGCAGACTGCACTGCATCCCCTTTTTCGAATGAGCAGGTATAGAAATACTAGTAACTTGCTATTGATTCGTAGGAATTTCCTTCCTTCATGGATGTTTACAAAATAGTTTTATCGATAGACATTTTCCAGCATTTAGTTACAATCGAGGGTCCCGTCGTTTGTATTTTCAGCAGTGCTATTACGCAGTGTTGATCATATCGGTTTCAAGCCGTCAAATTCATTAGTGCCTTGCGATAGAGTTGAAATTGCTATGAAAAAAGTGACAATCTGATTGAAGCCAAGTTCTGTGGTCGGACCCCCGGGCCCCGACCACAGAACTTGGCTTCAATCGGGTTGTCAATGTCGGTATCACTAATGCCTGGCGATAGTGTCGAAATTGCTATGAAGAAAGTGATAATCCGATTGTAATCAAGTTCTGTAATAGGGCCACAGATGTCAAAACATACATAGGTAACATCAAAATTTACATATTTGTTGGTTTCAAACAGAGGCTGATTGCAATAGGAATATATAACATAATCGGCTATTGGGGTTAATTTTACACATTTGCGGTTTGCGAAGAAGCATAAGATCTAATACCGCCAGTTGCAATGAAATTATCAACAAAATGTTTTCATAATCGGTAGTGACAATTTTAAATTTTTAACTATCGATTAACAAGCACGTATTTAACATTTATACAACCCCGATCCCTCCCACTCCCATTATAGCTAAGAAGCATCTCGATCGCATTAGCTTTCAAACATAAAAAACCGCATTAAAAACAATCCATTCGTTTGGGAGCTACGATGCTCCCCTTCTCTCCCCCCCCCCCCCCCCCCATCATTATAGCTAAGAACCTACCTCTATTTAGGAGATTGGGGGTTAAAAAAGCATTAAAATGGGGCATCACTGATGAGAGGATTAAAATATGCATGAAAAGAAAAATACGTTTTCTAACGGCAACTGACATATATTGACACTTTTTATTATTTTTCTAGACAACACAAAGCATTGATAAGAGAATAACCTCCTTTAACATCCTCTCTTTTGCGCAGTCTATGAAAATAAGAAACGGTTTTACACACATTGTAAACCTATTCGGTCCAATATAGAAATTATAGACGGCCTGCCAAGAGGCTTTGTTAGAAAATCTGCACTTTGTAGGTGGGCTCCTACGTGCTTTACTTGGAGCTTTCCATCTGCAACGAGTTCCCTTACGTAGAAGTGCTTTATTGAAATATGCTTGGTTCTTCGACGCAGTTCCGGATTTTGAGCCAATTTCACAGCAGCGTCATTATCCATTTTCAGTATAGGAATTTCTTCCAGGGCAGAAATTTAATTAAAGAGTCTTTGCAGCCAGACAATCTCACGGGCAGTTTCGCCTGCTGCGACAATTTCTGCTTCAGTCGTTGAGATAGCCACTGACGACTGTTTTAGACTTGCCTAGGCGATTGCTCCGTCAGCGTATAAGCAGAGGATGCCGCTAGTCGAACGAACATCCTTGACGTCGCCTCCATGATCAGAGTCACTGAAACCTTCCAGTATTCCCGTATTAAAGTCCTTTTTGTATGTTATTCCATAACTTGACGTACCTTGTAGGTAGCACATTATACGCTTTACTTTTAGCACATCCTCTTTGGACGGGTTTTCTAAGGTTCTGGATACAACACCAATGGCGTAGGCAATATCTGGTCGTGTTCCTACCATAAGGTAAGCAAGAGCACCAACAGCCTATCTGTAGGGATATGACTTCTTGTCTATTACCTCTTTATCTGAGTGTCCTGGTTCAGAATCTCTGATTATTGGTGTAGTCACCGTTTTACAACTGCTCATACCAAACCGAGCTAAAACTTTCTCAGTATAGTGCTTCTGCGTTATGCTTATGGAGCCATCATCTTTGTATTGTAGTTGCAAACCCAGATAGTAGTCTGCAGGCTTTGAGGTTATTTTAAACCTTCGTTTCAGTTCTGCCATAAACTTATCTGCTTCTTTTTGATTTGTTGCAGCTACCAGTCCATCATCAACATATAGTGCCAAGATGATTTTATTCTGTGCTCGTTTTCTGATAAACAGACAGGGATCTGTTTGACTTTGTTGAAAACTTATAGTCTTCAAATAACCAACGATGCACTTATTCCAGCATCTTGGTGCTTGTTTTAGCCCGTATAGGCTGCGCTTTAACTTGCACACTCGATTGGTCCCGTCATTAAGGCCTTCAGGCTGTTTCATGTAGATCTCCTCTTTGAGACACCCATTTAGAAAAGCAGTTCTGTGTGAGTGTTAGACCTTCGTTTGCCGCAACGCTTATGACTTTCGTCATAGTCCACTCCTGGTTTTTGCGAAAAACCTCGAGCAACAAGCCTTGCTTTATATTTATCAATCGTACTATCAGCGTTTGTTTTGATTTTATAGATCCACTTGCATGAAATAGCTTTGCGACCCTTGGGTAAATAGACTAGAGTCCAGGTTTTATTATCTTTCAAAGATTTTATCACATTCTTCATTGCTTTTAACCAATGCTCCTTGTCTTGACTTTGTAGTACTTCGGTGTATGTTGTAGGCTCATCCATATCAGCCATATCATCTACAGAAAACATAACATAGTCACTAAGTCTAGCAGGTGGTCTTAGCTTTGATCTATCTCGAAGAGTTATTCGACCTTCATTCTCTATTTCACTATCTGACATAATATCATCATCATTTATAGGTTCCAAACGCTCTTGAATGTTTGATCATTATCCTTATCATCGACTTATTCTCGCTCATCTTGAGTTTCCGCAGATAAATCGGGGATTCTGGTACATGTCTCTGTATCAGGTGTTTCTGTGAAGTATCTATACCACTCAATAGAGTTTGTATAAATACTGCGCCTAAGTCTATGGTTGGTTGCTAGGCGATATGAAGTTTATAATATGTTGTCTGTGTGAGAAAAATATCTTTTAAAAATAGTACTTGTATTTTCTACTACATTAAATTAAAACAGCTTTACTAGTTCACGCACACGCTTTCACTCGTAATCGCCTTAATATTTCTTTAGAGTTTCTTCAAATGATTCAGAAGGTACACACTCTTGAAATGTATCTGAACTTTCACTTTCTTCCTCCCTTACATCATGAATCGTTCGAATATTCTCCTCCCTTGCAGCAAGATTCCCTGGTAATCGCAGACTTATCTCTATTTCAGAATTTTTCTCAACAGGGTTATATCCAACATTCAGTTTGATTTCAGTCTTGTTGATATGACTCTTGAAATACGACGTCTCTGGAACGTATCAGTGAATTTCCATTATTGTTTAAATTAAGAAGCCGGTACCCATAATCACCATCATAGCCAATCAAAATTCATTTTTCCTATTTCTTGTCTAATTTTGTACGCTTTTGCTTGGGTACATGGGCGAAGCAAGGACTTCCAATGATTCTTAAATGGCTTATCTTTGGCTTTTTGTTATACCATAATTCATATGGTTATAACGATGTCAAAACCTCTTTCATAATAATACTCATTTAATCTCTTAATTCTTTCATAATCCATTTCATTCCATTTGATAGTTTGTCATTATTAATTCTAAATTCAGATAACCTGTCATTCCCATATTGTCTTTTGGATTAGCAAAAACTGCAATTTTACGAAATAATGTTATAAAATACCTACATAAGTGTATTACAAATATATATGTGTCTTTCAAATATATATGAGAATACCTTCGTAAGTGGTTGTTTTCATCCGTATCGTTGAAGTTAAATTGAGAGAAGAACGATAAATCGAAGCGATCGATGGCGAAGGATAAATCGTATAGATATGTCTGGGTCAAATTTGGCCAAGTGTTTGTTCGAAAAGATGACAAGTCGGGTGCTATACTCATCAAAGATAAAGCCTGTTTGGCAAAAATAGTTTAAGGTGGATTAGGTGTTCAACAATATTTTATTTTTAGGTATATATTATTCTTTTTTTACTTGTTGTTTTTTGTGTTTTGTGATTATTTTGGACAATCTTTTTTTTAGAATCATTTTCTCAATTTTTAATGTTTTTGTACTATCAGAATGTAAACCGTTTTAGATCTAAGACAACTGAATTTTATCTGAATTTATTAAATAATGATTATGATATTGTATGTTTAGTTGAGACTAATCTGAATCCTAGTGTTTTTGATGAAGAGTTGTTTGACGAGCGTTACAACGTATTTCGCAAAGACCGATGTCAGTCATCCGCCTCGGTAAAATCTGAAGGGGGTGGTGTATTGATAGCGTCAAAAAAACACATAAGTATAATTCGACAAAGATGCTGGGACAGCCCCTATGAAGATATTTGGCTTACTATTTACGCTCCGAATAATAAGATTTTATTTAATATATGTCTGTGTTATTTACCCCCTGATATGAATTTGCTCAATATTAATTTGTTTTTTGAACACTTACAAGATATCGTTATAAATCACTCTAACATGGGCCCATTTTTGTTAATAGGTGACTTTAATGCTCCAAATATTGTCTGGAATAGGAGTGATGGCTCTTTTTGCTTGACTGCTGCCAGTAGCTCGGGAGGTAAATCACTTGTGCTGCTGGAAACATTGTCTCTGTGTAATATGTCCCAATATAATCATATTCTAAATGACAACGGTCGTTTACTCGATCTTGTCTTATATGACCACACCAACATAGCAGTTAACAGCTGTGAACCGCTTAGCCGACTGGACAGACATCATCCCGCGATTGCTGTTGAAATTGATACCCTGAAAGACCTCAGAACTATTTCCCATAATCCTTTTGCACAAAAACTTAACTTTCGCAAAAGCGATTATGATAAAATAAGACAAGATTTAGATTCTATTGATTGGGAGCATCTTCTTGAGGCTTTAGATACCAACTCTGCCTTTGACGCTTTTTATAATAAACTCAATGATATTATAAAATTGCACACTCCCTTCCTGAGGACTAAGCCTTCATGCTTCCCACACTGGTTTAGTTTATCTTTGATTAAATGCCTGGAAGAGAAACTTAAGTACCACAAATTATTTAAAATGTATAGTAACCCTAGAGATTATGATACTTTTCATATGTTTCGGAAAAGAAGTAAAAAGCTGATTGATGAATGCTATCGATCTTTCACAAACTCTGTCGAGGAAGGTTTGGAGGACAATTTAAAACTATTTTGGAGGATTGTTAGTGATAAAAAGTCTAACAGCTCAATCCCTCAATCCATGATATACCAGGGCAATGTGGCTAACAATACACAAATGATTTGTGAATTGTTCGCTACATACTTTAATTCAGTGTATGAGGATGACTCAAGCTCTGATTTTATTCCAGACACTCATTCCAACTTAGCCATATCTATTGTTAAAGTTTCGAGAGAAGAGATAATTAAAGCTATTGACAAACTTGACCAAAATAAGGGAGCTGGACCTGATGGTATACCCTCCTACTTTGTTAAACAGTGTGTTAAGGAAATCAGTGTTCCCCTGTGCATTTTATTTAAAAAGTCACTTACCTACGGTGTGTTTCCGGATTTGTGGAAGAGTGCATTTGTTATTCCAATACATAAGTCTGGAGATAGATCTAAATGCGAGAACTATCGTCCGATCAGCATCTTATCTTGTATGGCCAAGCTTTTCGAGTCTCTCATCTACCCTTATATTTATAATCACGTAAAGCACTTAATTTCACCCAGTCAGCACGGGTTTGTTTCCGGCCGATCGACAATTAGTAACTTACTGGTATATAAGCAATATATATGTTCAGCTTTTAACAAACGACATCAAGTGGACGCTATATATACTGATTTTTCTAAGGCCTTTGATAAGGTAAATCATTCTATTTTAATTATGAAACTTTCTTCTGTATGTGGTATTCACGGCGATTTGCTGCGCTGGGTTAAATCTTACGTGACAAATCGCAGTCAAATGGTAGCTATTAAAGGATATTTGTCTGTACCCTCGCATACAACTTCTGGTATCCCGCAAGGATCACATCTTGGCCCGTTACTTTTTACTATCTTTATAAATGATCTCATTCATCGTTTGCATAGTGACTGTCTTCTATATGCTGATGATCTCAAAATCTTTCGTACCATTGAGAATATTAGTGATTGCCTTATATTGCAAAAGGACATTGAAGCTATCAGTGACTGGTGTCAGAGTAACAAAATGTACCTTCACATAGGAAAATGCTTTGTTATGTCATTTTGTTCTAAACAACCAAAATTTATATTTGATTACAGAATAGCAAACACAATACTTGAACATAGAGATGTAGCGAGAGATTTAGGTGTTTACTTTGATTCGAAGCTCTCATTTCGCCCCCACTATGATCACATACTTAGTAGAGGTAATCAGTTGCTTGGTTTTTTGTTGAGAATCACAAAATCTTTTACTAAACCGAGGAGTATTATATATCTTTACCAGAGCTTGATTAGGTCTGTCGCTGAATACGGCTCCGTTGTTTGGTCTCCCTACTACACTACTCACATGGATAGTGTCGAACGAATCCAGCGACGTTGTATGACTGCTGTCTGCCGTCGATTTGGTATGGTTCGTAAAATTCATTACTACCATTCACGTATTCGACACTTCAAACTAAGTCCTCTTTCTGCAAGAAGACAAGCGACTGAGCTACTTTACCTACATAAAATTATTCATTCAACTGTTGACTGTCCATACTTGTTAGGCTTGATCCACTTTAATACCAAAATCCGAAGTAGGGTTCCTCGAATTTTCAATGTGGCCGCTTATAAAAACAATATCTCCCACAACGGCCCCATACCTCGTATGTGTCGGTCGTATAATAATCTACTGCGCGGTAACGCTCGTAATGAACACTCAAATGATTATACCATGAAATTAAATGATCTTGATATATTCAGTTTTAGTCTCAACCGTTTCAGAAGTGCCATTTATAAACACTTTTCGTAATGCACTACAATTTTATGTATTGTGGTGTACTGTATCGTAACACTGCCGTGATTTTGTATCTAACAACTTATTCACAGTTAGGTATTTCTTTATTGTAATTCAACAGCTTGCGTTTTTGGGTGGCGATAGTGACGGGTGTATGCCTGATAACATGGTTATAATACACCTATCATTGCAGGTAGAAGGCAATTAAGGGAACTTGCAGTCTGCTCGCCTATACAATTCTTTTAAAATACCTACCCTTAATTGTGGAATAGTGCTTGCAACTTTAGCTATAAGTATTAATATTTTTGGCAACTTAGCTGTTTTTTTTTTTATTGATGCCGTGTGCACATATTGATTGGATTATGGAATCGATCGCATAATTTACCATTTTATTCTCATATGTTATATTTCTGTAATCTGTTTTGTGCACCTAATAAATAAATAAATAAAAGAAGACTGAATAGAATAGTCGAGTGCAAGATCTCTGTTTATGGACATCTCCAAAGACTCCTAATTGTTCCTGTCTTTTATGTGTCCACTGAGGTTTGGTCCCAGGGCTAGTGGAACTAACCCAACCCAGGATCGCCTCGTGACATGGTGATTTATCTTGAATAGGAGTAGGTCCTGTTCTGTTAAGCACATATGCTGCTGTACTTATGAGCTCTGCCCAACATGCAGTAGGCAGCTCTTCGTGCGCATACATCATGGCTCTGGCGGCTTTGACAAGTGTCCTATTTTCTCATTCACTGCAGCCATTTTGTTGTGGCGTATATGGCATGATCAATCTGTGATTTATGCCACATCTTTGCAATATTGACAGAGTTTTCTCGTAATCGAATTCCCCACCGTTGTCGCTTAATAGTTCCCTTACGACATGACCAGCTACCTTGCTTTCTTCTAACATCAGTTGAAGTTTTGTATGAACCTTACACTTCTGTTTCATGAAGTACACGTACCGATACTTGCTGAAATCGTCTTTAAATAGAGCGAAATAGCGAAATCCTTTGTATGAAAACGGGAATAGCCCACATACGTCTGAGTGCATAATTTCTCCAGGTAATTTAGCTCTAACTCGTGTTCCGAAAGGTTGCCTGTGCATTTTTCTAAAATTACATCCTTCACAAAACTCACGAGTATTATTCTGTACTTTTATTCCGAGTTCTTTTTCGATAACCTTCATTACATGGAGTTTGCTTTGATGTGCCATGCTCATGATAAATCTGCAACGAATCCTGGCTTGTCAGTGCATTGACTTCGATTGGAATTGGTGGTATCATATTCCTCACATTGAGTTTGAATAGTCCTCCCCTCTTCGTTCGTTCATTCACCTGTTACCTTGACTATGCCTTTTGACTTCAATCTACAGAACTCTGATTCAGACTCGAAGAAACTTTCTGGTAATCTGTCCTGCGCCGCTAATAGAGAGAACAGATTTTTCTGTAGTGATGGTACACACCATACATCGCATAAGGTTATGTTCCCTTTATGATCTCCGACTGTGGCTTCCAGCTTTATCTCACCTTTACCAGTGGCATCGACTTTCTCACCATTCGCCGTAGTTACTGTATGTAATGAATCGAAACTCTCAAACGTATAGAACAAATCTCTCCTGAATGTGACGTGACTTGTGGCTCCACTGTCCAGATACCAATTATCTTTGTCAGGGTATAAGCATCTATTTTATCTATGTTATTCACAATGTTTGTGTTTGAACTTGGCTTCGGAGGTCGCCCATCACTCAACCACTTAGAGCATTTTCTTACTTTGTGTCCTACTTGACCACAGTAATTGCACTTATCCTTTTATTGTAAGCCTTGCTGTTTCTTTCTTAGAATAAGCTTTTATTGTCAGAGCTTGGGTACTCATGCTTGTGGATGACGTAGAAGCTTGTGTTTTTACGTTTCGTTCAAAGGCACAGAGTTGTGAGGTTAGTCTCTCTATAGTTCTTTCCTTTTTAGATATTGTAACGATATTATCCGGTTTATAGTAAATTTCTCTGTGCTGACGGATTCTGATGAAAGATGTGATGTCGTCGTGTCGTGAGTCGCACGACTGTAGTAACTGTTACAACCATATAATATTTCATTTTAGAGGTCGTACAGTTAAAAGTTTAAATATTTGATTATTATTTTTCAAATGATATTGGGTTCTAAGGTTTGATTGACCTAGTAATTTCCTGATTCCGATAGTTTTTATTTGGGTGATAAGTTTGCCTACAATCATTCTGCGCTATTTTCTTTCTATTATTCTTCATCTTTCACTTGTTTTATACTTTTTTGAACCTTAAATACACCTACTAATTATTATATGCTACACTATACATTCATATTTACCTTGCTCTCTATATTCAAACTAACTTTCATTCTATCCATTGTAATCCTCTCACATTAATCCTCTGCATTCTTAAAATATACTATATTCTATCAAACCTATCTTCTGCCCTTTTCCTTGCTGGAAATTTATGTTAATTACTGTCATTCAATATTATACCTATTTCACTTTTATTTGTTTCAACCTTTATCTAATTCACGCGAAGGATATCTTTCACGTGATATTTACCCACCGAGGTCGATCCCAGCTCTTGAAGTTCATATACAACTTCCGATATTTTCTTTATGACTTTGCATTTAATAAATTTAGGGGCTAATTTCGCTGAGAAGAATCTTGTGGCGTTTGACTGCGTGATTTTATTTCTCCAGACTATATCACCTACATTTGCAGAAAAACGCTTTCGTCTTAAATTGTAGTGTTGTGCATTCTTCTGATAGCCCTTAGTCAAAGCGTCTCCTACTTTATTAAATACACCTGATAGTTCTGTCAATGCTGTAGCTGTTTTATTTCTGTCCCCGATCACGATATCACTATCCGAAGCAGGTACACCCCTCATTATTGAATGGAGTGTGCCGTCAGTAATAATATCACGTCCGGTTGCTAGTAAGTATGGTACGTATCCGGTAGCTAAGTTGACTGTACTATTCCTTTAAGGAATTGGTATTTCAAGTCTTGAATTTAAGTCCTGAATGTCTAATACAAAAAATGACACTGACTGTCCAGGTCGTTGTTTTGTTTCCCTTATTTTCCTCTCAATATCATAGCCATAGTTCTTTGCTTGAAAGTATTTCCTAAACTCTGAGCATATATCTGCCCATGAGTCTAAACGGTAACGTACTGTTCTGTAGAACTTTAGTGCTGTGCCTGTTAATAACTCTGAGAAACCACGCACTAAGGTTACGTCGTCGATTTGTCGTGCTAGTCTCGTTTCGTTAACTCTCAATAAAAAATCGTCTATATCGGATTCTCCTGTAAACTTTAAATTCAATGATGACAAGTTGAGTGGCTTATAATGTATACTCGCGCAATGCGGGGTGGTTATGGAAGCTTGTGTCTTATATTCTGTTTTATTTCTATTTGTTGTTTCCTGTTCAAAATTTATCTTATCTGCGTATTGTCCATGTGTAAACGGCGATGCGGCGCTAGTGTGAGCAATAGTCTGCATTGATGGGAAAGTTTGCTGACCGACATTTGTAGGGACAAGATTACTTGTAGAAATGTTTGAATGATGGAAAAGGGACACGGAGGGATATCAAATCATCAAAAAAGGAAGAAAGGTCATAGTTAGGACACAAGAAAAATATATGGTCCAGGTCCCCAAAATCATGTCCACATTCACATTGCGGGCTATCTTTAATATGAATCCTGGCAAGGTGAGCTGGGCAGGTGGTATGTCCGAGGCGCATTCGTATCAAAATTGAAGTGGCGATCTACAAAAACAAAATTCCTACTAGATTGTCGTATGAATGTTTTGACGCATCCGTGTAAATATGATGCCACCCATGCCACTTTTCATCTACGATGTAATTAAAATAAGCGTTAGCATTGGCATTGCGTTTATCAATATCTGAGCAATAATTAACTGTTGGCGTATGCATTAAAGCTTCATATTTACAATTAAACATATCTAGATTCGGAGATCGATGTGTTGGTGCGTGAAAAGTTTTAAATCTGATATAACTTTTAACTAAGCAAGGAGGGGATTTGTGTTTCGAATAATTTGAAGACTCAATAAGATCGGTAAGAATATTAAGTTTTGAAATTAAAAGGGTATTTGAAAATTGCAAGACACGGAAAAACATACGGTCAGATAAAAATTGACGTCTTAAATTAAGAGGGGGCTCATCACATTCAATTTGCAATGCATTTATAGGGCTAGATTTCATAGCCCCGGAGATTATTCTCAATGCTCTTGATTGGATAGAATCTAATTTCTTCAGTCCAGCTAAGCCACAAGGCTCCAATAAGAAGGTTCCATAGTCAAGAACACTTCGTACCAAAGCGTTGTAGAGAAGCTTTAAGGAAAAAGGATGTGCACCCCACCAAACGCCCGAAAGACATCTCATCAAATTTAGGAGCTTCTCACACTTATCAGTAACATATTCACAATGTGGAACACCTGAAAGTTTTGAATCCAAAAGAACGCCTAAAAACCGTACTACATTTTTCGTTGGAATTATATTGTTATTAAAATGTATTAATATGGGGGGAGGCATTTGTTGCCGAGTAAAGAGAAGCATCGAGCTCTAGAGCGCTGATATAATCAAGCCATTTTGGTTCATACAACTATTTAAATGATTTAAAGAAATTGATAATTGGTTGCATAATGTATTGACAGATCGGTTCGTGGAGTATAAGACGAGATCATCAGCGTATTGTAGTAAATTCACTGAATTTTTGAGGGAAGATTCTAAATCGTAAGTATAAATGTTGAATAGAATAGGGCTGAGTACAGATCCTTGCGGCAGTCCTTTCCAGACGAGTCTGCTATGATCCCGTGCTTGGTCTAGTTTAATTGATCTTCCTGACAGGAGGTTAAATATGAAGCAAGTGAGAACTTCTGGAATGACAAGTTTATGAAGCTTATATCTAAGAACATGTAGAAGAACATTGTCGTATGCTGATTCTAAATCTAAAAACGCTGCAAGAACCGATTCATTGTTTGTAAATGCTATCCGAATGTCTGTTACAGGAGTACCCACACTATCCAATGTACTCTTGCCCTTTCGGAAACCAAACTGTGACTCAGATAAAATACCACGATTTTCGACAAGCCATTCGAGGCGGTTTTTGACTAAGTTCTCAGTTACTTTTACTATAACAGAAGATAGAGCTATTGGGCGATACGATGATACTGCGTTTGGTCTTTTACCTGGTTTAAGAATTGGAAGAATAATTTGGGATTTCCAGGAAGGGGGGATATTTCCGGATAACATTACTGTGTTAATTATGTTCAGATAATATACAAGCGATGATTCAGTGAGGTTGGCTAAAAATTAATACGGTATGCCATCTTCTCCAGGGGCAGAATCTTTTACAGCCGATAGAACCCCTTTTAATTCATGTATGGTGAAGGGAGAATTTAAACTTGATTGGCTGTGGAATACTGTAGGGGGAGTAGAATTGTAAAAATGATCATGCTGTGGTACTGTCAGTGGTGCCAGTCGATTGAGAAATTGGTCATTCATATTTGCAGGTAAGGATGAAAAAGAGGAATCACTAATGCCGCTTCTAAATCTTCTGATATTACGCCATACGATAGAAGGGCTAATATAAGGAGAGATAGAGAGGCAAAAGTTTCTCCATCCTTGGAATTTATTTTCTTTGAGTAGTTTACATGTCTCTGCTAATAATTTAGTCAAGGTTTCATAATTTTCCATTCTCATCTCGCTGTTGTACTTAAGTTCAGCATCTTTCCTTTTTTTTACTGCTTCAGTGCATTCTCTGTCCCGCCAAGGTGAAGAAGGAAGGAAGCCAGTATTGCTGCTGCTGAATTTTTAAGGGGAAACGTTTCGTCCGCAGCTTGAGTGAGTATTTTTGTGAAAGTGTTAGTGTCGTTAAGAAGTTCGTGTGTTAAATTTGATATTTTATGCTCTACAGATGTTTTGAATTTGTTCCATAATTTGTTATTATTAAGGTTATATTTTAATCGTGGTTTTTGAGGAGTATCTCGAGGACCGTTAAAAGGAAGAGTAATAACAATCGGAAAATGGTCACTTCCAAAAGTAGATGAAATTGTATGCCATGCTATCGATGAAGCTAAGTTTGGTGTACAAATTGATAGATCTACTGCACTTTTATTTTTATCAGGAGGTGTGCGTCTGGTAGGGGAGCCAGTATTTATGATGCAAAGACTGTATGTATTTAGAAAGTCTATTAGCAGTTCACCACAGTAAGTAGAAATAGAACATCCCCAAAAAGTATGATGGGAATTAAAGTCTCGTAAGACTAAAAAAGGTCTGGGGAGACGAGAGAATAGATCATTTAAGTGTGGAAAGCTAAGGAAGAAGGGTATGGAATATATATAGAAACAACACAAATGTTATTCACTTGTGCTGCTACCACGGAAAAATGATTGTAGGTCGGAAGAGTTAAAGGACAGAAAGAGATGGTATTTCTGATGAGCAAGGCGGCACTACCATACCCATCAGATCTATCATCGCTTAAACAAGAGAATCCGTGGATTTTAAAAATGGAGCCTGGCACAAGCCAGGTCTCCGAAAGTGAGAATAAACAAGTGTTGTACTTGTTTATTGAGTGAATAATTTCACTTTTTTTATGAACTGCACTTCTGCAGTTCCATTGTATTATCTTTTGTAAGACCGCCATTTTTAATGGCTAAACATGTCAATTATAGGGGCAACGATGGACGGTACTGCAATGTTTGACTGGGTCAATGTCTCGATGAGGATTTGAATGATGTCTGATGTCGACATCATTAATGGATTATGTCTGATTTTAAGAGCGCAACCATCTTGTGGAGTTGGAATATTATAATCATTGATAATATTTTGGTGAGCTGCTCGGTCGTATCCTTTTGATGGGTTCCTTTTGGAGGTTTGACGGCGGTAAGTATAAACTGTTTTTTTATATGAAATTTGTGATGGACGTTGAGTAAATGTAGTTGGTGGGTTAGAATTAAACTGATTTGAGCTGAGCTGAGGGACAGAGTTAACAACATCGGCATAAGATTTCGATACTGGTGGGACCAATTTGGATGATTTGCCATATGAGATGCTATTTTCTGCCATAGTAACCTTGATTTGCTTTTGACGTGTGAATTCGGGGCATGATTTACTAATTGCTAAATGAGCTCCTGAGCACAGACAACACGAAACGCTTTCTTCATCCACATCACAAGTATCACCAGTATGTTCATTACCACACTTGTAACACTTGGGCTTAGAGCGGCATTGAAGTTTTGTATGACTTAAACGACAACAGTTGAAACATTGAATAGTCGGGTACATGTAAAGTTCAACTGGCAGAAAATTATAGCAAATAAAAATTCTTTTAGGTAGGACTTGACCGTCAAATGTAAGGACAACGCTCTGTGTTGGTTTCCAAACCGGGGAACCTTCTACCATAGTCTTATAATTTATTCTTCTTACCTTTAGAATCTTACCACATCCGCTGGGCACAGATGTGTTTTCTGTCACTTCGTCTGGTGACCATTCCGATGGCACTCCACGGACCACACCCATTCGTGTAACATTAAAAGATGGAATGAAGGCTTTTATATCCTTAGTTGCTAGATTCTCAATAATGCCATTGAAAGAGTTTGTTTTTAGGAATTTACCGAATGATACTGGATGAAGAGTAGTTCCATCATCAGGTGATTTTATTACTCGTTGTACATGTACAATAAATGGAGCAATATCTGTGGGTTCGTATTTAGTTCGTGAAACGGAAATAAATCCTTGGGGAACGGGAGCATTATTTGATGTGGATGGAATAGCAATAGGATTTTCAATAGGTTGATTGGAAATATTACTAGTAGTTTCATCACTAGTGTCAATATCTAAGCAGTGACAACCAGTTTTACCATCAACCGCCTGAACGTGCTTCCTTTTTTCCAGATTGCATGTTTTGCAAATCTAAGACGACTTCTTTTGCGACCAGTGCGCTGGGTACTAGACCCGTCCGTATCCATACCAGACTCGTTTGAGATGATATTATTCGTTGTTACGGTCACATAATTAGCCGCCGCGCCGGGGGGACCATGCCCCCCGGGCCCTGCAAGTCGGGCGGCTCGTTCATAAATGACAAAAACTTACCGAGTCCGGGTAACTATAAACTTACAAACCAAATATATATACACTAAATTTTAATATTATTTACACTAAAATACTCTACTGATCCCTATATTAATAAAACAGGAAAATAAATTTTCACTGAAAAAAAAACACGACCGCCTAATTCGACGTTTCCCGCGCTTTTTTCTTCACGGCGTCGTAGGGCGTTCGCCTGGGTCATCCGAAAAATAATAGGGGAGGGGAGGAATAGTATGAAACTGACACTTGACAGTTGTCAGTTCTAAGTGGACATCCAAAGTCGTTCATTAACTCCGGCAGCCCGATTACAGAACTTGGTTCCAATCGGATTATCACTTTTTTCATAGCAATTTCGACTCTATCGCAAGGCATTAGTAATATCGATACTGACAATCCAATTGAAGCTAAGTTATGTAGTCGGGCCCCGGATGATCGAGTGATAATCGCACAGACGATTCGAGTGTGTAAGTGAACGTAGCCCAGAACGAGTCTCTTCTCCCTTTCCCCCAGAGAAAGGAAGGTTAATTAGAAAAGTAAAAGTTACTACATCAGCAACGTTCAATCAACAACCATTACGTTCGAGATTATGTCAATGTCAGGTAAAGTTAGAGACAATTGACAGAGAGAGACGAGACGACAGGTAGGCTGTGTTCACTTACACGCTCGAATCATCCGTGCGATTATCGCTCGATCATCCGGAGATTGTGAACGACTTTGGACGTCCACATACAACTGACAACTGTCAAGTGTCAGTTTCATACTATTCCTCCCCTCCACTACTATTTTTCGGATGACCCAGGCGAACGCCCGGACGACGCCGTGAACGATTTCGAGTGTACGCACGGGTGATCCGTGCGTCCTCGAACGTTTATGTGAACGGGCCCTTTGACGACAGTCGCGTAGGGAGACGATAATACACGACCAAAATAATGTACGACCAGTATTGTACAGCCAATATTACACGGCCAGATATTACGTGTACATGGATTCGTAATATTTGGACGGCTAATACTGGCCGTGTATTATTGCCAGTACAAAATCGGTACGGGTTGATAATGCACGGCCAGTATTACACGACCAATATTACGTGTACAACTGGATACGTAATATCAGCCCGAGCCGATTTTGTACGACCAATATTACACAGCCATTAATACGAAGCCAACCATAGACAAAGCTAGAATCACTCCTTGATGCCTCGTCTGTGTAGGCGAGTGTCAAGATGAAAAAAAACTGTCACAGAACTGAATCGGCCAACTCCGACTCCACGTGGTCTTGTCTGCCCTACACTAGAGTGTTATTAAAAAGCTGGAGTCGCGGAGGGAGTGCAGCCCCCGTCCAAAGTAACAAAGTGCAGCAGTGCGATTACGTAATGTTGATCATGACAGTTTCAAGCAGTCAAATTCAATAATGCTTTGCGATAGTCGATTTTGCTATGAAAAAAGTGACAATCCGATTGTAGCCAAGTTCTGTAATTGGGCCACTGGTACCAGGGTGAGCTGGAGCGGCGGAGGCTGGTCATCGAAGGCGACCAAAAAGCCGAAGCTGCGGAGGCGAGCGTTGGTACCTGTGCTTTGTTACGCAAGGACAGAGGGGCAGCACTTCCCGCAGCGCCGGAGCAATCGCGATTCATAATCTGTGGTAAAAGGAAACTGGAACGTGCAAACGAGGCTTTTACTATGTCATTTCAACATTTTAATCTGTGATGTACACGTAATATTGGCTGTACATTATCGCCCGTACAAAAAGTGTCCAGCCCGTATTACACAGCCAATAATGCACACCCTGCTAGTACATGTACATATTTTGGCTTCGTAATCCTGGCTGCGTAATATCGCCTATACAAAATCAGCACGGGGTGATATTACACGGCCAATAATACGCAACCAAATAATGTACACCCTGATATTACGACGCCAATCCACGTAATATTGGTCGCGTATTATTGGCTGTACATTATTTGGTCGCGTAATACTGGCCGTGTAATCTATGGACTCGTCGCGTAGTAGTATTAATATACTCATTGGTTTTATACTTATTCTTTGATTTGACAGTCGCTTTTGCTTTGGATTCAGTGTGACCATATTTAGCAGGTTCCTGCGATTTCAGCAGGATTTGACTCTCATTTTAGCTCCTAGCAGGTTTTTTAGCATTTTATTGAAATCTAGCATTATTTAGCAGATTCCAATGATGCATCCAATAATAGCATCCAATAATAGCAATAATCTGGCAGGATTTATTGAACGCGTTTCAAAATGCCCCAAAAGTGAACACAGTACGCTCAAGCATTTATATTTGAGTTTATTAGCTTCTAGAAGCAGCTCTGATGCCAAACCAACAGATACCGAAAATTTCTGAAGACAAATTGAAACAATGAATTTTATTTAACTTAAATGGTAATGGTGTTGGTAAACCCAACATTGTGAATCTTGCGGGGGATATTATGATTTTACTAATGCCACACACTTATTGTGAACGAATCATTTCACTTATTAACAATATAAAAATCCAGCTTAGAAATCGGTTCAAAAATAAACATGACGATTCTGTAATTTTGCATGCCAAAAAGGCAAAAAGGAAATATATGAGAAAAATGGGTATGTGAATTTCGAGCCGACAAAAATATGTTAACATTATCTCTTAACTCATCATCATTATATAAAGAATTTGCTAAGGACAGTGATAGTGATGAGTGAATTGTGTTGTAAATAGAAATGAACTGGCCAAGTGCGAGTTGGGCCGCGCACTGAGGGTTCCTTACCACACCACTTTTATTTTTCTTATTATAGTAAAGAGTGTGTAATCATGCCAAGTTTGACTTTTACGCTTGTACTTATCACCGCTTAGAGCAAAGTCAAAATACGTAATAAGTACTTTTGTTGTATAGGGATCCCCCTTTTTTATTATAATTATTTCTTAATTAATTCGCCATAACATTACAGTCATATTCTATAAACATTTTAATATCTATTACAGTTCAAAAGATCATCGTTATCAGTTCCCGCTGCTGGGACACGGGCCTTGAGAGAGAGAGAATGGGCCATAATCCGTCAGATTGTAAAGCGCAACATGATACCATTCGGATACTATTTTCTCGAAAGATACAGTATCGGTTCAAAAGATACAGTCGTTAAAAGGTAGGACGGACAAACAGACAGACAGCGTACGCTTAAAAATATTATAGTTGACCGTTGACACTCTTTGGGTACGGAACCCTAATAAAAATGACATTCTAATCGTACAAAATGGCATTTTTTTCATATTTTCTAATGTTTAAGCAATATCTGTGAAAGCAGTAATTTAGCATTATATGAAAAATGTCTAGCATGTTTTAGCAGTTTTTGTCATTCAGGCTAGCAGAATTTGACATTTGAATCTGGTCACACTGTTTGGATTGCGGATTAGCGGAAAGAAAATAAAAAATATATTTTGCATGGAGAATTTGCAGGCTCCCTAAAAATGATCAAAACTAAAGGTTTTCTGCTAAATATTGTTATCTTTCTCTTAATTTGTTTTTCTTTGACTCACAACATTCACACAAATCTTTTTCGTTTTAATCAATACATCAAAATGTAAGCAAATACGAATACGTATACAAAACAACTAGGTCACGTTGTCGACTCGTGTGGTGTTGTCTCGTGGTCACGTTGCACGCGGCGTGGATGATATACTGATCTGACATTTTCCCAAGAAACACTGCTCTGCAGTTCGTTCGTACACCACATTCAGATTGCCTCCTTCGTAACAGTTTCGTTTCAACGTAATTTTCTACAAGTTCTTTAGTGCACAGCTACTGTGCTGAACTAATGTTTGTAAATAGTGTTCCTTGTTTCATACTCATTGCTAGTTACTAAAATATTATGAAAGACTGAAAGATTCGCGGTACATTAAAAAGTGCAGAGCCAGTGTTTATTTTATAGACTTAAAAATACATGGACTAGGGCTGTAACATCCAGATTTTAAGTTTTCTGTTTGTACTTGGATTGCTACATGAAGCTGAAGGTATGTTGAACTATTTTTAGTGATATGTTGTATTTTGTTATCAATACAAGCTTTTATTTATTTTGTATACCTGGCAGGAAGTAACTATTGCTTTATTGTTGTTGCTTCCTATCATCGGCTAAACTGTAGTATACCGTCGGTGGAGAGGGGGGGGGGGGGAAGGTAATTTTTTTTTTTTTGCAAAATTTGCAGAAATAGACTCAAATACCCCATACGGGATACCAATAGCCGACAGGTTACAATGGCATCAGAAGTAAAATTGAAAGATCTCACTATTTTTGTATTCAGCCAGTGCATAGAGGTACCGACCTCCCTGCAAGTTCAACAGCTTTCTATCATCGGCTAAACTGTAGTTGCTATACCATCGATTTTGGGGGTGGAGGGGGTAGGCGTCCTCCCTACCGATAGCCGACAGGTTAATCAATGGCATTAGATGTAAAATTGAAGTATTTCGGAAGTTCGGGAGCTGCGCAACTTTTCCTACAAAGAGGGGGGATCCTACATCCCCTCTACCCCCTCCGCCCCTCCAAAATCAACGGTATAGCAACTAATTCCTGCCCTATCATGTAATGTCTACGATTTTGTACACTCAAATCAAACAAATTTGTACATTAATAAAATAAAATAATATTCGGCAGGGCAATTCACACCAATTACCTGGGCCCAAAATAGGGTAGTACCTACATTGGGTACTTGACAACAAATAAACATACATAAATACGAATATATTACATCCATGGCTTGGACAATAACATCTATGCTCATTGCACAAATGTTTCACCTTTCGGGATTCAAACCCACAACCATTGAGTTTGCAGTCTAGCCACTCGGCCAACCGGTTGCGAAATTATTAACACAAAACATCTGGTTCAGATAGTGTCTGATTTAACTGACTCCTCTGTAAATATTCCTATGTTTATTATATTGATTCAGATTGACTTGAGATACTTTGTCACCAGATACTTTTTGTAGCTTTCTCTTTGCTTTTGTTACCAAACCGCTTGTTATAAAAAGTGCCATCGAAAGGAAATTAATTACTTATGAAGAAGTGCACACTAAATGATGGAGTGTCGTAACAAAATATGATCCTAAAATCAGTTGTTTGGTCGCCTTGGACAACTTATAATTTAGAACAAACTGTGTTACGACCTCTCCGCGGGGGGAAGGGGGGGGGATACCAGGGGGTAACCCTCCACTTGTCCCGCACCCTCCGCCAACCCTGCCCCCCTCCCAAATCCTTGTTTTTTTCTAAACTTTAAGCTGAAATATCTCATAAACTAGGCGTCTTCGCGGGGGGGAGGGGTAGGGGGTAGCCCTTCCTGCCCCCTCCCCCAACACCTGCCCCTCGATTCTAGATCAATCCCCTAGCTTGAAGTGGGACTGGTCCCGACATATGGTCCCTATGCATCCAGCGAGGTGGGCAAAAGTCACCACTCAATGGGAGACTACAGATGGTAGGCGACGTCGTGCCGTCGTCGGCCTCGAAAAAGGTGGCATGATGACCTAAATGTTTACAGAATTGGTTTGCAAGACCTAGTCCTGGATAGATCCGCATGGAAGGATATGGGGATACATTTGCCCAGTAGTAGGACACAATAGGATAAAAAAACGAAAAATTGTAATTCAATTAATATTTTATGGTAAAAAAATCTACAGTGTTAGTTTTTTTTTCTAGTCAGTTTGTGGGAGTCCTAATCTATAGTACACTTACTAGCTGTGCCCGCTTTGCCCACTTGGTCAAAATTCATGGGGTTTTTTTGCGCGGAACCCTATATTTTAAAATAAAAGTAGCCATGTTACTCCTTATAAAATCGGCTATCTTCCAGTGAAAGTCCCGTCAAAATCGGTATATACATATAAAACTTTCGTGAAAAATAATTTAACTTGTGGTTAAATTATTCGCATTAAAATCTGTAGTCTCGCATTAAAATCTGTTGCGTAG
This sequence comes from Alsophila aescularia, assembly GCA_946251855.1. Classification (NCBI taxonomy): domain Eukaryota; kingdom Metazoa; phylum Arthropoda; class Insecta; order Lepidoptera; family Geometridae; genus Alsophila; species Alsophila aescularia. The sequence continues at coordinate 43,053,098 of OX276379.1, forward strand.
TATATAAGATTAAGCGTTACAGACAGAATACTATGTATTGATTAGGTGAATGCATATGTGTAAGAAAGAATTTAACTTCATATATATCTATCATACTTCTCTATATACTTATAATAGAATAGAATATGTTTATTGTCATAGACAGATCCACAAAATACATTATTTATAAAAGTAATAACAGTAATGCGGATTACACTATGGCTCGTCTTGTCACAATCATCATTATAGTTAAGAATATTATTTCATCATATTAATAATAATATGATAATAATTGTTTTCAAATGGCATACATCTTAAAATTTTAGTTATTACAATATACATGAAATTCAATAATAGTCAAACTAATTAATTAAAAATAGATGTTTAATTTAATTCCCAATAAATAATAAGACAAAATTTTCAAGCATTAATCTAGATAAAGGAGCTATATTAATTACTAAAATATTCTTGAATACTGTACAGTGTTTTTTCCAGTAAGAGAAGTTTAACCTTTTTTTATATAAATGGGTTTGCTGGTGACTGCTTTTATGCTTTCTGGTAGTTTATTATAAAGTTTTTGACCCATCACATAAGGTAATTTTTTTGACATGCTTAATCTATGATTTATTGGTTCTAAAATTATTTTGTTTCTTACGGCCCTTTTATTATTTGTGTTGCGGAATTAATATTTATTCAAATTTTGCCTTGTATATTTCAACACTTCAAATATATACAAAGAGATTGAAGTCAAAACTTGTAAATGTTTAAAACAGTAAGTACTAAAAAATCTGTAAAACGAAGATAATTAAAAAAAGAAGTCAAGTTTACATAAAATAGGCTACTGAACAAGAATAATAACACATAAGTGTAGTACTTTTACATGAAATGACCATGCTGGCAAAGCCGCGGGCTCAGCTAGTCTATACTTATAATAAAGTAATAGGAACAAAAAAGTCTGTACAAAGAAGATAATTAACAAGTAGTTTTCTTGTCAATAATTCCACAATTTGTTTTAAAATAAACACAAGAAGCCGCATGACTTTTCATGTCTGTCTAAACGGTAATAATTTGTTTTCTAAATCAAAACACAATATATCAAACTAACTTTCACTGAATAAGGAAAATCATTAACGAGTTGTTGCCACATATCGTAGACACAAGTATATTTCTATGCCACATATCTATTTTGATACTACACAAAAACTTGACACATGCTGTCAAATTAATGGGCAGAGTTATTGAACATTTTCGCTATTTCCATCACTCGCAGTGCGTTATAAAAGTCATGGACTGTCATGGTCAATATACGAAGCAAAGTGAGTTAAAAGCTTAAGCGATTTACCTTTTTTGATATTTGGTATTAGATATTTGGTATTACTTCATTTCGAAACTTGCTTAAAAGCTAAAAAAACACGCCTGCCCTGCCAAAAGAGAACTTATGCCAATAAATTATATACTATTGGAATGTGCTTATCAAGGCCTTTAATTTGATACCCATATTGTAAAAATCCAAGTAATTTTTTTTTTTTGCAGTTGAAATTGAAGCCATACTGCCGACATATTGATTTTTTCAAAAAATATATAGCCTATGTTACTCCGGGGGGATGTAAGGATTCTAACGATACCCCAAAAGTCTACATCTGTTAAAGCATTTCAAAGTTATGGCGGAATAAATAAACTTACATACACACATACAAGCATACAAACATACCAGCATACAAACATACAAGCATACTAACATACATGAATGCTATAAACATAACACTCCTTTTTGTGGGCAGTCGTGTAAAAAAGAAATGATCTAGGGTACATAAAATAAGCTGGACAGGAATATAACATTAAAAAAATTCGTGTCTGTCTGTCTGTTTGTCAGTCTGTATGTTTGTTCGCGCATCACGTAAAAACTACAGCAGTGCGAGCATGGATCTTATCGATCGATAAATTTACCGATTTTTTTTAAATCAATTTTGACGTTAATATTCGATAATACGATTTCGGTAGCACGGAACGTACTTAATCGACAACGACATAAATGCGATAAATCATATTTAATATATAGATTTATATCGACAAAAGGAAGCATGAATCTTATTTTTGGCAATTGTTGTCGATATAATGTCGGTAATTTTACCGAATTTATCGAATTTTATCGGCTTTCCAAAGTTACACGACGAACTTTTTTTTTGTGTAAATTATTTTTCGGATTATAAGCCAAAACGTGGAGGTGTCAGAACATCGTGAGGCAAGTTTCAGGGATGCCAATGATCCTTTCGATCTGGAAGAACAGCATTTTAAGATTCTTTTTAGAATTTATAAGGAAATTGCCCTCGCCAATTGTTGACTCATTCAAGATGTTGAGGGCGTTTGAGAAGGAGTCGATCTAATGGACTGCCTGCGCATGTTGTAGTATTACATAATAATACCAAAATACTTAGGTACGTTTTTCCTATTTCCAGAAATTATCTTTTGTTTTGATTGAGTCTAATGCTCTAATTATGATGGTACCTAATAGGTACTCAGTCTAAAAAACTACCTGTATAATCATTGTTGTAGATTCTAACAGCTGTACGCTTTTTCACCGAGGGCATTTGCACCAACGATGCATCGGCTAGGAATATAATATAGCACTAGGTCAGCGCACTGTCAAACTTGTCAGGGAGGTGTCTCAAGCAATTGTGCAACGAGTTATGGCTAGTTATACTTTAGGTTTAGGTTCAAGGAATATACTACTTTATGGTAGTTAGGTCGAATTCCAAATGACAGAAGTTTCTCCGTAACAACTCAAAATAATAAAAATCTGCCAAATTGTGTCAAAAAATATTTTTTAGACATTAGTCGTCTATCTGATATATGGTATAGTCCACGAGTTGCCATTTTTTAAATCGATAAACTCACGACGTGTTATTGAATCAATAAAATTTACCGAGAGGCTAGACCCAGCTACAGCATTTTGATCAAATTGATAAAAAAGAACTGTTTACCGATCGATAAATTTATCGAATTTTATCGATCGGTATAAGATCCATGCTTGTACTGCAGGACCGATTGCGATGCGGTTTTCACTGTTGCATAGCTTATATTTTGACTTAAAATGGGGTACTTTATATCTCAATCCGATGACTAGAAGCCGAGCAATCGATAAAAATATTTTTGACGGCTGAAGGAATTTTGATTAAATGTTGGTATATTGGTATTTTAGGTCCTGGAATAGCACAAAGAGTACTTTTAACATACAGAAATGACCAGGCGTGCGAAGCCGCGGGCATCAGCTAGTACCTATATAAAGCAATAGGAACGAAATAGCCTGTACAAAGAAGATAATAAAAATTAATGTTCGAGTGTACTTAAAATAAGCTACTGAACAAGAATATAACTTTTTTATATCGTGTCTGTATGTTTGTTTGTTAGTTGGTCTGTATGTTTGTTCGCGCATCACATAAAAACTAATAGACCGATTGCTAATCTATTTTCACTGTTGGATAGCTTAGGGGTTGACTTAAAAACTGGTGTACTTAGTATCTCAATTGGATCATTAGAAGCCGAGCAATCAATAAAAACTTTTAGACGGCTGAAGGAATTTTGATCAAATGTTGGTATATTGGTATTTTAGTACTTTTACCTAGAGAAATGACCACGCTTGCGAAGCCGTGGGTTCAGCTAGTAAAGCAATAAGAACAAAAAATCTGTACAAAGAAGAAAATTAAAAATATATGCTCTAGGGTACATAAAATAAGCTTCTGAACAGGAATATATCATTTTTAAAAGTCGTGTCTTTCTGTTTGTTTGTATACCAGTTTTTAAGTCAAACTCTACGCTATCCAACAGTGAAAACCGCATCGCAATCGGTCCAGTAATTTTTACGTGATGCGCGAACAAACATACAGACAAACGAACAGACAGACACGAATTTTAAACATGTTATATTCTTGTTCAGTAGCTTATTTTAAGTACCTTAGAGCATTTTTTTTTGTTATCTTCTTTGTACAGACTTTTTCGTTCTTATTGCTTTATTATAAGTAATAGATAGATAGATAGATTTATTCTGTGCTTATAGTAAGACACAGAATAAATTTTTGAAAATCCAATACCATAAAACAGTCGGGTTCCCGAGATTGAGTATCTCGGGATTTGAGTATTTATTTCTATGGCTCTTCATACGATTTCACAAGAAAACTTGGGAAAAGTTTGGTAACATTTTTCCATCTTTTTCGGCATTTTCAGCCAAACGGGAGCATACTTTAGCAAGCCTTTTGATAGTATAATTTGTATGGTTTCAGACATAATACTGTTGGTAATTTGTTTTCTGAGAACAAAACAAAAAGTTTTCAACTGCCAATAAAATGTTTATAAGTATGAAATGTTTTTCTGGAAAGATTTCTATTTTAAAGGCTCAAAGCGAGCGCGCGTGCTAACCCGTTTTTTTATAGTGTAACGGTAAACAGAGTTACCGCCCGTATTGAACACTTAAGGCGTCGGCGGAGGATGAATTTTCTATACAAACGTAATACCAAAATCATTTGTAATTGGAGCATATTTCCACAGTGTTATGACATTCGGATTCGGATAGTGTTTATCTAGGTTCCCAACTGTATTGTTTTCAAAATACTTATCTGAAACGAAATATAAGCGAATATTCCATTTTGTATTTCATTATCATCATGTCAGCCTTTAGAAGTCCACTTCTGAACATAGGCCTCCCCCAAAGAGCGCCATAACGAGCGATTTTGTGCCACCTCCATCCACCGACTTCCTGCGATGGCTACAATGTCGTCGGTCCATCGTGTGGGGAGTCTCCCTACATTTCGCTTGCTTGTTCGTGGTCGCCATTCGAGAACATTTATTCCCCAACGGTTGTCGGTTCTGCGAACTACGAGACTCGTATATGCCTGCCCATTGCCACTTCAACTTGCAAACTCAGAGCTATGTCGGTAACCTTGGTTCTTCTACGAATTTCCTCATTTCGGATTCTGTCGCGTAGTGAAACACCAAGCATAGCTGGAGAGCCATTGCACGCTGCGCGACTTTGAGCTTGTGTTTGAGACCAATAGTTAGCAACCACGCAGTGCCTTATGTCATCACTGGCAACACGCATAAACTTTCGTCTTGAGGCTCTGCGGTATCTGCGACGAAAAGATATGGCGTAATTTCCCGAACGCAGCCTGAGTTGGATTCGTCGGTTGACCTCTTCGTTGAAGCTGGATCTAAGTCTGGATTTTGTATATAAATAAGGAAAATGCATTATTTGCTTATATTTCGTTTTAGGTACATATGCACTTTGAAAACAAAATACGAGTACATTTGGGAACCAAGATAAAAACTATCCGGATCCGAATAATATCATGCATAACACTGTGGAGATATGCTAAAATTACAAATGATTATGGTATTACGTTTGTATGGAAAATTCATCGTCCGCCGGACTCTTATGAAACTGGCATGATAAGAGGTAGAGAAAAGAAGTAACTGAGTGCTGTGAACTCAGCTTGCTATGGATGAATGCATAACTACAAAAATTACAAGTATGTTAGTACATACTATGTTCTTCTCACCGAATTGCCGAGTTTTTATTATTATAGATAAAAACATACGACAGGTGCCATGTTGGTAACTACGTGAGGATGTCAGCGGCAGCAGAGACCGTGGCGGCGACGGACGCCCCCGCGCCCCCTTCGGCGGCAGCGCCACTCGCGCCGCCCGCCCCGCCCGCGCCCGCCAAGCATACAGTCCACTGGTTCAGGAAAGGGCTGAGGCTCCATGACAACCCAGCTTTGCGAGAAGGGCTGCTCAACGCGGCCACCTTTCGTTGCGTATTCATCATCGACCCCTGGTTCGCCAGCTCGTCAAATGTGGGAATCAACAAATGGAGGTACGTTTTTAGTATTTAGGGGAAAACTATAGATATCCGGTACCGGCGTAGAGGAGGGGGGTGAGGGAAGTCCCTCTCGACCACCCCCTTGCCCAGGAGATGTAGTTTTTTGAGTTATGTTTATTTTAGTAAAATAGTAGTACCTATATAAAAAAAACAGTTCTAGGCGAACAAACAGAATGAACTTAAAACTGAAATATCTCTACTAAGCATCTCCGCGAGGGGGGAGGGGGGGAGGTACTAGGGGGTAGCCCTTCACCACCCCCCTCCCCCAATCCCTGCCCCTCGATTCTACAGTTAGCCCTATCTCATAAACTAAGCGTCTCCTGAAAGGGGGGGGGGGTTGTGGGAGTCATACCCCCCCCCCTTCCGATGAATTGATATCCGGTACCGGATATCTATAGCCAATTCATCGGAAGGATATTAAGTACCTATTTGTGATGTATGTATTCTGTGACATGGTCAGATACGCTGATAAGTGAAAGTGCAATACAGTCGGTATTAACCAAATTCTTCGTCATCAGGTTCCTGCTCCAATGTCTGGAAGACTTAGACAGCAGTTTGAAGAAGTTAAATTCGCGGCTGTTCGTGGTTCGGGGACAGCCGGCCGATGCCCTGCCAAAGTTGTTCCGAGAATGGGGCACCACGGCGCTCACGTTCGAAGAGGACCCGGAGCCCTACGGACGCGTCCGGGACCACAACATAATGTCGAAGTGCAGGGAGTGCGGCATTTCAGTTGTATCCAGAGTTTCACACACCCTTTACAAATTAGACAAGTAAGTCAAGTCTTCGTAGTCTAGATTGGGATTTTACCTTGAAGGTTCCGCCCTAGATTATACCTTAAAGGTTCCGTATTAGATTTTCCAATATCTCTAAATTTTGCATTATCTCGGTGAAATAAAGTACCCTTTGTCGATCTGAAATAATGTACCTTTCTATCAGTGAAATATTTTTCAAAGGCTTCGTCTTCCAGTACGCAGATTACGTAACCTTTCTTTCACATCTGTTTGTGAAGACTCGCAAAGGATAATTTATTTATTGTAAATATTAAATTATAAGATAAAAAAACGATAAGAATGGTATTACGCAGTGGCAGGATTCGTCGTAAACTTGCTTAGTTTATTAATATGCTGAAAACGATAAGAATGGTATTACGCAGTGGCAGGATTCGTCGTAAACTTGCTTAGTTTATTAATATGCTGAAAACGATAAGAATGGTATTACGCAGTGGCAGGATTCGTCGTAAACTTGCTTAGTTTATTAATATGCTGAAAACGATAAGAATGGTATTACGCAGTGGCAGGATTCGTCGTAAACTTGCTTAGTTTATTAATATGCTGAAAACGATAAGAATGGTATTACGCAGTGGCAGGATTCGTCGTAAACTTGCTTAGTTTATTAATATGCTGAAAACGATAAGAATGGTATTACGCAGTGGCAGGATTCGTCGTAAACTTGCTTAGTTTATTAATATGCTGAAAACGATAAGAATGGTATTACGCAGTGGCAGGATTCGTCGTAAACTTGCTTAGTTTATTAATATGCTGAAAAACAATTGTATAATAAATAACTTCAAATATAAGCAATAATAATAATAATAATAGCAATAACCCCTCTTAACTCTACGTACTCAATTATTTAGACTTGCCTTCTTATGGCCAGTTGCTATATGTTAAAACGAACCGTTTTCGCTTATTCTCCGTATGCTTTTGAGTTTTGATATAAACGCCATAAAAAACACGTCAAAAAGTAAAAACGACTCGTTTCATTTTTATAGGAATGGGGAGTAATACAGTCATCTAGTCAGTACAATTCAATGATAGCTTTTCTTTTTCAAGTCGAAACTTAACATCTGATGAACAAAGACAAGTACATAAATTATTATAAACTAGCTGATGCCCGCGACTTCGCACGCGTGGTCATTTCTCTAGGTTACAAGTACTCTATTCCAGGACCTAAAATACCAATATACCAACATAAGATCTAAATTCCTTTAGCCGTCAACAATATTTTTATCGATTGCTCGGCTTCTACTCATCGGATTGAGATACCAAGTACGCCATTTTTAAGTCAAACCCTAAGATATCCAACAGTGAAAACTGCATCGCAATCGGTCCAGTAGTTTTTACGTGATGCGCGAACAAATATACATACAAACATACAGACACGATTTAAAAAATATTTCATTCTTGTTCAGTAGCTTATTTTAAGTACCATAGAGCATTTTTTTTAAATGTCTTCTTTGTACAAACTATTTCGTTCCTATTGCTTTATTATAAGTATAGAATCTATCTATAGATAGATCACATCAATAAAATTAGGTAAACTAAATAGGTATGCTTTGAATTTGAAAAGGCAATACCCTTCTGTCTCTACCGGTGCTTCGGAAATACGCCCGTTAGAGAAGAGAGCACCAAGAAATTCGACGGGGGTGTCATTTTCTAAGCAGTTCTTTATATATTTTTTAATATTAGAAATTATAATAATACACATGTAAATGACAAATAAAGAAAACGGCTTATAAGAAACCAGGTTAGCTGGACCAGTCCCCACAAGCAGCACCTGCTACGACTATGACTGGAACCAGCCATCACCCCACTCAAAGAAGTAAGTCTCTACAAGAAGTGTTAAAGTACAGAGAATCGCTTCCGTTTTAGAATAATAGAGCGCAACGGCGGCAAGGCCCCGCTGACGTACCACCAGTTCCAGGCGTTGGTGGCGAGCATGCCGGCGCCGGCGGCCGCGGAGCCCGCGCTGTCGGCACTGGCGCTGGCCGGCGCCGCCACGCCGCTCGGGGAAGACCACGACGACCGGTTCGGCGTGCCCACGCTTGAGGAACTCGGTTAGTCTACAGTTATCATGTACTGATCACCTTGTCTACCGTTTTGGTCTGCTTAGAGTTTATAAATTTTCGTTCTGCTACTTCTAGATAGTACAGTAGGCGCTCGGTAATCCGGCACGGCCAGTAGTCCGACACTTAGCGACTCAGGTGATCCGCTGTTTAATCCGGCAGGTTTACACAGCCGAATGCCAGATTATTAAGCGGGAGAGCGTATATGCATTGTTCGTGTAACTTCGCTTTCTAACCTTGGAGTGGTGCCACGTGTCTGTTTTTTTTCGTGCTTCGAAGCGTCTTCGAAACTCGAAATAAACTTCGTCATTTCCTCCATTTTTTTCATACCTTTTATTTCACATAAAAATCCAATAATCCGGTTCTTCCAGCAATTCGGCAAACTAGCGGCAAGGAAAGTAATCGAGTGCCGGATTACCGAGCGCCTACTGTACTTGTATTCTCCTTGCTGCTAGTTTACAACTTATTCCAGCGTTTGATTTTAACTGCGTATGTGTGTACGAATGAATTAATGAAATGAATGATATTTATTTATAAAAATATTGTGAAATAACTGTCCCCGCTGCTTTGCCCGTGTGGATTTAGGCACAAAGCGATTAAGGCACACTGCGTTTTAGGTAGACAGCGAGCAAACGGTAATTTCTACATTAATTTCATTAAAATTCGTGCAGTAAACAAAAAATATTTTTAACGATTGCTCGGATTTAGATACGAAGTACAATAAATTTTTAGGTCAAAATCGAATCCGTTCAGTTGTGAAAACCGCTTTTCAATCGGATGAGTATTTTTTACGAGAACACTATGTTTTATTCGATAAATAAATGTGACACTATATGGGGTCGTCCGATATAATATTTCTCAATACAATTTATAATATCTCTACCGGCTATGACTCACGTGTATATCGAAAAAATCAAGCTAGGTTTCGATCGTATCCGACGCTCTTCCTCAGGAGTTCATGCCGCATTACGTATCAGATTCACGAAAACTTTAACAATATAGTTCTCAGTATGTTCAGTATTCAATAAATGAATATTTCTGAACAACTACAGCTAATGCGAAGCAACGGTATTCCGTTGTAACAAGTTCAACTAGCTGGTATCTAATATTTCCTGACTTCGAAAATCTCGAGAGGTAAAAACTAGAGAGTAAAAGGATAGCTGAATAGCCGGATACCGGATATCCGGCCGAACATTGCCAATTGGCGCATTGTAACGAGCAAGCTCGCGTAGGTTGTGCACTAACGATCGAGCGGGCTTGGGTAAATTCGGGTCTTTTCGTTCATGAGCGAAGTTAGCAAGTGTTTCATGGACTTGTTGAATTGATTGCAAACACGATCACTTGAGGTTATTGCAAACTTGCTATTGTAGCTTATAAAAGTTTTATATAATTCTAAAAGATTTACCACAATTTGCCCCTAGTGCAGTACGATTACTCTATTTTTAATGAATATTGAAAGTTTGGTGGTTACATTTTGTTATGTGGATTAAATAAAGTACCTACCTAAATTTGATTCCGGTGTCCGGTCGAATACTCGCTTACTATTCCGGTATCCGGCCGGATAGTAAATATAGGCCAGAAAGGCCGGATAGTTACCTACCGGATGTCCGTTTCACCTCTAGTAAAAACGCTATCATGTATTACATTTTGGACACTCACTGTTAATTTTGATTTAATGTTGATTAATTTTCGACGTATTTTTTTTTATTCTTAGTAGAGTTGGTAACTTTTCTGTAGGAAATTATATTATACTCAAGTTATCTCTGTCTGGTAAAAAAAGGATTTAGTAATAAAAAAGTACTTTCCAAATTTATTTATTCAAATGCATAAATATAATATTACCTAATTACCAAAAACTGTGTTCAGTACTGAGCTCTATTTATTTGATCACCTTATGTTATCATAACATCATTCGTACATTTTAATCTATGTTTGTTTAATTTTAATAATAAAGTGTTTCACAAGACATGAATCCGGCTATATTTCAGGATTTGACACGGACAATCTAAAGCCGCCAGTATGGATCGGCGGAGAAAGGGAAGCACTCGCTAGGTTAGAAAGGCATCTCGAAAGAAAAGCTTGGGTGGCTTCCTTTGGCCGACCCAAGATGACTCCACAGTCGCTCCTCGCCAGTCAAACTGGCTTGTCTCCTTACCTGAGGTTAGCAACACTTGAAATAACTTAACTGTTCCTGGTGTTATAATATATTTGGAAAACGTAAACCCGAGTATTGCGCATTGGTTTCTATTAGCCATGGATGTCTATATGTTTGTTGCAGATGATGTTAATCTGTTAGAAGAGCAAACATTCTGCTGCTTTGTGGTTAAGATTACATACGAGTACGTATTTTGCGACGTTTGGACCGTTAGGTACCTGATTGCTTGAGTATTTAGATTTCTCGCTTTCGCACCAGAGAATATGGAAAATAAGGCCACAGATTAAATAATAGTACTAACATATGTGCTTAGTAATGAATAAGCATGTTTAAAATACCATCGGACGACCCCATGTTCATAAAAATAAGACTAAAAATCAATAACTCTTAAATATTTGGTGCACCCACATTTGAGATACGATTTAACCATGTTTTAGAAACAGTAAAGCATTTTCTCGACACTACGTCGAAAACTGCATTCCCATATGCAGTTCTTATAATAATTTGGCTTTAAACAAACGGTGACTTGATTGAACACGTCATACGCCCTTCACAATAATGATTAGTGATCTTTGTAAATGTAAGATCCCACGTCACGATGCCTTCCGTCAAATCCATGATGTAATATCGACGCCATGCGCTCGTACGGCGCGAAGTTTATGCGCGAATGCGACCCTTATCAGTGTTAGTGTTTGTAATCACATGCGTATTTACGGCATTAATTAAACATGTTGATGACTTAGTTACGAACATTTTCTTGCAGGGTTTTTCTCACTATGTTGGTTAGGTTTATACACATGCCTACCTACATATACTTATGACATACCGTTTAACATTTTTGTATGAAGCTTGGCGTAACTAAACTTACGCCATTTTGAAAAAAAAAACTATTTGTTGATCATGAATAAAACTAGTGTCAGTTCTATAGTTAAAATTACAAGAAACAAAAAGTGTTTAATAAAAAAATCGCCTAAGTGTACTTGTAGTTCAACTGTGGAATGGCACAGGTTATAATAGTTGCCATTAATTTCAACAGAAAGTTATATTTAACATAGATCCCTAACCAAGACTGCGGCTTGAGACGCGTGCAAAGGGCGAAAAAGTAGATTGTATGACGAGGTAGCAAAATAATATTTTGATGGCAAGGGCACTATTTTGAATCCAGAACGGAGTGTAAAATCCTGAACGTAGCGAGGTTCGCTACGTTCAGAGAAAAAATAATTTTACGTCCGAGTGATACACTCTACTTTTCATGAATGGCTTTTAGATTCTTTACAACTCATATTATTTAAAAGGATATTAGATAGACTAAAAATAAACAACTTAAAATAAACTAGGTAATTACTTATCCTTAACTAAACATTTATAATCACTATGTACCTACTTCTTTGATTTACGTCCTTTAGACAAGTCTTCAGATATTGTTTTGTGTAGATCTCGATTAGAATGTCATTATTGGTACCGCCAACGTGTGAAGGTTGCTTGAATTTGCGTAATTCTTGAAAATAGGTACAGGTTTCCGAAAAATAATTCGCTTGTTTTGCATTTTCCCTTTCGATAAAAAAATTATAAGCTTTCAAATATTTTTCCCGGGATTTAGTTGGTAATAGATTCTGTATCACATTTATTGCGTAGTATTTTCAGGTGTAAGTTTGTAGTATAATACTTTCGGTATACTTGCATTTTCGTGAAATTATTTAGTTTTTGCACTGTCAATATTCCTTGTCTCCGTGACGATGATATCGTAATTCGCGCGCTTTTCATTTTTTTCCTCCTCTCCGTACATCACTGATCTCTATAGATAGGCTCAGTTGTCTATGCTGTACATTCACATGATTCTTTTTTCAAATACAGACAGCGCGCCACGCGACCCAATGAACAAAATTCTATTGTACATAAGAAATGTCTTAGCAAAATTCACGTTCCAAATTAAAAACTCATTACTGCCTTGTCTGAAAGTCTTGAACAGAAAACTTTGCTCCTACCTTTCGAGGAACCAATCAGCTGTTTTCGAATAGATGGGATGAAAAAAATCTTTTTAAACTCACATATCTCAGTAAGTATATCACTTTTTTAAAGAACACTTTTTGTTTTTTACAATTTTTCCTATCGATGGACACTAGTTTTATTTATGGCCACGAAATCGACTTATTTTAAAATGGCGGAAGTTTATTTGCAAGTGCCAATAAGGTTACACGCTCTTTGTATATTTGTACTATTATCTATTCTGTGGTATAACTAAGTTTTTCCTTCAGGTTCGGTTGTCTATCAACAAGATTATTCTACTACCAGTTAACAGAGTTGTACAAGAGGATAAAAAGGGTGCGGCCCCCTCTTTCGCTGCACGGTCAGATACTGTGGAGGGAGTTCTTCTACTGCGCCGCCACGCGGAACCCTAACTTCGACCGGATGGAAGGGAACCCTATCTGCGTGCAGATACCTTGGGAGAAGAACACGGATGCTCTTTCTAAATGGGCTAATGTACGTACATTGATTATGTACTATATTAGAAATATTTTAGAGTTATATGTAGTGGCATATTTTTGTTCATTACTATAAACAGTTTTTTATATACACCAATTTGTCTACACTATATAGTTTTAAAAATGAATACTCTCTTATCGAGCGGAAAACTTTGTATGCGCGATGCAGAACTCCATACATAAGTACTGACAGTCCATACAAAACGTCATAAAATGCATAAAAATATTTATGCATTTTAATAACAGTTTATCTCTTTATGTGTGTATGTTTGTTAATCCTTAACGCACAAACGGCTGAACGGATTTGGATAAAATTTGGTACCAGGACAGCTCATATCCTGTATTAACACATAGGGTAACTTCATCATAATCCACGCGCGTGAAAACGCTGGGCGCAGCTAGTAAGTAAAATATATGTAAATGCTAATCACAGGGCACTACCGGTTTCCCTTGGATCGACGCGATCATGATCCAGCTGAGAGAGGAGGGCTGGATCCACCACCTGGCGCGGCACGCCGTCGCCTGCTTCCTCACGCGCGGCGACCTCTGGATCTCCTGGGAGGAGGGCATGAAGGCAAGAAGCACCACTTCTAAATATGCACATCTTCATATGTTACGTGTCATGGTTCAGCTCAGGCAAAACATTTTTAGTCCATACTATAAGTTCGTTTACCGTTATAAAATGTTCTAGCCCGCTACTATTTGGCAGCGTACCCAACATGGCGGCGGCATTGCCCCGATCAATTGCAATGCTAATTCGATTACTCAAATAGCAACCAGCATTTTGGTCACGCGTCGCCTCATAGGTTTTTGAAAATACGATGAGCTCTCAAGGTCCCACGGTCCCAACGTCTCAAAAATGTTAATATAAAATAAAAAATATGAAACTCTGAGACACAGGCTACGTAAAAATCACGCTCTTACAAGTACACCATCAAAGTAAGAGATAAAAATCACGCTCTAACAAGTACACCATCAAAGTAAGAGATAAAAATCACGCTCTAACAAGTACACCATCAAAGTAAGAGATAAAAATCACGCTCTAACAAGTACACCATCAAAGTAAGAGATAAAAATCACGCTCTAACAAGTACACCATCAAAGTAAGAGATAAAAACAACTGCCCTGCCAAAAACTAACTAATAAGGCCAACAAATTATATATTGTTGGAATCTACGGTTGGGATGTGCTCTAGAAGATCCTCATCAGATCTTCACCAAATTTTTATGAGACTAACTTTAAGTTAATAAAAAAAAAACCTTTCAAATAAAAAAGAACCACTGAAATCAGATTTAATAAGGCGGAGATATTCATTTGTCCCCTTTTTTAAAGGCCTTTAACTTTACACCCATATTGTAAAATTCGAAGAAAAACTTTTTCGCATTTGAAAATAGAGCCGTAGCCGTGTACGTGGTTTCCGCCGCCGGGCGTAATGTTTTTTTTTTGTTATGTTACTCGGGATAGTGTAAGGATTCTAACGATACCCTATACATCTAAATCTGTTGAGGCATTTAAAAGTAATGGTGGAATAATGACACTCTCACATACATACATGAACCTTGAAAACATTTCACTCTTTTTTTTGGGCAGTCGTGTAAAAAGTATGAATCAAGAAAATATCATCGTCTGAAATTGTAACAATACATATTCAGTGATATTCAGAGGATAGTCGTGGTCATATATTATGATAAGTAGTTTAGATAAGTTATGAGGGAACCCGTCAGAATCATAACCATCCTTTTTGCTTCGCCGTAGTCGGCTAATAACATTAGTTTGACTTGTAATTCGATGTCATGGAATATAAGGAACCTAACTCCATCTATTTCTAGTGGCTGTATTCATTTGAAACTTTGCAATTGTATGTCATTCCGATGACAACACAATAATATTGTACCAGCGAGCTGGCCTGCTGGTAGGAGAGGAACGGAACCTTGGAATAGTTACAGTATACTTTCCGAGTTTGTCTCATTAGATTTCTTTTAAGACCAGGCTCTGCTTTTTAAGGGTTTTTTCCATAAATCTGCTGGGTCAACCACAAACCTGATAAATGTGTAACTTAACATATATGTTTTTGAGATCTTTATCTCTCTAAGACTAAGACAAAAACATGATTAACAGAATTTCATTCGATACATTTTCTTATCAAAAATTACGTTATTTTCAGTGTTATTTACATTTTTCTACTTAACGGCTTAAGTTTTATCTCTAAAATAAATCTCATCTCAAGAAAATATAGTTTATTATCTAATGCTTAGACAAAATTTACCTAACTACATTATTAGCCTGCCAATAAAATAAATAACTTTTGAGACACGTCATTTAAGTAGTTCCGAGCTACATTGTGTGTTCAATCATCGCTCGTGATATTCAACCTTCACTAAAGCAGGCACTTCAGTGCTTATTGCGGGTAGCCGTTGGCAGATTGTAGGTGGCAGGGGAGTGGGGAGTGGGAAAATGTAACCTCGGAGCCTGGCCTTAACGAGTCCTATTCATTTCGTGTTTTTACCCATCTACGGCGGAACAAGGGAAGGGTAATGAGTTTAACAGTGTATGTATGAATGTGGATGTTCCACCATAGCGTCGCCCCTATTGGTCCGATTTTGATAAGCGAGGTATCTATCGTTTCAGGTATAGTTTCATAGGCAATTTCTTACCTAACTACGCCGAAGTAACTGGGTTCGATTATGACAAGCGAGGTATCAATCGATTCGTCTTCATCGCAAGAGTGTCATCGGCTATTTTTTTACACGACTGCCCAAAAAAAGGAGTGTATAGTTTTTAGCATTCATGTATGTACAGTAGTCGCAGCCAATCTATATGTTTGTGAATTTAGGCTCTGTGAACGATTGTGCAGGTACTGCTGTGGGATAAAACAGCATAAAGTAAGAGCGAGATAGAATATGCGGAAAATGTAATCGAGTGAGCGAGGCAGTTATACAATGCGGTCTTCACCTTCAACATTGGGGTTGCGCCTGAAAAATAGCAGTTTGCGCAGCGACTAGCAGACAACTTCCGAGACTCAAACTTTCGCTGCGACTACTGTACATATGTATGTTTGTATGTGAGTTTATTTATTCCACCATAACTTTTCAATGCCTGAACAGATTTAGACGTATAGGGTACCGTTAGAATCCTTGCATCCCCGCGACATCAACATAGGCTATATATTTTTTGAAAACATTTAATTTGGTGGCAGTATGGCACCATTTACAAAATCGAAAAAATCTTCGGTATTTACAATATGGGTATCAAATTGAAGGCCTTGATAAGCACATTCCAACAGTATATAACTTATTGGCAAAAGCTCTTTTTTGGAAATGCAGGCGTGTTTTTTTAGCTTTTAAGCTAGTTATTAGTTGTTTTTTTATTTTGTACTGTAGTTTTAGAACTTAGCTGTTAGTTACTTGTGTCCGAGTACTGACGTTACTGCGCGCTGCAGGTGTTCGACGAGCTGCTGCTGGACGCGGACTGGTCGGTGAACGCGGGCATGTGGATGTGGCTGTCGTGCTCCTCGTTCTTCCAGCAGTTCTTCCACTGCTACTGCCCCGTGCGCTTCGGCCGGAAGACCGACCCTAATGGAGATTTTATAAGGTACCATCAATCACTTAACATTCAACCATAAAAGGATGCATTTCAAGGACAAGGTATTTCAACCATAAAAGGATGGCCCTTTTATGGTTGAAATACCTCGCACAAGAACGAAGTGGCACGCTTCTTCATTTATTATTAAAACTACAAAGGAGTGGAATGCCCTCGTCAGTGTTTCCGGTAAAATGTAACCCAGGTGTGTTCAAGTCAAGAGTGAATAGGTATCTACTAGGCAAGCGTGCTACACCTTCGACCACATCATCGCTTTTCATCAGGTGAGATCGTAGTCAAACGATTTCCTAGTCCGTGATAAAAAAATGTACGAATTGCAAAGCATATAAAACAAAATTTGTTAAAAAGAACACTTTTTTTAAGTTCTTATTTATGTATAGTTTTGGACAATATATAGTATCGAGGGGCAGGATTTGGGGGGAAATGGGGTGGGGGGGATACGCTTTGGCACATCGTCTGTTTATTTGAAACAGTCATAACAGTTTAATAAAAATCGGCGTCATCGGCTAATCTGTAAATGGGTCTTCTTGTAACGCAATACATCACGGCGCTACAAATACTCCACAATAACATCACCAAAGTTCTCGGGATGATTTAGGTTAGGTTACGCAACTCCGCGGGAAGAGAGGGATACCGAGCGGCAAGTACTCTCATAAAAATAACTTTTGAATAGAGAATACCTATTCCTTATTGAACTTGTAAAGGTCGTGCTACTCCGTAGGTATGCACGAACGAGTAGGAAAAGTCAATTTTGAATCTAAGTTGTGGACATGTGGGAATGTTGCTTACATTTCTCAACCAATCAGCCATACATTACATACTTGTTGATGTTCTCAGGCGGTACATTCCCGCACTCAAGAACATGCCGACGCGGTACATCCACGAGCCGTGGGCGGCGCCCGAGGCGGTGCAGGAGGCGGCGCGCTGCCTGGTGGGGCGCGACTACCCTATGCCCATGGTGGACCACGGCAAGGCCTCCGGCGTCAACATCGAGCGCATCAAGCAAGTGTACGCGCACCTCGCCAAGTTCAAACCGCACGGTGAGTCTCTCCTCATGTATATGTCAGCGATAGATTTCAATTTAACGGATCCTAATTCGTTAGGTTGTAAACAAACGTAAAATTGTGAACGGACATGCTACTCGTATTCGCTAGCTAATGTCAGTGCACAGTCTTTTACACCCAGGGGGGTAGGGCAAGGTCGGACCACGTGGGGGTTGGGGTGCTCCGTTTCCTTTTCGTGAGCTTCTATTTAACTTGTAGCTCTATGGTGACAAACATAGACCGACCATAACATTCGATCGGGCACAATTTTTCGTCTGTAATAAAACGAATTAGAATCCGTGAGATTGTAATCTATCGGTTGTTACAATAACCGGTGATATTTCAATCAAACCTAATGTGCTGTGTGGGCCCCCACCACCACTACTCATCCCTCTGGTCCTGCGAGAACCAGCATAGGTAATTCAGGGAATGGTAGCAACATTTCCTGTACAATATCTACCTTCTACCCTTTATGAGGGAAGCTCACTGATAGTGGACGATTTCGAGCTGATGACGTGAAGAGTGCTACAGCTTCGACTAAACTGCCTGTTCCCATCAGGTGAGATACACAATCAACTCCATTCTTACTTGTATGCATCTAACATACATTGAACAATCTTTCCTATAAGCGGAGCTTGTGCTTTTTGCAGTTACCGAAAAGATAAGACTAAAAAATGAACTACTACAACAGGGAAAAGTGGATTCACAGGCTCAACTAAATACGAAAACCATTATTTTAACAGCACCTACAGCGACATGACTGGAACAGCTGTGCCAGCGACCTAAAGCCTTGCTACGGTACATAAAGGAGCTCGGGTGGCTTGGGTAGATGCTGGCACGGGAAATGCACAATGCACCCCAAGCGGGAGGTCAGTGCAGGCATTACCGCCCCCATCTCGAACAAGAATAAGCTGGTATTAGTCCCTGCTCTTCTAGTCGATCATCAGCGCGGTTTTCATGATTCCGCTTTAGTCTCTGCCTAGACCTGAGTGTTCGTGTTTGCTTACAGGCGGCGGCGGAGCCCTTAACCCGCAGACGGTCCAAAGGCCCAGTGTGACGCAGTCGTCGCCGAGCCCGAACTCTATAATCACGAGCATCAATCAATCCAACTTCTTGTGCAGTCAGTCGCCCGAATCGCCGGCGGTCCCGCCACCCACACCCTACAAGGAGCCCGAGGTCTTCCAGCGGCCCTTGAAACACGCGCTTCGGCAGGACACAAAGCAGCCCACGTTCAAAGAAATAGTCATCATACAACAGCCCCAGAACTCGAATGTATCGCTCGGGAACATATCTGATCCCCAACACAAACAGGTTTACATCACGAACAATTCATTGGAAGCGACATACAAAGTAAATTTACCGCCGCCTCAAAAACGGGACAATTACGACTTCAAGAATTTAGCGATCCACAACTGCGTCGCGTATTCCAATAGTCAAGATATGTTTCAAAGGCCGCATACTCCGAATGAATTGTACCAGCAAGTTGTGAAGATAGACAGCTTTGATTTCCAAAAGCCCAAGTTGTACCTGCCGGCGTACTCGAAGGACCGCGCGCGCTCCCCGCCGGCGCCGGCGCCGGACAATGCTTCGGACCAGTTTGCAACTCCCCTTAGTTACAATCGAGAAGGAAAAAGCGAAACCACAAAAGATAAAAATGATGATACTTGCTCACATCCTATGAGTTTAAACGCAGATGGAACTTATACCAGACAAAACGAAAATAATCAATCTAATCAATGAGTAAAGAACTCAAAACAGAAAATATTACACTTTTAATTCTGTTGTAATAGGTAAATTATTGATCTGTTGGTGCAATGCACATAATTATGTTCCGGCTTTAAATTTTAAAATCAATTAATTTGTACATATATCAACGACAAACAATTATTATTATTATAAATATTTAGTATTAATTATTATTGTAATAGGAACATTGACTCCAAATTAATTTAAAACAAAAAGTAATTTTAAATTAGAAGAATTGTATGATCGTAAAGTGAGTTTTAAGGGGTCGTCGAAGGCCGAATTTTCCATACAAACATAAAACCAAAATCAAATCAAGCAAATTTGCATTTTCTTTATATGCAAAATGGAATATTCGCTTATATTTCGATTCGGGTAAGTAATTTGAAAACCATACAGTTGGGAACCTAGATATACACTATCCGAATCCGAATGACATAACACTGGAAATATGCTCCAATTACAAATTGTTTTGGTATTACGTTTGTATGGAAAAACGAATCAAGGGTGTGTTTTGGAGCACCTTTGGAGCAAAATATGGTCCTTAGTCAATAATGTCGACAATCTGCTCACGTGAACGACCATGGTCGAGATCTTTGCCTCAACTACAGACATGCGCCTCTGCGCTTTTCTACCAACTCCACACGGTATATGAGGCTTTTGCCGACTTTCGCTCTTTGTCGACTTTTTATTATTTACGCGTATTTCATTATAGCCCTGCAGACTTTCTTTTTTAAATATTTTTACCTCGCATCGGCTAAATGCGTGACTTTTTGCAAATTAATAAATTTCAAAGTTCAGACTTTGCCGACTTTTTTCAATGTCCTTTAGAATTTTATATTTTTGCCGACTTTTAATAAAAAATAATTGAAAAAGTACAAATGCAAACTTTGTACAGTAGGTAAGTACCTTTGCAATGTTTTTTTGCTTTTGTTAAGGCAACTTAGTAAACTGTGTTCTTAACACGTTGGACGCCATGGGGGACACTAGTGACCTCAAGCAGTTCACTACACAGCGCTTTGGGGGGGGGCATATGTGACCTCAAGACAGAACTGTATTTAACCAGCGTTATAGCGCCGTACGACACAGTTTCCCTTGATTTATTGCTATAAAATGCCCGGCACGGCGCTCTAGAACTATATTACCAAACAGGACATTGATACTTCAAGAGGAGTTAGAATGATCATAGGAAAACGAATGGAAGACTAAAAATTTGAGTCAAGATATTTATTATTACTATACATTACAACTTAATTGTATGTATAGTAATAACGACAATGAAATGTAACACACTTAAAAATTATTTACGTATGTATTATTTGTGCGCAGTATTGAAACATGGAAGGCAGTAGTGGGGCTGACCAGGACATAGTCTGCAGAAGGTGCTAACTTTTTTGGTCTTATTTTTTGCCTCAACTCTTGGCATTATTTCCGTGTTATTTTTGTAGCAAAGAACACAGAATCTTCTGGTTGTTTTTACTGCTCCGGGTTTTTTCTCCAGTTCATGTTTTAGTCTTCTAGGGCGCGTTCCAGTTGAAAGGTCAGATTCTGAAGTGTCAGTCGTCGTAAGGTACTCCACGAGTTTTTTTCTATATTCTACCATTGAAATTTCTTTGTTGGTCGTTTCTTTATACATGATCATCGCATTGACAACCGCTGTATTCAAAATTAGTTCTATTGCCAGTTTACCATTTGACAGATTTGCGAAGCGGTGTAGAATAGGCTGTCATTTGATCGCTCATGTCAACTGAAGCTTTGCATTTATTGTATTCTAAAACCATTTTAGGTTTCCGAACGCTCTTGCCTTTTAATCTAATTTTACAAAATGTGTCAGTATGCTTAGTGGACATCATTAGTACGTCCCTTTTGTCTTTACATTTGAGGACAGTGATTCCTTCCTCATTTTCTTGTGCTATATACTCTCCACGCTGTAATTTTGATTCAACGACTTTTTTTGGCAAGTGTCTTCGGTTCTTCCTTACTGTCCCTAAAAAGTGTGTCTCCTTCTTCAACAACTCGTATGCCAATTCTAAACTGGTATACCAGTTGTCAGTCGCGATGGTATGCCCTTTATTCAATAGTTCTTCACAAAGTGTTAAGACTACTTTGGTTGGTGTATTGTTGACTGTATCAACATTTTTGCCGCTGTATACCTGCAGTTTTGCCGCTGTATACCTGCAGTTTTGCCGCTGTATACCTGCAGTTTTGCCGCTGTATACCTGCAGTTTTGCCGCTGTATACCTGCAGTTTTAAGGTATAGCCTGGATTTGTGCAGACTTTAAAAAGCTTAATTCCATATTTGTGTCTTTTTGACTTATTATACTGCCGAAAAGAAAGCCTTCCTATGAAAGGAATCATGCTTTCATCTACACACACATCTTCTTTTGCTGAGTAAAATTGAGCAAAGTTTTTGTTGAGTATGGTAATTTTACACCTGTGGGCTCAGTGAATGGAATCACACGGGCTGATTGGCCTGTGGTATCTCTCCATTTATGTGCGTGATTGAGTAAGTTTGAAGGTAAATTACTCAAAACAAAATCTTCGACTGAATCCGTTTCACTTTCCGAACTACTAGTCGTCTCTGTTTTTGAGGTAAGTTCAGTTGTTCAGATTCGTCATCACTACGTTGTTCTCTACTAAGCAACTCATTGAAAGCACTGATTTCCAAATTTGAAATCTCTTGTAAATCCGCTTGCGTGAAATCAAAGTATTCCATAGTAAGTTCAAAATCATTTTCTTGGCTGCTCACAATGTTACTTTCCATTTTGAAATATCATCACATAACGTACGTCGTAAAAAAAACGCCAATATTTTCAATTATATCAACACAAAGAGTATGCAAACGACCGCTCAACGTAAGCACCAGAGAGGGACTGAGGCGCGGGGTGCCCGGCGTGTTGGCCGGCATGGCGCTTCGTAACGGTTATTTGCATTATTCTATAAAGAGCGCCGTGGGGGGCATTAGTGGGCACCATCTGTTTTTATCTAAAAACTCGAAAACTGTATTTTTAAATCGCGTAAAAAAATAAATCTACGCATATTTTATAGTAACGAACATAAATAACACAAAGTTTTTTGACCAAATAATTTTTTATTGTCCGGCGACCAACGTGTTAAACTTGCATTATATTTTTGCAGCAGATTCAAAAACAGAAACTTAAAACATAAGTACAAACAAAAAAAAAAAACAAACGGAAACATAAAACTAAAAAGAAAGTCGGCAAACGCCTCATATACCCTACACACAATAGGATCACAACAATGACATCATCACTCTTGTTTTATTGAGTTTGACATTTCGACACTAACGTGAGTCTATCTCATAGAATGTGATTTTCTTTCTGTCTCGGCATGCAAATGTAGTGAACTATATTGTTGATGGCGAAAGCTTCCATTTCGCAGTACAAAGTGCTGTTAGTACAGTGTGCATGTTTTCCTAAAAACATTTAAGTACATTCCATGATCTCCATAAAAATCAAGAAGTGCTGGGCACTATTATTTCTAAAATGTATGTAGGTAAATGTAAAACATATATTTAGGTACCTAATATAAGTTAATAAATGTTTATATATTATGAATGGTTTTTCTATCTGTCTATCTTTTTACAAGCTTTTATTTAACTTGCAATAATTGTATGTATGTATGTTTGTTTAGGTCAAATCTAGCAAGCTGAATTAGAACCACTTCCTCTTATCCTACGGAGTTAATTTTTACATGTTGGTTCAGTTCCGATGACAGCATTGTTATGGTAAGCAGACCTGAATCAGCATCCAGGATTGGCCCCAGATATAGGAACTCTATAACAGTCAACAGCACACGCGAAATTTTGTGTACGCATTTTATTATGATAGCCGGTTTTAAGTTTTACCACGACATGGTTACTGCACTCAGGGTTGAATCCTGACTAGGGAACTCATTTTGTGTCTGTGCTGTTAACAGCAGACACAAAATGAGCATTTAATTGTGATAGCCCGTAAAGCATAAAACCTTTTTTTTTCGAAACCTTATTTAATTAACTTTTTTCAGTTGGGTTTAATTAGTGGTATGGGATGTGTCGCAAGGGCGGCTCATGTCATTTCGATTAGGCGGTTAGAGGGCGTCGTCCCCGCTCCAGGCGAGGTTGGTTCTCTGCACGCACGTCACACGTCAACGGCAACGAAAACACTTCCATGCAATTTTATTGGCACCAAATTTTGGGAATTACTCTGCTGTTGTTTTGTAATGTTGTGTTTCAAAGAAGTAGATAAATCAACGATAGTCAACAATATCATTATAATAGTGAATATTATTTTTCTTAAATCGGAATTGGGAATTACTTTGAATATTTCGAGCAGTTGGCGATAATAATTGATATTTTCACAGGAACAGCTACACAGAAACAACATTTCTAGGATAATATTTTTTACTCTGGGAATCGGATACACTTTTTGAGTCTCACGTTAATAAAAATATAGTATGTGTCCCACTTATTTTTCTAGAAGTTTACCATGCGCGAACCTATCCGCAGTCTTTCGCCGAGCCATGAGCGACTAAGTGTCAACAGATAAACATACATTGAGATCTGGGCCTTTCATAAAACTATAGTACTCTGACAAATGTCAGTCAAACTACCAAAATGTTGTAATTGTTTGATATATGCAAGGAAGTTATATGCACTTACGTTGTACGCAAGCACACAGAACTTCCTTGGCTGTATGAAACGCAGGTTTGGCGTATTCAACTGACATTTGTAGTTTTATTATGATTTGTTGCTCCATGGGCCCATGATTTTAGTACCCACTGATAGAGACCCGACTCCTATACTAAACTTTTGTATTGCCTTAAAACACAATTCCAGTGTATTGTTATGGGGGTTTGACTATCAGGAATGGTTTGTCCTCATGGTCAAACGATTTATTTGATAAAAAGTAGTTATGTAAAAAATAAACAATCAAGCATTTGTTGTCAGGCGAATAGTGTCTCCTCATCACTTCGAATCAATAAAATTAGCCATATAATTTATTTGATTATAATCTTAAAACTAAATGTCTAATGAAGCCACAATTTGCATGTGCTGCTGCATAGCTTTCTTTACTTTTCTTGATTTCTGGGTGGGTTTCTGCACAGGCTCTCTCTTACTTTTGACAAGTTCACCTTTTATGGTGTTTAAAATGGACATCTGAAAAATATATAATATTATTAAATTGTATAGAAAGGAAATAGAGAGAGTAAAGAAATTTGCGTTGCAAAAAGTGGTGTAGAACGTAATGATTTTCACATATGTTGTTTAGGTCTAGACTGATGAAAAATCCAAGTTTTCAACCTCGAGGGGTGGGAGCGTTAGCCGCCATCTTGAATTGAAGGGGCCAAAATTTGTTTTTTTTCCAAATAGTTCTTTAACCGTTAGCTTTGTGGCAAAAATGTCTATGAAAAGTATAAAGAAGACAATATTTGCAACCTTTTTTTGCATTTCCAGTTGTTCTGTAAGTCTCATAGGTAAAAGAAGAACAAGAAGCGAAAAAACATCTTTACTAAAATGCTCCAATGCCGGAACAACATATATTCTTAACCGCTGAATGTAGAGACTTTATATTTGGAGAATGTGTTTTTATAAAGAGGTAACAACATACAAGAAACGATCAAGGGGATGAAAAATCTCAATTTTCCTATTCTTTTTATAAAAACTGACCTTTATTTTCGAAGAAAATGATTTGAGTTTGTTTGACAATGTAGTGCTGGCCTCTGGTGTCAGAGTAAGTCAGGCCACCCAAGGGTCTCTGACATGGCTTAACAACTGCTATTAATAATTAACAGCTGGGACCAATAGATTAACATATTCTTTAGTTATTAAATATAATACTTACATCTTCAGGAACGTGAACATATCTTATATTTCTACCTTGAATAAATAGTTGATCAAATGAGAACTCATTCCCTTGGGTGTCACAGAAAACTGCATTTGTGAATGCTATATTCATGTATCTGCAACAATAATAATCCCATTATCATAACCATTTTTAAACCAAGGTTGAGTTTGTTTCTTCATTTCTATTTTATTACTAGCAATTTTTTCACAATTTGTAGAAATGACATCAACATTTATCAAATGCTCAATTGCATGTAAGTAAGAATGTTAACTGAGAAGTATGTTCAGGACACAAAACGAAACTTACCCATCCACTGAGGTTGCATGGCCACATACATAAGAGTCATTGCGAAGGTCCACAGTGATGTTTTTCCCTTGTAAAGCTTTCACTAAGCATAGCAATGTGTTGTGGTAAAAAAACTTTTCCCTAGATGTACCAACAAACATTTTATAATTATTACTTCCCTGAAATAAAACAACTTGGTGTAAAGCCCAATAGGATGCGAATAATAGGGTGTTGGTAAAAAATAAACAGATGTTTTTTCGTAATTAGATTAATCCCAGATGGTATTAAAGTTAGGTAAGGTCAACCAAATAGAAGCTATGGCCATGATGAGATATTCATAACCAATGAGAAGAATAGCAAAACACATACCTATCTTTTCACTTACTTTCTAGTATAGGGCTAACTATTCATAATAAAGACAAATCTAGTTCTCTTTTATGACGACAAGTCTGGCATCTGGCTTTGATTTCAAATCTAATTCAGCTTTAGTGAGTTTCCACTCCTCATTTTCCTTTAAAGCCCAGATGTGGTATATCCCTCTATCTTTCGGTCCAGACACCGGTATTGAGAACCTGGCCTTTTCTTCATTTGAATAATTGTTTTCAGGGTCAGTAATTTTAAAACGTTTATCTTTGATAGGTTCTCCCAGGTAATGTACAGCACCTGCATGCGTTCTTAGGCGTTTTAGAGCTACTTTGTAGTAATCACAATTTCTATATCTGTCTACTAAACGATTTTGTAAATAGTAACCAGTCGAACTAACTATGAAGCCGCCCCATGCAGCGATTTTTACGAGAGTCCAATTAGAAACTGTCATTATACTTACAGATGAGTTTTTACGTTACTATTAATAATAAATATCTATGATGATGCTACTTTTTATTAGAACCAAATGAACTAAAAATGAACGAGCCTACCATAACCTCTTAAAATAAAAAAAATAAACTTAGAAAAAAGATACCAATAGAAAGGCCGCCGTTATTCATACAACATATTTTTTTATACCCTTTTTTTATTATTATTATTTTTTCTTTATATACAGTCTGTGTGTTAGCTCGTGAATAGACAGCTGAGTATCGAGCATTCAAATAAAAACTACTTTTATATGAATAATCTGTGGATCACAAAACAAACCATATCTATAATCTGTGTGGGAGGAGACGATAATACACGACCAAAATAATGTACGACCTGCAGCCCGATTACATGGCTTCAATCGAATTCTCAGTATCGCAACCATTAATGCCTTGCGATAGAGTCGAAATTGCTATGAAAAAAGTGATAATCCTATTGTAGCCAAGTTCTGTAATTGGGCCACAGTATTGTACAGCCAATATTACACGGCCAGATATTACGTGTACATGGATTCGTAATATTTGGACGGCTAATACTGGCCGTGTATTATTGCCCGTACAAAATCGGTCCGGGTTGATAATGCACGGCCAGTATTACGCGACCAATATTACGTGTACAACTGGATACGTAATATCAGCCCGTGCCGATTTTGTACGACCAATATTACACGGCCAATAATATGAAGCCATAGACAAGCTAGAATCACTCCTTGATGCCTCGTTTGTGTAGGCGAGTGTAAAGATGAAAAAAACTGTCACAGAACCGAATCGGCCAACCCCGACTCCACGTGGTCTTGTCTGCCCTACACTAGAGTGTTTTTAAAAAGCCGGAGGCGCGGAGGGAGGGCAGCCCCCGTCCGCTGTGACAAAGTGCAGGTACCAGGGTGAGCTGGAGCGGCGGAGGCTGGTCGCCGAAGGCGACCAAAAAGCATAATCTGTGGTTAAAGGAAACCGGAACGTGCAAACGAGGCTTTGACCATGTAATTTCTATATTTTAATCTGTGATGTACACGTAATATTGGCTGTACATTATCACCCGTACAAAAAGTGTACGGCCCGTATTACACAGCCAATAATGCACACCCTGTTATTACATGTACATATTTTGGCTTCGTAATCCTGGCTGCGTATTATCGCCTGTACAAATTCAGCACGGGGTGATATTACACGGCCAATATTACGCAATCAAATAATGTACACCCTGATATTACGACGCCAATCCACGTAATATTGGTCGCGTATTATTGGCTGTACATTATTTGGTCGCGTAATACTGGCCGTGTAATATAGGGACTCATCTGTGTCACAATCACAAAGTACCAAACCCCAAACCAAACACTTCGAAATTATATTTACCATTGTCTCATGGTTTAATTAATGTAACTACGCCTCGTCTGTTTTCTTGAATCATGCAATGTCTATACCTACCAGCGATCAGCCAAGCCAACGTAAAGAAAATTATCTTTCGTTGTTTGTTGGGATATTATCGCTCCTTTTCTCAACTTCAGTTTTCACTAATATTCTGTGTGATTGATTGATTTTCAGATTTTCTGAGATGTTCATTGATGCCTCCAAGATCATAGATATCCTAGAAAGTGAACTGCATCACACACTGCACAACACCCCTTGAAATTTCTCCACAGAACGCACTACCACTCTATCTCTAGGTCTGGAATCATATGTTGCTGAAGGAGAAGAATAAGTACCTACTATCCGAAGAAAGAAGACATGACTGTCACGACATAGAATAAAATTACGACTGCAAGCACTCTTAGATCTTATGGCTAAAAGACTTATGGAATCATTTAATCATAATTTTTATGCAGGTGCGTGACTTGTGTTGTGTTGCATAGTAAGTGGGGATTCTTTGGCGCATCTAGTCACTGTTTCTTAGCAACAAACCACGTTAAGGTGAGAAGTATTTATAGCAAGCCTTGTACCTCTGTGGCCGTATTACATAACTTGGCTTCAATCGAATTCTCAATATCACAACCACTAATGCCTTGCGATAGAGTCGATTTTGCTATGAAAAAAGTGATAATCTGATTGTAGCCAAGTTCTGTAATTGGGCCACAGATCAACTCACTGAAAGTTTGAGTGGAAACAGTATGACAAAATGACAAGACTTTGTCTACTGCTTGCTGTCGTCTGATTTCTTTTAAGTTTATGAAGGAGACAAGTGCAAACATAAAAACGGAATTGGCTGCATTTGAGTCAGAGATCACTGAACGAACTACAACTGATTGCAGAAATGCCATGGCCACACACAGCCTAATGCCAACCGTGTATGGAAAAATGCACTCATTCAGGGACTTCAGCTGCTGTATGTGATCTGTGCAAATATCGTTTGATTGGAATGAATAATTTTGAAGCAGTGCAAGAAGACTTATATAAACACAGAAGATTTATATAATCATAGACGATAAAAACTCGTTTATAATGATAAACGAGTTGTTAATTTTTATTACAACTCGTTCATTAACTACTTCATTGATATGTTCATTAACTGAAGTAGACTGATAGTATAATAAATCGATTTTTAAACAATTTCATATGGGATTCCCGCTCAAACTTCGTCCCAAAGATCTCTACACAGGCACAGAATAAATAATAGTTCTGTAAACGAAATAAATCATACGCAAAAACGTTAACTTTTGCTACTTTAAAGTACAATATTAAACTCTATCTCCATGACAAAAGGTTCTTTATCTACATACAAAAATTGTGTAAGTTTGTGCTGTAAAGTTATCTACACAGCCTCTTATATTGTACCTACACAGCACACAAAGAAACAAATCTCACGCAAAAACTTTATCTTTTGCTGCTATAGAGTACAATATTAAACTCTATCTACATGGTAGAAGGTTCACTAACTACATACAAAAAAATGTGTAAGCTTGTGCTGTAAGAATAATGTCAACAAACCATTATAAACGTCAAAAATGATACACACATAGATAAAATATACAACAGATGCAAATTAGAAACTCACACTTATGCATTAATCACTTGCAACCACAGATTCAATAAGTGAGTTATCACTAACGTAGATAACAAACTTACCTGATATTTAAAGATAGATACTATTACTTATTTAATTTCTATGTTTTCGCCCTAATAATACAATAGAATGTTAATATTTCAAACCCTGTTCTTCTAAAGTGTGATTATTTTGCCGTAAAATAAATAGGTTTGGGAATGACGCTTGGAGGGACGCTGAATACACACGATCCTACATGGTAACTAAATATCTCTATTCTGTTGAAAATGATAAGTGCAAAGCATAGTTAAAAAAACCTACAAATTACAGTATTCTACCTGTCAAACCGATAAAGTCGTAAAAAATATGACGTAATAATAGTGTCTTCGCAATAGAAATGCTATGAGTAGAGGTGAGGTGTATCTAACGTCACAGGTAGAAGTCACTGATATTTAAGTCACAGACCGTCACAGTGACAAAAGAATAAAGATCACAAAGATCAACCATATAGTAGGAACCAATCTTAATGGCGGCTGTGAACCGCGGCCCGCGCTGCGAGTGTGACTTCGCGCTGGTACAGTAAGGTTCGCAATTATTAGTATTTTTTTTACTTTCTACTTGTAGAACATGCTAACAATAAGAAACAATTTATTACACCAGAATTATGGAACAAATATACAAGAATTTATTACAAAAATAGGCAAAACGGGTGGTCTTATCGCCAAAAGCGATCTTTTCCAGACAACCATTGGATGGACAGAAATTACGAATTAAAAAAGGACGGTGGTGCAAAACAATACAATAAATCATGCAAAATAAAAATGAATATACCTACCATACATATTTAATAAACTATATAAACCATACTTACTTGCATGTCACATGCAAAAAATGTAATGGTTGAAAAAATATATGTGTTAAGTACATACAAATAATGGAATTATATATTTTTTATACCTATAGCTATATTTCTAGTAGCTAAATTAGCGTCGACACTTAACGCTTCTTAATAAATTTAACCTATTCATTATTTTTTAACCAATCATGAAATTATGTTAACATACGTCAACACAATAATATTAGTATCGGATAAATATGCTGATATCGTGTTGGTGAATTGTATTGGTTGGTAACAAACAACTAAAATAACTAACTAGGGGTGCATTCCGAACGCGCAAATTTCGATAAAATCGATATTATCGCGCTAAAACGCGTACCGAGTCATCGTGAGCGCAACAACAATATCCCTTGTGACGTTACGGATTACGTCATTACATCCACCATTTTGCGATTACACCGACCATGCCACAAACCGATATCACCGTGAGCGCTACTGTCAAAGTGACAGTCTGACAGTTGTTTGCAAAGAAAACTGTTGTTTGAATTCAGTTGTGTGTGATTTTCATATATTTTTCCAAATACTGCCGTGAGCGCGATATCTGAATCGGAACGCAAATTAGCACTGTGATCGCTCACAGTGATATTATCGTGAATCGGTATGCACCCTTGGCTGTGTTCACTTACACGCTCGAATCATCCGTGCGATTATCGCTCGATCATCCGGAGATAGTGAACGACTTTGGACGTCCACATACAACTGACAACTGTCAAGTGTCAGTTTCATACTATTCCTCCCCTCCACTACTATTTTTCGGATGACCTAGGCGAACGCCCGGACGACGCCGTGAATGATTTCGAGTGTACGCGCGGGTGATCCATGCGTCCTCGAGCGTAGTAAGTGAACGCACCCCTGTAGTGATAGATTTCATCGATATCTTCGTTTTGGATGACAGCGATGTACGTTTTAAAAACGCACATCGCATATATATGTATATTAATATATATATTTTGAGGGTTTATGAGGGTTTATTGAATGCTCGCATCCGTAGGATTTAGCTCTACACGTACACTCGAAATTGAAGTACTCTCGATGTCCTACACGTGACCCTCGGATGGTGCCAAAAGAGCAACCGAATCACCTGGTGGTAGACTTCGGTCGCCGGCTTTTTATTTTACCATCCCCTAGTCAAAGCCTTGGTGCCAAACGACATTTGTGCTGGAAGGGTGGACCATGATCGGAATCATGATGTTTCTGCGTCGGAGGCCTTGCTTCGGCGGGTAGCAGGATCCAAACCACGGTGTTTTCTGCTGGCCGACCGCAAGTTGTAGTGGGCCCAAGTAGTAGTTTAGCCAGCTACGAAAGGCTGCCCCGCCGCTTGTGAAAAATCCTGAAATGATTCATTGGACCGGGAACTGATGAATTATTTCAGGGGGGTTCGGGCGGGCAGTCTCCGCGCAAGTTCTCCAAAGTCGTTATGCCTTGACTTCCGTGGGTTAGCCATTCCGACATCTCCTATGCTATTACTTATCCAACCGATTCACACTAATCATGAAAAAAGTCCAAAGAAGAAATAAGTTAAAAATAAGTTTTAAAGTAATCTTGCGAATATTCGTGGGATTCACTCCAATCTCCAACCGGTCCACTATCATCTGGAGACCAATAAGCCCCACTTGTTCTTCTTGTCGGAGACGCAGATAGGATGTCCAGCTGATACGGCATACTTGGATTACCCAGGCTTTGTCTTGGAGCACTTTTTTATCCCAAACGCTAGCGTTTGTGTTTACGCCCGTGATAACATATGGTGTCTGCGTCTCCGAAATCTTGAGCACCCTAACTTCTCGATGATTTGGGTGCTGTTAGACACTGGTATAGAGAAAATTCTTTATGCCTTTGTGTACCGTTCTCACAGCGGAGATCGGGGGACGACTTTATTGGTAGACTGTCTCTGTGAGGCGGCTGGTGTGGCCCAACAGCGTTACCCGTCTGCTCAATTGGTGTTTTTGGTGGATTTTAACGCCCACTATAAACCCACTTGTCCCATACCAGAAAACCGACTACGCTTATAGAGAAACGCGAAAACTTGCTCTAGCGTTAAATCATGAGCCGACACGGGTACTTGACCGTGACGGTGACACTGCCAACTGTCTTGACCTGCTGATGTCGACTGAAGCAGACCAAAACTCCGTGTCAGTATCCCCACCTCTTGGTAGTCACTGATCACTGTCTGGTTAAGTCTGTCTCTGTGTATTCCCCCCCTGATCGTAGCCGTATAGGTATTAGACGCGTATGGAGATACAATTCAGCAGATTGGGACGAGATGGGACAATTCCTTGCATCATACCCTTGGCGGCAAACATGTTTCACTTCCCAGGACCCGTCGACTTGCGCGTCTGCTGTTACCGAGGTAATATGTCAGGCAATGGAATATTACATTCCATTCTGTGATAAGCCTCTTCTCAGCAAAGCTCAGTCTTGGTTGTGATCCGACTGTGATCGTGCTGTGGCATAAGGCATATCAGGACTGGGCTGATGCTCGAAAGCACAAACACTCTGATATTCGGGTTAAGAAACAAAAATTCAATTTTGCAAGAAGACTCTTAGGAAGGCTCATTTTGAGCACATAGGTCAAATAGGGGCCAAACTGGCTTCATACCCTGCGGGTAGCAAAGATTTTTGGTCCCTGGCCAAGTCGGTCGAAGTGAACTTCTGCCGCCCCTCACTGCCACCACTTCTGAAACCTGATGGATCACTAGCTCACACTGCTGGAGAGAAAGTGAGTTTATTTGCATTTCATTTTGCAGAATCTTCGCATCTAGACGCTACCGGCAAGAAACCTTTCTGCCTTCCTCATTGCGGGGTTTCTATGCCCGATATACGCATTCGCCAGAAGGAGGCTCTCAGAACGCTTCGAGCCCTAGATGTGAACAAGGCCAGTGGTCCCGATGGCATCCCAGCGATTGTATTGAAAAACTGTGCGCCTGAATTGTCTCCCATCTTAACGCGTTTGAACCGCCTCTCTCTTCACTCAGGTAAAGTTCCGAAGAGCTGGAAGCTCGCCAATGTACAACCAGTACCTAAAAAGGGTAGTCGTGCTGATCCGGCCAATTATCGCCCCATCTCGATAACCTCATTACTCTGTAAGTGTATGGAGCGTGTCATAAATGTTAGGCTATTGGCATACCTTGAGGACAATGATCTCCTCAGTGACCGGCAATACGGATTTCACCGAAACCGGTCTACTGGGGATCTTCTTGCGTATGCCACTCACGTATTGAGCGAAGCCATCGAGATGCATGGTGAAGCGCTTGCCGTCTCCCTTGATATATCTAAGGCTTTTGGTCGCGTCTGGTACGATGGCCTTTTAAACAAGCTTCCCTCATATGGATTACGTGTTGGCTTTTGCAATTGGATAGCTGATTTTTTGAGGGAACGATCTATTCGAGTAGTCCTAGAGGGTTGCTCGTCTGATCAAATGGCCATCAATTCTGGTATACCTCAAGGATCGGTTCTTTAGGCTACACTGTTTTTACTGCACATTAATGACCCTTTGAAGCCCGGTACCTTTGGGTATGCAGATGACAGTACTGTGGTTGAGAGATACAGTTCTAATGCTCATGCCAGCTGCGACGCTGTCCAGCTTCAGAGAGAGGTTATGCTGGACCGTTTCAATTTAGCCTTAGAAGCCGTGTCTGATCGGGGCGATGCTAACCTGGTTAAGTTTAATGCTAATAAAACGCAGGCATGTTTGTTCTCTGCTAAAAAGAGTCCTCTTAACCGATCTCAGTCTTTCCGTAGTGTAACAATACCATTAGGCGACCATCTGGAGCTTTTGGGTGTCGAACTCACATCGAACCTGAATTTTGGGTCTTACATTGAATCCAAAGCCAAAGTAGCTGCAAACAAACTTGGTATTTTGTCTAAGGTTAGGCAGTACTTCGTACTGGGACAGCTTTAGAATCTTTACCAAGCACAGGTCCGATTTTGTATGGAGTACTGCTGCCACCTCTGGGATGGTTCTGCCAAGTATCAACTCGAGGCTTTGGATTCAATTGCAGCGCCTACGTTTGCAGCGTTTTTTTTTCGCAACTATAAAATGTAACAAAATGGGAGCATATTTTTTTTTTTTAGTTCATGTCTTTATGTCCATATTCAATTTAATGTGACGTCACATAGCCTAAAACCAGCGGACGATGAACAAGCTTCCAACGATACCTCATTTGTCAAATTATGATAAGTTGTTTAGAATTATGACGGGTTACATACCCACATACATACCGGTTTAAATCATAGCTCTCCTTTTTGTTTCGCTATAGTCGAGTAAAAATAAAATAATATACCGAAGAAGCTACAACCGCTTCAATTTGGTGGTGACGTATATATTAGTAAATAATAAAAATATAAATAATATGGGGCGCTCATATTAATACAGAACGTGTTTATTTAACGTTTTTTATTTATTTGCTGCCGTAAAAACGGTTATACATACAAACGTCAAACTTGGTGTGATTAAAGAGAAACCTCTGACTTTAGCCAGGCGTTTGGCCGGTTGTAATTTTCGATTTTCATTTGGGCATAATTTAGATATACCAGTTTTTGCAATTTACTCATTTTACTAGTACTAGTCTTGAGCAATCTCAATCGCGATGGATTTATCTTCTTGTGGAGGCTGAAAAGTAAAAAATAAAAATGGAGAAACAAATTTTATCAAATCTTGTGTTATGATTACATAGGTACATACATATTACATACAATACAATACATGACAATAAATGATTGTACTATTTATGTTTTATGAACGTATGTATGGGTCAGATAGACGACGAACGTATGCACGGAGATCATTGTCATCAAGTCATCATTATGAACAATTTGGAACAACTTTTACTATGAGATCAATCCCAGAAATTGCAAAAAAATTAAGCTGTTTCATACATTTCAACGAACACGAATGGCATTTTTTATGGATCAGCTGCGTATATATGTTTAATAGTTCGAATGCGTTGTCTTTCGAAAGCGAAGGGAATCAAAATGTTTTGAGCATAGCATTCCAAGCCGGTTGCCAATGTTTTCGTCCAGTGAGTAAAATCCATTTATTCGTATTCCTGTTTTATTTGGAAAGCTGGCAATAAATAACAAACTGCATAAAATAAGGTACACCTAGGTCTTCTTATGGCGGAATAACTTGACGGAGCATTGCTCATTTACCATCGCAACTAAATTTCTTGAGCACTGATATCCCTAACTCGATGGAAACCCAAATAATTTATGGAGACACATTAAAATATGGCACTTACATGGTAAGCTAGGACTATCTTTTCTAGTCGGGTAATACGAGAAAATTAACTGCAAAATTCGCTTTTAATTTAGTTAAGGTCTGATAATAACATGTGAAAATAACGAATTACAATAGATACGAACGTTTTCTATCGCAAATAATTCGTCAAACTTAAGAAAACATGCTCACTTACCGATAAAACTTTATGGCTTCATTTTTCTGTTCAGCTCCTCGATTCAGAACCCTCGATAACTCAGTTGTCGATTTATATGGTATTATTTTCTATGTGGATTCGGTTTGAAATCGTTCAATTCAATAAATTTTTCAGGTCGGTTTGTACAACATAATAAACAAAAACGCCGCATAATGTAGCTAGTATGAATTATATGTTAAACTGGGTAATACACACAATTATGAAATAAGCGTTACAAAATCAGTTTTAAAAATAATTTACCATCAACTTACCGCCAGCTGACATTAGTTTGTTTATTTATGTATAGATAAAATAAGTATTCGATGAGTCGTCATAGATTGAAATGAAATGAAATTAGGTGAAACGTGTTTCGAAGTAGCGTAGTGAACCCGTTTATACTGGGAGCTTGTATTCAGTATTCACTGGCTCCCAGTAGAAACAGGCGTATACACGAAAGAGATTAAAAATATGCATATTCGTCTCGCTCAATCTTACTGTTTTTACGGTATGTGTGTCCTTTTCTATTTTTTATTGCTATTCAATGAGAAGTCTATATTACAGTACATTCTCGTGGCTACGGCAACAAAGTAAAATCTTTGTCACATAAAAATCCTGCGTCCATGTTTATCAATTTTATGTCAATATTCCTACTTCCTGAGTTCGAGCTGTTGGCAGAATATCGTCAATCAACAATAAAAAGACACTTACTAAAAAGAAGAAGAGTTCGAGCTGATGAGATAGCGTTGCGAGCAGTTTCGAAATGTACAGTTTTAACAAGCCTTTCGCTTTTAACATTTTCAACACTTTTGCCATTTTTGCAACTTTTGACACAACCGATCTTTTACAAACCGAATGAAAAACGACCCTACATTAAGACAGAATAAAGTCGTTTTTCCTATGTCAACATGTCATCTGAACGTGTAAAACGAACAAATTCCAAGGCGAACGCCAATATGATCTTATTTAGTATTTCTAAAAGATATTTTTGCTATTTGCTACAAAATGATCAAAAATAATAGTTAAAAACGCTAAATATGTTTCAATCACCGTTTGTCTTGAATATGTCAGTTAAATTTGATATATGTATAGAGAATTAATGATGAAATAGAGTCGTTATTCGTTCAATTTGGGATAAGTGACAAAAATAGTTTTGGTTTAAACTGCCCAAAACGCCACTGCTTCATCTCGAACGCAGGTCTATTTAATTGGCTGTGTTCACTTACACGCTCGAATCATCCGTGCGATTATCGCTCGATAATCCGGAGATAGTGAACGACTTTGGACGTCCACATACAACTGACAACTGTCAAGTGTCAGTTTCATACTATTCCTCCCCTCCACGACTATTTTTCGGATGACCCAGGCAAACGTCCGGACGACGCCGTCAACGATTTCGAGTGTACGCGCGGGTGATCCGTGCGACCTCGAATGTTTATGTGAATGAGCCCATTATATTATTTAGGGAGGGACATTAGGAAAAAACATCGATGTATTTTTTGATTTATGTATTAACAATGTTATCACAATGTATGGAAAAATAAATCGATGTTTCTAATACAAATATATTTTTATTTTAACCATACATTTTGACTATAAGTTGTAAGAAACAATTGACCCTTGGTAAATTAAAAAACAAATTTGTTACCTGTCTCTTTGTTTTCAATTTGCGAAACAATAGAGGGAATTAATTGCAGCAATTTTGACACCACTTTATTTAGCACAAACAACAAAAAAAGGGAGTTAGCAAAACCGAACATGTATCTGCAATCAGTAGGACTCCTATTACCTACCTTGTTTCGATCAGATTTTCATTATCACTATCACTTAATGCGGTGCATTAGAGTCAATACTGCTATGAAAATCTGTTTGCAACAAGTCAATATTATTGGCTTCAGCAGCGCGATTCCGTATCTTAGTTTCAATCAGATTTTCATTATCACTATCACTAATGCGTTGCTATTGAGTTGAAATTTCTACGAAGAAAGTGACAATCTGATTGATACCAAGATACAGAATCGCACTGCAGGAAATGCCTTGCGATAGAGTCGAAATTGCTGTGAAAATAGTGATAATCCAATTGTAAACAAGTTCTGTAATAGGGCCACAGTTGTGCAAATTACAAACACATACAGATACAGTAAATGAAGATAGATTATAGCAATACAGTAGTGATTTTATCTGTCTTGGTTTCAAACCGATTTTTAATATCACTTACACCATTTTTTCGCGTCAACGCAATCAAACTGTGAGAAACACCAACAATATGGTTGCTTGCGGACGCCATATTGACCACAGACTAGGGATCGATAGCCTAGTCTGTGGTGTGTCACTATCAATCAAGGAAGTTATATGTATTTGCGTACAACAGCAGTGCGATTACGTAATGTTGATCATGACGGTTTCGAGCCGTCAAATTCATTAGTGCCTTGCAATAGAGTCGATTTTGCTATGAAAAAAGTGACAATTTGATTGAAGCCAAGTTCTGTGGTCGGGCCCCTGGAACGGTACCTCTCATATAAAAAGTGATCTTACCGAAAACGTAATTTAAAAAGAAAATGCGAGAAAAGGAAGTATACGTTGGATCGGAAGTCTCTTTCTCTCTCGTACAAAGTTTCAGTTTTCATACAGACTAAAATAAACTTGCGAAATAATCATCACAAAGACAACTGTACCAAAGAGGTCACCTATTTAATATATTTACACAGTACATCCTCTTTGGTGTCTGATGAGATTTTATATACTATTCTGGAAATTAAAGAAGTTCTTGTCCTGTTTGTCTTACGAAATATTTGCTGTCATCTGAGATTGGCATTATTTTTTTATTTTTAAATCGTTTTTAAGGTCAAATATTCGATACCCCACTTTATCTTTGAAGATATCGTTCCAGTTGTACGTAAGTACATATAACTTCCTTGGTCAGACTACTGTCTGCAATTTTCTAATATAGGGAGGAGGTATCCGGGCGAGTGAATGCATCGGATGAAAAAACATCTATACATCGAGTGTTTCCTCTAGGTCGATGTACATCGTTATCCCTATTATTTTATGTTAGGTTAAGTTGGTCAAAGAGAATATAATCACATGTTGGTTGTTTTTCTGTAGTGAGGTGGAACTGGTGTGGTCTGTTTCTTGAAGCCTGAAGCAGCACAAAAACATGAGTTCTGCCAGAGGAAGTTCAAATAGAAAACGGCCACAGAAATATCAAAATCGGACAGTTTTTAAAAATGATCTTCATGACACGAGTCATCAAACAAAATTTTTAAATTCCCTTTCAATAAATGGTGTTTGTAAACGTTGTAAGGATATATTACAATGGAAAATCAAGTACAAGAAATATAAGCCACTAACGGCGCCCCGCAAGTGCACTGGGTGTGAGCAAAAGGCTATAAAACATGCTTACCACATGTTATGTAGTAAATGTGCCAAAGAGAAAAGTGTTTGCCCAAAGTGCTGTAAATCAGCTGAGGTTGGTGTACTGTATTATTGCCCTTCTAACATTAAATTTATGCTACTAATAATTTTAATGTAGTTTGTAAGAAACTCACATTGAAGTTTCTATTATCTTTTACAGTAAAAACAAACCAGTTTAGAAAAATAAGTATTAGTTTGGGGACTACTGTACAAGCTTGGCCTTTGTTTTATTTTTGTTACTTTTTTCTATTAAGTTTAAGAAAAAAGAAGAAACGATTAGTAAAACAAACATGTTAGCGGCTTACGGGTGGCTTAAGGGTCACTCGCACCGCACCTTAACCTACTGTCACAGTATAGTATCTATCTAAATTACAATATTCATGCTTACAAAAAAATAAAAAATGAAGCATATTTTGTAAAAAAAAAAAGTGTTTTTTCATTAACTCGCTACGCTTCGCACCCGCCTTCGCCTTCTAACCTATTACTGCCAAGTTGGATCGCCACTGGACACACACAGGTTTCAAGGCAAAAAAAAGAAAGTAAATATTTTAAATATTCACTTCTCGAAAGCCTTTTACATTCTACAGTTAAAAATTAATCTGAAGACTTATATTAGAATAAGGTTGC
Source organism: Alsophila aescularia (assembly GCA_946251855.1). Lineage (NCBI taxonomy): Eukaryota > Metazoa > Arthropoda > Insecta > Lepidoptera > Geometridae > Alsophila > Alsophila aescularia. The sequence goes on from OX276379.1 coordinate 43,093,130, forward strand.
TGTAAAAAAAAACAGCCCCTAACTCAAGTAGGAAAAAAATTGCTAAAATATATATTAAAAAAAAAACATATCTCATAAGGGGGGAGATCTAGAAACCCCCCTAAAACCCCTAAAATCGTGAGCCAAGCTTGTACACTTGAGCCTTAGTTTGGCTCAGCTAATTTTTCGTTTACATGTTACATTACATACAATAATTAACTTACGTACTTTTATACAGTACAGAAGTAACTGCGGTGGTATATTTTCATTCATTTGTGCAACTTTTTAATCACTTTCAGGAAGAACAACTAGTAGATGACACACAAGACAAAACTCAAAGTTCTGAAATGGATTTGCAATCACTGTTAAAAGCTTTACCAGAAAGGAAACGTCGTACAATACTAAGGTAAACAATAATAAGTTAAATCGGAAGCAGCTAGCAATTATATTGATGTCTGATGTAATTTAAATTCATTGCAACTCTCACTACAACGCAATAAAGTGCAATTTAACTCGCACAGCGATGCAATCTTACAATTATATTTACCTAGAAGGCGCTCACCCATTGCGTGCAGGCTAGAATGTACCGTATCACAACGCGCGAGAGCTTCCATTGCTCTAACCGTTTCAGAATCGCTCTGTCACTTTTTCGCTCGGCAGGGTTGTATCAAGATATAACTAGGTACTTGTACTAGTAATTATTCTGTGATATGATATGACTTAGATATTGTAACAGAATAAACAATTATGTAATAATGTATTATTTTTTACTTATTGAATTTTTATTTTTATTAATTAAATGTTGATAGTTCTATTAACTACATAATAATGACATTCTTATCAGAATAGACCTAGTACCTCATTATTTGATTATAACTTAATATTCTCTTTGATGAATAAAAGGTGACTGTCTGAATTCCATGCTTAATAACGAATGAAAAAGAAATGGCTACCTACGTAATAAAATGACAGTATGTAGGTATTTTACGAGACTTGTCAGACCGAATGCAATGCAATACATTCTAGGTTTCTTCTTGGTACTCATAATTAAGAAAAGAATAAAATTTGACAAAACTTTACGTAAGTAGGTACTTTATCGTAAGCATACGGCGCGCGACTCGTCGAGCGCATGCTTGTCACTCTACCAGGGCGGTCGCACTCCGCAACAAGTACAAATAAATTCAAGGACCCAATATTCGGGTCCGTTCAGTCGAGTGTCAAGCATGCGCTCGATGAGTCGCGCGCCTTGTACTTAGCGATAGAGCACCTACTTACGTAAAGTTATTGACAAACTTTATTCGTGTTTTAATTATGAGTACCAAGAAGAAAGCTAGTAAGTACTGCATAGCATTCGGCTGTTTGAATAGTGATAGAAATGACGAATTGTCATTCTTTACGCTTCCAAAGGATATTGACAGGTAATAAATTGTAATACCTATAATAATGGGTCTTAGTTATGTAGTTAGATATTGATATTTTTTTATTACGTAGGTTCCTATAGTTTTTTGTTATTTCATTTGTGTTCCATACCGAAGCTACGCATATTTAAGGTTTTTCCGCGCAGAAATAAAGTCGTTTATTAAATCGATCAACGTAATTTTATAATTGATTATAGTAGGTATTATTGATCGGAAAATGAATTACTGTGCTGACTTAGTAAGTAGCCTACATACTTTTAATACCTTTTATTACATAGGTAGCAATTTATTTTTCACTCATTAAAAAGCATGGAATTCAGACAGGCACCTTTATTCATCAAAGTGCAATACCTATAGGATATAATCATAATCAACCAACGACACGTATGTAGGTATCTCACTAAAGTTATCGGCGTTCTGAAAACGGGATAGGTAATTAGTAAAAATGAGGTAGTCGGTCTATTCTGATAAGAATGTCATTGTATGTAATAGAACTATTTTAATTTATAATAATAAGTAATAACATAATACATTATTACTTATTTATTCTGTTACAATATCTAAGTCATAACATATCACAGAATAATTAGTAGTACAAGTACCTAGTCATATCATAATACAACCCTACCGAGCGAAAAAGGGACAGCGATTCTGAAACAGTTAGAGCAATGGAAGTTCTCGCGCATTGTGATACGGTGCATTCTAGCCTGCACGCGGTGGGCGAGCGCCTTCTAGGTAAATATAATTGAAAGCTCGCAGCGCCATGCGAGTTAAATTGCACTTTATAGCGTTGTAGCGAGAGTCGCTATTTATTTAAATGACTTTACTCAGTTAGCCTTCTGTACTTGTACTATTATTTATTCTGTGACTCTACTGAATTCACCGCAATATTACGGCCGCAAAGTGTGGGTATAATATTTGTACTTGTTGCGGAGTGCGATTGGCCTGCCCATAGTACATGATATCCTAGTTTGGTGCTAGGTAATTGGTGTAAATTGTCCTGAATATAATCGTCATCATCATCATCATGTCAGCCTTTAGAAGTCCATTGCCTTTAGAAGTCCATCGTTGGTCCATTGTGTGGGGGTCTCCCTATACTTTGCTTGCCTGTTCGTGGTCGCCATTCGAGAACCTTTATTCCCCAGCGGTTGTCGGTTCTGCCACCTATATGGCCTGCCCATTGCCAATTCAAGTTGCAAACTCTGAGAGCTATGTCGGTAACCTTAGTTCTTTTACGGATTTCCTAGTTTCGGATTTTATCACTTAGTGAAACACCGAGCATAGCTCTCTCCATCGCACTCTGAGCAACTTTAGAGCTTGTGTATGAAAGAGACCAATAGTTAGCGACCACGTCTCAGTGCCGTATGTCATCACTGGCAACACGCATTGATTATAAACTTTTGCCTTGAAGCTCCGCTGTGTCTGTGACAAGAAGATATGGCGTAATTTCCCGAACGCTGCCCATCCTAGTTGGATTCGTCGGTTGACCACTTTTTTGAAGTTGGATTGTCTGACCCAAGTAGACATAGTGATCAACAGCTTTGATAATATTTGAAATGATGTTCGTCTTACCCATGTTCATTTTAAGTCCTACCTGTTTTGACATTCTTGTATATTTTAATTTGTTATTTTTTATTCATTATCATGTCAAGATTATTGTTTTTTATTAAATAACTATTGACTATTGGGAAACAATATTGAGGTCACTGAGCATTGTGCTTAGGTTTTCCAGGCTTTCTGCCATGATTACTATATCATCGCCAAATCGAAGGTGAGTGATGCATTCACCATTGATGTTAATACCATATCTGTTCCAGTTGCCTTGGAAGAAACAAAGACGGCTTTGTCCTACATTGGATCATTTCAGGATAAATTCTATTGGTGACCAGTTTTTTATAAAATGAGGTTCTCAATTTGGTGTGGCTGATTTTCAGGGTTTTTTTTATATGCTTTTGTTTAACTCGGAGTATTAAGATTCAAATCTTGTAAGAAAATGGTTGATTTTCTCTTGACCTAATACGTAGAAATTTTGTAAACAACTGTGAAAATTCAATACATTGCCACTTGTGAACTAATGATGCTGTTAAGTGGCAGTTCATATGGAAACTAGACATTAACGTTCTAATATATCTACTGTGTTAAAGTTTGCTTTAAAAAGTATTCTATCATTTAAATTAAATAAGTTACTCCCCAGTAAATATAACAAAAAAAAGAAGAAGTTTGCTTGCAATTTCTCTAATAAGTTCATTTTTACTATTTTCAGGCACATCAATAAAGAAGATGACCAGCAGGAAATAACACCTGAAATTAAGGCACAAGTTGAAGAAATGTTATCAAAAATGGATAAATTTAGTTTGGATGATGACAGCTCTTTTGATGGAGAATTTAGCGATTCCGATGTTGATAGTAATGAAGAACAGTGCTCTTAATTTTTATTTATTAGTATGATATCCAAAAATTTAAAAGTATACTAAATAAATAGTATCTTCATAAACTTATATTCTTTCACTAGGTGCACCCTGCGGTTTCACCCGCGTTGAAAGATACTAATGAAAAGTATCTATGTGCATAATTTAGATTTCTATTTACAAACTTCCATTTTGGCATCTGTCACTTTGATGTGTGTCGTGTTTAATGCAGTATATAAGCCAATTATTATAACGATATCATCCAAATTCGTTCAGTCGCCTCAAAAGCCAAAATCCTTAGGGGATTTTTGGTTAAATGCTTCAAAAGCATAAAAAAAAGTTTTGTTTTTAAAAGCGTATAGAAACGTTTTTTTCTGCCCCTTTATTCAGGATCAAAGTAGCCTGTGTTAATAATCCAGGATAAAAGCTATCCTGGTACCAAATTTCATCCACATCCGTTCAGCCATTTGAGCGTGAAGGAGCAACAAACACACACACACATACAAACTTTCGCATTTATAATATTAGTGTGTTGTGATGATCTACCTATTACATAATGATGTGTATTGTTATGTTGCGTTGATATAAAAGAAACACCCTGTAACTTTTATAAGATTATATTAATTTTATTCACTAACATACTTTGTTTCAATACAACCTATTGATGTTAGTGTTATAATATTTTATTATTGATATTATTCTAAATCTGCAGGTACTGATTTATTTATATAATTTGAAAGCAGATTTTAAATCAACTTCAAAAATAAGCAATTTTTTATAGAAATATATCAAAAAGTTGTTTTAATTCTTTAATTTGCTACTTCAAGGATCTGTTTCAGTGTATGCTATAGAAGTCCCAAGCTGTAATCCAACATACAATTATATTAAATATACAACTTTCAGTAATTTACATTGCGGTTTACAATAATTTTGTTTGTACCTAAGGAGGTTGCAAAAAGTAGTGAAAAAACGATGTTGAAATGAAACCAATTTTTTTTGTAAGCTTTGCTATATGAAATATAAATAAAAAACGGCTAAAAACTCACTAAATAGAAGATCGGAAATACTCCGACCAGTTTAGGACTATTTCGAAGTCCTTTATCTGGAAGTGCTATGCCGACAAACCGCGACGAGCGCTACGAACTTCAGCATTATGCCGAAAAGAAGCTAAGAGCGCTACTAACGTCAGCACGTCAGTTCTATTTCGTGAGTTTTTAGCCGTTTTTTATTTATTATATTTATATTTTTATGAATTTCACTCCCGTTAGTTTTCAAAATTAATTAGATTTGCTATATTCTTCGTCTTCACTCATTTTTGTTTTGAAACAATCGTGCAAGCATGCAATGCAACCCTACAACCGCCATTTCTTACAAGCTTACAACACTATCTTTCCCTTTTTGCTGCACATAAACATAGTGCCATGGTCTGGAATGTTTTCGCGATTTAAACCTTTAAATGGACAGAATAAGGATCACTTATTACAATCATTATTTCGTTAATTCATTATATTTTCTAATAATTATAATTTATATTAAAAATCACCTGTATAATATAATGCAATTAGTCCTAACCATTCGAGCAACGCTCATTAACGTAATATGCGCCGTGCTAGACGGATTACTATAATTTTAAAATAATTAAAGTTATATTTTGGCAGTTAAAATTTTACTGTAGTCAAAAATAATTTACAGCATAACATTTACATAATTACATTGAAATAGAACAATTTTACCTACCCTATCTGTTAGTTGAGGCGGTTAGCGTAAGAGTGGTGTATCATTCTGAGACAATTGATTTCTATTGTCTCAAAATGATAAACCACACTTGCGCTGACCGGCTTTACACAATTAAGAAAATTAAAAGAGAAAACGTGGTTGGGGAACTGTTTTAAGTAGTAGTTAGCTAGGTAGTTTTATTTTGTAGTAGTTGTTAGGCACTTGCCCGAGTAAAAATAGAGAAAATATTGTGTACCTAACTAAACTACCTACTGACATTAATTTATTTTTATGTTTGATTATTAGGTGGGTGCTATTTATGCTGTTGAGTTAATAGTTATGCGTTATTAATTACGTATTCTAAATTAGTGTCTTGAATATAGATATTAACTTACTAATCAAGACAATTAACAAAAGCAAATTATACTGCAAATATAAAAATATACTCTCAACTTCTCTCATTAAATAAATTTAAGATTGTACATAGGTCACACTAAAAATTACCGAAAAAAATACTATGAATGGTCAAAATTGAATGTAATGTATTGTTACTCTTTTTTTTATTGTTTGGACAGTCAGGGCCCTATTTCTTAAAGCGACAAATCATAATAAACCTACAAATGTCAGTCGAATACGCCAAACCTGCGTTTCATATAACAAAAATGTACAACATTTCGATAGTTTGACTGACAATTGTCGGTTTGATTGACATTTGTCAGTGTACTATAGTTTAATGAAATAGGGCCCTGATGAAACAAACTGCAAACTACAGCCAAAGTGTTCCTATTTCAAATGTTGCAATTAGACAGCTTAATCCGCTGTTTAATTAACTGCCTAACCTTTTTATTGAATAGTGCCATTCAACTAACGGCCTGAATGATATTCAGCCATTCAATCAAGAAGCTAAGCAAATGATTTAGATCTATCACGTTTAACAACTTACTAGCTATTCATTTAAATTTATTTCCACTTTCTGCCGCCTGGCTCTGATCCCATACACTGCCACAGACTAGGTTATCGCTACCTAGTCTGTGGTCAATATGACGTCCGCAAGCAACAATATTGTTGGTGTTTCTTTATGTTTGATTGCGTTGACGGAAAAAATATAGTACAATGGAAGAGTGTTGTGCCAAAAATAATGTGAATTTACCTGTGACACGTCTGTTTGCAAACTACTATGCTTAATACAATTGCGCCTAAAAAACTAGGTAGGTTGAACATGAAAAATGTTTATAATCTTGTGTCTGTTTGCATACAATTGCGTATTTTTTTGTCATATGGTCATTCTATTGTATGAATATTATTGTATGTTGGGGGAGGCCTATGTTCAGCAGTGGACTTCTAAAGGCTGACATGATGATGATGATGATGATGATGATGATTGAATGAATTGCCTAAGCAATCAGCCAGCCAGTTCATTAAATGTCATACAGCCGAATATCATTCAGGACGTTAGCCAGTTGCTTGCTGCGACGCGCACGCGCAGTATCGTAGTTTCGGTGAATGGCACTATTCAATCAAAAGCCTAGGCAGTTGTTTAAACGGCGGATTAAGCCTACGACATAGATGTCGATGATCTCTTTGTCCAGTTAGAATACTTGGTTAAGCTACATAAGTTGGAAAGCATTTTATCATATTAGTGCTACTTTTCATGCCGCATGCCGTTACTAAAGAGATCAAAAGATACAATTAGTTATTATAAAGCCAGAAAAGCCACCAATAGCTTGCACAATTGCATACAGGCTATAATACAGTAAAAGCTACAGGCATGCCACTAGTAGTGTGCCATTAAAAGTCATATTTCACTTGCGAATACATTAATGGTTAACTAGCGACCCGCCCCGGCTTCTCACTGGTAGCTAAGGGTTTCTCTGAATATTTCTTTGTACAAAACTTTACATTGACAACCCGCGGCCACCACTTTCGGGGACGGTTACTTATTCCGACTTTATTGAGAAAATTCACCTAAATCGACTAAATTTACACAATGCGAGCTATTATTACTACGTATAGAGAAGACACCACACATCAGTGACTTCTTTTAAAGGAACACAGTAGTGATGTGACATCACTACTGTGTTCCGTTTTGAACGGTACTTCACTCTGGTGCTTGCTAGTTCTTGAGGGTCAAAGTCTTTTTTGCGGCGCTTTCGACCTTTGGTCGTGAGAAAACTACACAGCGTTCTAGCGCTGCGTTTTTAAACTATCTGGTTAGGTGACTAATTATTGTTTCAGCGCTGCAGCGAACTTTAGAAAACACAAAAAATGGAGCATGACTTTTTTACGTAGTAATAATAGCTCGATGCACAAAACACTTATTAATTATACTTTAAAACATTCCTCTTGAATCAAATTACGCCTAAGCGAAAACCGGAACAAAATAGGTTTAGTATTTTCGGAGAAATTTCTGGACAGACAGACCAGACGCGTTCAGTGAATTTCTTTTATAATATGTACATAGTGATGCCATTTTTTGGTATGCAAAGCTGGCAAAAAATATACATTCTTTTCTCTTCACTTTGTAGGCGCCGATCCTCATGTGTGTTATTATTATCTTAATATTTTAGAGAATAAGCAAAAACTAGAATATCATAAGATTATATTTTAGTACAAAGTTTAAACTTGTTATTATAAATATAAATTTTATCATAAATAACATTGAACATAACTATTATTAACCACATATTCCTATATTACATAATTTCAGTTAATAATTAGCATCTTAATTTATACACTTCTACAATAATCTTTACAATAAATTAATAATAAGCTCAAAATACTTCTACATAGCTTTCTCTTGAATATCAAATAATTCCAAGTTGTCGCAACTGAAAACAACAAAATGTAAGCGTTAATGTATATAAAATAACAAAGGAAGCTCATAAATAATATGCATAATAACTTATACTTGTTATGGCCAGTGGCCAGGAGTCCAGGAATATCATAGGGAGGCTAGAGTTTGTGGCTTGACTTCCAGTCAGCATTGACGGCGAGTCGCAGATATTTTGGGCATCAGTGGATTTTGCATTCATACCTAAGAAAATACGTAGTGATTGTTTTCGCGGAAAATAAAAACAAACGCAACCTACCCTAAAAATAAATGTAGGTTATTAACCTAATTTACGTAGGTATATGGATTTGAAGTGACTAACCTTATTCACACGCGCATTCCGTTGAGAATACACGTGTGTACCTCCGACTACCACCGATTGAGTAACTCTTCTCTATATATACGTAAGTTAAGCCGTTAACCATCATACCACCATTATATTTTTAATGCTGTCTCTTCGTCTCAGCTCATAATGTCCTTATCATAAAATGCCCGTTTAAAAAATTGACTTTCTCGGGATGTAATTTTGTTAAAATGTCCAATTGATGTGTAAACTTTAGAATCCAGGCGCAGGTAACCCAAACATGACAATAAAAGACGCTCCGTTTCACGCACACAATTCTTATAGTAAGACTTGCCGGGATTTGAGTAGTATAAATAATAAGGTTGCATATAGATTGCAATGGTGGGACCCCTTCCATAGTTCCAAAGAGAAGTGTCATCACATAGAAAAAGTGTTGTGTCAATGTAACTAAAATATGGTATTCGTTGTTGAAAAATAAAATAGAACTTGTATTGTGAAGTAATCTTTCTTTCTATTAAACTCTGATGGTAATTCTACATAGGATCAGTTCAGGCCTCACTAGTTAGATATTTTCATGACCATTAATTGGTTATGGGCCGTTAAATCCAAAGATAGAGTTGTCAAAGTTTCAAATAGCGAAACTTGAAGGACAAAACTGGGTACAATGGAAATATCGGATGTCGGCTCTTCTGAGGGGCATTGACGATCTGATGGACATTGTGGAAGGCAAAATAAAGAAACCGGAAAAGCCTGCAAGTGGGGCTGGTGATGCAGCTGCTGCAGCTTTGGGACTTTATGAGAACCAGGTGAAGGAGTTCAATAGACTGGATAGTACGGCATTACTTCTTGTAACGAACAATATTGCTGATGATGCATTAGACAAGGTTTTAAGATTCTCAACGTCCAAGGAAGTCTGGGATGAACTACATAGACTATATGAAGGCGCAAGCGAAGATCGTCTGTATGATTTAGGTTTAGAGTTCTTCAGATATAGGAAAGATCTAGCTGACGACATGGCTACGCACATCTCAAAGCTGAAAAATGTCTGGTACAGGTTACGCCAGGAATTATTAAAAGAGGAAGAAGTTAAAGAACTACCTGAAATTTTAATAATTTGCAAGATCCTGGATACACTACCAGAAAGTTATTTTTCGTTTAAATCGAGGTGGTTGTTAATGTCGAAGAATGATCGGACGGTTGACAATAATACAAGTCAGTTGTGTGCACATGTAAAGGCGCTAAGAAACAGTAAAGATGGTGAGTCTGGTTGTAATACCCTTGCGGTGAAAACAGGAAATAAATTTACAAAAAAGGGTGATGACGTAACTCCAGGGACTAGTAAGAAAGTAAGATGCTACAACTGTAAAGAAGTTGGTCATTTTAAGAAAGATTGTCCAAAGAGGAGTGAATCTCGTCGAGTTGTGGAAGACAACAAAGGAGTTAACATGGTGTTACTGTCAGTGTATTCGACTGAATCTGACACTGATCGTGAAAACTGGTACGTAGATAACGGAGCTACAAATCATGTTACGATGCGGGCAGATTGGTATCAAGATTTTAAATATTTTGATGTGAATCACACTGTAACAACAGCTAATGGAAATGTGATTAAGGCTATCGGGCAAGGATCACTATGTATTGAAGCTACGGTTAACAAGAAAGTTGTCAAGTCAACATTGAGAGATGTATGGTACGTTCCCCAGATATATAAGAATCTGTTTTCGGTTCTTTCTACACAAGATAAAGATCCAGGAAGCGTGTTTGAGTCGCGGGTCACTACTTGTTCAATGAAAATTGATTTCAAATTACAGTTATGGGAAATAGAGAAAGGTATGGAGGTCTGTACAAGCTGAAATGTAGAATCGTACCTCCATCTAAAGTAACTGTTAACTTGGCACAAAAAGTAGATATGCTGCAACTCTACCATGAGCGGATGGGTCATCAGAATAAGAGTCATGTAAAGAGTCTGATTGAGAGGGAACTCGGTATAAAAACCAAGGAAACTGGAGAATTATGCGAAGGTTGTATATTTGGAAAATCCCACAGACTGAAGTGGTCCATTCCCTCTGTCAATATCCAAATATCGCTACTTTGTACTGTTCAAGGATGAATTCACACGTTACAGATTTGTGTACTTTCTTCGAGAAAAGTCAGAGGTACATGAGAAGCTCAAAGAAATGTTGGCATCAGCTAAGGTTGCTGGACATACAGTTAAGGAGTTATTGAGCGACAATGGCAGTGAAATTGATAACCAGAAGGTCCGAAAAGTATTGACGGATCTGGGTATAAAGCAAAGACTAGTTATGCCATATACGCCTAAACAAAACGGGTGTAGCGAACGGGAGATTCGCACAATCGTTGTGACAGCGAGAGCTATGATGCATGCACATGAGGAACTACCTCAGACATTGTGGGCTGAATTGGTAAATACTGCTGTTTATATATTGAACAGGACAGGGCCAACTGCGGTGGAACACAAGTCGCCATATGAGCTTTGGGTTCGTAAGAGACCACAAATAAAGCACTTGAGGATTATTGGGTCACCTTGTTATGCGCATGTACCAAAACAGACCAGAAAGAAGCTGTATAAAAAGGCAGTGAAATGTGTCCTTGTTGGGTATGATAATGATGACGGATACAGGCTATGGAACAAAAATAATTACTCGCTGGTGCGGTCAAGGGATTTATCCTTCGATGAAAAGCCCTTGGGTGCGGAAACTTCTGTGAAAGCTTCTACTGAAGCTGAAATTGAAATTCCTTTAGAATTTTCACATATGCTTGGGATTAGAAATGAAGCATTGAATCCAACGAATCAACCCCAAGTTGCTCAGAATGCAGAAAATTTAGACAACGGAGGAACAATCAACAGAAATGTTATTCAAGAAAATGTCAATGAATGTGTTGGTACTGAAATTGTTGGGGACACTGAACTCATTGGTAGAGAAGATGAAGAAACAGACTTTCGTGGTAGAGAAGATGTTCCTGTTGGAGATTTTGATGATGCTAGGAGTGACATTTCTGAACAAAGTATTGAGTTAGGGGGGAAATAAGGGAAGTAAATGAAGATGAGATTGAAATTTATTCCAGAGATGAAATTTCTGAACAGGAAATCATGGAACATGGTGGGATGATACTCAGAGATAGATCATTACTTCGCCCACCTGAGAAACTCAAGGACTATCTTCTGAACATGGCTAGCAGTGGATACCAAGAACCAAGTTGTTACACAGAGGCTATTAAAAGCTCTGAACGGGATCTATGGGAAAAAGCAATGGACTGTGAGATGGATTCTTTAAAGGAGAATAAGACTTGGGTCCTAGTGCCTCTTCCTAAGAACAGGAAGGCTCTACCTTGCAAGTGGGTGTACAAAGTAAAGCTGAATTCTGATGGTTCAGTAGATAAATACAAAGCCAGACTTGTGATAAAGGGATTTAGTCAAAAGAAAGGGATCGATTATGATCAAACTTTCAGTCCCGTGGCTAAGATGGCAACAGTTAGAAGTGCCAGTGAGAACATGTCGATGATGCAATTCGATGTATCAACAGCTTTTCTGTATGGGACCCACCCATGAACCCACTTGAAGAAGAAATTTTCATGAAACAGGCTGAAGGCTATGATGATGGCTCTGGTCGAGTATGTTTGTTGAAAATAGTCTATATGGCTTGAAACAAGCTCCAAGATGTTGGAATAAGCGGATTTTGGACTTTTTCAAACAAATCGGATTCAAAGTTAGTGACTCGGATCCTTGCTTATTCATAAGGAAGACGTCGTCTGGTGGTATACTGATAGTTGCCCTATACGTTGATGACGCGTTAGTCGCTGGAACGAGCCAAGGCCTTATTGACGAGTTCATAGGACAAATGAAAAATAGGTTTAAAATAACAACCCAGGCAGCTTAGTATTTTCTTGGAATAGAAATCGAGAAAACTGATGATGGAATCAAAATATCACAGGGATCGTATGCAAAGAAAGTTCTTAAGCGATTTGTAATGGAACATTGCAGACCAGTAATGACACCAATAGTAAAAGAGGATCAATGTCAAGGTCAAGACCAGTCATGTGATGTGAGCATCTTGTTGAAGAATTATAGACAAGTTGTTGGTGCATTAGCATATTTAATGGTCGGGACTAGGCCAGACATTGCCTACGCATTCAGCGTAGATTCTAGGAGCCTTGAAAAACCCAATCAACAGGATTGTGTAAGGGTCAAGAGAATACTACGGTATTTACAATATGCCCCAGAAAGAGGGATATTATACAAAAAAGGTTACAAGACCGGCTTTATGGAATGCTACAGTGATGCAGATCATGGTGGGGACTTGAATACTGGAGGTTCAACCACTGGTGTACTGTGCATGTATGCTGGAGGAGCCGTGTCGAGGATAAGCCAACGACAGACAAGCGTGGCTATATTATTATCTACCACCGAAGCGGAAGTTGTAGCTGCCAGTAAAAGCGCTCGGGAATTAATTTGGTTATCAAGACTTGATGGAGATATGACCAATTTGAAGGGCCTGCTTATCCGTAGAGTGGACAATGAAGCTGCAATCAAGCTTGCTGAAAATCCGGAGTACCATAAACGTACTAAACATATTCGGATAAGACACTTCTTTGTCAGAGAGATGGTGACAAATGGAGAGCTGAATGTTAGCAAGGTCACGACTGAAAACCAGCTTGCAGATATATTCACGAAGGCTTTAGCCAGACCAAGGCTGCAGAAGCTTTTAAAGTTAATAGGTCTTCATTGAGAGAAGATAATAAGGTTGCATATAAATTGCAATGTGCGACCTCTTCCATAGTTCCAAAGAGAAGTGTCATCACATAGAAAAACAGTGTTGTGTCAATGTAACTAATACCATTCGTTGTTGAAAAATAAAATAGAACTTGTATTGTGAAGTAATCTTTCTTTCTATTAAACTCTGATGGTAATTCTACATAGGATCAGTTCAGGCCTCACTAGTTAGATATTTTCATGACCATTAATAATAAATCGTAGCGTCTCCGTTTTAGCTTAGGCAAAATCCGGTTGTCCGGATCTCTGTTTTTTTTGCAGCAGTGCTTTTTGACCATAGACAAACTGCATTATTACTCACGTACTTTACAGACCTGTTATTATTTCTTTTCCATGGTAACGTCATTCCATTCTATATTTTTGATACCTTGGGTTATATTGCAAATTTCCTAGGCATCTCTAATTTTTTGAAAAATAAAGTACTGGCTATGTAACTCGCTGATAATGTAGCTTTCTATAAGTGAAATAATTTTGAGTATAGGTTCAGTATTTTTTGAGTTTATCCATTACAAACATACAAACAATCAAATATTTCCTTTTTATAATATTAGTGTAGATAAAACAAAGACTCATCAATATTTTTTTGTCAAAAGCCTTTTAATCCAATACTGGGCTGCTCTACATTTATTTCTGGCCGATGGAACGTGGAAATAAAATTTAAAGAAAAGTGTTACTTGGATTAAGATCTCATTGAAGTTTTTCGCAACTTAATGTAACGGCATCGTCTGCTTGTTCAGTTGTGTTGAAATGCATGTTCTGGACATCGAGAAATTGATTAGGAAATGAGAAGACAGGAAAAATACCTATTTAAGAATTTAACGTAACTGACCATGCGAGCGCGAAGGACGAGCGAAGCGTCTCCGTTTCAGCTTGGGCAAAAAAGCGACGATCATAAAAAAAAAACCCGTAAAAGCATTTTTTTTATTATTTTTTTTGTATTATACTTATTTAGCCTTGAAAACCTGTTTGAACACCTTGCTATCATGGAAATCCTACATTAATGATATGTTCAAAGGTGAATTGAAATATCATTAAACGTTTGTTTCGATATGATCAGTTTAAGTGGCCATTTCATGAAATTATCAATTCTATGATACGACTACGACATTTACAGTTCATAACAAGATTCCAAAGTGATTCCATAGTTTTGTTTTTAGTTTTCTGCAAAATACAGTCAGTTTCGAAATGGCGTCGTGGGTAACCGGTAGTAGTGTATTTTATGTTTGGTCTAATTCTTATAACAATTTGATATGTTATTATTAAAACTAACGTGGTTTTTATAAATTTTAGCTGTCATCATCATCATTGAGACACGTTCGCGAGCGTTTCGCACTCACCTTGATAATGACCACCTGATGTGGTTTAAAATTTTATAGGTATGTATTAATAGTTTATGTAAAGATTTACCTATATTTTATTTCATGATAATAACTCGCAATGACAGCACAGTCGAGCCATAGTCAGGCAATAAGCTACTGAACAAGAATACAACATTTTTTAAATCGTGTCTATCTGTTGGTTTGTACGCGCGTCACGTAAAAAATACTGAACCGTCTGCGACGCGGTTCACTGTTAGATATCTTAGAGTTTGACAAAAAAACTGGTTTACTTAGTATCTCAATGAATCGAAGTCAAGCAATCAATAAACAAGTAAAATTATTAGAAAAATACAAAAATCCCGACTGCGAACAAAATGATTGAATACGAGCTGACCGCCCGCAAAAATAAACACACTAATATTATAAAGACGAAAGTTTGTATGTATATAAGGGTTTGTGTTTTTTTTACACTTCTCCACGCTTAAACGGCTGAACGGATTTGGATGAAATTTGGTACGCGGGAAGCTTATACTCTGGATATATAGGCTACTTTTTATCCCGAAAAAAAAAATGGTTCCTGAGGGACGCGGGTGAAACAGTGGGACGCAGCTAGTATAGATATAAATTTAATATTTCCTTTTTACTATATATTTTATTTTACTTTAATAGTTGCAATTGCAGTAGACTACAGTATTTGCATTAACTTGAATAATCTAAAATAGAAAATTTTGTAAGAAACTTTAAAAAAAGTTGCTACATACTGTTTAGTTATATTTTTGAAATGGCATTATAAAGACCTGTATTTTGATACCTCACTCGATAGGTTTTAGGCATTTTTTGTTCCGTCGGAAATACAATATGGCAGCTGTAAGCCGCCATATTAGTTTTCTTGACATTTCATACTGCTTATACTCTCTTACACTCTCTTGGTAAAGACGAATCCAATGATACCTCAATTATCAAAATCCATGAAGCCGTTTAGGCTGTAGGACGCGCACAAACATACGAATCGTACAAACAAACATACTTAGAACCCAAACACATAACCCTTCTCAATCGGGTAAAAAACATTTGACGTCTGAACGCAGTTTGATGATATTGGTACTTTTAGTTCTGAAATAACACATAGTATCCATATGTCCCAGAAAAATGACCTCGCGGGTAAAGCCGCGGGCACAGCTAGTACTTTAATAAAGCAGTAAGTAACAAAAAGTCTGTACAAAGATAATAATAATAAAATGGTCTTCTTCAGTAGCTTATTTTAACATATTTTTCACGTTAATACTAGTGGACCGATTGCGATGCGGTTTTTACTGTTGGATGTTGTTAGGATTTGAATTAAAATCTGGTGTACTTGGTATCTCAATCAGATGTGTAGAAGCAATCGATAAAAAACAATTTGATGGCTGATTATTTTTTGAGGAAATGTGTTGTGTATACCTGTACTTTGTACAAGATGGTATAGTATAGGAATGTTTTTTAGGTAAAACATACCTACCTATACTAAGTAAAACATTTTTTTTTTTAATATCTAGTAAGTTTTTAATCGCGAATTGGTCATTTTATGAAAATGACATATTTAGAAAGGTAATTTTAAGAAATGGACATTACAAAAAAGGTCATTTTAAATAAAGGACTTTTTGAGAAATGGATATCATGAGCTGAGACGTATCTCTTGTTGTTTAAATATTTGCGGTGCGGGTCATATCGTCGTTTAGGTCCCCTTCCTTATATCTCACGTGCGCTTCCATATTTCACGTACCTTTTAAGCAACGTTTATGCATGTATTAATATTCATATTTTATCCCTGGAAATATGGAAAATTTAAAAAATACTTACGAATCCTTGTCTTTCTTTTTCTTTTTGTAGAATCATTTGAGTTTGCACATCGTCAAACTTGACTATTGCTGCTAGTACCTTAGCAAGTGTAACGGAATGTGTGCCTGATCCCGTGAGATATTCGTAAAGAATATTCCTCAAGTATTCCAACTCTGTGTTTTCTTGCAAGGAATGCAAATGTCTTAAACTAACAAGTGCTTCATCCAGCCTCCTTTCCAATTTTTCATTAGTAAGTTTAAGCCTGTCGTTTCTGTCTTGCAATTGTTGCATATTACCACTCACAGATTTATTGATTTGCTCTAAATCCACATTCTGTTTCTCTAATTGAGTAGTTGTTTGTAATAAATCATTGTATTTGACTTTAATTATATCAAGATCCTTGTCATTGTAGGATATGGTTGTAGGTTCTGCAGGTTTAGAATAATTTTGTGTCTGTAGCTGATCCTTCAGTTCTAGATTTTCTTCTACTAGTAATGTATTTTCTCGTTGTAAGTCATTTAATTTCTCTTTGCCGACTTGTAATTCGTTTCTCAATTCTTTGACATCACTCGATAACTGGACATTATCTGTTGAATGTTCACTTGTAGCTATTAATTCTCTTAATTTATCATTTAGCACACTGTTTTCTTTAGATATTTTGGTTAAATATGACTGAAGCCCTTCAATATCTGATTGCAATCGTCTGTTCTCTTCTTTTAATGAATCATAATTAATCCTTAAAGAGCTATATTGCTCATACATATCTTCCAGGTTTTCTTTGTTTAGGTTTAGAGATGCCGTATTGGCCATAGCAGTCTGTTTATGTTCCATAACCCATTTATTCTCCAAAACAGCTGAAGATTCTACTTTAGCAACATTTTCGCTCCTTGTTAGTTCAGTTTGAATATCTTTGTCTTCTTTTATTATGATTTTATGCTCGTTTTGGTTCCTTCCTAGCTCTTCTATAAATATATTTAGACGATCTTTTTCAGTTTCTATTTCTGAATGTGATATTTTTATATCATCGATTTCAGCTTCCAACTTTTTAATATTAGAAGCAAAGTTCGCAGTTTCAGTTTTGAGCGAAATGTTTTCTTGTGTCAAGTTTCGATTTTTTTCTTCCATTTCAATTATGTGTATTTGTTTGGCGTCGCACTCTTTAGATTTATTTGTAAGAATAGCATTTATTTCTTTGATATGGTCTTCGGCATCATTATATTGACCTTTGAGTGTTTCTAATGCTTCATCCAATAGCTTGTTTTTATCTTCAATGGACATAAGTTTATCAGTTAATTTTTTGTTGTCGTTTGCAAACGTATCGCAAGACATAGCATATTGAGCTATTTCTTTTTCTAAAGAAATTTTGTCTTGTTCATATTTTTCTATCGCGCTTGATTTATTGAGAATTTGAACATTTAGTTTATCTATTGTAGTCTCGCGTTCTTTACTCAATTCTGCTATTTCAGAAACAACCTTCATATTTTTGTTTTCCAAACTCTTTATCATATCGTTTAATTCTTTTTTATCAATATTTAGTTGTTGTAACTGCTCAAGTGTGTTTGAGTGCTGATGATCTTGTAGAGTGATTTTTTGAATTTCTTCTTCCTTATTTCTTAATATTTCTCCGTGATTTATTTTCATTTGTTCAAGATAATCCTTATGTTCCAGCTTCGATTGTTCCATTTCTTTATTCAAAATCGAGTATCTTGATTCTAAAGTCTGAATTGTCTCGTTGAGGTTCTGTTTATCCCTGTCAATCGACTCGAGTTTCTCAGCAGTAGTAAAGTGATGCGCTTTTTCAGTTTTTAGCGCAGCTTGGATTTGATGAGTAGTTTCTTCTATTTCTTCAAGTTTTACTGTCAATTCTTTGTTTTGACTATTCAAAGATTTTACTTTATCTAGTGCAAGTTCGTATTCATATGACGTTTTTTCTAGTTCCTCTTTTATTACATTTTTTTCTGATTCGTTTTCACTGAGTTTGACTTTGAGATTGTTATATTCTTTTTGAAGTGTATTTAATTCATATGATTCTTCTAATTTCTTGGAATGATTCGTAGAAATTTCGGTTTGTAAGTTATCATAATCTAATTTTAAGTTGTTGTACTTAGCTGTTACCGATTCAACATCTTTAAGTAAATTATGAACTGAGTCTTTTAAGAAAGTTGTAATATCCGCAGTTAAAAATGACAAAGCCTTTTTATTTATCTCCAAACTTGTCTTTGTTTCGTTAGAAGTCACAAAAATATTTTGTCGTAATTGTTTAAGTTCGTTTGAAGTTTTTTCAATAGACGTGCTAATTGATGATTTGTATTCAAGTAGACTCTCTTGATGTTGCAAACACTCTAAAGATAAAGTGGCAATTTTTGAACGAAACTCTGCATTTTGTTCTTGAATTAATTCATGATTGGACAAAAGTTTCTCAATTTCAGTTTGTAATTTGACCAACTCTTCTCGTTCTTCTTGAATTTCTAATTCTAATTTCCCACATTTTTCTTTCCACGAATCCATTTCTCCAATTAATTGTTTTTTTTCTTTTTCTTTAAAGATAATATCGTTTTCAAGGTCTTTGTTGCTGACACGCACTTGTATTTCGCTTTCTAAATTGATAATCCTTGTACACTTTTTCGTGTTTTCTTCAATTAGTTGTGAATTTTTACTTTCTAAATATACATTTCTATCAATCATAGCTAACTTTTCCGCAGTTTCTTGTTTTAACTGTAGTTGCAGACACTTGTATTCTTCATCTGCTTTTGTTTTGAGTTGTTCCAGAGATTGCGATTTTTTTGTAAGTTCTTGCAATTTTGTGTCCATTTCGCTTAGTTTGTTTTTCAAGGCGCTAAGTTCAGCGCAATCATTATTCAGTTTATTTTTTTCGTCTTCCAACATTGATATGTTATTTTTGTAGTCGTCAACTACTATTTTTAGGGACTGAATTTCTTTCTTACTGGATGATAAATTGTCTTTTAATGATTTGATCTCTGCTTCTTTACCCTCCAGCTCCTTATGAATGCTAAATTTGTTTTCGGCAAGAGATATCGCATATTCTTCTTCTCTTTTACTGAATACTTCGATTTTACCACGCAATTCAGCTATTTCTTCATTCGCTTTTTGTAAATCTAGTTCGAGTGTAGACAATTCTTTTGTTTTCGTGAAATCGAAAGTATTTATTTGGTTCTGAAGCTCTTCATTTAGATTGTTAAGTTCCTGAATTTTTGTCTTGGCGTCGTTTAGTTGTTCTTCAGAACTCTTCAAATCTTCGATTAGCTTGTTTTTAGTTTCTAACTCCTTTGATATAATTTGTAGGTCTGTAGTGATTTGTGAATTTTTTTCTTTACTTGTCTTGAGTGATTCTTTGTATTTGTTTATAAGCTGTTCCATTTTTTCAATTTTATTGTTTAAACTGGTTAGTTCTGAACCAGTATCTCCGCTAATTAACTTAATTGTACTTTCATTATCTAGATGAATCAACTGGACTTCATTTTCGGCTTCGGTACTAGATTTACTATCATTTTTATTGTCAACATCACTTGGTATGTTGCTTTGCAAAAGTTGTACTTTTGTGCTTAAAGCTTCTATTTTCATACTTTTTTCTTCTATTTCAAAACGGAGGGCTTTTTCTAAATGGGCCTGTGAAAAGTAAAATTTTAAAAACATCATGTGTACTAGAAAAATGGAAAACCATTTAATATAAATACTTACAATACGATAATGGGTGGAAAAAAAGGTATTTTGTTATATTATTTAGGTACCATTTTTTAATCGTGCTTTGTTGTTTTTTCAATGATGCTTATGTTTTATATAACTTTTCTTTTGGGAGTAGATAAATGCAAATATTAAAAAATTGATCTGCAATGTTGGCGTGGCCAAGCGTTTTCTCATCCAATAGCAGGCGACAGGGACCATCAGTCGACTGGTACCACAAACCATCGTCGACGGAAACAAGAAATACTGTTATTTATTTATTTTTGAGTTTTGAGGTCAGAGTCTAAATTTAACCTTACCGTGGGAAAATGGACCATCTAAAATATTTTTACAATTTTTTTCTGTTTACTTCTTGATTTTGGACGGACCATATTGTTGGGGACTGAAGCGTCTGATACCCTTAGCACAGGGAAACCTAGTTTGGGGTCAGGGCGTTTTTAGATTCTAACTTTATGTGGCTTTCAATATCCTAGTAGCTGCAAATTGATGGCCCATTTCCTTGCTGCATCTGTCGGATTTTATGGGAGTGTTCGATGTTGAACATGGCAACGATTGTATATTTGTAGCGTATCAATGTTTCTTTTATAGGAAATGTATGTAAATAACTCAATATTTCATGATTTTGCCTCATTATAATTCAAGATTCGTGCTATGTGATGTGAAATAATGTGTACTAAACATCGAACACTGAACATTGAACATTTGTTTCTAAGTGTATGGTTTTCTTTTCTTGACTGATTTGTAAGTACTTATTAAATTTATTATTGATTAAAAACGTTATGTGTATGTGGAAGGTTACCTACTTTGAAAGAAATAAAATTTATTCTTATTCTTATTTAATTAACCGACCGTCTCTGTTTCAGCTTGGGCAAAAATGCTTTCGTATGTCCAGATGTATGTCTGTCCGGTTGGATCTCTGGTCTACAGGGCCTGGATTCTGTATGACCACTCACGCCAATTCCACGCGAATTCCACGACGATTCCACGCTGCCTGCGTGGAATCACTAACAAATTCCACGCAGGCGGCGTAGAATTGGCGTGTTAAAATTAGAGAATTAGTCCCCAGGTCGCATTTCTCAACCGATCTAGACGAAACTTGGTAAACAGGTTAAACGATTTTTTAGATTTTTTTATGTCGTCGGGGATTTTTAAATAGCGAGGTACTTCCCCTAAAAAGGGGTAAATAGGGGGCTACTGAATATCTCCACCTTATTAGATCCGATTTCGATGGTTCTTTTTTTATTTGAATGTTAGTAACTCTACAATTGTACTCATAAAAAAATTGGTGAAGATCTGATGAGGATCTTCGGCGTGATGAGCAAAATAAGTCCTCAAATGCAGTAAATTTCTCACTTTTAGGTTTCTCTACCAGTGAAATCAATCCTTTACCCACTAGGTAGGGATTGATGGAGCACTTTGGTTATTAATGTTAGTTTTACAATATGGTAACTAGATGGCGCCACTATGCACCGCTAGATTGTTTGTTTGCAAACGTTAGTACTCGCGAAAAAGTTACGATAAATAGATCTTGATTGAGATAAGATTATTTTAGGAGTAGGTACTTTCACTGTGCAGATTCACAGGTAAAATTCCATAGCAATATCATCAAGTTTTCAAATAAACATTAAATTTTATCTAGGATAAGTTGATGATGATTACTGATGAGTCAGTGACTTAGGTGCCGTGGTTAGGATTGCCAGGCGTCCGGCTTTAGTCGGACATGTCCGGTTTTTTCAGTCGTGACCGCCAAATATTGACATGTTCGGCCGTCCGGTTTTTGATAGGCTTTTGTTCATAGAGAAATATAATAGATATTTATTAATAAATAATATCATACAATTTTTTTGTCTAATGTCTGGACAAATGTAATGCTTGTGTCAAGCTTTTCCTACTTTGGGCCTGGCAACCTTAGCCATGGTAGGCCAGTAATTATAATATTTTTGTATTATTTAATTTCATTTCTGGATATTTAGATTTTAATCGTTTGAATTTTAAAATGCTTCATCACCCTTGTAGATCAACTACCCCTGATACCCGAAAAATGAGGCTTCCAAGACTTGTAATGATGCTTACCTTTGCACTTTGTTCTAGGGTACATTGTTCTTTGAGTTCTGATATTCTTCTGAGTGCTTTATCTTGAGTTTCAACTAGGACACTCTAAAATGAGGAATAATGTTGTAGTTAATACATAATAATTATAAAGTAATGTGACCATTTTTACCCCGTGTATATACCAAGGACTAAAACACGATAGAATAGATCTTGTAACTCTCTTGCTCCAATATTGTATGAAGTATGACAGATGCAAGATTTTATTCAACTCACTACCGAAAAGCTTCGGCGTTCTTGGTTTATCTTCTATTCTATTAATCAAATATTGGACAACAGTGCATGACAATATGGTCTAAAATCGAAGTGCAGCGAAAGGTACTAATTTGGAAATACGAAAGTTAAGTGTTTTTAACAAGTTAAAATGTTAAGCCTCATTTTCACTAATATTGTGCTGCGATTTTGACGAAGTGCTCGGCGACGTCGCTGAGGACATGCCAGGAGACAATTAGGTAAGTGTCGTGGAACACTACGGACGCGCGATCTATAAGTCTTTCAACTCGACTTATCTTAGTGTCGTAACACTCCTCTTCTGGTGATATCTCGACCATAATTTGGTGTGTGGACGAGCGAAAAGTCCGTCGATATTATTCCCGGAATATCGCACGTAAATGTGCCGACTGCTCGCGACTTTGTCCCGTAGTGAATACAAGGCACATTATTCGCGGAATATCGCACGTAAATGTGCCGCGACTGCTCGCGACTTTGTCCCGTATTAATACAAGGCTTTATGAAATGGAATCCTATAAACATAATTACGAAACATACCCTTGCTTTTGCATTTTCTCGCTCCAACAATTTATAATGACGAGCGAGATCTCCATATTGTGTCCTATATTTCTTGTAGCGTTCTTGTGTGCGTTTATATGCAGCATACAATTGCTCTTTTGTCACACGATCAAGTGTTGCTGGACCTCCAGAAAATCCTCTATCATCAGCTTCGCTTGCCGACACTTCCATGTCCGACTAAAAGTAACAAAATATTTAATGTTCCAAATAAGTTAAATTAAAGTACCCAGTAATAATTCATATTTCAAACAATTTAAGTAATTAATAACTTGTAACATACTTGCAAGTGATACATAGATGGGGTTTCATAGCTTGGCAATCTGAATGAGATATCACTTGCAAACGAGCTATTTGACAGTCTCCTTTGCCTCTGCCCATCCTGAAATACAAAAGTAAATAATATAGGTACTTCGCTCATCAAGCCTTTTCATTTAATATCATAAGGCTTACTATGGAAATGACAACATCGCCATTTTGTGACTTCCGCCATATTGGATTTAAAATGGCGGCATTTATGTAAATGTGCATTGTCACGAGAACCAAATGTGTGTGCCAAATTTCAGCCCGATAGCTTCAGTGGAAGTGGGTGAAATATTGATTGCAAAATTCCAGGACATACATACATACACACAAGTGAAATTAAATAATAGCTTTTAAATCGGTGAAACACTTTAAATTAACAAATTGTCATTAAAAAAAGTATCTTGAGTTTTTCATCTTTGTCATCAGCCTATACTTGTCCACTGCTGGATGTAGAACTCTCCTAAAGCACTCCACTGAGTTTGGTCTTCAGCTCACTGGCAGAAACTGAATGTGGATGGGAGTGACTAGCAGAAACATTCAGTTTCAGCTAGTCACTTTTTGGAGGTTGTCACTCTACCTTGGCACAGGGAGTCCTACACTACGTTTGCCCTAGCACGGTCTCCACTCGAGAAATGGTCTTGTCATCATCATTTAGTCTTTACTATGTTTTTAAATGTTATTATTTACAAAATCAGATTAGTTACGCTATCGTAGGTAAGTAGTATACTTGTATTATATTGGTGTATGACCATACTATACTTCAAATCAAATCAAAATCATTTATTGAGAATATAGGTGCAACAAATGGTGGTAAAAATAAATTGTAATATATAGTTCACTACATTCGGCCTTTCAGGCTTCCAATAATCAAAAAAAACTAAAAAAATAAAAAAAGATAAATAAAAAAAAACACAAAACCTTCAATAACAATTCAAATAATAATATTAATATTAATGGTATATGAAATCTCTTAATCAGTCTTACACACACTAACACAGGTCAAATAATTAAAGTAAAATGTCATGTAAAAATAATAATTAAATTAATGGTCATGTGTTATTTAAATAATCAACTTTTGATTGGAAATTATAAAAAATTGATACAGTACAATCAATATAAAATGTTAATAATTTATATATCAGACTTGTCACCTAAATAGTCCCTCACATTGTAATATGTCTTTTGAATTAAAAAACTTTTTAGTTTAATTTTAAAAATATTTATATTCATGCTCTCTATAATTGTTTTCGGTATATGATTATTTGTATATACTTGTTGTAGGCGATGGTTCGCACAGTCTACACAATGTACTGGAGAGTTCGGTTTCTAGCTCTTAGTAGTTCAGGTTCCTGGTTCTATGCGGTCTGTAGTTCAATTAAACACTGTTGCTTGTTCAAGTTCTGTTGACTGAATGGTCGGATCCAATATTTATTTCAGAAACTTATTGCTATATATACATTTATACGCTAGTACAATTAGTGCGGTATATACGCCGCAGTTAAAAGGGGCGTGGCTTCACTTTTCTTGTTCTCGGTGTTCATGCTGTTGCGGGCAGGCTCGGTGTCCCAAACACTTGTATTATGATATACTTGTTCTGGAGACTACAAAAGTACCTACATACTTCACTACGTTAGCAGCATTATCAGTTATTCTATGTTGGCAGGTAAATTATAACAGAAACATACCAATGCTTCATGGCTCAAATCCATTGTTTCTGATGGTGACTGCCTAAGAGAGACGTCTTGTAGTGCTTGTTGCGTAGTTGGTGAGGACTGTGGTTTATTTTGGCGAGATTGTTGCGCATCTGTAAGTCAACATCACATTTCCATCTGGTATCTATCAAAGCCTTAAACTGATTGATTAGATTTATTATTATGATTAGTTATTAAAAGGTACGTGACTGTAATAGATAAAAAATGAAACAAATCATTCATTGCATTAATAGTTTATCTTATGGATTCTGGATATAAGTCACAAAAACAAAAAGTAACAAAGTCTGTACAAAAAAGATAATTATAAAAAATTGTTTAAGAGACTTAAAATAAGCTACTGACCAAGATTTTAACCTTTTTTTAAATGGTGTCTATGTGTCTATTTTTATGTTAGATAGCTACTGGACAAATTACGATACTGTTTTCACTGTTAGATAGCTAATGGTTTAACTTAAACACTGGTGAATTGTCTGGGTTGGTATCTCAATCTAATAAGTATGAGCCGAGGAATCGATAAAAAACTATTTGATGTCTGAACAATGTTTTATGTTTATTGGTACTTTTGGTTTTGGAATAACACATTGGACCCATAAATCCCATAAAAATTACTATGCGGGCACAGCTAAACCATACACTTAAAAATCTAGAGAGTAACTTTTCGCCATTTGACTAAAGATGCTGTGCAGTGCGCATGACATCACTGCTAGCTGCTGATTTGCAGTTGATTTGTTTCTGACTGGCTAGCGTTTTTGTATACCTTTGCGCAACAGTGACATCATACGGTTGCAATGCCAGCGGACCGTTTTGGTGGAAAAAAAAATAACAATTGCTCTCAAAAGTGAGTCCTGAACTTAATATTGACCTAACAATAGCTCACTGCTAACTATGAAAAAAAGTAGGACCAATTTGAAATACTTTAATAGAAAGAATAAGGTAAGGTAGCCAGGAGGAAAAAGAAATAATATTTATTTATTCCTGCACATATTCAGCTTGAAAAATTGTTTTTTGGCAACAGTTGTAGTCAGCTGCGTGCAAGCACAAAAGGTTCTGATAATGATCAGATAGTAGATATGAGATTGAAGATACTTTTTATGCAGCCCAGGTAATTAGAATTTTGTAATACTAGAACTTACCATTATCACCAATAGAAAATAGGTCACTATTGGTGATATCAGAAATGCTGCTGGATGCTGAAGTGACAGCAGCCTGGAATATATAATATTTTTTTATAACCTTTATCTTCAATCATCATCTGTAGTGTATTATTATCAGTATACTTTATCTATTTTCTATATCATCATATATTTTTCTATATACTGGTCTTTTATAGGAAGGTGAATCTGAGAAAAATATCTAACTGATCTCTAATAAGTTGAAAGCAAACTCTTAACTGAGAAAGGTACGAAATACATGGAATAGAAATTCTTTAGGTCATTGAG
Source organism: Alsophila aescularia (assembly GCA_946251855.1). NCBI lineage: Eukaryota > Metazoa > Arthropoda > Insecta > Lepidoptera > Geometridae > Alsophila > Alsophila aescularia. The sequence continues at coordinate 43,119,768 of OX276379.1, forward strand.
TACTGATACCTCATTGCAACTAAAGTTCACCTACAAAAAAGGAATGCCATCTAAAAAATTGTTATTGTAGGTAACAGGTATGTATTTGGGTACTAACTTGGGCTGCCTGTGCAAATAGTTGGATTCTTTGTGGAGAAGATTTCACTTCTTCGGCCAATTTATCCTTCAGTTTTTTGAACATATTTTCGGAATTTTATAATAACATCACGTAGGTACACATATACCTATTGTAAGGTTAAATGAATTGTGCTATTATTTAAGCACTTATCTTTTAAGACTAAAGCGAATACTTTATTAAAATTAAAGCAAGGTGACGAGAAGATAAATAACACGAACACCACAATTTGTGGAAGTTGACAGATGACACTTGACATTCTTGAAAACACGAAGACAATCCCTGCGTTCGAGATGATGATTTGGCGTTGTGGGCAGTTTCGACGAAATGTACATTTTTAACAAGCCGTTTTCTTTGATCATTTTCTACACTTTTGTAATTTTTGCTACTTTTGACACTACCCGTCCTTTCCAAACTCAATGAAAAATGACTCTATACCTGATGGAATAAAGCCGATTTTCCTATGTCAACATGTCATCGTAACTTGCAAAACGAACGGTGATCGAAAACGTTCAGAACGCTAATTTCGCCCACAAAAAGGGAACGCGCCTATTAAGATCGATCATATTTAGCGTTTTTAACCGTTATTTTCACTAATTGCTACAGAAGGAACGGCCCCTATGTCACGTCATCTAATTTTTTGTAATTATTATAATTTGGTTGTCTCCGCATGACTAGTGCATTAAGCCAGTGAAAAGTCAAGAGAGTAACAGTAGAGAATATAGAATATAGAACGGGAGTTGCCAAGCGCAACTTCTAGTACTAAATTGTTTCTGCCAGTTTTCGAGGGAGGCGAGGTAAACTCGCACACATTTACATTGTCACTCAAACTCTTGCAGAAAGTTGAGCGTTTTTATAAATGAACACGCAAATATAAGCTGCACACAAATACAAACCAAGCACACAACTAAAAAAAAACTGTTTTTACAGTATTGTTTAGCACACTTGCGCAAAAACTAGAGATGGGGTGTTAAAGACCAGTAAAATAAATGATAATTAATGAACGAAATTTGGATTGCTCAGTGTTATTATTTTATCTACATACTGGCTGTGCTCGCGTAGTATTTTTTCTAAGATATATGTTTTCCGTAAAGGATCCTACGAGTTATTTCAGAACCAAAAGTACTATTATACCAAATTGCATCAAATTTTGTTCAGACGTCAAATCGTTTTTTATCGATTGCTCGGCTTCTACTCAATTGGATTGAGATACCGAACACAACAGTTAAGTCAAACTACAACAGTTTTTTCAACAGTAAAAATCACATCGCATTCTGTCTTATAGTTTTTTACGTTAAACAAAACAAACAGAAAGACAGGCAACATTTTTTTTAAAAGTCATATTTTTGGACAACAGCTTATTTTAAGTCCCCTAGACCATGTTTTATGATTTGCATTGTACGGACTTTTTGTAACTTACTACTTTGTCATTAGTAGTAGCTGTGCCTGCGGTTTTGCCCACGTAGTAATTTCTATGGGATAAAAGTATGCTACATATATGTTATTCCATGACCAAAATTCCTATAAGACACAAATTTTCGTTCAGCCATCGAATAGTTTTTTATTGATTGCTCGGCTTTCACTTATCGGATCGTGATACTAAGTACCAGTTTTCAAGTCAAACCATAGGCTATCCAACAGTGAAAACCACATTAGTCCATTAGTTTTACGTGATGCGCGAACAAACAGACAGACACGATTTAAAAAAATATGTTATATTTTTGTTGAGTAGCTTATTTTAAGTACCCCAAGTAGACTATGTTTTTTAATTATATTCACTGTACAGACTTTTTGGTATGGTCAGTAGGTATAGATAGATAGATAGATAGATAGATAGATAGATAGATAGATAAAAGTGAAACGTGGTCTGTATTTGTTTGTTTATTTGTTTCTTTGGGGAACTTTCACGACAAAACGGCTGATTCGATTTTAATGAAACTTTATAAATAGGTTCTGTACAATATAGAGACAAACATAGGATACTTTTTATCCCGAAAAATGGTAACTTTACTCGGAAAAACTGGAAAATGTCGGATACCCGCTCTAAGGAACGGTTGCCATGGAAATGAAATAATAATAAGTCTGTCCAAAAGCATCAAGATCGTTGGTGATATACTTTTGCATTGGTTTTTAATATCCTAGAAGAAAATAGGATACTTTTTTTTGCGATAAACTGTAGTCCGAGCGGACGAAGTCGCGGGTGAAAGCTAGTTAGTGATATAGGAGAGATAAACGGTTTCGTTGACTGTTTGACTTACGTGAAAGTAGTTAGCCCAGTTTATATCTTCTAACTCTGGTACATTGAAAAAAAGTGTAGTTCGTCGTCTCCTGCTAAAAAAAAAGGTACACTTAAACCATGCGTTCATTTATTCATTCATTCCTTAATTCAACAACACGGTCGCGTAATTTCTAGGTACGGGGGTACCAAGAAATTACGTATCGTTAGTTCTGTCGTAAGCTTGTAGGAACAATATGTATTTTATAGTGAATATAGTACCTTACTTGTTTAGCAAATTACTAATAAGTCGTGCTAGAAAACTCCATCATTACTTAAATTTGATGTTTCTGATCGTCTTTTACATGAAATCACAGTACAGCCAACCATTTTCCAGCACCGTAGGTAGGTACCAATAGGTATTTTTTATACAGGGGTGAACGCAAAATGGCAAATGATCGTGGAAACGAGTTTTAATAAACGGACATGAACCAAACGTTCATGTACCTTGGCAGAGGGGAACGCGTATGCTTGGCAACTCCCGCGTGCACATAATGTGGCTCGATAAAGTAGATATTACTTTGAAAATCTGTTTGCAACAAGTCATATTGGCTTACGTGGCAGGGCCCCTGCTTAATTCAAGAAAACATAACCAATGTATTGGCTAGCTATTTTTGCTGTTTGTGTTTGAACATTTTCTCTTTGGCTTGCTTGTAGCTCAAACATTTTGAATTACGCTTAGTGGCCTTTACAGCCCCGTATCTCCTATATGTATGCTGTTCGTGTTGAGGAAACATTATCAAAAATAACATTTAAAAACGCTAAGGCTGCATCAATGGAAACATATAAACTTGTACAGTGCAGCGCTGATGAACTGCTACGCGCGTACAGCTAAGTCACGCGTACTTGGACCATGGTTCAAGCTCGTTGGTACAGCGTACGTTAGTTCAGTCGACTAACGCGCTAGGCGATAGACGCGTGCGTTTAGTGCAACGCTTTCCGAGCAAGCGACCATACGCGCGTACACATTATAGTGAACTAAAATGAATATCGATACTGAGCGTGTCAAAACTGGTGGCACTGGAACACGGAAGATGATGTTATGCTTCAAATTATCCTAAAGTTTAGCTAACAGCTCGTCAAAAATTAGAATACATCCAGAAATACTATAAAAAGAAACTTCGTGTTCTCGCAACATCGAATGTACAAAATTCTCCTTCAATTATCCGGTCTACAATTATTGGATGCACATCATATCTATTTCGTTGATTTTATCTTTTGTAATCGTAATAGTTTGCGTAATTAGTGCGCGCATATTATAGAGTCCAATGTATTCATTTTCCTTTCTATTTGTACTACATTTGTTAGTTAGACTTAGTTTGCCGTCAGTTAAGCACTAAAGGCTTGGCCACGACCGACGGTCAAGACATACGTTCAGCGCGTACGGTACGCGCTGAACTATTGTTTCGATCACAGTTCGTGTTAGACATGATATTAAATTAAATTTGATATCGGAAAATCTATTTTATTTCCTAGAAAATAGGTTATTTTTTCGTTTGGTTTGGGAAGGATCGTCAAAATGGCATTCGAAACTGCCCAAAACGCCACTACTTCATCTCGATCGCAGGGTAGTTTGTGCTTTCAGCAGCCCGATTCCATAACTTGGCTTCAATCGAATTCTCAGTATCGCAGCCACTAATGCCTTGCGATAGAGTCGAATTTGCTATGAAAAAAGTGATAATCCGATTGTAGCCAAGTTATGGAATCGGGCTGCTGCATGGAGTCCATGCGTCTAGTTGCAATCAGATTATCACACTAGGACAAAGCAATAACAAATTTAATGTGCGGCATTTAATCAGTTAAGTGATCATCAAAATCTGATTGCAACTTATCGCACAAATGAACTATTAACTTATTGCATTGAGTTACATCATGCAGCCTTAATATGTAACTCAATGCGATGGGCGAGAGTGGTTACAGGCTTCATTACCAGTGTGATTGGGGGGCCTGCGGCCCGATTACATAACTCGGTTACAATCGGATTATCACTTTTTTCATAGCAATTTCGACTCTATCGCAAGGCATTAGTGGTATCGATACTGACAATCCAATTGAAGCTAAGTTATGTGGTTGGGCCCCTGGTCATCAGATCAATTTCTGGTGTGGCTTTTCCCGCGTTCTTGTCCTCTGTCCACAGTACTCTAAAGGAATTTGAAGTAGATACACAATTTAACTAGTAAAGAGTGTATAAAAAAAAAAACTTTGTTAATTATTGCAACACACCGCCATGTTAACATATTAAAATGACAGAAATGTCAGTATTAATCAGAAATTGACAGCATAAAAGCACGAACATGCTCCCGATTCAGCTAATAAGCCGCAATCGTTACCTTTTGGTGTGGCCCTACAAAGAAAAAATAAAAATCTGGGAAAATGTGGGGGAATGAAGGAATGGGGAAGTGAGAGAAGGTGAGAGAAAGTGAGGGGAGGGTAAAGGGAAGTAGACGAATGGTAGGGAATGTCGGGGAAGGATGCGGGAAATGGGGCAGGAGGTGCAAAGGGGGGATGACTGAAAGGAAGGGTGGGAGCAGAGTGGGAGAAAATGGGAAGGGTGGGGGAAAGTGAAATTGACGTCCTTCACCCACTTCCCCTCACCGTTTCCCCTTGAATCCCATCCTTCCCTTTTTTTCCCTGTAACCTTCCACCACCCTTCCCCCTTTCTCCCACTTAGCTCCCACACTTCCTTTCAGTCTTTCCCCACTTCACGCTGCCTGCCCCACCTTCTCCAGTTCCCGAACCCTTACCAGACATCCCTCACCATTAGTCCACTTCCCACTGCCCTCCCCTTACTTCCCCAAACCTTCCCCCACATCTCTCCTCATATGTACAGTTTTATTTTTTTCTAAAATAAGAAAAACCTTTTCTTAAGGTAAGGTAACGATCACGTTGCAGTGCTAGTTAGGTTTGTTAGCTGAATCGCAATGCTGAAACTAAAACGGTCGTCAGCAACTGTCAATTTCAAATAAGTGTCAATCAACGTCGTTGTTTTTAGGTAACAGTCGTGGCGCTATGCTACTTGGGTAACAGTAATATTCCAAAAAAAAAACTATTTTGCTCTATTTCAGTGCCACTCAGATTTTTTAAAGTATTTTTCAATAATTCTTTATATTATTTTCTATCATTTTGGAAGTTGTATAGCCCATAGCCCAGTTTGTAAACAACTCTTTAACCACAAAAAACTTGCGACCTCGTTGGACAATATTCTTCTTTGTAGTTTGTGGCAATATTGATATCAGCTTTTTGGACAAGGCCAAGAACGCGTGGTTGTTAGCCTGCCCTAATTACGAGTTCACCAAAATCCTCTCCTCGCAGTGGCTTTGGGACGGGCCGCTCTGCGAGCTAGTACGGAAACGTCTAATTAACACGTGCTTAAGCTCCGCAGATCAAGCCCGTCTCCTAGCCATAGGTGTGTGGGAATCGGGTTTGTGGCAACAGGTTCTACCATCGCCAAACACTGGAACTCTCATAGATTCTTCAGCTTTTCACATTGCAGCTTCACTCCGCTTGGGCGTTTCGTGCTGTGCTCCTCACCGCTGCCAGTGTGGCTCTGCTGTTGATCAGCTTATCCTGTTGCAGAAGCGCAGGAAGGATTCCTCGCCACTCCTTAATGATGTCTTAATGATGTCATCCGTCGGGTTTTTACCACCGCCAACGGTGCTGCTATTTTAGAACCTAACGGCGTCATACGTGACAATGGTAAATGACCTGATGGAATGACTCTTATTCCATGGAAGATGGGGCGGCCTTTGGTGTGGGACGCTACTTGCGTAGACACCCTTGCGCCGTCTCATCTTCAAGGAACTCAAAAAAAGGCTGGAGCAGCGGCTGAATCAGATGAGAGCCTCAAAAGGCGCAAATATAGTACCCTCAACAGCAGATATATATTTGATCCTTTTGGGGTAGAGACACTGGGCCCGGGTGGCCAGGAGCACACAAAATATATTAAGATCTATCAGGGCGTCTGATCAAAGCAACACGTGACCAAAATGCTTGCCTTTACTTTGCCAAAAGACTTAGCATTGCCATACAACGTGGAATGCTGCCAGCATTTTGGGAACGTTGCCCACTGGAAGCGGCTTGATAGACTAGTTCTAGTATTATGCATGAAGGCTTTCAAAATAAAATATATAATATATATTTTTTTTTTGTTTTTTTTTTTTAAACTTTATTCCACTACCTACTTTGTAGGTAAAAATGAGGTTTTCAAGTCGCAATGTGATCGAAGAATAAAAACTGTAATAAAAACAATATATAACTACAATTTTATTTTTAATATTTTGGAGTTCCGGTATTTTGTTGACTTAATTGTGGCATATCAATATGGCCCCTAAATTTAAAAAAAAAATAACCCCCCTAGTAGAATATAACAAATGAAATACACAGGCGTGGAGAAAAGACTATACGAATATACTCTATTCTTTTAAAAGGCGTATTCAGAGAAACTTGCTTTTAAAGTTATTAACGTAAAAAATATATGAAAGAACCCGTATTCACTATAAGGGGGCCATGCGGTGAGTTTTTAAGGTCGTGGAGTTTTGGTTGAATACAAATCGGGCGAACTTAATGAATCCTTATTTTGTTTCTGTCGTAGACGCGAGTATATACCTACGTCCACAGACTACAGAATGTTATTTCCGTAGAGGGACTATCAATAGAGATGCTCCAAGAATAATAATATTTGTACAAGCGAGATAAACTTATACACCGTTACCTTGATAGTAAAAGAGAAGAAAATAATATTTTTTGTCCCTTACTGCGTATGCGGTGTTGGTTGTTTGACCAAAAGCTCATTCCAGCCAAACAAACCGTTCAAGACATTTTGGTCATCGATATTTTAGTGATTTGTGTTATTTTCACTGCATTTGAACGTTTCTGAGTACTGGTTTTTGTGAATCACTTAAATTCAACCTACAATAATGATGAGTTGTTGCATTGTAGACTGTAAAAACAGTAAGGAACGAAAATATGAAAATATATCCTTTCACCATCCTTTTACACGTAAGTTTTGATTTTCGAGTACATTATTGAATAGTCTTGCATACATAATTGCTATTAGATTTTCCTTCGCTTTAGGTATAGTAAGATATAATTGATTTTAGACGATATTTTTAATATTTTTTTGTTTATAAAGGTTATCTTTTCGTAGTATTATCCTCACAAATTGCGTGGCTTATTTTATTTTGACATTTGTGTCCATCTCGCTCTACCTTGATGTGGTTTGAGTGAGCTGGAATGAGTAAGGACATAAACGACGGATCTACTACATTTAGTAGGGTTAATCTGATTTTAGGGATACCATATTTTTTATACATTTTTTACCCTCAAATACTGGGTAATTTTAAGTATCTAAGTAAAATAATAATTGTTGTTTGTTCTGATTGTGTGTATTTTGAGTACGTGTTTACAAAATAAAAAGTATAGATCACTGATAGCGGTTATCTAGTTCCTTATTAAAGGCATTGCTCAGTCTGGGATTAAATGGTGCTGTGTGTGAAAAATCAACCAAAATAAAAAAAATTACTAAACAAAATGGAATTAAATTATATAAAATTAATTACTTTGATCAATTTTCTTAATTAATCCCTTTAGTTTTTCCAGATTTCCTAAAATTTTGACTATAAGAAAGTTATGGGACAGTGTAACAGGTCGCACTAACTGGCTTCCAACAATTTCCTCATGTCTATGCTCAAAACATTTTTGAATCAAAATATTTTAGAAAAACAGAAAAGAAGATGTTCTTACGAATCGGTTCTGTACCTACAATTGAGTAAGTTAATTCTATACTGTGTAGTCAGCCCTTCATAATGAACACTAGCAGCGAACCACGGTTTCCCGATTTCCTACATGAACTGTTTTTTTTTGGTGGGATAAAAAGTAGCCTTTAAAATCTTTCAGCGTGAAGGAGTCTCAAACATACTATAACTCTCTCTCTCTCTCTCTCTCTCTCTCTCTCTCTCTCTCTCTCTCACACACACACCGACAAACTTTCACATTTATAATATTAGTGTGATCTATATTTTTCGTGCACTTTGGACCATACTATTTTTGGTCTAGTGGCTAGAGAACCTAGAAACAAAATCAAACGGTCGCTGGTTCGAACCCTGCAAGATGCAATCATTTGTAGCAGAAATGTTTATTTCCGAGTTATGGATGTTAATATTCGTATCTACTCGTATGTATATTTATCCGTTATCTAGTGCCCATAGTACAGGGTATCCTAGTTTGGAGCTAGGTAGTTGGTGCGGAATTGTACCGAATATGTTATATATTTTATTAACATCCATTTATTTACCGCGAAAATTATTTAGTCCTATCAATCAAAACTTTAAAAATCGAGTATCTTTTTATTCTTGTACACTAACTTTATAATTTGGGCTGAATATAAATTTGCAGTTAAATATTCTTGCTCACCAGGGTATTTATTTTGCAAAGCGGGTAACCCTAAAATTGTTGGTACTCTATACCCGTCTTTGTTCAGTATACGCGTGGAGCTCCTCTATATTGATACTCTCTCTACGGTTATTTCCAAGGTTCATTTCTATTGTATAGATACAACTTCCTTGGCTGTGTTCACTTACTACGCTCGAATCATCCGTGCGATTATCGCTCTATCATCCGGGGCCGGACCACAGAATTTGGCTTCAATCAGATTGTCACTTTTTTCATAGCAAAATCGACTCTATTGCAAGGCACTAATGAATTTGACGGCTCGAAACCGTCATGATCAACATTACGTAATCGCACTGCCGGAGTTAGTGAACGACTTTGGACGTCCACATAGAACTGACAACTGTCAAGTATCAGTTTCATAGTATTCCTCCCCTCCCCTACTATTTTTCGGATGATCCAGGCGAACGCCCGACGACAACGTGAACGATTTCGAGTGATCGCGCGGGTGATCCGTGCGTCCTCGAACGTAGTAAGTGAACGCGCCCCTTGGTTATTTCTCTTTGCTTGGGTTTTGGTTGAATCATTATCTTTGATTTTTAATCGACTTCACAAAAGGAGACGGTTATATTTATAGCTTGATCTCCATGAGGGCTGTCATCGAGATAACGCGCATGAAGTTTCATATTTTTTACAGTCAAAATGTACTCAAAACAATGTCGTGCTTTATTGGTGACGGAAAGGGATGTTCAATTTTCATTGCAACATCTTAATCACAGACTATAAAACAATAATATTCGGTTATCAAAATCGAAATAACTTTATTTGCTTATTCGTAATAAATTCATGAAAAAGTTTCTACAAGCTAATTTGAATCTATTGTTGTGGTAAAATGCAAAGATTTTAAATTACACTCACTGGCGTAAAATAGATTCCGCTCTAATCTAATTTTGTTCTAGCAAAATGTCACGTTTTATTTGTTCTAGTTGGTCTATGCTCATGCAATTATGCACCCAAGTAAAAAAAAACCATCCGTAGGATAAAATAATTATCAAGTACTAGCTTTCGCCCGCGTCTCAACTTGAATGATAATAATAATAACTCGAAGAACTGACAACCGTTGGGGTAAGCGAGTTTTACTGTGGAGACCATGATTAGGCGAACGTAATGAGACCATTGGCCAGGTGGAGTGACGAGATGCGAATGGCGAGAAGAGTTTAAGATCGGGCTCAGTGGCAATGACAAGGAGAGGCCAACGTCCAGCAGTAGATGAATACAGGCTGAAGATTTTGATGATTTTTGGTCATAGATGATGTGTCACCACATCAAAGTAAAGATAATACATATTTACCATCGTTTATGATTACCTAATAAATAATATACTCGTATTATGACATTCATCGATCTATTGGATTACAAAAAGTGTACAACCTTTCAAAATGGATGCTTGACAATTGTACGTTTTCACTTTTATATATTGGTTTAGATGTTTCTAACTAAATAAAACAACAATTCCTTTGGATATAATAAATTTAAGTGACCGAGCGAAGCGCGAGCGAAGCATCTCCGTTTCAGCTTGGGCAAAAATGCTTTCGTATGTCCGGATGTCTGGCAGGATTTCTGTTCTACTCTGTAGGTCGCATTTCTCAACCAATCGAGACGAAACTTAGTATACAGGTTAAGCGATTTTTTAGAATTTTTTAGTCGTCGTGGATTTTTGATTTTATATCGTGGGGTAGCTCCTCAAAATGCAGTAAATTCCTCACTTTTAGGTTTCTACCAGAGGAATCAGCCTTTTACCTACTATGTAAAGCACCTTGGTTATTACTGTTACTTTTACAATAAGGTAACTAGATGGCGCAACTGTGCACCGCTAGATTGTTTGCAAAAATGTTTATGCTTGCAAGGTTGACAGCTCGCAAAGAGCCACTACTATTGGTTGGCGTCACGCATGAAATTGGACAAAAAATCCAAAAAAGATATGCTTATTGTTTACAACGATAATGAAGGCTATCGAGTCTGGGTAAAAATACTCAATAACAAATCATGAGATTTTGCCAAATCTGATGTGGAGGACATTAAATTTCATCAAGCGAAGATATTTTACGGCATATAGACAGACCTACAAGAGGAATTAAGAGATCTTAAAATTGAACAACCTCAATAAATACCTCCATATTCTTTTTTCTGAGGCGCAAATATATATAAAAAATCTGAAACTCCTTTTTGGAAGACCCGATTTTGTTAAAACAAAGATAAAAACCTCCGTAGGACTCCAAGGAATACAATTCAGCAAAAACATCATTAAAATCCATCCAGTGGTTTTTGCGTGATGAAGACACAGACAGACAAAAATTCTAAACGATATTTTTGGATTCTACTACTTTTATATACTGAAATAAAAAAGTGTTTTTCTAAATTATGTTCCATGTACAGCTTTTACTTTGTTTATAGTTTTAATAGATGTATAGATAGATTGTTATATATTTAGAAAACACAAGACAAGAGCATCACTTCTAAATACAGCAGTCTATGGTAATTAAGACTTCATGGGCCCGTTCACTTATACGTTCGAGGACGCACGGATCACCCGCGCGTACACTCGAAATCGTTCACGGCATCGTCAGGCGTTCGCCTGGGTCAACCGAAAAATAGTAGGGGAGGGGAGGAATAGTATGAAACTGACACTTGACAGTTGTCAGTTGTATGTGGACGTCCAAAGTCGTTCACTAACTCCGGATGATCGAGCGATAATCGCACGGATGATTCGAGCGTGTAAGCGAACACAGCCCTTGTTGAGATGCGTGAGTTGTGTAAAGAGTTCTATTCTAAAGTGATAGATATAGACAATGTATGTTCTAGAAAAGTCACAATTAGAATATAGAACATACGTGAGCAACATAATTATATAATCGTTTTTGTCCACATTGTTCGTTAATCGATTTTTTCTTACACTACTCCAACCCTAGAAATATCAGCAGTCTTGGCGATCAAGCTATGTTGTACGTTTGTAGTGCGATTCCTTTCCGTTGGCTTCAATCAGATTTTCATTATCACTATCACTAATGCGTTGCGATAGAGTCGAAATTGCTATGAAGAAACTGACAATCTGATTGACTGACAGCGCACTGTGGTTTTGGCTTGTCTTGCAACGGGGCCATTCGTTTTGTAACAATTGGCGAAAATAACTGTTAAAAACGCTAAATATGATCACAATTGGCGTTCCACGTGAACGTTTTCGATCAACGTTCGTTGCAAGTTTCGATGACATGTTGACATAGAAAAATCGACTTCTTACCGTCAGGAACAGGGTCGTTTTTCATTCAGTTTGGAAAGGATGGTGTCAAAAGTTGCAAAAATTACAAGTGATGCAAATGTTCAATGAAAACGGCTTGTTAAAAATGTACATTTCGAAACTGCCCACAACGCCACTTCATCATCTCAAATGCAGGGAACGTAAACGTTAGGATATAAAAATAAAATGCATTGTACACGTGGTAGACGCGAGTATATACTGGGCCCTATTTCATAAAGCGACAATTCATAATAAACAAATGTCAGTCGAATACGCCAAACCTGCGTTTCATTATAGCAAAAATGTACGACATTTCGATAGTTTGACTGACAATTGTTGGTTCGATTCGATTGACATTTGTCAGTGTACTATAGTTTTATGAAATAGGGCCCTGACTGTTGCAATAATTTGGTTTTGTGGCTTTGGCCAAAGAGTATATAAATACTGCTTTGGCTTGGCAGGCTGCAACAATTGTCTGTGGTTCGTTCGTTGCGTGAAAATAGTGAATCTGAATTGTGAATTTTATTGCTTTTCTCTTCTATCCTATTGTAGCTGGCTATATATTTTGTATTAGTGCATATATTTAGTGATTTCCAACACGACAACTAATTCCTTGATCTTCACAAGTAAAACTTAGGTAAGTTTAAAATGCATTGTATTACTTGAGCTCAACAAATAGGGCGGCCGCGCGCGGCATCGCTGTCAGTCTCACGTCTAGTAGTCTAAGCGCTGCATGCGTCTGCTTTCGGAGACGCGGGCGGCCTCTTGGCGCCGACCGCCTCGTTTTCAATGTTTGCTTTTTTTTTAATTTTCTTACTTGCCTCCCAAAAGTGTAGTACCCCAATAATCAAAATGGAAGGACTTTCCAATATATATATGTAAGCTGTAGAGGGGTGAAGGAGGGGGGGGAGGGGGAGGGGAGGCTCCCCCATGGAATATGGCGATAACAAAAAAATAATTAAAAAAGAACAATGTTACAAGTTTATGTTCGAAACATAAACTTGTTTTTTTTTTATTTGTTATCGCCATCCCCCCTTCTATGGGGGAGCCTCCCATCCCCCTCCCCCCCTCCTTTAAACCCAGGGGAAAAGGGCCGCGGGCACAGCTAGTATTATATAAATGTCTGATCTATTGTTTAAGGTCAAGAAACCAGCATGTTCAGGCAGCAAGGGCGGTTCAATGATATGGAGCTAGGGGGATATGAAGAAGAAGACTTTGTTTGGGACTGTCCTGGCCCAGGTCCCAATGGACCAATGTTTAGGAATAACAGGTATTTTGCGATTCTGGTGCACATAAGTACTTATTTAGTTGAGATAGTAGATATTTACCTACCTATATCTAAAAATATCTGCAAAGGAGTGGAACTCTCAGTAATCATTTGTTGTTCTAGCAAAATACACCAAGCCAAAAGCAAGGCTAAGGGTGCACTGGTAATTTCTAGGTAAACCCAAATAAAACTACACTTTTTATTTGGGTTTACCTAACATAACTTTTTTGTGCTTGTACCTATAAAAATAATATATATAACAAAAGATGTTTGAATTTTGAGATAAAGAACATTGTTGAATAATATTTCAAGTAGATCTAATAAACAAAGACATAGGGTTTGTATATGTCCTAAAAAAATAATGTAGTATGTCGGTTACACCCCAATAAAAAGCTCCTGTACTAATTAGTAAGGGTGTAATGGCCATTTTGTAGATATTAACTAATGATTTACAATGTAAGTGACAATCATCTTTGTATATCACTATCTATTATTCGATGTAAGCAATAAATAGTTTAGGAGTTTTCTGTGGAATATGTGGTGTAAACAACTGTTGTCATATTTCATAACAATGGTTTCTTATTATTTACAAAGGCAGATACGTTGAATTTTGACAAGCAGCTCATTTGCTTGATAGTAAGTGCTACTCCTACTGATAACAAGTCCAGTGCAGTTATTTAAAATGTTCTCATGGTATCTATAGTAACTTTACCACCACCATGTTTAGTGTTTAATATTATAGTAAAATGGTCATTGAAGTTTAACCATAAACCGATAAACCCCCAGTAACGCCACAAGCTCTCTTGAACTTCTATTACTACCTTACATTGGCGGGTTGGTGCATCTTGGTGATCGCAGTAGTTGGTGATAAGATAATACGCAACAAAATGCTACTGCCCATTTCCTGAATTCCCTCAGCTGGTTCTCACAGCACTCTCACAATGAGAAGTAGTGGGGTATTAACAACACGGTTGAAACATACTTCTTAATCAATATTAAATTATGCAGTTAAAATGATCAAAATACAACGAGAGTAAACTCGAAAGTTCTGAGGTGTTTAATTTTATGTTAATAAAGAATTTTATGTTTGCAATCCCCATATCTTCGCTATTTTGAAAAGATTTGAAAAACTGAAATAGACAAAAAAACGTATAATTATCGAACCTGCTCACAAAAACATCACTGCAAATTATTCAAAGAAGCGCGAGCGAAGTGGGGCAAATTTTTTAAGGTTTTCTATACATGATAATTTTACATAATTCAAGGATGTTTATTTGCAGTGGGTCGCATCAAGCACAAGTGCGCATCTGGACATTGTGCGAGTACATATGATATTAAATTGCATATCAAGAAGCGCGAAAGAAGCGAGTGCGTTTTTTTTCTTCAATTTAGTTAGGTATTCCGTATCACATAAAAATGTTACACTATAAGAAAGCGCGAAAATTTTGACGTAATAGATATTTCTATCAATGTTAAAAGGAAACATAATTTTATATTAAAATAATTAATATCTTGCATTATCCCATAAAGAGCGCGACCGAAGCGAGCGCAAACATTCTTGGCTTTTTCTATACTTAGTTGGTTTGTCGTACAAGGTAGTGCTGGCCTATGGTAACTGAGTTTGTCAGGCCACCCGAGGGCCTCTGTGGCTTAACGAAGGCCATTAATCAATAAAAGCCGCGACCGATAGCTTAACGTGCCCTTCAAAGCATTTCCATAGGGCAAAATAAAAGTATAAGATAATTTGAAATTGTCCAAAAACTAAAATAGACCACCAAAAAACGCGAGCGCAGCGAGCGCGGAAATTTTGAGATATATTTTTCAGTGTACAATATAAATATGATAACAAAACATAAATGAAAATAACAAATGGACATTAAAAAAAACTGATTGACATAGGCCCGGGGGGGGGGGGGGGGGGGGGGTCATGACGACGACGACGACGACGACCCCCCCCCCCCCCCCGGATCCGCGCTTGGTTGCCGCTAAGACCTGCAAGAAGATATTTAGGAAGGCTCATTTTAATCACGTAACTGATTAAAATAAACTGGCTTCATACCCCGTGGGTAACAATGCTTTTTGGTCCCTGGCCAAGTCAGTCGAAGTGAACTTCCACCATTGCTGAAACCTTATGGATCACTGGCTCACACTGCTGGAGAGAAAGCGAATTTATTTGCTTCTCTTTTTGCAGAAGCGTCGTATCTAGACGCTTCCAGCATAATACCTTCCTGCCTTCCTCATTGCGGGGTTTTTATGCCCGAATTACATATTCGCCAGAAGGATGTTCTCAGAATGCTTCGAGCTCTAGATGTGAACAAGGTCAGTGGTCCTGATGGCATTCCAGCGATTATGTTGAAAAACTGTGCGCCCGAATTGTCTCCCATCTTAACGCGTTTGTACATCCCCTTTCACTCAGTTAAAGTTTCCTAAGAGCTGGAAGCTTGCCAATGTACAACCAGTACCAAAAAAGGATAGTTATGCTGATCCGGCCAATTATTGTCCCATCTCTATAACCTCCTTACTCTGAAAGTGTATGGAGCGTATCATAAACATTAGGCTCTTAGCATACCTTGAGCATAATGATCTCCTCAGTGACCGGCAATACGGGTTTTGCCGAAACAGGTCTACTGGGGATCTTCTCGCGTATGCCACTCACGTACTGAGCGAAGCCATCGAGATGCATGGTGATGCGCTAGCCGCCTCCCTTGACATATCGAAGGCATTTGATGGGGTCTGGCACTATGGCATTTTGAACCAGCTTCCCTCATATGATTTACCTGTTGGCTTATGCAAATGGATAGTTGATTTTGTGAGGGAATGATCTATTCGAGTAGTCCTAGAGGGCTTCTCATCTGATCAAATGTCTATCAATGCCGGTGTACCTCAGGGATTGGTTCTTTCGGCTACACTGTTTTAACTGCACATTAATGACCTTCTGAAGCCTGGTATCTTTGGGTATGCTGATGACAGTACTGTAGTTGAGAGATACACTTCCAATGCCCAAGCCACCTGTGACGCTATCCTGTTTCAGAGAGAGGCTATGATAGACCGTATGAATTTAGCCTAAGAAGCCGTGTCCGATTGGGGTGATGCTAACCTGGTTAAGTTTAATGCTACTAAAACGCAGGTGTGTTTGTTTTCTACTAAAAACAGTCCTCTAAACCGATCTCCGTCTTTCCAAAGTGTAACAATACCAATAGGCGACCATTTGGAGCTTTTTGGTGTTGAACATCAAACCCGAATTTTGGGTCTTTTATTGATTCCAAAGCCAAGGTAGCTGCAAAATAACTTGGTATTTTGTCTATGGTTAGGCGGTGCTTCACACCGGGACAGCTTTTGAATCTTTATCAAGCACAGATCCGATCTTGTATGGAGTACTGCTGCCACCTCTGGGAAGGTTCTGCCAAGTATCACCTCGAGACTTTGGATTCAATTGAGAGACGTGCTATCAGGCTCATTGGGGATGAAATTTTAGTAAAGAGTAAGCTTCAAAGTCTGGCGCATCGACGTGCAAGCGTGTAGGCATTCTACAGATTGCACTATAGGTGTGCACAAGAACTGCACAATCTGATTCTCCCATCACCTGTCCATCACCATACGACTAGACAATTGGCAAAGTACCACCCTTTTATGTTTGAAATTCCTCTCACAAGAACGAATTGTTACGCTTCTTCATTTATTAAAAGAACTGCAACGGAGTGGAATGCCCTGCCCTCAGTGTTTCCGGTAAATTATAACCCAAGTGTATTTAAGTCAAGAGTGAATAGGTATCTACTAGGCAAGCATGTTAAACCTTCGACCACATCATCGCTTTCCATCAGGTGAGATTGTGGTCAAACGATTGCCTAGTACGTAATAAAAAATAAAATAAAAATTATCACCACCACTTCTCATCTTGAGAGTGCTGTGAGAACCAGCCGAGGGAATTCAGGAAATGGGTAACAGCATTTTGTTGCGTATTATCTAATGTAAGGTAGTAATAGAAGTTCTACAGAGCAACCACTTGTGGCGTTAATGGGGGTTTATCGGGTTTATGCTTAATGGGAACTTATGGGTCGTGGCCCGTCCACCCACTGGCTTCACCCACTAGTGGTTGCACGGGTAATTCACAATAAAAAAACGACATTTATGAAGAAAAATTATATGATGATAATAATAATACATGTGAAGCCGCGGGTTGCAGCATGTAGACATAGTAGTTAGCTAATATTAATAATAGCTCATCTACGTTTTTTTTAAATGCGCTAAAGAAATAAACCGCAGTGGCAGCTTAAGTCTAAACATCTGTTTTTGTATAAGCACTTTGACCTCATAAACGTATCGTAGGTAATAAAGTAATAAAGTTACTAAGTCAGTCTTTCGATCTGATCAATTGTTGTTTATAGATCACATCATAATAATATGAGGTCCAGTATTTTGGATCTTATGCTATGCGTCATGCAATGGAAGACAGGGCATGTCCTGTCATATAGTCATTTTTTACTGTCCTTGCTCGTAGCCCACCCTCTTGTCACCTAATAATCATATCTATCTCTCTCTCAGAACAAACACATTGCTTGTATTAGAAAGAGAAAAAGATATTTTTGAAAGTCAGAATACAAGGTAACATAGTGCTTGAAAGAAGGTAATAAACAATATTTTACTTCATGGTGATTAAGTCGCATAATACCATAAACATTTTGAATTTAAGGTACAATGTTATTGTGAAAACTATTACAATAAGACGTATAAGTTAAATAGCTAACTATTCAAAAGCTTCTAGGAGCATAATCACTAAACTTTATTATACCTTGGGTTGATTCCTTCGCTAAAAATGTTCCAAAAGGGTGTCTTAGATAATTTGTTAATATCTTAATTTATATTGGGACGTAAGCACCAATCTTGATAAAATCTCGGGTTGTATAAGTCAAGTATCAAAGAAATTCAAGAATAGCAGAGGCGTAATCACCAAATTGGATAGATCACGGGATATTCAACCAATTTTTAAATCTTATTTACCTTACATGTTTAGCGAACTTGTGGGCTGTATAGACCATTTTTGTGCGAGTATTGCTATTTTAAATATACAGTTCGAAAGTGGACGAAAAACTGAATATGACTGCATTAAAATCTCATTTTTGCCATATTGGTGGTCACGCCCTTTGAGCCTAAAGGTATCGATATAGGATACATCCTATTCATATTGTGCAAACTTGGACAGACACTAAACTAGTTACATGTATCATAATAATATTGGATTCATACTATTCATATAGTACATGCCTTGTAACAAAAAAATAGGGGAATCTACAGGTATGTTGAAAAGTTATAATTTTAACCACCCTCAGCTTCAGTTTATTTATTGCTTATTTAACAAATATTATAATCACATTACTACAGACATCACACCAACCTGCACTGCAGTGACAGGCACAATGAAAGTTAACAGGTCTTGGCAGTGTTTGTGTTTATTTTTGAAGAATCATGACCAATTCCAGGCAAAAATAAAAATAAATGTCACCATGGTGTCACTGTTTTAATATACACTAGTTGCGCTTGAGGAAGCACTGAGATTAGGATAAGAATGCAAGCAATACTAATTATCAAATAATAATGATGTAATTGTTATCTTTAAGGAGATCCCGCTATGATAATGCCTATGGTGACTATCGAGGTGGTTATGGTCCTGGTGGAGGCTTTGGTCCAAGGCCTTTACTACCACCTCCACCGCCACCACCACCACAGAGAACTATGATGTGGGGTCGAGGATTTGGGCCGGTAGGCCCCCCACCTCGTTGGCAACCTGAAGAAGATAGAGCCATTAAATATTTAATGCGTAAGTAATTCATTTTAATATAGAGCTAGTGAGATAGATATGTGTAGATAGGAGAGATAGTGGTTAAAATCCAGGCTATAACAACAAAAAATTAGTGACTCTTACAGTAGTCGCATATGATGTGTAACATCTGACTCAAGCTCTGTTTTATCATCGCTGTTCAAGCTCAGTTTTATCATTGATGTTCTAGCTCGGTTTTATCATCGCATTTCAAGCTCTGTTTTATCATCGCTGTTCAAGCTCTGTTTTTTATCATCACTGTTCAAGCTCTGTTTTATCATCGCTGTTCAAGCTGTTTTATCATCGCAGTTCTAGCTCTGTTTTATCATTGCTGTTCAAGCTCTGTTTTATCATCGCTGTTCATGCTCAGTTTTATCATTGATGTTAAAGGTCTGTTTTATCATCACTGTTTAAGCTCTGTTTTATCATCGCTGTTCAAGCTCTGTTTTATCATCGCTGTTCAAGCTCAGTTTTATCATTGATGTGCAAGCTCTGTTTTATCATCATTGTTCAAGCTCTGTTTTATCATCACTGTTCAAGCTCTGTTTTATCATCGCTCGTTTCAAGCTCTGTTTTATCATATGCTAGCACCTTTCTTTTTATGTGTAACATCTTTGCTCTTGCTTTTCTGAAATCTATGGGAGTAATTTTTCACTGTTACAGTGAAACAATAGTAGGAAAGCGGGAGGAAAGATGTTACACATCACAAAAAAAGTTTAATTGTTTTTTTTTAGCTTGATTCAGACGTAATGACGGCTGTGAAGTGCGTTGTGAGTACTGCTTCGAGCAGCTCTCCAACACCCGCACACACCTAATATTTTCTATTGCGCAGCACTTTGCGTTTTATTTCACAGCCAGCCACCATTACGTTTGAATCGGGCTGTAGTATTTGGTATTAGTTTGGCGGTATACCTAGCTCAGCTACGAGTATCTTAGCCCTACCCTAATGGCTAGCATAGGCTAAAAAACAAGTCTTTCCTTTTTGTAATCTAAAGAGTCTGACGAATGATGAATTTTTCCATACAAATTTAATATCAAAATTATTTGTAATTGGAGCATATTTCCACAGTGTTAAGATAGCTGAGCCATTTGGCCTAACATTCCTATAAGTATTATATTTGTAGCTACAAGGTATCAAGTGACACAATTGTTGTTGTTGATGTTTGTTCTTGGATGTTTCAGTCTATGCCACTCGCGAAAGGAAATTCTAGTGCAGGGGTATGAGTGTGTAAACGTTGCTAAATATCTTTTACTTTCCCAAATCAGTCTATGACTGTGTAGAAATGGGCTAGTTTTGTTGCAATTATTGCCGTAACTATATAGCCAGTGTAATAGGTTATGAAGAGTCTACTCCAATATTGTTGCTATAAGTTGCAATAGCTTTTTGGCTAGGCTAGGTCTTCAATTGTGGCAATTACCTAGCCCGTTTCTGAGGACCTTTGTTCCATATAGGAGTGGTAAGGCCTACACTGATGTCAAGCTTGCGGATGTATTGTGCATTTCCCCCTGCCAGCCTCTAGCCAACTTGGTGGTTGGGCTTCTTTTCCGCAACTTTCCCTTTTGCGTGAATCGGGCGGCGACTGTTAATTCAGCCACCCGATGTCCCTCAGGAAGGCCAGCAGCTCACGGATTCCGGCGCAAGCTTCCCTCAGGGTGGAAGTTGTTCCCAGGAACTGTTCACTCTGTGGCGCCACGGTTTCGCACTCGAACGGGTACATGCGTGCCCGTTTCTTCTGCCCCCATGCATCCTCTGCACAAGGGGCTGTCTGTGACACCTATTCTGTGAAGGTGTTTGTTAAGAGGACAATGACCAGTTACAATTCCCACCACTTGTCGGAGATTGTCCCGTTTAAGGTTCAGAAGTTTTCGGGAGTATCTCGGATTTAACTCCGGGAAAGCCTCCCTTGACTGTCTACAATCCTTTATACTTGCCCATAGTTCTTGATGTAGTTTATGTGTCCTTTGACGGATCCAGGCTCGAATTTGACTGAAAGGCAATGAAATCATTGGCTCTGGCCCAACAGGGCGCATGCCCAGCCTCTACCCAAGTCGCAACACCTTTTATGCAGCAGAGTTTGGTCGCTCGCACATCAGCTCCAGTGGTCATCGAGGTGATGATGAAGATGAATATGGTATGAGTTGGTGTTAGGTTGTTGAGACAAATCATGCATTTATGCAGTTGTATTTTTTTTCTGTGTCTGTTACAATACATGCATTCAGCTGCGGCGAGGCACATAAGACTGACTATCCGTGACTCCAGTATTATGCAGATGATAATTTAAGTCAGTGGACCTGAAATAAACTATATTCGTAAACGTATAGATTCCGCCGATTCAATTTTAGTAAATTGTTTGTGATATTTTCGTTAAGTGTCGGGGAAGTGGTCTTGGCATATCTGCAGTCCTTTGTCCAGTCCAACAGATTTTGTTGTTCTCTTTCAGACAGCTACAACTCTTGATCTAGTCACAGGTTTTCCGAGTTCATAACTAATGGCCGCACTATCAGTGATAAATACGAGGACTTTTCCTCTCGCTCGCACTCTACACTAGAGATGTTATTGCTCTTGCAGCTAGCAACAAGACTATCACCCTGCCTGAAGCACTACTCTTATTATGAACTGTTTAATCCGAAAGTTCGGTGAATAATTTGTCCATTTCGAACACCTGCTTACTAAAAAGCATGCAGTCTTTGAATTTTCTGATGTTCGGTGATTTAGTTACAACCCCTGTCTTTTACAACTGCTCAGGTACTTGGCCACAACACAATTGTTGCTTTTATTGTAATTTGGTGGAGATGTTTCCCCCACACGAGGTTGATATAGCCAAATGCCTAGAAAGACTTCTTTATATAAATAATCTTTGTGCCAAACAATATTTGGTAGTTTCAAAGCCACTGTTTTAGTTTTCCTTGTTCCGAGTATATAGAACCATTTCTGTCTTTTTGTTATTGACTATTTCTGTCTTTTTGATGGACCATTTCTGTCTTTTTTATTGACCACCAACCAAGCATCCGAAGCGCCATTTTCATTTCTATTTTGGATCCATGTTTTTTATGCTATTTACATTTTATCATCACCATGCTATTTTCAGGATGTGGCGTTAGTAAAGAATACCTGAGGAACTTGCCTGCGGATCTTCTGAGATTGATTCAACCGGAGCACTGTGGACTCTGTGATTTTGAATTTGACTCCTTTACTATGTGTGAGTAAAATTGCTATAATGACTTAAATTGATGAACAGTTAGCTGGCAATGTTAGATTTTGTTACTGTAGTACTTCTAATATCACTTTTTATTAGACGGCCTGTGTTTCAGTTATTTAATGAACAAACGAATTTACAAGCAGTGAACTGCTTCTCTCGACGTGATTTATAGTTGACATGATGACCATAATTTGTATTCTATAAGTTATGTCTTTATTATGAATTGAATCTGAAATAAATTGTTTTTTTACAGCGCGGATGCACTACATTTCGAAAAATCATTTAAAAAACCAAAAGAAATGGTTATCAAAAAGCTCGGAAACTAACAACTATAATGAGGTAATTAGACAATTTGGCAATGTAATGTTTCCATAGGAGTTTTGACGACTGTATATGTTCACATAATTATATCAATAAAATATGTATGACTGGATTTGCCATACTTAAAACGTAGTACTTTATTGTAGTATGCTATTTGTATTTAGATAGATTGATAAATTCTGTACTGTACACAGCACAAAGGAACAATAGTAGCTATAGTGTTACAATGGGCGGCCAATAATAGCACTTCCTTGTATTTATTGTTGTAAGATATTACTTTAAAGTGCATTTCGAACTTATAGCAGGCGAAAAAGTTGGATCTCTCTTCAATATGTCTTACGAAGATTTTTGTCACTTGCGTTGCAGTCAGCAGTTGCATCTGTTGACAGCATTTAGCTAGTGAAGATTATGTGAATGATGTCGCCAAAATGAAACTTGCATTGTAACCAATTGTCTTCCCTTATGTCGCGCTGACACAAGGGTTTGTCTTTTTTAAACTGAATCTAAACACATTGTGCAATCAATGCACAATATGTTTAGATTTTAATGTTTTCTCTTAAATTAAATACCTAAACATACAAACACCAAAAAAAATGCCGGGGCATTAAAACATGATAATTGTGGTTATTTAATGTTTCAGATTCCTTTTAAGGCTCGTAATTTGTATTGTGAGTTGTGTGATATCCAAATAACCTCCAAGACTCACGGCGACGCCCACTATGCTGGGAAACCGCATCGCGGGTAAGTGCAACTCATCTGTTCAGATTCTGTAAGCAATTCTATAGGCGCATGCTAAACTAAAACAAAATTTGATAGCTTTCATTTTAATAAAGTTTCTTAATCGTTTGATAGGACTGAACTAAATTAAAATGTAGACTTTTGTGCGAACAAAATAATGTGTACTTATTTCTCTTGTTACAAAGAAGGCGGCGGCCTTGTTGCAAAGAACTTATTTGTTACAAAGAAGTATCAAAACTAAAGACAGTTTGCTTTTAATCATGTCTGGTACAATCTAGACTAGAACTTTTGTTGAGCTTAAGGCGAAACGTGAAATTGATGCATTGATGAAATAGTTCTCAAGTCGTCGGTATAATTATTATTTCTTCAGAGAGCCTCGCCGTGGCGTACTTTTTTCTTCGATTGATTGACGAGACAAGTCGATCGTGTGATGGTAAGCGTCACGCTTGCCTATAAAAATTACAGTGCCACCTAGAACTTTGGTTGCAACATCTTGCGCGCCACTGCACTGCGCTCGCCTCGTCATCCTGAGACATTGGTTATAATTTCGCCGGAACCGAAAAACAGTAGTGTTTACATACTTTTGCTTGGCTGTTGAATATCTTACATAGTTAGGTGTGGTACTTCTCCAGACGGACACTTGCGTAAGAGGCAAGAGTTTGGTATTGGTTGGTACTAAAATTAGTAGCGGGTTCGATTCCCGCACAGAAAAAGTATTTATGTAAATCTCGGGTATTTTGCTCTGATTCTTTAGAAAGTGCTTTTACTTACTACTTCATGACCCATGTTCTATGTATTTGATTGTGACGCAATCTTTTCTTTAGCATCTGATTTCGTCGCCAGTAGATAACAAAACTGCTGAGAGAAATGTTATTATGGTGGCTGTTATTTATAACATTATATTCATTTCTTTTTCACAGAATTGTTGATGGTCGCAAGAAACCTAAAAACCCTCTGCTGCTTCAGAGTAGGATGCAACACCGTCTGTGAGTATTGTCCGATTTAAATGGAATAAGTTATCAGTTCGTTGCGTTAATGTATTTGACTAGGCCCTACTCAGAGGCACGTAGGTAGGTATATATAATTGAGCGACAAACAGTTGATCTAAAATCATTGGGTGCTGATATTAGCATTAATAAAATGATTGCATATATTTTTTTACTTATTTTAGAGAGGAAATGTTATAGAGAAACCGAGGATGGAAAAACAAAATTGAAAAAAATGTGTTTGTTTAAAGTAAAGGTAATTTATTTCCAAAAATAACACAGTTTTTCAAGGGTTTTTTCGAATCAAGCAGCTGTAGTTACTACAATTATTATTTATGTGATATTATTTTCATTTATTCTTATTGATAATTTCAATAGCTTTCTAGAACAGAAACTCAAAAAATTATAATCGCAAACATTCAGCAAGAAGAGACGTAAATAGAGCATGGGAACCCAGTTCAACCCGGGTAACTGCAGGTAACCCGAGGGGACCTGGGACCTCACACGTTTTAGGCGCGCGTAGGCTTGAACTTGCAAGAGTTTAACAATTGACTGTAGCAGCACGAATGGCACTTAGAATGGAATGAAAGTCAAATGGAAAATAATCGGTCAATTGGCTTCTCTGCATTTGGCTACCTATTTTTGAATCTCTAGAGGGTGGGGGCAACTGCCCCCCCCCTGCCCCCCTTGGCGACGCCCTTGTCTATGTATGTATGTATCTATGTATTTTGTCTTTCCTGGAATCTTGCTATTCAAATTTCGAGCACTTCCCGATTAACTATCTGTCTGAAAACTTTCAGGGTAGCTCACAAACGGATAACAAAACAATAAAAAAAAGCGGAAAATGTAAAAAGGCAAAAATATTTATGGAAACATTGAATGGAATAAAAAAACCTCGTAAAAGGTTTTATTTATATTTTTAAATTATACTTATTTTTTAAGGGAACAACTTATCCGCCGTGAAAAGCGTTCCCTCAAACCAGTTCCTGAGAAAGTGTCCGACGAGGAGCCCGCGAAAGATCCGAAAACCGTCGCACCCGAACTCTACTGTGACATTTGCAAGGTATACTTATCTTCTGTACTATGTTTTTTTAACTGGGACAGTATGGGGCAATCCGAAACTATAGGAAACGGGGAAACTGTCTTAGGAATAGTTGGGGTGTATTTTCATGAAAACAATGTTGGGTTACTTAATTGTGTGGCCAAGTGCGAGTCGTACTCAAATGTTTTCTAACTCAGTTTCATGTATCCTAGGCTCCGCACCAATTACTTTACTATGTTATGTGCAGTTTTCCATTGCTCCATGCTTCGGACGGCACTTTAAACTGTTGGTCCCGGGTGTTCTTGATTAATAGCAGTTGTTAAGCCAAGTCAGAGGCCTTCGGGCGACCTGACAAAATCTGACATCAGAGGCCAGCACTACCTCATACGGCAAACAAACTAACAAACATGTATCCAAAGAAAATAATCTGGATAGTCTGGAAGTCAAAAATACAAAAAAAAAACTATTTTTTTAGCATTTTTTTTTTTACTCGGGACAATTCACACCAAATACCTAGCACCCAACTAAGATACCCTGTACTATAGACACTAGACAACGGATAAATATACTTAGATACGAATATTACATCCATGACTCGGAAACAATCATTTCTGCTTATCACACAAATGATTGCACCTTGCGGGATTGATGTTAATCTGTAAAGTTTGCACGCGGGCAAAGCCATGGGATGAAGCTAGTAACTTATAAATTTAGTCAATGATGCAGGTCATATATGCAAAATGTATCTATACTTATAATAATGCAATAGGAACGAAAAAGTCCGTACAAAGAAGATAATAAAAAAAAAAAGGTCTAGTGTACTTAAAATAAGCTACTGAACTTTTTTTATTTTTTTTGTTCGTTTCTGTCTGTTGGTTTGTTTGTCTGTAATTTTGCTCGCGCATCACGTAAAAAAATCCAATCCGATTGTGATGCGGTTTTCACTGTTGGATAAGTTAGGGATTGACTTAAAAACTGGGGTACTTGATTAAGATATTAATCCGATGATTATACGACGAGTAATCGATAAAAAACGATTTGACGGCTGAACAAATTTTGAAGAAATGTAGTATATTGTACTTTATAGGTACTTTTTGTTCTGGAATAACGGGTACAGATA
The DNA here is from genome assembly GCA_946251855.1 of Alsophila aescularia. NCBI lineage: Eukaryota > Metazoa > Arthropoda > Insecta > Lepidoptera > Geometridae > Alsophila > Alsophila aescularia. The sequence continues at coordinate 43,146,329 of OX276379.1, forward strand.
GTTAATAAATAAGACAAGAGATAAGTTAAGATTACAGTTTAATTAATAAATTAAGACTTTCCACATACTTTCAGTCGCAGTTATTTTTCATCTCAATCAAAATAAAAAATTGTTATCATTGGGTTTACGCCGTAGCGAGTGAGTTTTATTAGCCTTCTTTTCGTATTTTGCAGACTACGGTGACATGCTCCGAGCAAATGACTATGCATATGAACGGGAAAAAGCACCTTTCCAAGGAAAAGCAACACATCCTGAATATGATGAAGGGTAAAAATGAAGACGGTAAGCAAATTATTTATGAATAGCTAGACTATGCTCCCACGACATTTTGGTTTTCGTGTAATGTAGCGTATCGCGTAATTTAACGTATAGTGTAATGTAACGTATAGTGTTATGTAACGTATCGTATAATGTAAAGTATCGTGTAATGTAACGTATAGTGTAATGTAACATATCGTGTAATGTAACGTATCGCGTAACGTATCGTGTAATGTAACGCAAAATATTTGTGTGGACGGCACACAAAAGCAAACGCAGTACTCGTTCGGCCGGCCCGTTCATAAAGGATGTGTCGTGGATGTCATGTTATGGAGTGAAGAACATTCGCTTGAACAAGTTTATATCAAAAACCTGTTACTTAAAATCCGCAACACGTACTACTATAAAACACATTTGAAAAACGATTCTTGAAGAGAAATTCTTTCGTTGGAAAGTGATTAAAGAATATTGCAAATATAAAATCTGTTACTAAGTACTTACTAGTAGCTCTGTGAGCTGTTAGACCACGCGAGTCTGTCTTTGCATAGCTTAAAACTTAATAAATGTTCACCGCGCATATATACAACGACCGGTAGGCTGAATTCTTAGGGCCGTATTAATAAACCGACCTCAACTCTGAGAGCGCTATTGAGAGCGATCTCAAGATGCTAATCTAATTAATAAACATATCTTAAGCTGTGGATTGAGATGCCGTAATCAGCTGAGTTAGTGTTTAATAATAAATCAATCTCGACTCTCAAGAGCGCACTTGCGATGTGCTTTGTGATGCAGAATGTTGAGTGCAGTCGATCCGTGACTTGAGAGCGTGATTGCCAGTTGCTAGAATCAAGGATGTCGAAAATATTATGTTGATTGCCAGTTCCTAGAATCAAGGATTTCGAAAATATTATGTCAGAAGTTGATAATTATAATTATATTAACCATATTTATAAGAATATTTTTATATTCCTCTGGAAATAAACAAATTTATTTGGCATGATTGCGAAAAGATCCGAAGATTTGGTAGATATCAGAACCTGGCGAGGACTCGCTGAAGTCTAAAAAGATCCGAAATCGTAACCAAAGGATACGCGCTGGAAATACTGCATGGCAATCAACGAATTTTTATTTTCATAGATTATAGTTATTTGTTGATGAATTGCGTTAAGTTTTTTTATTAGATAGTGTAACTTTGAAAATATAGACAAATAAAAGCCATAAGGCTTACATCCTTTTTACAAATAAAATAAAGTAAGCTTATGATAATTATGTAGAAAATAAACATTACGTTTAATATAATCGCATTTAATTTGATTCAACTACATCGAAGTAATAAATTTTAACCTTTCGCTATATCTTATTTGAGCGAAAACCGAACTTTCACTAAAGAAAATAAATCGTTCATTCATAGCTCATTCAATCTTGCTCTCAAGTTCTGGTTCGTGACGTAGCATCTTGAGATGCGGCTCTTGAACGCGACATGATCTGAGATGCTCTTGAAATGACTTTATTAATCTGCGACGATCTTAAGATGCTGATCACAACTTGAGAGCGTATCAGTTGATATCGCGCTTGAGAGCTCAACCAAGAGCGATTTATTAATACGGGCCTTAGTGTCCTGGACTTTGAAGCCGAAAGTCGCGGGCTCGAATCTCGCTGAGTAATAATTTTTATGTTGAGCAGAAGTTACTTTTTGCTGTTTTTTCCCTAGGAATGTAAGGTTTATTTTTAATGTTTTTAGAGTCATGGGAGTTCAAAATCGTTTTAAAATATTTCGAAAAACAGCACTGATATAAAAACATATTGAATGAAGCAACTCAAAAAAATTCACGAAAATCGGTTGTGAAATGCGTGTAGAGGAGAACAGGCGGACATACGAAAGCATTTTTGCCCAAGCGAAACGGGTACGCTTCGCGCTCGCTCGCTCATTAAATAAGAGCAGCACCAGCAATGCGATCCTTCTATTCGGCACGTTCGACGAAATTAAAAAATACATCATCTATATTGGCATTCATTAATATTAGATATTTAGCTATCTAATTGAATGAGTTTTGGTAATTTGAATGATCCGTTTATTTTTTACGTAGCTCCTTAAGTCCGCGTCGCGCAGAATTTCCCAAATTAGAGGCTTACCGGTTTCAAGATTTATCTATAAGTAAATGATTATAAAACACTAAGTATAACTAAGTTAAACCTACAGAGCCCGTTACTAATCGAAAATTTTGTTATTTGTTACTATAGGTATACAAATTATCAAAATTTCAGGGTAATAATAGAATAAAGTAGGTTATTGTTCAATATGACCTCCTTTGACATAGATAATGGCATCAATTCTTCCAAATAAAACATCGTACGATCCAACGAATTTATTCCTGCCCAAAATATAACAGAGCCCCCAACATAATATGTGATTTCTTCAAAACATGCCTCTGCAATGCGTTCTCTTCGTCTTCGTAGACATAGAGATGTGTGCGTGACGGTGCACACAACTAGCGCAGCGCAGATCAAATTCCTAAACAGTGCCTGTGATGTAAAAGCTGTAGTACGTAAGTACTATTATTTCTTGCGTCTGTAGGCTCTTTAAACTGATTGGATCCACTCAAACACCTACATGATTTGCGTTGAGATCGTGTGCCGTCCATACAATTCGCGTTACATTACATTACACATACACGTGTCTGGATCCGCCCTAATGCTTTCTGTGGGATACTGCAATTCTATATAACATTTTCTTGTCTTTTTATCATTTCACTAAATCAGTTTAGAGATTTGATAAAATCATTGCCTAGATTTTGTTTAGGGAAATTTATCATCTATCTCGAATTGATCAGATCTCCTAAGGATTTCATCAAACTCCTGTTTTTATCGTTTTCCTGCGGTATTTTATGATAATTTTATGTATGAAATTACAATTGATCGTCGTAAACAAAATGAGCGACGGGTGATTTATTCGGGTTTCTGTTTTCAGATTATGAGGAGGGTATGGATGAGGATGAGGATGAGGGTGAGGCTGAGGGTGAGGCTGAGGGTGAGGCTGAGGGTGAGGCTGAGGGTGAGACTGAGGGTGAGGCTGGGGCTGGTCATGATCCTGAAGTTGTGGCTACAGGTATGTATGTTTAAATATTTAATTAGTAACTAAATCAGCACCTGCGGGAATGCAGGAAATCTACGTGTAGAGCCACGTAGATTTCCTGCATTCCCGCAGGTGCGATAATATAATTAATTCAGATTGATAATAATTAATTAAGATTCGTATGTAGTATGTTTTTATAGTAGTTATCTACTATAAATTATATCCACCAAAGAAAAACGGCGATATGTTATGTAGATTTATAATATATGGCGAACCGATTTATCTAGCGAATAGTCGAAGGAAGGTTATGTTTCTTTGCTTATAATAAAGTAAGAAAGATACTAAAAGTGAACTCGTACCCATATCATTCGTGCCTCTGCGTGACACATGCATTGCCAATAAAGCCATCGTAACCAAACCACTATATCACATTCGAAATTATTTTTTCAGTTTGTTTTATCCGTCTATGGAGATGGCAACATCATCTATTGATTTAAAGAAATTGAAGGGATAATTTAGAATATAAAATAAAGTGATTACGGTAAGCATGTACCGCGCAGTATGATGAGGGTAACGGAGAAAGGAAAAATATTTGATGTTTGGCTAAGCAGGTGTAACCTACTGCTAAAAACAATACGAGGGTGGACTGAAAAGTAGTCGGCCTAACCAAGAAAATAAACACACTAAATCAGTTATATTTTTATTTTTCTACATTATCACCATCAAGTTCAATGCACTTTTGCCACCTCTCCTTCAAAGCATTAGACCGTTGAAAAAAAAAGATTCTTCCTTAGAGTCAAAATATGCGTCTACTGCTGCTTTGACCTCGTCGTTTGTCGAAAATCTTTGACCTCCCAGTGCTTTTTTAGGTTAGTGAACAGAAAGAAGTGCCGTGCCAGTGATGGTGCCAGACCAGGTGAATAAGGCGGATGCGGTAACAGTTCAAAGCCACAGTTGTGGATTTCAGCCATTGACTGCACAGACGTGTGAACACGTGCGTTATCTTGATGAAACAGGACTTTTCTTCTGAGCATTCCTCGACGTTTTTCTTTTATGCTCCATGTTCAGCTCTCCTCATCCATTTTCTGCCTGCCACTTTTCTTAGGTCGTCTTTCAGTCTGGCCACAGGGCTTCCTACACTAAGTTTGCCTAAATGTGGTTCTCTACTCGTGGTCTACCCCAACAGATATCAGTTCTTCGGGAAATATGACCAGCCGACTGTCACTTTAGTTTGCTTATCCTTAGAACTACGAACTCGTATGTCGGTTAAATTGATTCTCCGTCGGATCACTTCATTACGAATCTTATCTTTCAGAGAAACTCCAAGCGTAGCTCTCTCCACAGCTCGCTGAGCGACCTTAAATTTGTGGACTAGTCTGACCGTGAGTGTCCACGTTTCAGCTCCGTAGGTCATGACTGGTAGAACGCACTGATTGAAGACTTTTGTCTTCAGGCACTGCGGTATGGATGACGAGAAGACTTAACTAAGCTTGCCGAATGCTGCCCAACCCAGCTGAATTCTTCTGTTGGCTTCCTTCTCAAAGTTGTTCTTACCTAATTACAATATTTTCCCAAAGTAAACATATTTTAGGATAACTTCAAGAGGTGCACCATTGACTGCAATCGGATTCGGGTCAATAAGATCGTTAAACATGATCTTGGTCTTATCTATGTTCATTCCGAGACCGATGCGTCGAGAAGCATCAATTAGGTTGGTCAGCATACTTTACAAGTCTTGCAGCGACTCCGCCATTAGGACTATGTTAACGGCAAATCGTAAGTGTGAGATGTTCTCGCCATTGATATTAATGCCCATTCCTTTCCAATCCAGGGTCTTAAACATATCTTCCAAGGCATTAGTGAACAGTTTCGGGGATATAACATCCCCCTGTCTCACTCCCCTGCGCAGTTGGATATGTTTAGACTGCTGGTTTTGTACTTGGACACTCATTATACAGAAACCTCAGCACTTTGATGTATGGTCAGTCCACTTGACAACGCTGCAAAGCCTCCAGAACCGCCCAGGTTTCAACGGAGTCAAAGGCCTTGTCATAGTCTACAAAAGCAAGACACAGGGTTATACTCTTCAGACTTCTGTATAATCTGCCTAACTGTGTGTATGTGGTCTATGGTGCTAAATCCTCCGCGAAACCCGGCCTGTTCAGGAGGCTGGAATTCGTCAAGTCTTCTTGCGAGACGATTTGAGATGACCCTCGAAAACAACTTATAGACGTGACTCAAGGGTGAAGGTAGTTCTATAAAAGGGTTTTATCCCCATTTTTAAAGCAGAGTACTACCAAAATCTTGCTCTTTAGAGAGATCAGGAGAGGAGGAGGTCTTTCAGAGGTTTACCTCAGGAGTTTTCCCACTGTTAAGGACGGTGCTAAATAACCTGAACCTGAAGCTCCCAAAGTACAGGTTTCCTCCCTGCCTTCATGAGCTCCGAAGTTCTGTCATTTTCACCGGGGGCCTTCCCATCCTTAAGTTGTTTGAGCGCCATCTCAATCTCGTCTAGGCTGACGTCGGGCAGTTCATCAGTATAGTGGTGGGTTAGTATTGCGTGGGAATCCTCCGTGCTGGGTTCGGGTCTAGAAGCATGCGAGTCGTATAATCGGCCATAGAAGTCTTCGATCTCAGAAAGGATCTTCGGCTTAGAGACGACGATTGTGCTATTATTGGTATTTTGCTGGGCGAAGACTTTTATTTCCGAATTGCTCTCTTTTCTATTTGCCGTGTATTTGAGCAACAGAGGTCACGTCGCACCAGCTTGCTGATCATTTTATTGAGCTCCCTCTTCTCTGACGGTGTGGCTTGCTGTTGCTCCCGTCGCTCGTCCATACGCCGAAGAGCCTCATCCGAGATTTTAGACTTCGTGCCCATACGCTGCAGCTGACAAAATTTAGAGCCTTCCTCCCTAAGGATTCCCACAACTTTTTGGAGTTCCTCGTCTACGTCATTTGTAGTTTCAAGGGCAGCGAATCGATTTTACAACTTAAGTTTGAACTGTTCTAATTCAACAGCGGACCAGGTTGGGTCGGAGCGTAGACTTCACCAGACGGCATCTTTCAAGCTTGTGGTCGATATCCAAGGAGCCTCTGACAAGTCTGTGATCACTACCGGTTTTGAACCTTGCGATCACTGAGACATCCCTGAATATGTGCTTATTGTCCGTCATGATGAAGTCATCTCATTTTTAGTCACACCATCGGGGCTTTGCCAAGTCCACTTCCTCTGGGGTTGATTTTAAAGAAAGAATAAATAAAAAAAAAAAGTTAACTAGCATTCGCCCTCTATTATTCCTGTCTCCATAACCGTGTGGACCTATTCTCGATTCACTGCAAGTCTGTACTCCCACTTTGGAGTCTTTTTTTCTCCAATGATAATGTTGTAGTGGGCCCTTGTGGTGTCATGTAGAGCCGAAGATATGCCATCAAACATATCTTCTACCTCATCGTCCGAGTGTGCCGAGGTCGGTACGTAAACTTGTACGATCTTAAGGCTATACCTTTTGGTCAGCTTAAGAATCAGGTACGCTACACTGGATACTTCTTCAACATATCAATGAGGACTTTATTGACGAGGAATCCCAGGCCACCCTGAGACTGCTGATCGCCCTCTCGGAAGTAGAATAGGTGGCCCGATTCCAGGGTTATTGTGTCCTCCCCCTCTTCGGACTTCACTTAACCCTAGAATATGCCACCTGATCTTAGTTAGCTCCGTTTCGAGTTGCGCTATGTGTTTGTTCATCAAGTCTAATCGTTCGTCCGTTGTACGTAGTCAGGGTGGGGTATGCCTGGTGCACCCACTGGCTTCTCCCACTGGTGGGTGCACGGGGAATTCGCATTTCCCCGTCCACCCACTGCACTAGAGTTGGAAACTAATGAAGTAATAATCGACATTTATGAAGAAAAAAACCAACATGTTTTGCAATTAGGTAACAAGACATTTTAAAGTGACAGATGTCAAAGTGACAGATGTCACAATAATCGTCAATTATGAAGAAAAAAAACCACCCAATAGTATAGCTAGGTAGTAAGACACTTTAAAGTGACAGATGTCAAAATGACATGTCAAATTTCAAAGTCATACGTCAACACCTGTCAAGATTTAATCGATATCTTCGTTTTGGATGACAGCTGCCAAACTTAAAAGGGCTATAACTCTGTAACTATTGATCCTAGACTAATAGTTTCTTTACAAATGTGATAGATCTCATCGATATCTTCGTTTTAGATGACAGCTGTCAAACTTAAAATGGCTATAACTTTGAAACTAACGATCCTGGACTAGTAGTTTCTTTACAGAAGTGATAGATCTCAATGAAATCTTCATTTTGGATGACAGCTGTCAAACTTAAAAGGCCTATAACTCCTAGACTAGTAATTTCTTTACAGAAGTGATATATCTCATCGATATCTTCGTTTTGGATGACAGCTGTCAAACTTAAAATGGCTATAACTTTGAAACTAACGATCCTGGACTAGTAGTTTCTTTACAGAAGTGATAGATCTCAATGAAATCTTCATTTTGGATGACAGCTGTCAAACTTAAAAGGCCTATAACTCCTAGACTAGTAATTTCTTTACAGAAGTGATAGATCTCATCGATATCTTCGTTTTGGATGACAGCTGTCAAACTTAAAATGGCTATAACTTTGAAACTAACGATCCTGGATTAGTAGTTAACTTCTATTCCAGGTAACTTCTGGCCTACCGTAGTCCGGACATTCTTCGCACACTCTGCCCTGCCATTTCTGCGACCGCCACCTAGGTCAAGACTAACAGGGCGACCGGGAACTTGGGGGCATTTTAATGTTCTGTCGTTTATATTGGGGGTTTGCCCATAATCCTCACGCGGGGCATGCGGGTTGGCTTCTCGGACCGGTGACGCTGCTTCCCATCACCGGCCCGCGTCATTTGGCTACGCTCGTTTTGAGATGGTTACACCACTATCTGTCGGAGCCTTGTTCGTTATCCAGCAGGATGACCAAGTTCGGGTGAGGTTGGCTTGGAGCAGTATTATCATGTTTTGCTCCGTTACATCCCCAATATATAGATATTAAGTGCTCGTAATACAGATGAATGTGTTACTAATTCAATTTGCAATACAAAAAAATAGTAAAAAAGAATGCATTTAGTGAGTGATTGTGGAGTTTTACCTAAACAGATTTGTTTACATTTTTATAAAGCTATTGAAACTTTGAAACAGGCCAATACTTGTACAAATACTTAGTAAACATATTTACAGACCACGTTGCAAACTGCGGCGACACAAAACACAATTCAACTGCTACCGTGCGACTAATGCGACTATCGAGACAGAATTCAAAATTCATGTCTTGCTCTACTATTATTTATTCTGTGTCTTGCGATGAGCAAAGGGCGCCGTATCAAAGAAAACCTTTATGATTCTGGTTTAGGTAGCGTAATAAAATAACGGTACCGTTATTTTTCGGTAGCAAAAATTTGTGTATCGTAATTTACGGATATTGAAATAAAGAGTATTTCAAATAAAGAGTATTTCAATATCCGTAAATTACGATACACAAATTTTTGCTAACGAAATTTTTCACAAATTTTTGCTAAATAAAGAGTATTTCAAATAAAGAGTATTTCAATATCCGTAAATTACGATACATTAAATTTTTGATACCGAAAAATAACGGTACCGTTATTTTATTACGCTACCTAAACCAGAATCATAAAGGTTTTCTTTGATACGGCGCCCTTTGCTCATGCTTGTATGACGTCATATCGTTTATCGTTATAAACCCTTATTTTTTCGGTAATGCAAGCCCTGGTTCAAACTAAAAACTTGGTCCGATTTTAACAAGCGAGTTGTCAATCGATTCGTCTTTATTTAAGTGTCATAGGTTTTTTTTGCCTGACTATGGCGAAGCAAATCATGGGTTATGTGTTCAAACTAAATACTTGGTCCGATTTTAACAAACGAGGTGTCAAGCGATTAGTCTTTATTTAAGAGTGTCATACGTTTTTTTTACTCGACTACAGCGAAGCAAAGTAAGGGTTATTTGTTCAAACTAAAAACTTGGTCCGATTTTGACAAGCGAGGTATCAATCGATTCGTCTTCATCGCAAGAGTGTCATGAGGTAGACTATTTTTTACCCGACCGTAGTCGGGTTTTAGTTTTTGAACTTATGTCTTGTTATAGCAATAGAAAAACAATGTATAGATCTAACGATCGTCAGTCGCGGTACTGGACAGGTTAATTAATTTGCCGATAGAATATATTTTAGAGCTTTTGTTTAATGATTTGAGAGCTAAAAGCTCTTTTTGAAGAAGTGATTTTATTTGCAGATGAAACAATGAAAGAAGAAAATGCCGATGATGGTGACGACTGGGGGACAGAGGCTTGGGATAACACAGATCAAGCCAAGGAGACTGCAGCAAAAGGTACCATCAACATTTATTATTAATCTGTACTTAAAATAAAGCAAAAGTAACGAAAAGTCTGCACAATGAAAAAAAATAACTAAGGGACTTAAAATAAGCTGCTTGACCAGAATATAACATTTTTGAAATGTTGTCTGTCTGTTTGTGTGTTCTCACGTCACTCAAAAACTACTGAACCGATTGAAATGCGCTTTTCACTGTTGAATAGCTTAGATCTTCTTACATTATTATTTTGTTATTTTTAAGTGCTTATTTATGGTTTATGTATTTATTTATTAGTTGAAACCACTGTCCCTATTACCGCCGTTATTCCTTTCCATGCACGGTTGTCTGGAAGAGATCGCGATAAGACGGGCGGTCTTATCGCTCAGAGCGTTGTGACACTTTATTATTAATTTTGTTTTTTTTAGTTGTAAGATTTTTATTTGTGTTTCAATAAAGAGTTATCTATCTATCTATCTATCACCTCAATCCGATGAGTAGAAGCTGAGCAATCTTTATGTCGTGGGCTAATCGTTGAACTGGGTCAATCGCCGGCATTTCTTGATTTTCCTGTCTGAAGGTCGTCACAGACGACTAAGATACGATAATATTTGATGTTACGATATCTGCATATAAAATATAGCATCTTAGGGTATCACACACGGTTAAGATACGATAATATATTGAAATTATTCATTCGCTCGCGGGCCGTCCTAGGTGCCACACGTATTTCTTCACCGCTTTATATATACAGGATGATAAAATATGAGTAGTACGGTTTCACTATTAGATTTATTAGATAGCTTATCAGACGACGATTCTTATTTTGAATTTGATATGCAAATTGCATTAGCGCACTGTAAAAGGTGATCACTTTGGATAGAAAATCACATAAAATTTAGAAAAAGCCGCGGTGAATTTAATCTTTAAGCAGATGTTTCTAGAAAAAAAAAACAAACTTATTTTAATAAGACGAAGTAAACTTTTCTCGAAATTCATAATTTGATTAAGGAAGATATAGTGAAACATAAAAACTACAGCTAAATCGGTCCATTCCTTTGGGAGCTACGATGCCACACATACACCCACCCACCCACACACACCAACATGGACAGCTCGTGTTTATTTATACCTATTTAAAAGGGGAAGTACCGTACCTTGGCCAGACATTCAACCGCCGATCAGCAATGTGCAAATACTCCTGTGTTATAGTTTGAAAATCTTTTTGACAGCTGAAGGAATTTTGATGATAACAGCAGCTGATAACACAGGGTTCTTATAATCCAGAGAAATTACCACGCGGGCAAAGCCGTGGGCACAGCTAATACATAATAAAATTCAAGTTTTATTCAATACAAAATAAATAAACGTTATTTTAATTGATTTTGTAAGTACACTAGATCATATATTTTTATTGATTTTGTAAGTACACTAGATCATATATTTTTATTGATTTTGTAAGTACACTAGATCATATATTTTTATTGATTTTGTAAGTACACTAGATCATATATTTTTATTGATTTTGTAAGTACACTAGATCATATATTTTTATTGATTTTGTAAGTACACTAGATCATATATTTTTATTGATTTTGTAAGTACACTAGATCATATATTTTTATTGATTTTGTAAGTACACTAGATCATATATTTTTATTGATTTTGTAAGTACACTAGATCATATATTTTTATTATATTCATTGTACAGTAGTCGCAGTCAAAGTATATGTTTGTGAAGTTAGGCTCTGTGACGATTGCACTGGTACTGCTGTGGGGATAAAACAGCATAAAGTAAAAGCGAGATAGAATATGCGAAAAACGTAAGCGAGTGAGCGGGGCAGTTATACAATGCTGTCTTCAACTTCAACATTGGGATAGCGCCTGAAAAATAGTAGTTTGCGCAGCGACTAGCAGAAAACTACCGAGACACATACTTTCGCTGCGCCTACTATACATAATTTTTGTTACATAATGCTTTTTGTATGTTAATTCTAAACCATTTAGGCTCTACAAGCCAGTGACAGACAGACAGCGTTCCGTTTGGATCTTTTGTGTACAGAACCCTGAGACCAATAAATATTGCATTTCGATATAAAACATATTTTTTTCTTATTAATTCCAAAGTGAATTCCAAGTACGCTTTTCATAAAAGTTATTGCAGTACCTACTTAGTAACTCAAAACACCCAATAAAACAAGCTCTTACAACATTTTATTATGTAATCACCAAGCAATTGCAGTACTACTCAAAACAATTCCCTATAAGCTGTTACAACATTTTATTATGTAATTCGTATCACCAAGCAATTGCAGTACTACTCAAAACAATTCCCTATAAGCTGTTACAACATTTTATTATGTAATTCGTATCACCAAGCAATTGCAGTACTACTCAAAACAATTCCCTATAAGCTCTTACAACATTTTATTATGTAATTCGTATCACCAAGCAATTGCAGTACTACTCAAAACAATTCCCTATAAGCTCTTACAACATTTTATTATGTAATTCGTATCACCAAGCAATTGCAGTACTACTCAAAACAATTCCCTATAAGCTGTTACAACATTTTATTATGTAATTCGTATCATCAAGCAATTGCAGTACTACTCAAAACAATTCCCTATAAGCTGTTACAACATTTTATTATGTAATTCGTATCACCAAGCAATTGCAGTACTACTCAAAACAATTCCCTATAAGCTCTTACAACATTTTATTATGTAATTCGTATCACCAAGCAATTGCAGTACTACTCAAAAGAATTCCCTATAAGCTCTTACAACATTTTATTATGTAATTCGTATCACCAAGCAATTGCAGTACTACTCAAAACAATTCCCTATAAGCTGTTACAACATTTTATTATGTAATTCGTATCACCAAGCAATTGCAGTACTACTCAAAACAATTCCCTATAAGCTGTTACAACATTTTATTATGTAATTCGTATCACCAAGCAATTGCAGTACTACTCAAAACAATTCCCTATAAGCTCTTACAACATGTTATTATGTAATTCGTATCACCAAGCAATTGCAGTACTACTCAAAACAATTCCCTATAAGCTCTTACAACATTTTATTATGTAATTCGTATCACCAAGCAATTGCAGTACTACTCAAAACAATTCCCTATAAGCTGTTACAACATTTTATTACTCTAATTAAGATAAACAATTTCTTTTTTTACAGCTTAATAACGGAAGGCAAGGAGCTTGTGCAGATTTTCCGATTCCAATATATAAGTTTATGACTTCCTTTTCTTGATTGGTCTAAAAGTATAAAATTGAAAAATGATTAATAAAGTTATTCTTCAAAACATATGGTTTTTATTTGGTAGTGGTAGAAATCTTCATTACTTCATTACACAAACTAAATGCACACAAGAACAAAGAGCACAAGTAGAAACGATAAGAATAGTGTTGTTGGACGCATTCTATTTTGAACACCCGGCGCGACGCGAAATAAGAAGCGTGTTATAAGTTAAAGGTGTGTGTTTGTGCTTGTAATCTACTTAGTTGTTTAGGTTATAGTTAAATTAAAATAGACTAGATTGTAATTTTAACTCTTTCACTGCTGAAAGCACATATTATTATGTGGTGTTTATGAAAGCGCGACGCGAGTGCGGCAAAACGCGTGTTTTTTGACGTGATTTTAAGTTTAACCCAGAGAGCACCCGGAGCTAGCCTCGCTTTTAAGGCCTTATCGCTGCCTTGCGGTGGAAAACGGTGCGTTTATTCTATTGTTTATTTCATATTAGGGATATGCGTTTACTTTACCGCAATGCGCGCACTTCTATAACTTTCCGTACTTCACAGAATATGCGTTATAAAAACGCAAGGCAGTGCGCGCTAGCTCTAATGTGGTCCGTAATTTGTAATTACGGTAATTACTAATTACCGAAACAAAAAGTTATCACAAGAAAGGTCACAATTATAAGTTTTTCAACACCATACTATAATGTGCCATAACAATGACAAGCAGTATGTACATATCTTCCGGAGACCGATGGTGGCCTAATGGTTCAATAGTGCAACTTAGAATCCAACGATACCAGGTTCGTTACTAGGCTCCGCACCAATTACTTTTCTAAGTTATGTGCGGTTTTCCATCGCTCCATGCTTCGAAGTGCACGTTAAGATGTCGGTTCATGCTGTTATTGGTTAATAGCAGCTAAGCCATGTCAGAGGCCCTCGGGCGGCCTGACAAACTCTGACACCAGAGGCTAGCACTACCTCATACGACAAACAAACATGCAGCTCTGTTACGATGCAGGTGCGCATGCTTACCGCATGCTTATAAATTTTCTTAGTGCATTAACTAAACAAGTTGTGCAACAAGCTGACAATCTCTCGCCCAAACTTCACAAAAGTGCGGTAGGGACATTGTGAATGGGAAGAGAGAGGCCTCATGTAAATGCGCCTCCGCTTCGCTAATGACGTCGTCCTAGCTGAGAACATTGCAGGTAAGGCATCCCTACGGATATGATAATAGAACGGCGAGCGCCGAAGTTAACTTACGGGTGTTTGGTCGCCTAAAACTGTTTTTTTATGTACTATTATTTTACTAAAAAAAACATAACTCAAAAACTATACATTTCCTGGACAGAGGGTCGAGGGGGACTTCCCCGCTCCCCCCCTCTTCCCCCTAGACGCCGGTACCAGATGGCTATAGTTTTACCAGCATCCTTGAGAGGATGAACGAACATGTCCAAGACATGGCATGACAAGTCAGCCGGACGGTAAGAACGTCCATAAATATGTATATAGTAGGTATGTATATGACTTGAGCTTACCAACAAGAGCGACGCCGCTCGCGCCCGCGCCCGCGCCGGCGACTGAGGCAACCGTGTGTGAAGCCAAACCAAAGCGCCAACCCCAGGACAGCCAGAAGCCCAATGAGAAGTATTGTCTGTGACTGCGGGTTCGAAAAATCTAGATCAAGGCCCCCCACGCCCGGAGCCACTTCCTCTGCTTTGGTGGCCTTTGGTTGCGAGTTTTTTTTTGACATGTTGCTCGAACTTGATGAGACTTCCCTTTTTGGTGCAAAAGCTCTAGACATTTTAGATGAACTGTCTTTATGTAGTACCATTTCTGTTAGCAACACATCGAATTTATGCCAATGTTTTGTTAATGATAGACATTTTGGATTTAAATCATTTTTGATGAAGTTATAGTTCCTTCTAGGAATACAGGTATGTATTTATACTCTGTCTCGATTTCTTACATCGTGAAACGTGAAACAAATTAATTTTGATATTTTGTTTATTACAGCAAGAAACTGACGTCTACAGCTGTCGTCGTGCATAGACATCAATGGTGAAGGAAATGTCTAATTTCTTACTGTCGTTAACATTAATGCACATCAGATAGCTGTCGTCATATATAATATTAGTCTATGGCTGTCGTGTAGCACAAATATCTCTTTTTACTGTCGTTGACATTAATGCACATCAGATAGCTGTCGTCATATATAATATTAGTCTATGGCTGTCGTGTAGCGCAAATATCTCTTTTTACTGTCATTAATGCACATCAGATAGCTGTCGTCATATATAATATTAGTCTATGGCTGTCGTGTAGCGCACATATCTCTTTTTACTGTCGTTGACATTAATGCACATCAGATAGCTGTCGTCATATATAATACTAGCTGTGCCCGCGGCTTTGCCCGCGTGGTCATTTCATTTAAAAGTAGCCCACACGTGTTATTCCAGGACCAAGAGTACCTACAAAGTACAATATTATACTACATTTCTTCAAAATTCGTTCACCCGTCAAATAGTTTTTTATCGATTGCTCGGCATCTAATTGTGTGATGAGCAGAAATGTTTGTTGCCGAGTTATGGATGTTGATATTCGTATTTATGTATGTTTATCCGTTATCTAGTGCCCATATTACAGGGTATCCTAGTTCGGGGCTAGGTGTGGAATTGTCCCAAATATATTTATTTATATAGTATATAGATATGTGCAGAGTAATTTGATATCAACGATTTTCCGCTTTCGTAATTATAGGTTGAATGGGTATGGACATGTTTAGGATACGATGGGCTGACATGCCAATAATTATAAAAGCCCCAAATTAAAAATAGAATAAAAAAAAACAACCGGACAGTAGGCAATTCAACAGACAACTTCCAGTCGCAAGGACTTGAGAGCTGGGCCCAATTTCATTAAACTTTAGTACATTGACAAATGTCAATCGAACCGACAATTGTTAGTCAAACTATCGAAATGTTGTACATTTTTGTTATATGAAACGCAGGTTTGGCGTATTCGACTGACATTAGTAGGTTAATTAAGATTTGTCTCTTTATGAAATAGGGCCCTGGAGGTCGTGCTGAGGCAAAGCGCTAAAGCTAGTGTGAGCCGAATTCGAAAAGTTTACAGATTTGAATTTAGCGGTACGCTTGGTTGCAGTGAATGAAATGCTTGCGTGTTTTAAGGTCAATCAGCGCCATCTAGTTAAATTGGAGCAGAACTTTGATTTGTTTGGTTTATGCGCTGGAGTCGTTGATGCTGGTAAATTATGTAGTGTTACAACCTTAATTATCTTCTTTATACAGTCTTTTTTATTCTTATTGCTTTATTATAAGTACAGACACTACGCTCTCTAGTGTAGAGGTCCTACACTAAAAAGACCTCAGCTTTCAATCATAAAAAACCGCACCTAAATCGGACCATTCGTTTGGAAGCTACGATTCTCACCCCTTTTTCTCACCTCCCCCCTCCCCCACCCCATATAGCTAAGAACCATCTCAATCACATTAGCTTTCAACAAAAAAAAAACGAAAAAACACACAAATACACACACTCACACACATACACACAGTGATACAGAGGGCGCTTTTTCATGAGGGAATGTAAATTATAAATGATAATTTATTTCTTATTTAAACATGCACTTCAGGTAAAACTAACAAATTTACAAAGTAAAAAAAAACAAAGTAAATTGACAGAATTCTTTTCTGTTTCTGAGTTTTTTCTAAATTATCCGAATTGGAATTATTGTGACCTATTTTGTTCTAACGATTTGACGGTTTACTTCAGAAAAAATAGGCAATAATAACGTAAAAGTCTGTACAAACAAGATAATTTTAAAAAATTTGAGCTACTGAACAAGAATAAAACATTTTTAAAATTCGTGTCTGTCTGTTTGTTTGTCTGTATGTTTGTTCGCGCATCACGTAAAACCTATTAGACCGATTGCGATGCAGTTTTCAGTGTTGGATAGCTTAGGGTTTGACCAAGACCTGGGGTACTTGGTATCGTAATCCAATGATTAGAAGCCGAGCAATCGATAAAAAACTTTTTAACGGCTGAAGGAATTTTGATCAAATGTTTATTTTAGGTCTTGGAATAGCACATAGAGTACTTTTAACCTAGAGAAATGACCACGCGAGCGAAGCCGCGGGCACAGCTAGTTTATATAATAAAACCTCATTAAGTTTTTATATAAGTAGAAAAAAACAATATTATGCAACCAAGCTGCCGAAAGTAATTTACATGGCTTACGTAGGCTATCTACAGAATAAAAACATACACACAGAGTATCTACAGAATACTCCGTCTGTGTGCTGTAGGTAGGTATATCCCTATCTGTTACGGATAACTCACAGTAACCATTACATTAATTAAAAACTGCGTTACTTGGCGTTATTTTCTAGAGCTCTTTTTGACGAGTAGTTTGAGTCGAATTATTCGTACTTACTATTAGTTTATTCTGTAGCGCGCGGGTGCGTTCAGGTCGCGGGCGTGTGTGCTCAATGTACCTAAAGTATTGAATTTGAAAAAATAAAGGGAGACCTTTAGCTACCCGTCCGAAGCCGGGACGGGTAGCTAGTATAGCACACATAATAAGCGTAATTCAAAATCTTTGATAGGTCTATGCGTTTCCCTGAATTTTACGAGACTTTAGACAAATAATCACAATCGTCTGTGTTCGTGACGTACCTAAGTCACAGAACACTTAATAATACTCCGTTTCTTACCCGTGATGTAGTATTATTAGGTATTCTGTACCTCTTTTATGAGTTCAATTAAACGCTCAAATCTGTACTCGCTATTTATTTTATCGCTCGCTATTTTTGTATGAAATCCAGCGCAGCGCAACTAGTGGAACTATTTGTCACTATAAATCTGTAGCTCTATTATGAGTTTAGCTAACTCTACAACAATAGAAATAGACAATACGTGAGAAACTGTAGATATTACGCCCACAGACTTATAGATACTTCGTATTACGCCGTCATGCTGGCGCCTTCTTAGACAAAGAAAAAACAGCGGCTAGCAAACGCATTGTCATTTTGGTTCACCCAAATCCAGATAGATGACGTTGTAAGAGCCTTCATCGAGCAAGCGATTGTGTTTTCCATTTTAGAGTAAACAGATTTCTTTTTTTTGTTTGTTTGAATATTTGTCAAAAACAATAAATCTAATCTGTTTAAATAAAGTAAAATACGATTATAGTGACAAAAATATAATGGGTAAACTCAAAAAATACTGAACCGATTTTAAACATTCTTTCACCTTAAAGCTACATTATCAGCGAGTAACATGGGTGTCAATGTTTTATTTTACAAAAAAATATCAATCCCTACGAAAATTGTAATAATGTAACCCAGCCCCCTCACTCACGATGATAAATGGCAGTGAGTGACATAACTACTGCAGCAGCGTTAACTAACGATAGCCATTGTAGAAATAGTGACCCATAATACCAAAAACATGCATACCGAGAATCCGTCTCGCGAAAAAAGTGGTGGTGATAAGTGGAACTAAAGTTGAACGCTTAAACATTTTTCGCTTTCACAAGGAAACTAGCGCCGCGTCTGTGAGACTTTTTTCATAAGTCGGACTCTACCCACCCACTGCATTGTCTTACCGGTCAGTTGCTTATATACTTTTACATGAGTTGTAACGTCAAGAGCGTTTACTACTGCAACTCGTTATAGTTGTACTGTGCCCGTGGCACAACTGCTTGGCACCAAAGAGTATACAAATACTACGTAAGACTTGGCACTACCAGTTGTGCCATGCAAAGAGAATACAATACTGGTGCCATGGAGAATTGCTATTCCCTTCAGCACTACCAGTCCGCCTAAGTCATTGTACGTAGGAAATGTCTGTTACTCTATCGCCTAAGTCAAAGATTTTGAATTATACTTACGTAGCAGGCTCTGTATTAGACAGTTAAATCCTCTTGGAGATATTATGTATACCTATGTCCTAGGTGCGAACCAAAATGAAAAGTAACTTTTCTGTTTGTTATCTTTTCATAATTAAACGGCTGAACCGATCTTAATGAAATTTGGTAAGTATGGAGATAGTTTAAAACCTGGAGTATATTAATCATCGTCATCATCATCATCATCATCATCTCCCTACCCTTATCCCACTATTATGTGGGGTAAGTACAACGTGTAGGGGAGGCCGGGGCAACAATTAACAGAGGTAAGTATTACGACCAGGCTCTGCTTTTTAAGGGTTTTTTCCATAAATCAGCTGGGTCAACCACAAACCTGATAAATGTGTAACTTAAAATATATGTTTTTGAGATCTTTATCTCTCTAAGACTAAGACAAAAACATGATTAACAGAATTTCATTCGATACATTTTATTATCAAAAATTACGTTATTTTCAGTAATGTTTTCATTTTTCTACTCAACTTAAGCTTAAGTTTTGGATCTAAAATAAATCTCACAGCAAGAAAATATAGTTTTCACCTCACAAGCTCGGAGAGATTCTGTATGTCATTCGAAATCTGAGTGCAAAATTGCATTTTACCCGCTAGCGTGGAAAGAGTTTTTAAAATTAGACCTTTTTATTAAATAATTTTCTATACTTACCTCTTTTTTTCCCCTTTTTTATTCTGTGCCGCCAGTCCACTGAAAAAACATTAATACTTATTTAAATTATATTATTATTCGTTTCGATTCGACTCTACTCGTCTCTACTCGACTCTACTTGTATCTACTCGACTCTACTCGGCTCTACTCGACCCTACTTGACTGTATTCGACTCTATTTGTCTCTATTTGACTCTACTCGACTATAGTCGAGTAGAGTCAAATAGAGACAAATAGAGATAAAAAAAATATGAGATGAATAGTGGAATATATTCCACTATTCATCTCTATTTGACTCTACTCGACTCTTCTCGACCCTACTCGACTCTATTCGACTATAATTAACTCTACTCGACTCTACTCGGCCCTATTCGACCCTACTCGGCTATTCTATTCGGCTCCATTTGTCTCTACTTGACTCTACTCGACTATTCATCTCTATTAGACTCTACTCGACTGTTCTCGATCCTTTTGACCCTACTCGACTCTATTCAACTCTACTTGACTCTACTCGACTACACTTAACTCTACTCGAATCTACTTGACTCTATTCGACTTTATTTGTCTCTACTCGACTATATTCGACAATAGTCGAATAGACGAATACGTATCTATTAGACTCTACTCGACTCTACTTGACTCCATTCGACTCTACTCGACTAATAGACTCTATTAGACTCTAGTCGACTCTATCGACTCTATTCGACTACTCGTCTCTACTCAACTCGACTCTATTCGTCTCTACTAACTCTATTCGTCTGTATTCGACGCTATTCGACTCTATTTGACTCTATTCGATTCTATTCGACTATTCCATTCCATTCGATTCTATTCTATTAGATTCCATTCGATTATATTCTATTTCTTTCCATTATATTCTATTCTATTTGATTATAATATTTATTACACATCTGCCAGGTGTCCCGCGACGGCTTTTTTAAATTATTTTTATAAACACTTATTTAAAGTATTATTAAGCTGTTTTTGGTGCACCTAGCATTTTCCTCGCTGTAGTGAGGTGAAAAGTTGTGTATGCACATGGCAGCAAAGTTATTTTGCGTCTCGTACTTTTGAAACCCTCGCTACGCTCAGGATTGTATGGTTGACCCATTAGCTTCGCTCGTGGTTCAATCCTAGAATCCTTCGCTTGCTCAGGTTTCAATAGTAAGTACTCGCGTCAAAAAATCACTTTGCAGCCTTGTATAACAAATTAATATTATTATCTAATGCTTAGACAAAATTTACCTAACTAAATTATTAGCCTGCTAATAATAGTACATTACTGCCGCGGTCTGTAATGACTGCGTTGCTGGCAGCGATGATGATGGTCGAATTCACTTTTGCAATCAAAGAACTTCTCACATTTGATACGGTGGCAGAAATCGATGTAGGATTCGTCATTTTTAATTTTAAGACTTTCAAGTTCAATACATACATACAATAGTTACATTGTTGTGACCTTGGGTCGCCAAAATGTTGAGTAAAAAGATTTTTCAATTGTATCCATGTTGTAATATCGCTACGTTCACTTAATAATGAGGCTGCTCTGCCTATAAGTCTACTTGAAATAACATGAAATAAATATAACTCTTGTGCTGCAGTAATTTCGGTTCCACTTAAGCTACACACATATTCACATTTTGAAATAAATAAATTTAATAATTTTTCATTCCCATCAAATTTAGGAATCAATTTCACAATTTCATTTGTTATAATTCTCATAGGTTCCATTTTAAATTAAAATTTAAAATAAATTCAAATTATCAAAATTGAGCATGCGTTTGTAAAATACACATAAAACACACAAAAATTCAGAATATAATTAAAGAAAAGCAAATAAAAGTTCAATAAAAACACTTCAAAAATCAATAAAAGCACATTAAACTCAATAAATTCACATAAACATTCAATAAAGACATAAAAATCAATAAATTCACACAAAATTCAATAAAAACGCATAAAAAACAATAAATTCACATACAATTCAATAAAATCGCAAAAACGTCAATACATTCACAATAAAATCAATAAAGACACATAAAATCAATAAATTCACATAAAAATCAATTATGACGCATAAAAAATCAATAAATTCACATTAAAATCATAAATTCGCATACAATAAATCAAAAATAACAAGTGTATTGGCAATGTTTGTCCAAAACCACTAAGGGTCGAATAGCAGGGCAAGAATACGGAAAGTGAATGATTTTTGACTCACTTAAAACCGCTCGATCCCATGCCTCGGTGATTATTCCACTCGCTGAATTGTTTCTCAACTCCTTTTTCCAATACAGTCGTATTTGTTTGGTTCGAGTATTTTTTCCGTGGATTTGTCAGGAACACACTGAAGTTATTCAGGACAGCTGCACCAAATATGTAGGTTGCGCTAGACAAATTAATTTCAATTTTTGAAGTAAGCGCCGGACAAACTAAATTTCCACGAGTTTAAAAAAAAATACAACCGGCTGCGCCAGACAAATTGGACGGAGCCGAGATTTTAATAAAATAAACAACAAATTAAATTTGAAGTTAATTTTATTGGTCTTACTTTTGACCGTACAATTCAAGCGAAGATAAAATAATGACAATTTGTACTAACCGCTCGATTGATTCTATGCGCTACAGTCACTTTTTTTGTTTTCATTGATCATCGCAACTAACGCTACAGTGTCATTTTTTGTTTTCATCGATCATCGGACCATTCGATAGCGACGTAAATTTTGCCACTCGATTTTGAACATTATTGACCTCAATAATCATTCAAATCTAAGCGTGTTTATATAATTATTTTGCTTTATTTTATATAATTATATTACCCACAACAGAAACACTTGAAATATGTGCCGTACCTATTTAGCTCCATAAATCACCAGTTTGTTTATCTAAGCGCTCAATGAAGTGGTCATAAAAACTATTTGTTTACGCAAAGTCGGCGCGGCCAGATGTGTCGCGTAGACCTTCTTTTTTTTGTGGGTTGACAATCAGATACCTTTGATCTCGGCTCGTACCCAATAAATCCCCAGTTTGCAGCCAGATGTGTCGCGTCGACCTTATTTTTTTTGTGGGTTGACCATCAAGTACCTGTAGTCTCAACGCATATACAATCAATTACCTGTTTGAGGTTAGATGTGTCGCGTCGGCCATTTTTTTTTTGGGTTATCAGTTTGGTCCTGCGGTCTTCAGCGCGTGGACAACCGAGCGGCTAAGTAACTTCCTTATATAACTTTTATAAATGCGTAGGCGATTTCTAGTACATTCTTCATTTGCAATAACAACTAAGTAGTTACATTTCTCATACTTTAGCGAGAAAAACATCTAAGTACATAAATGCTTATTTAGCTATGCGCAGTTAAATCAAATCAACATGTAGAGTACCTCTACTGCGCATTATTCGTAGAAAAACAACATAAGTACAAAAAGTGCTTAATTGGTACTTTCACAATCGAAGGAAGTACCTACTTGTATGATTAAATATGTGGCAATTGGACTTCGGTAAACAACGGTGGGTTTGTGGTACATATAACTAGTTATTAGATATTATTATTATCTATATTCTATATTTTCTATAACTATAAGGGGAAGTTTTCAGAAAAAGGAGGTGAGAATCGTACCTTTCAAACGAATCGACCAATGTGCTTGCTGTTTTTTATGTTTCAAAGCTGAGGTAAACAAGATGGTTCTGCTATAATGGGGGGGGGGGGGGGGAGCGGGGATTGTAGTGAGGATTGTAGCTCCCAAACGAATGGACTGATTTTGATGCAGTTTTTTATGTTTGAAAACTGATGTGATCGAGATGTTTCATCATGGTTCTTAGCTATATAGGAGTTGAAAAAAAGGGGGGGGGGGGTGAAAGTCGTATCTTTCAAACGAATGGATATCAATTTAACTGCGGGTTTTTATGTTTCAAAGCTGAGGTAAACAAGATAGTTCTTAGCTATAATGGGGGGGCCGAGGGCGGGTGCTCGCTACGCTACTACGCATGTCGGATCGCCACTGAAGGTTGTTAACACAGGTACCTAGGTAGGTACCTATATTGGTACTTTTGGTACTGGAATAACTCATAGGATCCTTATATCCCAGAAAAACTACCACGCGAGCGGGCACAGCTATAAGGCAATAAGAACGTGAATAACAAAGAAGATAATTTAAAAAAAATGGTCTATTAATAGACATTTTTAAAATTCGTGTCTTCATGTTTGTTTGTTTGTCTGTATGTTTGTTCGCGCATCAAATAAAAACGAATTAGACCGATTGCGATGCAGTTTCAGTGTTGGGTAGCTTAGGATTTGACCTAAAAACTGGGGTACTTGGTATCTTAAGCCAATGGTTAGAAGCCGAGCAATCGATAAAAAACTTTGTAACGGCGGAAGGAATTTTGATCAAATGTTTATATTTTAGATCTTGGAATAGCACCTTGGAATAGCAATAGGTCATTTCTCTAGGTTAAAAGTATTCTACTTTTAACCTAGAGAAATGACCACGCGAGCGAAGCCGCGGGCACAGCTAGTACTTTAATAAAACTGTAACTGGGCTAAATCTGTACATAAAATATTTTTTGAAAATTTTAATTGAGATGAACTTCAAAATCGATATGGAGTGCAAAAAGGTTTTTCTTTTAATTTTTGTCTGTCTGTCTCTTTGAACACGCATCACGCTGAAACAACTGGACGGATTTTGATGCAACTTGGCAGAATAATGGATTAACATTTAGGATACTTTTTATCCCGGAAAAAACAACGGTTCCCGCAGGATAGGGGTAGAAAGTTATTTAAAAGTACACGTATCAAGCTGAAACTACTGGACAGATTTTGATGTAACTTGGCATAGTCAAAGTTTATATAATGTGTTAAAATATTAAATACTTTTTATCCCGAAAAAATAAAAGGTTCCTGCAGCATAAGGGTCCAAAGTTGTGTTAAATTAAAATTAAAAATACATCCGTTTATAGACCGTTACCAAATTTCGTCATTCTGCTACAAGGGTCAGTAGCGCAGTCGGAAGATGTATGGCTGCGTGATCCAGAAGTTCGTGGATCGAAATCACGCGCCCTAGAAATATTTTGCTCCATAATTAAAAGAATTTTACATTTTTTATGCGTTATTTTTTACATTTTCCTTGATATTTTTACCAAAGTTATGGTAAAACGCAAGCACCACGCTGAAACTATCGCATGGATTTTGATGCAATTTAGCATAGTTATAACTTATATTATGGGTTAAAATGTAGAATACTTTTATACTGAAAAACTAAAGGGCTGCTGCGGGATAGGGGACGAAAGTTATATTAAATTATGAAGTTATAAATATAACGTAATAAAATGAAATAAGCAAATAATGCATTCGTTTTCGCACGATGTACCTACCTACTGTATCAGGGTGCTATTATTATTTATTCTGTACTTTCTGCGTGCCGCCGCGTTAAATACACATTTATAATATCTCTATATTAATAATAGTCCTTATGAGATACGTAATATCGCTGTCGCTGTTACGTAATATTGCCGATGGTAGTTTTATAATTATTATGGTTTACAAACAAAGTGTATAGACAGAAGCGGACACTCAATTTTCAGCCTATGATTAAGATCCTTCGTAGCACAGTGGCACAGAGTAAAGAAGTGATGGAACCCGACTCACGTGCCGTCAATCCCAGGTACAAATCCGAGTACCTCAAAACAAAATCGCACTTTTTATGGTTTACAAACAAAGTGAAAAGACAGAAGTGGACACTAAATTTTCGACCAGTGTCTAAGATCCTTCGTGGCGCAGTGGTGTCAGTACCCAATTCACGTGCCGTGTTACCCACGTTCGTATCCTCAAAAACTTTTGCACTCAACAAAAACTTTTCATGAAGCAATAGTTCCATTAGCTAAATACAGAGGCGCCACTGAGCTTTACCCCTATTGGGCGCGAAGATAGGCCTCTATTTCCGTATGTACATAATAGATATATAATATTACTCTGTGGGGCCAGACGCTTGAGGGCAGGCGTCGTTGACAGTCGTCTCTCATATAGGAAAAAAACAGCAATGTGTTCGAAAGTATTTGCGGTTTCTAATTAGATTCGTTGGTTGGTTTGGTAGATTGTTTTGAATTTTTAAGGCTGCTGTAATTTTCTGAAGTGAACCTTCATGTTTTATTTGAAAACATGCACATAAATATATACAGACGACTGCCCATTTATTATATCTTGGGATATTGATAATATATTATAACATAGAGACCGTGTTGGCGTCGGGCATGTTTTCAAAAAAGCGAAAACCCAACTTTTATAGCTGAGCTGAGATGCTACCGTAACACAGATTTCTGTCAACAACCTTCAATGGCGATCCGACATGGTCGTGATAGGTTAGAGGACGAAGGCGTGATAGGTTAGGGTCTTCCAACCTATCACGGCCATGTCAGGTCGCTACTTAAGTTTGTTAACACAGGTAGGTAGTTACCTATATTGGTACTTTTGGTACTGGAATAACTCATAGGATCCTTATATCCCAGAATAACTACCACGCGAGCAACGCCGCGGGCACAGCTAGTATGAAATAAATATATATATATATATATATATATATATGTACACGCCCATACATAACTATATACTACAATAATTATTTAATTAGTCGTAATAAAATATATAATAAAATAAACAAAATTAAAACAATAAAAAGGAGTTGAATCAAGAAAATGTTAACAAAGACGATTGAAAAACAAGTAAAAGGCAAATTGAAACACTAGAAAATTATTTTTCAGCGGAATCAACCAACGAAGCGATGCCGGAGATATTCAAACAAATCACAGAAGTATGAGTAACATAGCGCTATGGCTGAAAACAAGACACAAAAATAAACTAATATATGTAACACGCATAACGGAATATACGATACGAGGAGGTTAAATTACAAAAAAGACAAATCAATATTAATGTCCTCATGCTGCCTCTGCTCATCAATCAGGTGTTTTTTGGGCTTTATACGAAACATTATTTTTATTTTTTATGTAGTTCAATTGCAACATTATTTACGTTAACTTGAATAATCTAAAATTGTTTTTTTTAAGAAGCTTATATGATAGGTAATTGCTGCTGTTTAGTTATAAGAATTATATAATATTTGAAATGGTATTTTAAAGAACTTCAGTTTGAAACCGATAGGTTTTGGTAATTTTTTGTTCCGTCGGAAAAACATTATGGCTGCTGTACACCGCCATATTAGTTTTTTGACACTTTATATATCCTAGCGCTCTCGTGATCAAGACGAATCCAATGATACCTCATTTATCAAAATTCGTCAAGCATTTAAGGCTGTAGAACGCGCCTATGAAACCTACAAACATACATACACAGCCCTCCGTAGACGCACTCGCGATATCTTGGACGATCCGGACGACGACGCCTCGTCCAACCCACCTCAAGCAACCCGCCAGGGAGAATATCAACACTTAGACACAGACCTCGCCGGCGAGGTCGAAGGTCTTGTAATTCATTATCAGTTATTATTCGTCTTCGAGTTTCTTGCCGATTCTTATCGAAGGTGTATTACGAATCGGCGGTCAGTTATAAACTTCAATCAAAGGGCTTCTAGCCATTTTTCATGGCCCCTCGATCACTACTCACACTAACGATCCAGGGGTGTTTAGTTCGATATCCTCGTAATCAAGACGACCGTCCAAGCCGAGGTCCGTACCCCCTGGGTGTCCTTGTGCCGGTCGTCATAAATTTAACTTTGGCGTGCGCCTTCTGTGTCACGCATTGAGGCGGAGTTCTTTTATTTGAAAGGTAGTAACTTTAAGCTGGTCTCATTAAAATTTGGTGAAGATCTAATGAGGATCTTAAGCGCGATGAGCAGAATAGCTCCTTAAACTGCCCACTTTTAGGTTTTTACCAGTGGAATCAGCCCTTTACCACTGAATAAATAATATGCCTTTACTTAATACCTAAGGATACATGGGGATTGATGGAGCACTTTGATTATTAATGTTAGTTTTACAAGAAGGTCACTAGATGGCGCTACTATGCACCGCTAGTTTGTTGGAAAATATTTGTGATTGCGAGGTCTACTGTTCGCAGTATGTAGGTACCTAGTAAGATTGTTTTGTAATATTTTACAAATTATGGAAATATTTTTTATTTATGTGTAACTAATTAAACTGAAAATATTTAGACTGTTTTCTTTTTAGATACTTAGTTTTATATTTTTTCTTTTAAAAATTGTCAAAATATATGTTCATTTATTTAGTTAAGAATGCCTACTTTAGCGAGGTAATAAGCTCTCACAAAGTATTTGTCGTATCAAAAAAACTATTTTGTTTTTTATTTTTAGTTCTTTTGTGCGGAAATATACCTGTTTAGTCTCATAAACATAAATAGTGTCATTATAACCATTTAGATTTGCAATTCTGCAAATCTTACGGTACCGCAGGAGTGTGTGTAAGCAAATTGTAAGATTGTCATGATGATACGCGAAATGGAATATTCGCTTATATTTCTGCCAGATAAGTATTTTGAAAACAAAATACAGTTAGGAACCAAATAAACACTATCCGAATCTAAATAATATACATAACACTGCGGAAATATGCTCCAATTACAAATCATTTTGGTATTATGTTTCTATGAAAAAATCATCCTCCGCCGGCCCCTTGAGTTTGGAACAAATGTCTAATGAAAGTTGCAAGACCAAGCCTTTGTGTTCTGGTTCAAGCAGTCTCCAACTCCATCCACCAAAACAAACTGTTTGTCATTATTACTCAGGTAGGGGCTTCTACCTGTCTTAGTCCTACCCTGTCATTTTTCTTCCTCTGATGGAAAGATTTTACCTCTTAGCTAGGGCCTAATCTATGATGATGATGATTAATCTAATCCCTTTCAGCACATACCCCTATCTTGAGAAAATATTTCATAATTTAAATATAAACAAAAACATATAAGAAAAATGTTTATTGATAAAAGGCACAAAAAAAATGGGTGCATTGTAGGCATCAACGGGAGAAATATATAAATTTAAGGCAATAGATAAAGGTTTTTCAAAAACGCATTAGAACACTTTTGGAATGCAGTAAGAAGTTATTGTAAATTATAAGAACACTTTTGGAATGCACTCAGGAAATATTTTTAACAAGCCTTAATTTAAAAGACCCTAACAAAAATAAAAACCAACAATGCATAACATAACACCATCACATTTTGATGCTTTACATTAATGTTTGAAAGAAAACATTAAAATTATAATAATAAATGTACCTACCTATGGTTTCATTTATAACTTACAACATACATAATATTTTGGCTATTCATCAACCATATATTTGTAAGACCTACCTAAAATAATTCAAAATGAATATAGAGCACACTTGAAGTAACAAAAACATTTATTTAAAGCTAGTGCAACAATTACCAAGAACTTGCTTAGTTTAATTGAAATCAAAGTACTTTTATTAACATAACCCACATAACTTATTTTTTTAAATGCACAAACCCACTCACGCTATCATATCAGTTGGCATGAATTCTAGAGTTTTTTTCATGTTCCGAGTTTCTTAAATATAATAACTAAGAGCTTCTTCTACCATGCTACATCATTGTATAAAAGCAAAAATATTGTCCATTAATACAACATTCTAAAACTAGCAGATGTTTTTGGCTATATATATCGTATTTGAATACTTTGAGAATGTTTATTTTATATCAGGAAGGTCCTCCTCATCGCTCGAGCTAGATTCATCCTTTTCATTTTCATCCAAGTCTTCTATCTTGTTTGAGAACATATCCATACCTTCAAAGTCCTCGGCTCCACTCTCATCTTCATCTTGCCATCGCTCAAAGTCAACTTTAAGCCAGTGGTGTTTCTTATTGTCACTTGTTAGAGTGGGCCAGAATGGTTCGGCAGTGTTTTCTTTAGCCAAAATTACTTCAATTAACCTGCCTTTGTTAACGAATGCACTCTTTTCGGGATTTATTTCGCCGTATAGCTGTATGATAACCTCGTGCTGTTTTTGTTCCGGAGCACATGTTCCTTTAAAAGATATTGCTTTCTTTTCAAATTTGATATCTGGTTTTTCACACTCCACATTAATTGTAAGGAAAACTCGAGCGCTTCTCTGAGCCCATGAAACCGACGGAGGCGTGCTAATTATATTCGATGTCATGATTTCTGAAACAAAACAAAGCGTTATATTTACCACGGTTTGATAGAAACACCTTTATAATTGTCTAGCTTTGCTACTATTTGAAAAACCTACAAAAATTTACTTTACGTACAGATCTGTTTGTGATAAATTAGAATAATTCAGAATCCTATTCCGCCCGAAAACGAAAAACAACTTTGCTTGCGGTTGCGATACTAGACTAGGGTATCCAGATGATGATTTCGTAATTTCCCTATAAGGACCAAAAAAAATATCCCCAAAAAGATACTTTAGCAATTTTTCCCCATATGTATTGAAACTACCTATTCATTTTTTAAACGACCTATTTAACTTTTACTTTGAAATAGAACACCATTACCAGCATAACAAGAACGCGTTACGCTACGACATCGTTTTAAAATGATTTATAATAGCTTCAACATGTTGTCTCTCGCTTCGCTCGAGCTTAATAATTATATTGATTGTTTTTTGTGTGATAGAAAAATAGTCACCAGCTCGCGCGTGGACCACACAAACGAGGTGCAACGCACATAATTATTGTCCTTAGTCACAATCAGAATGGCGTTTTGTAGCACTTGTCAGCAGCGTCAAGTATTATTATCTCATTCGCACTATAGTCTGCGTATGTCTAATCTTATGTACATGAAGACAGGGGAAATTTGGCGACGGATTACCACTTATTGCCCCCTTCGGGGAGACATTAGGACTTTTCTTAGCTGTGTTTGCCTGAAGTTAGATCTAGTCCAGCTTTTGTTTGTGGTATTAAAGCTTGCCCTAAGCACACCATACCTACAACGTTGCCACAGAACACACTAAATCTGTGCGCGACATAGTGTTTTGTGGCAACGTAGTAGGCAGACGGAGACGAGCCGACCATAATAAAAAAGATAACCATACACCATATCTTGTATGAATTATGTATGAGCATTGAGCATGCTGCACGTTATTCAGGGGTTATCGACTTAACTAATGGCATAGAATAACTATATTCGATCAAAATCATCATCAACTGACTGCTGGACTCCTCTCCTAATACATGTCTCCGAGCTCGGCCTTCAGCTCTCTGCATCCAGTTTCTGACAGCCGCTTTTCTCAGGTCGCCACATGGTCGCTACGTAGAATTCAGCTGGGTTGGGCACCATTTGGCAAACGTCGTCAAGTCTCCTCGTCCTCCATACCACAATGCCTAAATACAAAAGAATCAGTGCGTTCAATAGAAGCCAAAATGTGGATACTCACGGTCAGACCTAATCCACAAATTTAAAGTCGCTCAGCGAGCTATGGAGAGGGCTATGCTTCAGTTTTCGAGTGGAGACCACGCAAAAGTGAAATTTTGTTCCCCAAAAATTTCCCCAAGCTTTTCGTTTCCCCAAAGATTCCCCAAAGATTTACTTTTTCCCCAAAATGGGGAAAATACCCTCAATCTGGAGACCCTGTCCCTATGACGCGGTACAATACAACCATAGATAATACCACAGATTAGAAATAGATATATGTAGCTAGTAGTACATCAGCAGCCCGATTACAGAACTTGGCTTCAATCAGATTGTCACTTTTTTCATAGCAAAATCGACTCTAACACATAGCATTATTGAATTTAATGGCTCGAAACCATCATGATCAACATTACGTAATCGCACTGCTGCAGTGGTATTAAGCGAAGTTGATCATATCGGTTTCAGTCCGTCAAATTCATTAGTGCGTTGCGATAGAATCGAAATTGCTATGAAGAAAGTGACAATCTGATTGAAACTGAGATACGGAAACGCACTGCAGCAGTGCTATTACGTAATATTGATCATATCAAGGAAGTTATATGTACTTACGTCTCAGAGACTAACGTACAACATACAACTTCCTTGGATCATATCGGTTTCAATCCATCATGCGTTAATTAATGCGTTACGTTAGAGTCCATCGTTCCATTGCAGGAAGTCAGTGGATGGAGGTGGCATAGAATCGCTCGTCATGGCGCTCTTTGGGGGAGGCCTATGTTCAGCAGTGGACTTTTAAAGGCTGACATGATGATGATGATGATAGAGTCCAAATTCTAAAAGCTCTAAAATTCTTCTTGCTATGAAGAAAAAAAAAACTGATTGTAACTCAGATCAGATTGTCACTTTCTTCATAGAAATTTTGACTCTATCGCAACGCATTAGTGATAGTGATATTGACTATCGGATTGAGACCAAGATAGATAATTGTACTACAGGGCAATTATCTATCTCGTTTCAATCAGATTTTCATTATCACGTGCACCTAATGCGGCGCGTTAGAGTCGTCATTGCTTTGAAATTCCGTTTGCAACAAGTCATATATTCCGGTCCTTGGTCGGTCAACACTTCAACGGGTATGCCGTAGTTATCAATTTGTATCACGCTTTTACCAATTGTGAGAAATCTCAAGTTGAATGGGACGGAGTGCAACTTCCGTGCCGCGGCTTGTACTATTATTGACCGAGCGAGTGCGAAGCGACTCCGCTTCAGCTTGGGTAAAAATGCTTTCGTATGTCCTTCCGGATGTCTGTTCTGTACAGGTCGCATTTCTCAACCGATCTAGATGAAACTGTATACCAAGTTTTGTCTAGATCAGTTGAGAAATGGTTAAAGGCAAGCGAATTTTTTGATTTTTTTAGTGGTCGCGGATTTTTGATTGGGGTTTATTTTCTTCAAAAAAGGGTAAAAGGGGGCTACTGAATATCTCCGCCATATTAAATACGATTTCGATGGTTCTTTTTTATTTGAAAGGTACTACATTAAATTAGTCTCATAAAAATGTTATGAAGATCTGATGAGGATCTTCGGCGCGATGACCAGAATAGCTCACTTTTAGGTTTCTACCAGTGGAATCAGCCCTTTACCTATTGGGTAGAGATTGATAGAGCTCCTTGGTTATTGATTTTAGTTTTACAATAAGGTAACTAGATGGCACTACTGTGTACCACTAAATTGTTTGCAAAAAAGTACGTTTGTTGTTGTACGCGTGAGGTCTACAGCTCACAGAGCCACTACGCCACTAGTTTATTCTGTGCCGTGGCGTGGCGCAGAACTTAACCGCTATCGCTGTAATGAAATTAATAACCACTGAGCCGCTCAGAGGGTAGGTACCTATACAAATACTTTCTTTTTTTACGTGTATGAATAATGAAACCACTTTAACGTGTTTTGAATATTTATTTGTTAAGACAACCTAAAAGTAATAAATATGTCGCCGGTAGATAGCTTAATCCACCGTTTAATTAACTGACTGGGCTTGTGATTAACTAATGCCATTCAACTAATGGCCTGAATGATATTCAGCCATTTAATCAAACAGCTAGGGAAATTATTTTGGATTGATCCCGTTTAACTACTTGCCTAAGCTATTAATTTAAATTTAGTTCCACATAATTTAGTTGCACTTTTTGCTACCTAGCGCTGAAGTCCGTACCGCTAATGTGCACCATGGCCTCTACGGTTGCCAAATAGAAAAAGCCCGATTCCATCAGAACTCTGCGGTTGCCAAGGGAGCGAAAACATAATTGTAAAAGTTTTTGCCATATCTATACTTATAATAAAACTGTAACGAGTCCAATTCTGTACAATGAAATTATTTAAAAAAAAAAGTTTGAGGGTGCTCTATATTCGATACTGAAGCCAAAACAGTTTTTTTTTCATTTTTGTCTGTATGTCTGTCTGTATCTTGGCTAGGCATCATGCTGTGAAACTACTGAATTAATTTAAATGAAACTTGGGATGATTTGAGTTCATACTACGAGGTAGGACATAGGATACTTTTAATCCCGAAAAATAAAAGGGTACCCGCAGGATAGGCGTTGAATGTTATTTAAAAGAACACGTATCACGCTGAAACTACTCAACGGATTTTGTTGCAACTTGGCACAGTTATAGTTTATATAATGGGTAAAAATTTTGGAACTTAACCCTAGAATGCGCCACCAGGGGCCTGATTCCGTAAAGTTAAAGTGCGGTTCGGTTAATGCCTTTTGGATCATTAATTGCCACCGATCACTCATTTCGAATTCACTAAGCTCAGTGTGCATGTCAAATTACGTCGTCAAGGCGATACGCACTTCACTTTAACTCAACCGCACTGAAACAATATTTTACTAGGAAATACAAAACCGGTAATTCAAAATCGGAATTCATAAGGAATTCAGTAGCAATGAGTTTTCGTCAACCGAAGAGCACCCGGTGCGTTCATTGCATTTACTATCTAGCAGTGTTTGGTTAGTGAAGATCATTGATAATGCATAGTTACTATGAAACTTATAGTTCTAACACCTACCTAGGTACACTTTGTTTCATGTTTTATCGTGCCATGAAGTGGTGTTGTTTTTGTGACAGGTAGGTTTAATGACATTTATGTATGTATGTGGTATTTCATAGAACCTGCCTAACTATTTCATAGCTAGAGTAAGAACCCTAAAATAGAAAAATACCTACTGGTTTTAAAATCTAGTAGTTTTCTTACAAAGCCTAATTATGTGAAGTTCTACTAACAACGAGGGGTCAATGCAAATATAAGCAAAACGAAATCAAGTGTAAGTATTAAATATCATGTAATAATGTTATAATTTTCGCATAAATTGAGATTTACACTATCCTATGAGCTGGAAAAGTGGAGATCTACCACGCTTGGCAGGCGGATTGGTGACCGCAGTGTAGCAAATGTGCTCGGAGGACGCTGCTGCCCATCTTCCGGTGTAATAATCCCTTAGTCGCTTCTTACGACATCCACGGAAGGATTGGGAGGGGTCTTATTCCGCCACGGTGGATATATATATGTATATGTACATAGATATATATATATATATATATATATATATATATATATATATATATATATATATACATAACACATACCGATATATATACCGATATATACCGTTTCCGAGATTCAGATTATATTTATACATATATATATATATATATATATAAATATAATCTGAATCTTGGAAACGGCTCCAACAATTTTCATGAAATTTGGTATACAGGGGGTTTTGGGGGCGATAAATCGATCTAGCTAGGATTCATTTTTAGAAAATGTTGTTTTATTCGTGTTTTCAACAATCAACTTTATCGATAATCAACTTAAACATCAAATATTTTTTTCTATACTTACGTAATACCTTGATAAACTGTAAAAAAAATAAGTATTTATTTCTAATATAACATTAATCTAATTGCACTCGTGATTTTTTATTTAAATAATCAGTTCATATTTTTTTATTATTATGTCGGTAAGATCGAAAAATATCATTCATATTTCATCATTTCATCAGTACGTAATTCGTATTTAAATATAATTTCTAGAAAACACAATTCAAAAAAATACCGAGCATCCAGGTACTACATTTTTAATTTGTGCTTGTTAATTTAGGTCTTGGAATAGTAATAGAGTTCTTATAACCTAGAGAAATGGCCACGCCTGCGAAGCCGCAAGTACAGCTAGTATGCAATAAATATTTGAATATGAGGAATAGTACAAATACTGGCCTTCAAATCTTAGTACCATATTTTTTAAATTAGTAGTTTTTGTTGTTCTCAATTAGTTCTGTGGCACCTTCTATTGAGATTATTAGCATTGACGTGTGCCGCTATTATTGAACTCCGATTGCTATTGATTCTACATATATTTTCATAATCGGTAAGATAACTTTAAATTGATATTGATTGAAAAACCATGAAAGCGGGCAAGAAAAGTTGCGTAATGTCGTAAAATTAATAACCCCAATAAACTTCCTACCTAATGGTGATTGCAATTGTTGGTTTAAATTAAAGTAAGGTAATACGGGCACTGGACACCTTGTTCCTAATCCTAACGTTTAGTCAAAACTCAGGGGTTTTGTAAGTTGGAAACGCCGAGGAGCGTCTCCACGGGATGCGGTTTTGCGGAAATTGAGATCAGAGAAAATCCCAAAGTTCCAGGAATATAACCCTGGTGCGAAAGGATTGAATTATAAAATTATGTGACCTTCGCGGTTTGTGTACTGTATTTTGTTATTCATAGGGCGAAATGCGTTGTGGTGACAGATTGGTGACAGGTTAGCAGCCAAGAGTAGATGGTGGAAAAGAACGTGAAAGGAAAGACAATGCACGCATACCTTTCGATGAACTCCTTCTCTGCCCAAGTCTCCGATGTTGTTAAAAAGGCCTAATCCAGGCCTGCAGCGCTGTGAAATCCTGTTCTTGAAGAGTGCAGCTGGCGCGCAGGTAAGGGCGCGACACACGTGTTCTAATAATGTCACGAAAACACTGTTTATTCACTATTTTAATCACCACTATTTATGCGTTCGTTTTATAGTCCTTTGGTACCCGGATAACCGATTTACATATTTATTTAGCGAAGCGGAGATATTATTTGGTCGATTAGACCGTCAGACATCTTTGATATATAAGCGGCATGGCTGCAGCGTGCTGCGAAAACTCGTCGTTCTCCGGCAACGGTTCACTCTTTTGCGTTTCTTTTGAACGCCTCTCACTCGTCGTATCGCACGCGTGAGACACATAGTATATACATAGTAGGCGTGCGTGCGAGGGGAAAGGGCGAAGGAAGTGGAATAATAAAGGAATATGGCTGTCAAAATGAACAACAAAATTAGCAATCATTCTGCGTAGATAACAGCGTGTATTTTTGAATTGGCGAATGAATTAAACGGCGATAACATAAGTACTAGGTAATAAAACATTTTCTTGAAACTTATTTTTTATTTGTTCGAGGATACCCTCTATGGCATTTTGTAGTGTTGATGATTTCCTATGCAATATTGCTGATAAGTATAGTATATTTTTAATAAAATAAATAACACAGTTCCTTTTCTGCAATGTAGGGAGTTTCTTAGAACTATTCTTATATTACCTATAATTAGTATAAATTCTTTACATCAGCATTGGCAAAATGCATTGGCTTTTTGAATGAGGAAAGCCAAGAAGGAATATTGAATCAGGCGGGGGCTGATGAGCAAGAAACAATTGACTTACTTACCCACGTACGACATAAGTTTAGTACTTCTTAAATTCTTACCTACCTTACTTATCTATCTATTCCTTAATGTCCTTATCAACTAATAATAAAACTAATAATACCTATATATTATTATAAAATTGAAAAAGTTCTACTCTAGACAACATTACATTGTAATAAATAAGACACCAATGCATTATTCCAACACGATAGTTTACTAGTACCTAGCCTAATAAAATTTGTAAAATACTTAGGTCACTATTCTATAACTCCGCCATTGTTAAGGAAAGTGTTTTTCGCAATTAGATGCAGCTGTGTCGACATTTTGTCACTGGTTTCTGCGACCATCTTGGCGAAGTAGCCATCAGGATTGTTCAGGAGATTGAAGGGGTGGTCGAACTCTACCAGGCGGCCGGAGTCCATCACCATAACTCGGTCCGAGTCCATGATGGTGTTCAATCGATGCGCCACAGTCAGCACTGTGCAGTCCGCAAA
Organism: Alsophila aescularia; assembly: GCA_946251855.1. Lineage (NCBI taxonomy): Eukaryota > Metazoa > Arthropoda > Insecta > Lepidoptera > Geometridae > Alsophila > Alsophila aescularia. The sequence goes on from OX276379.1 coordinate 43,183,514, forward strand.
CCTTTTCCTGATTGTTCCTTGGATGAATTCATCCGTTCTGTAAGTTAATATGTAAACATATAGTTATTTGCTGCAAAAAAAAAATAGATAGGTAGGTACTTATTTGCAGATCAAGACAAGTAGTTTTAATTTATGTTGGCTTGGCATTATTAGTTTTATCTAGCGTAGGTACCTAGGTAGATGTTAAACCACGATCAACGACTCGCGATAACCACTCCAATAATGGAGAGAACAATTAGATTTATGACAGGATTTTGTGTGTTGTATGCTCTGCAGTGATATTACGCAGTGTTGATCATATCAGTTTCAAGCCGTCAAATTCATTAGTGCCTTGCGATAGTCGATTTTGCTATGAAAAAAGTGACAATGTGATTGTAACCAAGTTCTGTGGTCGGGGCCCTGCACCTGTGCCCGAATTACGTAACTTAACCTACAATTTTAATGCAACTTAATAAATTTATTGGGTTTACTCTTGTTTGAATTGAGATTACGCCACTTGTCTTGCCCTACTTTTATGCTTTTTCGATCGATATTTATCAATTTCAAGTTGTCTCGTACATGCCGATTAAGAAAATATATAATGAAAATCTCATTGCAACCGATAGCATCAGGACATACGTGGTCCGGCCACTACTAACATTATTTATTCTATGGTGGTGCTTCATTTTAGTGTAACAAGCACAGACTTCTAATATTAGAAGTCTGTGGTCATAAATCACAATGAGAGGTTTTCTGACAGCTGGAATAACGTAGTTCTGAAACCATCGATAGGTGGCGCTGACGAGACATGGTTCTGTTTTTTTTTCGCATTTAATCAATGCAAAGTTTACTCTTATATACCTACTAATTTGTGTTGTGTTATGTAAAAGCAAAAATACTTTGTTTGAAACATAGAATTACGAAGTAAATATATATGTCTATGGTTTGATATCAAACAATAGCCACAACAACTAAAGAATGTAAAAAACGTAATAAAATAACAAAAACAAGCATGACAGACAGATATACGCTTGTCTATGTTATAAGAATAAATATAAAATAATGTTATAATATTATTTTATCGGCCTTTCTTCGTGTGGTTTTACAAAATCTCCAGATCCACGTCTCGTCAGCGCCATCTAACACATTTATATGAACTATTTTTTTTATAATTGCTTTACGGAAAACTTCCCAATAAGTACGTTTTTATCACAGAGTAACTAGAGTGGCTCTAGGGTTTATAAGCCATATTATATTTGTTATGTTGCTATGATGCAATTAACAACCATTTATTGTTTCATTTTTGAAAATAGTGTTGTGACAATTTGATTCGCTGAAAATAAGTCCATATTGTTTGAAGATTAATCTGTTATCGATTTGAACAGAATTGTCGAGTGTAAGCCGTGTGTCATAAGTAGATCAGTCAGTACATGTCTCTGAACCATTTTAGTATGTAAATTATGTAATGACAAGGACATCAAATTAAAGTTGGGTTTTAAGACTTTATCTCGGAAACTATTGATCCTAGACTAGTAGTTTCTGTACATAAAAGATAGATATCATAGAGATCTTCATTTCATATGACAGCTGTCAAACTTAAAAGGGCCTTATCTCGGACCCTATTGATCCTAGACTAGTAGTTTCTTTACAGAAGTGATAGATCTCATCGATATCTTCGTTTTTGATGCTAGCTGTCAAACTAAAAATGACTATAACTCGAAAACTATTGATCCTAGACTAGTAATTTCTTGACAGAAGTGATAGATCACATAGAGATATTCATTTCATATGACAGCTGTCAAACTTAAAAGGGTTTTTTTTGGAAACTATTGATTCTAGACTAGTAGTTTCTTTACAGAAGTGATAGATCTCATCGAGACCTTCATTTCATATGACAGCTGTCAAACTTAAAAGAGCTTTATTTCGGAAACTATTGATCCTAGACTAGTAGTTACTTTACAGCAATGATAGATCTCATCGATATCTTTGTTTTGGATGACAGTTGTCAAATTAAAAATGGCTATAACTCTGAAACTATTGATCCTAGGTTATTAGTTTCTTTACAGAAGTGATAGATCTCATTGAGACCTTAATTTCATATGACAGATGTCAAACTTAAAAGGGCTTAATCTCGGACCCTATTAATCCTAGACTAGTAAATTATTTATAGAAGTGATAGATCTCATCGAGATCTTTATTTTATATGACAGCTGTCAAATTAAAATTGGCTATAACTCGGCAACCATTGATCATAAAGTAGTAATTTCTTAACAAAAGTGATAGATCTCTTCGAGATCTGCATTTTATATGCCAGCTGTCAAACTTAAAAGGCTTTATAGCGGAAACTATTGATCCGTAGTAGTTTCTTTGCATTAGATGTCATCCAAAACCAAGATATCGATTTGACCAATCACTTCTGTAAGGAAACTACTAATCTAGTATCGTTAGTTTCAGAGTTATAGCCCTTTTAAGTTTGATAGCTGTCATCCAAAATGAAGACATTGATGAGATCTATTACTTCTGTGATAAAAAAACTATTCTAGGATCGTTAACTTAAGAATTATAGGGCATTTAAATTTGACAGCTATCATCTAAAACAGAGATATAGATGAGATCTATCACTTCTGTAAATAAACTACTAGTCTAGGATCGCTAATTTAAGAGTTATAGTCCTTTTAAGTTTGACAGATACATTTTCATAAATGCGCTTTGACGTCCTAAAGATATCACAGGTAGTACATAAAGTTTTAAGTTTTTAGTTTTTATCTGATGAATTGTTGTTTGGGTCACATCACAGGTCGGCCATTTTTAATTCATTGTTTGTTTCGTTGCTATGCGTCATGGACGTTGTGCCATGACAAGTCCTGTCTATTAGACATTTCCTTCGCCATTGGTTTTTATAGATGCATTTCTCTAAGTGTGACAACACAAATTATATAGTTTATAAAGTACTAAGCTTCAAATGCTTCAAAAATCTTAAAAAGATTAGAACATATATCAATATCGAATTTTTTATTTATTTATTTTTTCTAAATTTTGATGTTTCTTTTAGCCATTAGCCATCCCGGTCTTCATCAGAAGACCCTGCCAAAGTTTCGTCACAATCCAATCAACGGCATCGAGCAAAGACACATTAACTTCTTTTTATATATTATAAGAAGAAGATTATGCATTTGAATCATGTTATCGTGGTTTATGTTCCCAGTGCATTATGGATATAGAATAGATATAGAATATATATATATTTTTTTAATATTTTTTTTATATTAATTTTTTTTTTTTATTTATAAGTATCTCCGATCTCTCTCATTACGTTTTTACTCTACATACAAAAGTAAACTGGAAAACTTAACTTTCAGCGGCAGGTAACAAGATCCCATTGTACCTACTTTAGTTTTTAAATTAACCTTCTATTCTTCACAGGTATATATTTTTGTGAGCTGTACTATAAAGCATTGTCTATTGTGTGATAGTTCCGTACTTAGGGTCGACGTTGGCGGTGGCTTCATCCAGCACGAGGATGCGGTTGCCACGGAGTATCGCCCTCGCGAGGCAGACGAGCTGGCGCTGCCCGAGCGAGAAGTTGGACCCGCCTTCCGACACCTTGAAGTCTAGCGCTGGCACTGCTGCTTTCAAGTCTACCTGCAACAAAGTAACATTGTATGGGTATCTAATAGTAATAGGTATCACTGCCTACTGCCACCTAGAACGTTTTGTTTTACTACGGCTTGCCTTTAGTTATCCTAATGTTTATATGATTTCAGCATTAACGCCTGCTTAGCAAGAACATATCACGAACGAAACTTGAATCACGGACGGGGTTCGAACCCGCATCATTCCGTGCCTCTGCGCGGCACATGCCTTTACCAATTCGGCTACCGTTGTGACGATGTCAAACCTCTTTCATCATATACATACCTTTTTGATAGTTTGTCTATATTAATTCTAAATTCAATTAACCTGTCATTCCCATATTGTCATTGGATTAGCAAAAACTGGATTTTTTCGAAATAATATGTTATAAAATATGTACATAAATAAGTTTATTACATCTGGAGTCCTTTAAATATATATGATAGTACTTTCGTTCGTGATTGTTTTGATCCGTATTATTGAAGCATGAAAAGTCTGTGATAATAACAATACTAGAGCCCCAAGGAGCCACACTCTTACCAAATATATTAAATTGGGAGAAGATTGAATAGAATAGTCGAGTGCAAGATCTCTGTTTATGAACATCTCCAAGTGCTCCTAATTGTTCCTGTACTTTTATGTTGTCCACTGAGGTTTGGTCCCTGGGCTAGTGGAACAAACCCTAGGACCGCCTCGTGACACCGTGACAAGTACAACATCATCCAAATTTTCCGCTTAGATTGTAAATCAGTCTTACGGGGACGGTAACGCCATCTATAGGCAGTATTCTGAACTGACCAACCGAACACAGCTAATATTTCATTTTAGTTATCATAAACCACTTAGGCCCACTTGCACAGCTGTCTTAGCCCCAGGCTAGTGTCTAGTCTGGGCTAAAATTTTAAGACAAGCAGGATAGAGAGACATGCGCAGACGGCAGCGCGAAAGAGATAACAATAGTTTTTGGACTAACTTACTAAGGGTGGAGTTCACCGACTTCGACTTGACCGATGTTTTGGTAATCGGCCGGTGAAATCCCAAACGTCGTTTAAACAACCGCTTAAATGTTTACTGTTCACCACGCAAATTTGAACCGTACTTAATAAATCGGGCGATCACCAACCGTTCAGAGTGAAAGAACGAAAGTTATAAGGCATCGCAATAACGAAGTCTCTTTGTCATATCTATTCAACACGATGAAAGGTGGCGTACGAGCTTAGAAGTATACATTAAAATGAAGTCAACTTGAAAAGTACAATAAAACGTACTGGGGAAGCTATACTATACTGTAGTTCTAAATTTGGGTAGGTATTAACTTTTTCTGCCTGCACCATGCGGCCTGCACGTGTTGATTGTTTGAATTCGTTTACGTTTGTGATTTGTTTGACTTTATCTTTTGTTTGTTGTCAAGTTCAGTTGCCGCCATCCGTGATCATCAGATTCATTTGCGCTTGTGCTTTTTAGAGAGTGGTTTTTATAGTGAAGATTTAAATAAGTAGTGAAAATAGAGACATAAAAAAGCGCAAAAAAAAACATTTTATCATCTATTAATTGCATTACATCCAGTGCAGAAGTTTTAGACAAACAAAGTCCAGTTTTAAAAGATTCTTCATCATAATTTTCATAATAATTACCATGCACTTGAAAAAGTCGTGGTCTTCTAATTCTCCTTTCTAAATCGTAATCTTAATCTACCATAACATTAAACACAATAACACAACGAAAAATATCCAAATTAACTAAAAATAATGTTGACACAAATGCACAGTACGTCAAAATGAGGTAAACCGACGGTTAAATGATGTCGCCAAGCTCAGTTACATAAATCGGCCGTTCAAGGGTTGTGATCATTGGTTAGGGTGTGGTGAACATTAAAATTTGAATAACCAGCCGTTTAATTGTTAAACAGCCGTTTTAATAGTCGGTGAACTCCACCCTTACTTTTCATAATTATCACCCACATAATCAGCTGGAAAACGTCCACCTGAACATAGCCCTCTCCCATAAATAGGGAAGGTTTGGCCTTAAGAGCGGCGTCATACTTTTCATACAAACGCTCTTACGTGATTATGGCGTGTAACACATCTTTCTTTGAGTTTTTGGTTTCAACGAAAGCAATAAATTTAAATTTGGAGAAACAAATTCAGTATAAGCCTCTAAAAATTTGCCTTTTTACACGAATTTTACTTTTTACGAATTTTATCTGTACTTTGGCCGTTCATAATGTACTCATAAATAGTAAAAATAAATTAAATATCTTCGTAGAAACCTCGCACAAGTAATGGAGATTCTAACTGAAAAATATTTATTTCACAAACTTATAAGGATTACTCAAAAACAATTATTTCCTGGAACAAGTTTTATGAAATTTCCGCACACTGTTTTTCGTCCAATGTTGTTATTATTGTTATAATGCGGAAGTAACAGAATGCCAACCGAGCGTTAGGCGCTATCTCTCTCTTTTCGCATTGCCTCTTTTTCAAACATTGCGTTGAATGTAACATCTACCTTTTCGACCATGCTCGCGTTGACGATAAACGGACCGGAAAGGGCCATTTTAACCGCAAATTTAGCATTAAAATAAAAGTTTCATGAAACTAGCATTAATTTGGCTTGACCGTTATTCGATGCTTATTTGATTGAGATAGGCACTGCGTTTCCCGCCATACAATTTCTTTCACTTTCTATCAAATAGCTCTATCTCTGTCTTGAACTTCACTTCCGCTTGGCAGTGGCGTGATCTCGAATGTTGAGGACCGCCATTTTATCTTCATTGGCGTCTTGTTTCCCGCCGTGTTCGGACGTGCCGACACTTTGCTACAAGACTAGTGTAAATTATTATTATATATCTTGTGAAGTGACCAACATGGATGAATCTAATAATAAAACTGACAAAGTGGTTCGAGAAGTGCTTCCAGGTCCTTCATCATCGCCGAAACGACGAGCCCGGTTAAGCAGTAGCTCGAGCTCTAATAGCGACAGCTCCAACAGTAGCTCGTCGTCCAGCTCAAGCAACCCAAATCGAAGCCGTCGTAGAAGAAAAAAGAGCGACAAAGGGATACATCACTCTTCTCGTAAGTTACATAAGCTATCTAATGAAATACGCAGCCTTCGTGATCAAATTGCTTGCCAACCAGGCAACTGTAATGTGAGTAACAACTTTGACAATGATGCTATTTCACTGATGTCTGGTGTTAGTGAAAATTTTCGTGAAGATCTACCTGAATCTGTAAATTTACACAGTGATAAAGAATTTACCCTTGCTTTTGAAACCAAATTAAAAGAACCCTCAATCCCGAAAACTTCAGATGCATGTTTGAAGTGTGTGTGTGCTATAGACAAAAGTGACTGGAATGAAATTAGATATTCCGACACGCAAAAATTATACAACCACTCGCCAGGGTTTACTGATATTGAGATGAATGAGGAAGTGAAGTCGTATGATTCCTCTCGTCACCTCATTCTTGCTGATAAAACTTTTGCAGCCTTGACTATGTGTGTGCTTCAACAGAAAGAGTTTTTGCAAGGAGCCCTGCAAGATCTCTTGTCATGGGCAAAGAATAATGACTTTCTAAATTATGAGGACCTGCATCAAAAGATTAATAACCTTTTCTCCACAGGAGATTTTCATAAATGTTCCTCAGACTTATTACAGATTATTTGTGGACATCGCGCAGAAATAATCCAAATGAGAAGAGATTGTGTTACAAAACAAGCAAAGGACCCTCTGCTTAAGGCTAATCTAAAGAAGATTCCTCCATCGTGTACGAACCTGTTCAACGCAGAGAGGTTTACTGCAGTAGTTGAGAAAGCTGGTGGTGTCAGAAAATGTTTTTGGCCGGTACAAAAGCCTAATATTGGTTCTGCCTCGCAGGCAGAAACCATAAAAAAAACTGGTGGCCCCTCGCAGGGGTTCACATCATACAGAAAGCCCTCGCAGGGTTTTTCTCATGGAGCTCACGCTTCCCACCACTATTGTGCGCTTAATAACCCACCTCCGCAAGTTGGTTGTAACGCACATGGCAATACATGGCAAAATAATTCGGTCGCACCGATTAATCGTAATTCCTTTCGCGGAAGTTTTTCTCGGTCAAATACGAGACAGCAAAATCAGTCAAGATATGGGCAAAAACGCAAATCTTCCCCATATCACCAAAACAAGGATAACAAACGACGTAAGTATTGTCTCAGTGCCGTTCAAAGCGGGCCGGCTTGCACAGTTTCGAGATCAATGGGAACAAATGGATGCACCGGATTACATTTTAAAAATAATAATGGGGTACCGCATACCCTTTTATCTAAAACCACCGTTGGTTCATCCACGTGCTATTGGAATCAATTTAAATGTACCAGAATCTGCCAAAATGACATCGGTCATAAACAAAATGAAAGAACAAGGAGTTCTAGAGCGAGCTTTAGTTTCACCAAGCTTCCTTTCGTCGATGTTTCTTGTTCCCAAAAGCGACGGCTCGTTCCGTCCTATTTTCAACTTGAAGGCACTAATCCATTACATTATAACAGATCGATTCAAACTAATAAATGTGTATCGCATTCCCGACTTCCTGCAGTTGAAAGATTGGCTTTGCAAAATCGACCATTTCGCAAGCCTATTTTCATCTTGCCGTGGCTCGCAGCCACAGGAGGTTTCTGCGCCTGATCTATTGCAAGGAATTGCTAGAAATGACTTGCTTGCCATTTGGCCTGATTACGGCCCCCAAAACTTTTGCTGCGCTCACAAATTGGATAGCTCAGACAATCAGGCAACAAGGTATAAGGATTGTTTATCTCGACGATTTTTTTTGATCGCCCATCAGGACAGATACATACTTCGGAATCATGTCAGCATTGTAATCGAGACTCTAGAGAAATTAGGTTGGCTGATCAATTACAAAAAATCGATTCTCACTCCATCAAAAAACATGGTGTTCCTGGGAATACTTTGGGATCCCTGGACAAATCTCAAGCGCCTCCCTATAGAAAAGATTCCGACATTGTTGACCAAAATAGAACAAATGCTTCTGACGCGACGTACGAGGCTCAGAGAACTCCAGAGTCTCGTCGGTCTCCTCAATTTTGCCAGTTTTGCTGTGCCGAAAGGCAGACTCAATTTTTGAGCGCTTTTAAACCTTCTCAAACAAATTCTCAAATCAAATCACAGGACATTACACATCATACCCACTACTGCCATAGACAACTTGACATGGTGGCAACAGAATTGCATGAATCCCTCGGGCATTCATATGCCACCTCCTTCCCATTTCCTCATAACGGATGCGTCGGACATCGGATGGGGAGCTCGCTTGAACAATTTGTCCCTTTCAGGTCGGTGGACAGAAGCCGAGAAAGATCTTCATTGCAATCAAAAAGAAATTCTAGCAATCCTAAAAGTCTTGCAAGATCATTGTCAGCTCCTGAGAAACAATACAGTTTTGATTCAGAGGGACAACAAATCGGTAATAGTGTATCTCCGTCACGAAGGCGGAACCAAGTCGATTTCTCTCCTGGGTTTGACCTATGAAGTATTCCAAATTCTAGAGGATTACTGCATTCACATGAACGTCTTTCACATTCCCGGAATTTACAATTCCCACGCCGACCACCTGTCGAGACAACGTGTAACTCCGGAGTGGAACCTTTCTCCGGAATGCACGATGAAAGTTTTCTCCAAATGGGGAATACCAGTGATCGATCTCTTTGCATCCAGCCGAGCACATGTACATGACGAATTACGTATCCTTGGATCTAACCGACAACCAAGCCCTCTTTCACGATGCTTTTTCACAAATATGGAATTACAGTCTAGCGTGGATATTCCCTCCACCCTTTCTGATTCCCAAGGTCCTGAACCATCTCAATCAGGCTCAAGGGACATACCTGCTAGTAGTGCCACGATGGCAGCGCGTTTTCTGGTGCCCGGACGTCAAGTTGCGCGCCCTGGCACCCCCATTCACCCTTTATTACCTGGACAAAGTTCTAGTCGACACAACGACAGGACTTCCACCACCGAACGTCCTCGACATGACTCTGGAAGTGTGGAAATGTGGGGGTGGTCGGAGTCACTAACGGCATGGGACAGTGGTCAGTTGAAACTTCTCAAGGAATCATGGCGTCCTTCAACTCAAAAAGTGTATATCTAATTCTTATATCACATTGGGCGTCTCTGTCACTTCCACCAGGCGATAACAAACACGTCTCAATCAAATAAGCTTCGAATAACGGTCAAGGCAAATTAATAACAGCGTTTTACTTACCAATACAACGCATATTAATTTACTTACCTTATTCGAAGCTTATGAACAATCCCTGCCTGGTAAATAAAGACTCAATGAAGATAAAATGGCGGTCCTCGACATTCGAGATCACGCCACTGCCAAGCGGAAGTGAAGTTCAAGACAGAGACAGAGCTATTCGATAGAAAGAGAAAGAAATTGTAAGGCGGGAAACGCAGTGCCTATCTCAATCAAATAAGCTTCGAATAAGGTAAGTAAATTAATATGCGTTTTATTGGTAGGTAAAACGCTGCTATTAATGGCTAGGGCTTCCAGCCAAGCTGAAACACTCACTGCACTTGACAGGCGTCAGTGATCGCAGTGGTGATAATATTGATACAGGAAAATGCTGATACCCATTTCCTGAATGCCCTTTGCTGTTTCTCACAGCACCCGCGGGATCAGACAAAAAGGATGGACACCACATGCCGGGCACCACACGGCTTAACCACGGATCGCAACTTTTTAGAAATGTAGAGTTTATAAATACTTACTGCTTCAAGGGCTTTCCAGAGCTGTTCGTCATCGTAATTGTTGAATGGGTCCAAGTTGTACCGCACTGTTGCTGAGAACAGCACCGGTTCTTGGGGAATTATCGATATTTTGGATCTCAGGTCCTGAAAAAAAAGGGACAGTGGTTTATAAGATACAACCATAGAAGTCCGTCGAGGTCTTTATCGCGAGTTTTTTTTCATGATTTTTGTAATGAGTACCTAAGTCTCAAGCACGAGTCACTTACTTGAAGAGCTAGGTAACTAGTGTCGATTCCATCGATTAGGACTTCTCCTTCTACAATAGCAAGTCTGAAGAGAGACGATATCAGAGACGATTTTCCAGCACCCGTTCTGCCCACTATGCCGACCTGGAAATAAAATACATATTGATAAATGATAACATAACGGTCTTAGGCACTGTGCTCTTTAACTTGAGATATTGTTTAAAGTATATATCTAGGTAATTCAAAGTCAAAGTATTTTATTGTATCATCATCATCATCATCATCATCATCATCATCAGCCCATCTTCGCCCACTGCAGGGCATAAGCCTCCTCCCTCTTACGCCATCCATCCCGGTTTTGAGCCAATCTTGGCCAGATCTTTCCGACCAATTTTTCGATGTCATCGACCCATCGTGCCAAAGGTCGCGGCTGCGTTGCCCTGTACGTGGCCATTTTATTGTAAATAGGCAAAAATAATAGCACTTTTACAAGTCAAAATTAACATCTCATGAACAAGGAGAAATACATAAAATATTATGAAAAGATCAAATCAATTAAAATTTAGGTAAACTAAGTATTCTTTGAGTTTGAAAAGGAAATTTCCCTTTCATGTGCCAACAGTTACATCTCACACTAGAAAAGGAAATACCCTTCTGAATCTACCGGTGCTTTGGATATAATAAATTAAACTTATTAGCTGAGTGGATACGGGATACTGCAATGATCTGGATTCCTAAAATAGTTCCTTTATATATCTTAAAACGAACCGTTTTCGCTTACTGTCCGTCAGCTTTTGACATAAACGCCATACGAAAAACGTCAAAAAGGTTTGAGACGTTGGAAAAACGACTGGTATTATTTTTATAGGAATGGGGGGTAAGAGGCACCCACGCGGCTCCTACAGGTATTGTTAAATTTTGTGTGTTTGGGAGAAAACGTTTCTACCATACTAAACCATAACCGAATCTAATAATTCTGTTCTTTTTTGTTAACCACAGAATAAACTCCGTTTATAGCTAACCAATTCAAATTATTTACAAATTATGATAAAAATAAAAAAGCTATAAAGCCTAAGCTATATTTATTCTGTGATTAATAAAAAAGGGCAGAATTATTGGAATTGGTTACGGTTTAGTATAGTAGAAACATTTTCTCCCAGAACACAAATTTCACGGAAAATGTAAGGCAAAACCAGTAGAAGCCACGTGGCCCTCTTAATAAAATTTGAAAAGTCAGGACAAAAAGCCTTATTATCTAGGCGGATGTTATGTTTACCTTTTTCTTTTGATTCGTTGTCGTGATGACTTGCTAGCGCGTAAAATAAGTAATGGTTCTTGTACCTATATTTTCTTTGGTATTAGTGAAGTTTCGTACATTTTTTTATTTAATTATAGAAGTACAAACACTTAGGTCTATACAAAAAAAGTGTAGTCTAAATTCAGGATGGTGGTCAAATAGCTGAACACGACATGTATGGAAAAATCCGGACGTATGGTAACCCTACCAGGGAAAATGGAATAGTCTTGCTCCGGCGTCCATTTCTGCTGCAGTCATTGCAATAGGTAATAGGTATGTTAGGACATAACTTACTACATCGATGGTTAGTTTAAGTTAGATATTTGAAGGTAAGGACGAATTGGTTATCATTTGAATGTATTTACCTTCCAACCACTTTCTATGACCAAGTTAAGGTTTTTGAGCACAGGTAAGTCTTCCGGAGTATATTTCATGTAGCATTTACGGAATTCAAGACGGCCTCGGGACGGCCAGCCTTCGGGTGTCTCCCTTTCTGCAGAAGAAGATAAACAACAGGTAAGTAAATACATTAGTATCTTCTGCCAACCTCAACCTGGTATAAGAAGTGAAAATGTCTTAATAATAATAAAAAATGTTTACATACTCATAATCCGGCACTAATTCCCTAGGTCACGGGTGGCATAGAGCATAGAGACACAAACCACAAACAAACAGTATAAACATTTATATTCATCACAAGTGTTTGGCCAGGCCAGGGTTAGAACCCGGGACACTTAAACTTATTACTTAACAACCAACTGCGCCAGAGTATCGTCATTTGTTATACATATTTTTTATTTAGTTGTTTTCCCGTAAGTACAAGGTCTTTTTTGAGCGCACCCTCTATTTTGTGGTATATTTGAATAGGTCTTTTCAAATTTTGTGTTTGCTTGCAACATTTTTTATAGCCCATACCTGTTGTACGTACTAATATTTATTCTGAGCTTTTAGTTTGCGAGTTATACTAGGTATAATCTAACCTTACCTACCAAACTCGTTAACTATTAAAATTTCTAAACTGTTTGATCTAGAAACTTGTAATCATCATGCTAATGTTGGAAAATCAAAGAGTTTTTTTTTGTCAAATTTACATCACAGGCTTGAAATAATGCAGCAATGAAAACTTTTGGAGTAATGAAGGAAATAAGTACTTATTGAGGCAACGGAACCTTACACTATGCGTGGTCTGACGCACTCAACCAGAATATAAGATCTTTTATAACCTTGCAAGTAGAATAGTTATACTTTACTTATTTTATGTACCTATGTATTTTATGATTAACTGTCTATTATAAAAGACATGTAGATCTATGTGGAACCCATGCAAATGTCCCACAGCCACAGCAACAAAGAGAACCAGCTCACCTCCTTTTTCCCACTGCGGCTCCCGTTCGATGTGCGTGTACTGCAGGATGCGCTCGACGCTGGTCATCTGCGAGATGACCTCGGCCGTCTGCCGCACTCCGAACTGCAGCATGCCCGTCAGAATCAACGTTTGCGATATCGCCAGGCCCACGTTTCCGGAGAATATGGTTTCTGTTCACATAAAATATAACGGTATTAATCTATATAATAACTATACTACCAATAGATGGCGTTACCGTCCCCATAAGACGGGTTCAAGAAGCTAGTGGAAAAATGTGTGGATGGCGATGCATAGGTCACGGTAGCCGAATTGGTGTGTGCATGTGCCGCGCAGAGGCACAGTATGCGAGTTCGAATTTCGTACGTGATCCAAAAAAAAAGCCCAATAGAAAATGATTATATATGTTTACGCTGAGCAGGCGTTAACTGCTAAAACAATAAAAAATGTGTAGTTAGTATGGCTTGGGAGAAAACATCTTTGGGGGAAACAGCAATAACAATTAAAATTTGCTTCATAACGTCGACGTGGAAAGCTGCGGTAATCTTCGATGAACTAATTTGTTTATTTCATCGAAGGCGGTAATAGGTGTTCCTTTGTGGCACTATATAGAACAAACGCGTGGACTGATTTTGATGATTCTCACGTCTACCGATATGTCTTAATCTTGCGAGTGCTATTAAAGACATGAATAATCAAAATTTAATATGGCGACAACCATACACGATATTGTGAAAAAAATATAGGAAAGTTGACGAACTATGTTATGTGTAGTATCATTGAATAGGTATTTGAAAATCATCATTAGGTTTCTCTTATAGTTTTTCATTTCGAGTGACCATTTAGGATCTATAACAATTTAAAGTTGGTTAGCAGGCTTTCTCTCTTAAATCTTTGCCTCTTTTTAATTTTATTCTCAGTCTGTTTTTAGCACTTTCGATTATGTACTTGTTAAAGTACTTATAAGTGAGCTGTATCGTTTTCAAAAAAACCCAAAACAGGAGTTAAAAATTTTAAAGTGAGACTGTCAGGTCAAAAATCGGATGTGATATGAAAAGGCCTTGTTTGTGCATTGAAAATTTATTTTCGTTTAATATTGGCTCCTAATAACTACTAATATGAACTACTATCACTGTATCTTTTCCATGGACATAGTGAAAGTCTTTACTAAATACATATATTCTTCGATACGATTAAGAGGAACAAAAGTTGAATACCTCTGCAAATTTTCGCTTTCGCATAGCAACTAGCGCCTCGTCTTTGGAACTCCTTTCGTGGGACGGATTCTAAGAACCTTCAAGAAAGCGATGAAGGTATAAAATATGTTCTTGATTTGTTACTTACTGCTGTCTATGACGAGGAAGGCCACGATGACGATTGCTAAATAGATAACGCAAATAAAGTCGAGCCAGAAGCCGAGAGTGACGCCGCTGGCCAAGTAACTGCTCCACGTTGATGTGTGGATATCCTAGAATGTAAAAAAAAGATTTTGTTACTGGTGACCGTTTATGAGTTTTCTACTTATTCTATCTCAACAGAGAGCCGAAGACCACAGTGAGATGGAATGTAGCCATTTTCTGTGGATTCTACAAGATTGTACCTACAACACGTGGACGTCGTAATTAGGCGGATGATATTAAAAGATGGACTACATATAGCTCCTAAAGACACAAAAACGCATTGTGCGATCGTAAGAAGTTTTGCGTTCTTACTTTCAAACTTCATAATGATGGCATCCGATGATGATGACATTGGTCTTTCCAAGTTTTTCCTTTTCTAGGAGGCATAGAAGCAGAAAGTAGTTCCACGATAGGTCCAAAGTTATCTACTAATTTCTGATTTTGATCAGCCAACATTCTTCAATTATTTCAAGCACCGTCCTTTCCGTCTGTCCGTTCGTTTCCGTTGACGTTACAGGTCTATTGATATTTTTAACATCTTGGTTAAAAAATCATCTTGGTTCTCAGTAATAAAATGGATCTTACCTGGAATCTATCGAAGTCTTTGATCAGTCTTTGTTGAGCTCCCGCTGAACGGATTGTACTTATACCATTGAGTGTTGCGGACATGTGCGAGAATACAGGACTTCGGGCTGAAAAGGTGAGATTCATGAAGATATTATCTGTTCTGTGATATTATAGGGTATTTACTATGAATCTTAGAATTAATACGAACATATTATTTTTAATAGTTTTTATTCTGTCAATCAAAAAGCCCTACCCGCCATGATGAATCGGATGTGACGTCAGGTACAGCAAAAAGCTGTTTTTTTATATGTTAATCTGAATAAAATCCATTTCATTTGCTTAAAAGGTTAACGTCAAAAAACTCAGTAACACTAGAAAGGAGAAATTATGAATGCTATATTTTGTATTATAGTACCTAATTAAACGATTTTATTTAAGCGAAATAAAAATAGCCTAATGTGCTAACGAAGAAGATGTTGGATTCATCTTCTTGGCAATGATCTTCAACTATAAGATAGTTATTCTAAAGGTTCAATAGTGCAACTTAAAATCCAACGATACCAAGTTCGGTCCTAGGCTCCGCACCAATCACTTTTCTAAGTTATGTGCGGTTTTCCATCGCTCCTTACTTAGGAGAGCACGTTAAGCTGTCGGTCCCGGCTATTATTGATTAATACCCGGGACCGACAGCTAAGCCATGTTAAGCTATGTCTGAGGCCTGATTAACTCTGACACCAGAGGCCAGTACTACCTCATAGGACAAACAAACATTCTATGGATACTTACTTGTGCCTTCCAATCGCTTTATGGACTGTGCAGACTTGAGATAGATTTGGAGGATGGTGTAAAACAGCATCAGGATGATTGTCGTTGGCAGAAGCGTCCAAATGAGAGCGGCAGCGTTGAGCGCCAGGATGCTGAACATCACGAGGTATATCTGGATGCATTCCAGCAGGAAGCGGGGCAGGAGCTCGTCTAACGCACCGATGTCTTTCGAGAACCTGTTTAGAATTCGCCCTGAAAAAAAGATGTTAGTTGTAGAAAAAATGAGTACGTTTCCAAAACGGCCAAAATTGCCCAAGCAGATCAACATTTTGATAGTAGAAAAAATAGTAACGTTTTGTTGTAAGCCCAGCTTGAAAACTGTTAATTGGTGTAGTTATTTGGCAAAGCCAGAGTTTAGAGATAAGCAGCTATCTTCGTATAAGCCACCTGGTAAATAAACATCAGACATGGAATATAATTTTATTTTGAGTTTTAGATTATTTCGACAACGAGGGATCATAAACTAATAAATATTATCCTAGATACGAAAGAATATCTTATAGTGACCAGCTATAAAACTAAATGTGATTGTTGGGCATATCACCTGAAGAGTTATTGTCGAAGAATCGCATGACGCCCCTGAGCATGGAGTGGAACATGTCGTTGTGCAGGTTGCGGGACGCCGTCATGCAAACCTTGAAGAACATGAAGGCTCGCGCCGTAATGAAGAAAATGCAGCACACGATCAGTGCAGAGTAGACGTACAAGTACTGGGACGTGTCCAGCGGCCCGATGTATGCGTGGATGTCCATGTCTGTACGGACAATTGTAACGGGAAATTAATTAAAAGAGCCTTGAGAAGGACTATGATGTGAACAAAAAACTATTTACGACTCTACTCGTCTTGGATTTATAAATTACGCTGCAATAGTTGATAAACATAAGAACACAAAAGAAGAAGAGAGGAAAGAAAATTGTAGCGATAACCATCATCAGCCATGAGGTTACTTTTTTGAAGGAGTTGGTTTCTTTCTCAAAGCCAATTAAGTTTTCAGTGCTAGGACCGAGGTATTTGCTCAGACAGAGAGAGAGAGAGAGAGAGAGAGAGAGATGTATATATATTGTTGATGGATGTTGCAAGCTCTTGAATTTTGGGTTTTTGTAGATGATGATTTCCTTTTGACTTTCTTATACGATTTTAATGAATTATTGTTGATTACATACTTATATGCTGTAGGTATAGGTAAGTATATGTACAGGTAGGTTTGGATTCAATACTACAGTAGAAAGATATAACATAATAAGTTACCGGGTCGCATTTCAATTCCTGAGAAGTAGCTTGCTAAGTTGAATGTACTGTTCCGCGGCACCTCCAGAAGATCGTTGTAGTTGTTGGTTGTGCTGTTGTTTTCATTTTCTTTTTGTCGAGTTACTTCGTTGGTCCTACAAAATATAAAAATGTGGTGAAACTGATGTGAAGGTAAGCGCCACACCTGAGCATACTTATATCTAACATTTGCAGAGACATCAAGAAAATATATATCAAAAAAAGTTAAATTGGAAGTCACACACACACAACCTGCTTCACGCGGTCCTTCATACCTTGCACTTGTAAAATGTGCAGTATTAGGCTCGTTTCACACGTACCACAACCACACCACAACGACAGCAGGTGGACGGGTGCTAATTTATATGAAAATGAGTAGTTTAATTCAAAAGAACCACGTTTTGCTGTCAAATTCAACCGTGTGGGCGATACTGACCACAACGCAACCACAAGCGTCACCGCGCACTAGCGGCTCACCACATCGCAAACATAACATTGCGTCGACGCAACGACACTGTGCGCACAAGTCCTGCCTGCACCCTCCCCTATAGCAACAACAATGATTCCTCTCCAATGTCCATGAGTTAGGTCAGTCAAGGCATGTTTCCTCTACGAAAGCAGCAGTCGATCTGTCTGTCTGCAAACAATAGCAACAACGTAACCACATCGCAACTACTAACGACAACGCAACTACATGGACATTTTGTAGGACCACGACGCAACTGCAAGAAACCGCAGCGACACTATTCACATGTAACTACTCCCTCACCACCTTTTGTCGTTGCTATTTGGTGTGGTTGTGGTACGTCTGAAAAGACCATAAAGCTGTAAATGGTTATAATATAAGATAAAACAATGTTTGGCCGGAGTATTTTGGCCAAAATTAGCTTGTCGTCCTTCATGCCAGTGTGTCGGTTTGTTACCCGTAAGTGACCCAGTAGTCGCAGAGCGTTGCAGACAGCTGCACGACCACGGGCAGCAGCACCATGAGCCATGAACAGCAGTCACAGGCTGCGGCCGCAGGCGCATAAGTACGCGCTGTACATGCACCAGCTCGTGGACCCTGTCGTGCGCTCCTCCTCCTTACCAGTAGGTGACCCAGTAATAGCAGAGCGTTGCAGACACCTGCCCGACCACGTTCAGCAGCACCATGAAAAGCAGCCGTGGGCTGCGGCCACCGGCATGCATGTATGCGCTGTACACGCGCCAGGTCATGGACCCTGTATCCCGCACCTCCTCCTCCATCTCCTGCGCAGGTCTCTCGCAGTCGCTTATCGACTTACCAGTAGGTGACCCAGTAGTCGCAGAGCGTCGCAGACAGCTGCCCGACGACCAGCAGCAGTACCATGAACAGCAGCCGCGGGCCGCGGCCACCAGCGCGCAGGTACGCGCTGTACACGCGCCAGCTCATGGACCCTGTCTCGCGCTCCTCCTCCTCCATCTCCTGCGCAGGTCCCTCGCAGCCGCTCATCGACTCCGTGATGGAGGGGCGACGGGTTGTGGACAGCTGGACAAGCATTCGTACGTTACGTTGTTGTTAATTGTCCAATATATGCCTTTATTAACTAACTCGACCCGGCTTTGCACGGGTAGCTAAGGGTATCTCTTTATTTGTACATGAATTTTTACCCGTGTTTTGTTTGAATTATTTGAACAAAAAAGGGTTATTGTGACTTAACTATCACAGTAAGACAAGCCTCTCGGACTGTTTTGTGGGCAATGATGAGTACTATAAACATGCAGTATGTTTTATGTTTAATGTTTATTTTATGTATCATCAATTGTTTTCGCAGCGCAATTTCGCAGTTTTTTATACCTTGGGTTCAATTTTTGCAATTTCCGACGAGACCTCTATTTAAAAAAAAAAATAAAAAAATACAGCCCATGTTACTCGCTAATAATGTATTTCTATAGATGAAACAATTTTTAAAATCGATTATGTATGTTTAGAAATGATGAAAGTATGATAGGCCATTAAGTGTCATGAGGAGTACTAATTGTGCGTAAATAGAGGGTACAAAAATTGAATAGGTAATCTATTCTTATAATAAACCAGTAAGTAAAAAAAGTCTGAACAATGAAGATAATTAAAGAAAAATTGGTCTTTTAGAATTATTTAGAAGTTACTACTACTACTAGTAGTAGTTATTTAGTTTAGTTTAGTTATTAATAAGCTATTGTACAAGCTTACAACATTTGAAAAAAACATGTCTGTTTGTGTCTCTTTTGTCTGTTCGCACATCACGTAAAAACTGGACCGATAGTGATGTGGTTTTCACCTTGAATAGCATAGGGCTTGACTTAAAAACTGGTGTACTTTGTGTCTCAATCCGATGAGTAGAAGCCAAGCAATCGAAACAAAACTATCCGACGGCTGAACTAAATTTGATACTTTGTACTTTATGGGGTACTTTTACTGAAATGCCGCGGGCAAACCCGCGGGCACAGAAAGTTTTATTTTTATAATAGTTTTCATAAGTTTGTATAATAGGTATGTATTTGGCATAAAAATTGATGGCTGAGGGCGCTGCGAGAATATTGAATATAGATAGGTACTTACTCTTGAAGAAGTACGTCTTGACATTGGCGGAGGTTTCTCTGCATCTTTGTTTTTTTCATTTTCGTCATGTGTGGAGGAGAGGAGCTTAGCAAAGTCTTTGCCCGACGTTTGCAGCTCGTCGTATGACCCTTTAGCTTCCACGGAACCCTGCGAATCATCAAAATAAATATTTGATTTCTTATTAGGTACGATGTTTTTAGGAGTACGGCAACTACTTATGGGAAAGTTGTACGAGATGATCCCTCGGGGTCCTTCCTTGCCATTGTGATGACTACTTTTGATTGACTACTTTGTTATTTCGCTGACTCCAGATGACAGTCAAAAGATGTCGATGCGGTTTTAACTGTCGGATAGCTTAGGGTTTGACTTAAAAACTAGGGTACTTGGTATCTTAATCCGATGATAAGATGCCGAGCAATCGATAAAAACTATTTGACTGCTGAATGAATTTTGAAGAAATGTATTATATTGTACTTTATAGGTATTGTTGGTCCTGGAATAGCACGTGTGGGCTACTTTTAAATGAAATGACCACGCGGACTAAGCCGCGGGCACAGTACCTATAATATTAATATTATGCATTTTCAACATTATTACATACATGCACATCAATTTGAGAACCTACTTATTTGATTTGATTATGAAAAAAATAGCCAAAAGTTGGGCGCAGGATGGAACCAGACTGATTATTTCGTTGTTTGTTTCTTGGGTATAACCCAAGCGCACTTGCATTCAGACGCTTACGTTCAGACGTGTCGCTTGTTTGAAGTTTCACTAGTAATGGCGAAACGTAACAATAATAACAATTGTTGTGTGGAGGAATGCCTTAGTATAGGCAAAAAGACTTGTGTTTTTATTTTATCAGTATCACACTAACATTATAAAGTTATCACAGGACTACGAGTAACTCCTAACTACTGAACGGATTTAAAAAATCTATAGGACATATTTATTGGTGTGAGGTTTTGCTTGCGACTTTGCTTGCAGTTTCCGTTACTTTGTACCTATTTTTTTATGTGGCTTTTGACCACTACATTTATTTTTTCTGACTTCAAGTAAGTAGGTTCTCAAATTGATGTGCATGTATATAATATTGTTGAAAATGCATAATATTCATATTATAGGTACTATCTGTGCCCGCGGCTTAGTCTCTCTCGTACACCTTTCCCCTAATTGCTGTTTGATGTACTGATTAACAGACAACGGCCTATACCAGTGCAGCCAGAGACATATTCCTTGACTTCATATGGGAGGGATTTTTGGAAATTCAATCTGCATGGGGGTGAACGGGAGTGGCAAAGATTGTACATGAGCAAAGCCGCGGGGAGTAGCTAGTAGTATATATAGGCTGTCCGTTACGTACAAAGCCGATCAAAATTATTTTTATTATATTTCTGCTGACTTTTGGATTTGGCCCTTCCGCATATACCATGTTATTCATTATTTGCCACGTAGTGTAATCCATACATCGATAGAACGGCATTCGGAGGCCGCAGGATCATGCTCAGATTCGAGGTCGTCTATTTCTTTTTACTAATTGCTGGTTAGCATCCGAATGGATTCGGAGCAAGACGAAGGCGAATGATGTCATCCTCAGTCTATATTTGTCCACTGTTGGACGTAGGACTCTCCTAACTACCAAGCCACTGGCCACTGAGCTTGGTCTTCAGCTCTCCTCATTCATTTTCTGCCAGCCGCTTTTCGCAGGTCATCATTGCTCCTGGCCACTGGGCGCCTAATGCTACGTTTGCCTAAACGTGGTATCCACTGGAGAACTCGTCTACTCCAACGGTTATCGGTTCTTCAAGAAATGTGACCAGCCCACTGCTATTTTAGCTTACTTAGGGTACTGGTTATCCTTAGAGCTATGTCAGTTACCTTGGTTCTCTGACGGATCACTTCATTGCGAATCTTGTCCTTCACAAAAACTCCAAGCATAGCTCTCTCCATAACTCACTTAGAGACCTTAAATTTTTGGACTAATCTGACCTTAAGTGACCACGTTTTCACTCCGTAGGTCATGACTGGTAGGACGTACCTGATTCGAATGACGTAAATGGCTTCAATAGAAAAGAAGAAATGGGCAAGGCCAAGGCTCTTTGCATGAATGGGTGCGAGGCGTTGGACGAGATGAGACCCAGAGTATATACCAGAGGGCAAGGCCGACCACCACAGCGCAGGTCCACGATATCAGAGGACACGCAGGTCACAATTGGATGCAAGGGGCACACGATCGCCGGGGGTTGAGACGAAGGGGCGAGGCCTATATCCAAGATTGGATCTCGTGAAGGCCTAATGATGATTGAACAAGGACTCACATTGGACATGATGACGATGAGATCGGCCGCCTTTAGATAGTGCAGCTGGTGTGTGACGAGCACTCGCGTGGTGTGTCGCAGGTAGCCGCTGATGCACTCGTCGAACAGCTGCCGGCCGACGTGGGCGTCCACCGCCGACAGCGGGTCGTCCAGCAAGTAAATGTCAGCCTACGGAATACAAGGCAAGTAGCAACAAAGTCAAAGCATTCATTATTGTAAGTGGGCAATTTTAAGCTCTTTTACAAGTTCAAAGAATGGGCTATTTGACTACTTTAGGAAATTCATCTTACATTACTTACTTACTTATTATTTAATTAACAAAGTTTTGTTTATTTTCGCAAAAAAAACTCCGTAAAGTTTGATTAAAAATTAATGCCACCAATACGCTCGTTTTTATTCAAAAATTTAAAAAGGAAGTGTATTTCCTTTTCATTTGTAAATTTTTGAATCTCTCACAGGAAAACAAACACCTTTCTGACTCTCAAGAAGTCAAATTAGTAAGTGCCAATGAGACAAATGTCTACGCAAAAGCATCTTTGCCAGCTTATCTTGATCGCGTCATGGTTCAATCTAGACGCCAGTGGAAGTACCCTCTGACACTACTTTAATCATCTTTTGTACCTAGATGCAAGAACGTTCATGCCTAGACGTTAAAAGGCCCATGATGAGTTCTCAGCATATGGCGTCAGCCTCTTACCTGTCTGTAAACAGCTCTCGCCAGGTTGATGCGAGCTCTTTGCCCCCCTGAAAGGGAAGCGCCTCTCTCTCCAACCAGCGTCTGATCGCCGTGAGGGAATTGTTGGAAGTCCTTCTGAAGTGCGCACACTCTTACAACCTGTAAAAAGACATGATACATATTGGATTTCTGTTTAAATCCCAAATAATGAACAAAATGTCCGATATGATTGTTGCCTCAAAAAGTGGTATTTGACTTTGAATTTGAAATATGATTAAACGATAATAAGTACTAATAAGTGCGAATTATTAAACATAATGTAAGGTTGAATTGGAAGATTCTTTACCATTTCTAAAAACTTTCTCATCTCATAATTATTTTTCTCGTTATCGTTGGCATCATTATATCGATTTTGTTAGAATTCTACATTAGACATAATAATATATTTAGCTATTATAATAATATGTAACAAAAATGTTATTAAAGCAATGAATTTTGTTTTATACACGACTGCCCAAAAAAAGGAGTGTTATGTTTTTAGCATTCACGTATGTTTGTATGTGAGTTTCTTTATTCCACCATAACTTTGAAATGCCTGAACAGACGTATGGAGTATCGTTAGAATGCTTACATCCCCTCGAGTAACTTAGGCTATATATTTTTTTGAAAAAAAACAATTTTTTCAATTGCAAAAAAAAAAAAAACTTGGAATTTTACAATATGGCTATCAAATTGAAGGCCTTGATAAGCACATCCAATAGTGTATAATTTATTGGCATAAGTTCAGTTTTGGCAGGGCAGACATGTTTTTTTAGATTTTAAGCTAGTTATTTAATTGTTATATATTTAGTAATGAGTGGGGCTGAATAAGTAGCATAGAAAATGATTTCACCTGTCCATGTCCACCATTTCCCTCTGAAAACCATCTTCCTAACAGCCTGTATATAGAAGTATTAAATGTGCATTACCTCTTTGTATTTCTTCTGATTGTACGGCAGCCCGAACAGAATGTTCTGCCGGACTGTGGCGACGAACAGCCACGGCTCTTGACAAGCGTACGACAGCGGCCCGGAGAGGTATATGCGGCCACTTGTTGAGCGCAACTCGTTCAAGAGGAGTTGCAGAATTGAACTCTGGAAAATAATTAAGTAGTTAAATTGTTACACATGACCCATTTAGTTTATAATCTCTTTAGATATAATGTAACTCATCATCATCGTCAGCCATATCAGGGGCCCTCGGGCAGTCTCACAAACTCTGACAGCAGTGGCTAGCACTAACTCACACGACAAGGAACCAAGCATCGTCAGCATATCAGGGGCCCTCGGGCAGTCTCACAAACTCTGACAGCAGTGGCTAGCACTAACTCACACGACAAGGAACCAAGCATCGTCAGCATATAATTGACAACTTTTGAACGTAGGTCTTCCTTATGCATGTCACTGAGCTCGGTCTTCAGCTCCCCGCATCCATACAGTTTGTGCCAGCCACTTGTTGCAGGTCTTCACTCCACCCTGGCCATAAGGCATCCTACGTTACGTTTGCCTAAATGTGGTCTCCACCCGAGAACTCGTCTACCCCAAATGTTAGCGGTTCATCGGTTATCGGTGCATCGTCCAGCCCACTGCCACTTTAGGTTTTTTTTTGAGCTATGTCGGTTATCTTGGTTCTCTATCGAATCACTCAAACCATAGCTCTCTCTAAAGCTTGCTGAGCGACCTTAAATTTGTGGACTAATCTGACCGTGAGTTTTCGTCTCGATAGGTCATGACTGATAGGACTCACTGACTGAAGACTTTTGTCTTTAGGATTTGTGGTATGGGCGACGAGAAGATTTGACGAAGCTTGCCGAATGCTGCCCAACCTAGCTGAATTCTTCTGTTGGTTTCCTTCCCAAAGTTGTTATTACTCTATTGCAATATTTATAACGTACCTGCATACACATAACATATGTGCGTATCATGTATATGGATATAAGTAGTGTTACTAATATTACCTTTCCAGATCCAACAGCGCCAATGATGGCGCAGAGCTTTCCCTTGGGCACCGTGAGGTTGAGGTTGCGCAGCGTGACCGGCCCGTCCTCGGTCCAGCTGGCATGCACGTCCTGCAGCATCAGGCCCGTGTCGGGGCTCACGGGCAGCAAGCACGGAGTCGGGCTCATTATACTCTTTTCGTTGTGGTCAAAGCCTGGAAAGCAACATACGTACTATAACTACACTGATCTTCAGAACTTAGTACAACTACCACACTTTTAATGTCTCTCTGTTAGCGCATCACGCTAAAACTTCTAGACTGAGTGCGATGTGATTTTCATTGTTGGATAGCTTAGGTTTTGACTTAAAAACTAGTGTAATTGGTATCTCAATCCGATAAGTAGGAGCCAAGCAATTTAATAAAAAAACTAAATCTATTAATTTAAAAAGTGTGGTAGGTAATAAGTTTTGAATAAAACTACTGGGCCGTTTGCGATGAGATTTTCACTGTTGGATAGCTTAGGTAATTAAAAACTTGTGTACTTGGTATCTAAATCCGATGAGTAGGAGCCAAGCAATTTAATAAAAACTCTATGAATTTTAAAAGTGTGGTACTAAGTTTTGAAGGCCAGTGTATTTAGCAGATCAAGTTTTTACTCGCTCCACTTTGTCCCGTTTTTCGTGGACACTGAATTATTTGTCGGATTTGATATATTCATTTTTCAATTTCTAAATCTAGTAAGTACATGCTATCATAAGCATAAAAATATAATTTGTAATAAGTATAAAATATGTACGTGATATTAGTCAAGACGAAAGTTTATAATAAGTGCGTGATGCCAATGATGACATACGGCACTGAGACGTGGTCGCTAACTATTGGTCTCATACGAAAGCTCAGAGTTGCGCAGCGTGCAATGGAGAGCGCGTGGCTCGGTGTTTCACTGCGTGATAGAATCAGAAATGAGGAAATCCGTAGAAGAACGAAGGTTACCGACATAGCTCTCAGAGTTTGCAAGTTGAAGTGGCAATGGGCAGGCCATATAGTTCGCAGAACCGACAACCGCCGGGGAATAAAGGTTCTCGAATGGCGACCACGAACAAGCAAGCGAAATGTGGGGAGACCCCCCACACAATGGACCGACGACATTGTAGCCATCGCAGGAAGTCGGTGGATGGAGGTGGCACAAGATCGCCCGTCATGGCACTCGCGGTGCAACATTTTGAAAATTAAGTTCTGGGGTAGGTACATATATACTGCAGGTGTGGCCCTTACCATCATAACTCGTCTCGTTACTCAGTTGTACAGACGGGAGAGAGTAGGCGCGCTGCAAATTTTGTAATTACTGATGTTCTGGGAGGTACTGCAGTTATGGCACTTAACATCAAAAAATGACCTGCTTATTTCGTCACTCAGTTGTACAGAGGGGCGGTGCAAATTATGCAGTTACTGATGTTTTGGGAGGTACTGCAGGTGTGGTAGCCATCGCAGGAAGTCTGTGGATGGAGGTGGCACAAGATCGCTCGTCATGGGACTCTTTGGGGGAGGCCTATGTTCAGCAGTGGAATTCTAAAGGCTGACATGATGATGATGAATATTAGTCGACTTGGAAAAAGTGTTGTGAAAATGTAGGCCTTTGCTGATACGATAGATCCCCATTCTGAAGATCGAGGTTAGAGTATTTGTCAAAACTACCAGATTCAAGTGTTTTTTAAAACTGTACCTATCTGTACCTGTTTTTTTGTGGAGTAAAAATTAATGAGTGTGATTAACGTAAACGATTAAAAAAGATCATGAATTAATTTTCATTGAAAGTGAATTCATTGTTGTGTTCTTATTTTGTCTTTTTACCCGAGTACGAGGAAGAAAGGGAAGGTAATGAGTTTATCAGTCTGTGTATGTAAGTATGTGGATGTTCCACCACGGCGTCACCCCTATTGGTCCGATTTTGACAAGCGAGGTACCAATCGAATCGTCTTCATCGCAAGAATATCATAGGCAAATTTTTACTCGACCGTAGTCGGGTTTATGTTTTTGAACTTATTTCTTGTTAATGATCTTGTAACTATCCAATTTTAAAGTTCATTCGTTTTCGTTTACTTATTTTTATATTATTTAAGCGGCGAGTGTTGGGAGATAT
Source organism: Alsophila aescularia (assembly GCA_946251855.1). Taxonomy (NCBI): domain Eukaryota; kingdom Metazoa; phylum Arthropoda; class Insecta; order Lepidoptera; family Geometridae; genus Alsophila; species Alsophila aescularia. The sequence goes on from OX276379.1 coordinate 43,210,503, forward strand.
TCACTACTAGCTGCACCCCGAAGCGTGGTCATTTTTCCGGGACAAAAAGTACTCTATATGTTGGTCTCTATGGTATACACAAAATTTCATTAAGTTCGGTCCAGCTGCAATTGCGTGAAAGTGCCCCAAATAAACAAACAAATAGACAACGTTTCACTTTTATAAATTATTGACCCTCTTCCCCTCTCCTCAATAGACTTTGTTCACTAGGTAGTAATAAATAGTGAGATTTTTCTGTAGTTACTTGCCTAACCTTAGATGTCATTCTTACCAGGATTGAAAATGCCTTCTTCGTCGATTTTCTTGAAAGTGTTAGGCCGCAGGTCCACTTCGCTGAGGTTCTTTGTCTTCTTCCTCTCGACGCTCTGGACGAGCTTTGCAATGTCTACGTCAGGGACGCTGCGGAGGTCTTCACGTTCATCTGTTACCATTGCCACATGAACATTACGTCAAATTAACCAAACTCATGTACAAATTTACTAAACTCGTGTATAGTGCATAATTATGTAAAATTAACTAAGCTCATGTACAGTGCAAATATTAGCATTCTTACAATATAATATACACAGGGAGTAATTGCTAGACCGTGTTTACGGGGCGATCCAAAGGTTGTCTGGAAGAGATCGCTTTTAGCGATAACATCGCCCATTGCACCTATAATCTAAGTATTTTCCTATGTCTGTGTCTTTTTATTTTACTGGTGTCAATAAAGAGTAAATCTATCTAATCTATTTATCTAACTATCTATCTATAATAGGCATCTAAGCTTCAATTATATTTTTAACTATTAAAAAGATTTTTAATCAGCGAAGGATCAAGAATAAATATTATTTAGTTTGATCGCACTCAATCAAACTTTCAATACAGTAGGTAAGCAGATATAAACACCAAAATGTGCCAGAAATGTATAAGGGTCTATTAACTTACTCGTGAAATGAATGAACACCCTAAAATATATCAATTACAACCGACTGTAATTACAAAAGTTGGAGTGTGTGTGTGTTAGTTTTTTTCACATCTTCATTCACCTACATCATGTATATTAAATACAATATGTTAGTTTACCCTAACTTAGCATTACAAAATATTATAAATGAGTTAATTTAAAAACATTTAAAAAAGCTTTTATGCGGTAGCCATGTCATGATGAAACTTAGAACAAGCTATCACAATTAAATGCGTATACAACATTTCGTGTGTGTGTTATTAACTGTTGAGTAGTTTCCAAGTCAGGAGCCAGCCCAGAGTGCTGCAGACATGTCATGGTAAAACTACAAACCGGCTATCATAAAATAATGCGTACACAAAATTTCGTGTGTCTGTTATTAATTGTTGAGGAGTTTCCAAGTCAGGAGCCAGCCCGGAGTGCTGCAGCCATGTCATGGTAAAACTTCAAACCGGCTATCATAATATAATGTGTAAACAAAATTTCGTGACAGTGCTGTTTACCGTTGAAGAGTTTTTTTATCTGGACCTGTTTCTGGATGTCGATTCAGGTCATGCTTACCATAAAAATGCATTGTCATCAAAACTGAACCAATATTCAAAAATTCAACTCTGTAGGATTAGAGGAAGTGGTTCTAATAAGCTTGCAAGATTTGACCTAAATAAATATACATACAAAGACCATAATATAGGTATACACTCTACTCCATTTAAGTAGTTAATCTATATTACGATACGTTAACGATACCGCTTAGAATGAAGATCATTCATAATAATTCAAGGTATGTAGTTTGTTTATTTATTTTCGTTCGCCTTTTTGCCGTTATAGTATCGCGAAAACGTGTAAACATGTGTTGATTTCCGTGAACGGCCGATATCGCACAGTTTAATTATTATAAACAATGAAACTCGTGAACATTGAAAGTAAAATTCTATTGAAAACAATGTTATGGAAACTCCATACCATTAGTCAATTATGTAGTTTTTGTCATCAAGCAGTTAGCTTGGGTTAATAACATTTATCTAACTATAACATGAACGATATAAGAAAGTAGGAGGAACGCTAAAATTAATGATTATTAACCTAAAACAAATTACTTTAGTGAGATGAGATAATCAACTTTTCTAAAAGTCTCCTTGGTGACGAATTAAACATTTTAAAGGCACTTCAAACTCACTAACAAATCTTATATATTGAGTCTGCACCATTTATGAATAGGTGTTGTAGACGGCATTATCGATCATTGATGTAATGTATTGATACAAGACTCTCCAGGGATTGCAAGACAGTGGATGGCAAATTGATTACTAGAGGGTTAGTTAATTGGATTGGTTAATTGGATTGGTTAATTGGGTTATGTTGAACATGCAGGCCATCGGGAGCATTGTGATTATCGTGAACGAAATCCAGGTCATAGAACATCCAAAACGTTTGGACGTTTAGAAGGAAGGAATCTTCCTTCCTTCTTTTTCCGCTCAGGCATTTGGTTGATAATAATTGTTTTTGTGTGATAGCACTTTTTATATAAGTACTTTCTCTTTAAAGGGAAGCGTAATGCAACCTCTATGTTCCTCTTTCAAGACTATTTTTTTAAAATAAAACATGAGAAAGCTGATTTGTTAAATTAACTTTAACTCATTTAAAAATCCACAAATTAATTGACGACAGGCGAAATGCTTCTGTGTATTTCAAAAATCGCTTTTCATGCCCAAGCTTTCATTATAATTACATACACGTAAAATTAGGAATAAAGTTTTGAATAATAAGTAGGTACTTAAAATTAAAGATAAGATGTCCAGGGATTTTTGTCGCTGACTTTAGGTAGGTAGAGAGGGGTACCTACACGATGTAATGTGTAAACAAACATCAAGACAGCATATTTAGTTAAAAACTTGAAGCAACCAGAATTAGGAATAGACGTAAGCATATAAAGAAAGCACAGAATTATCTAAGAAGGAATAATTTCCACAAATTCACCCTCAAGAATTGGTTACTAAAAAGCAAAAGGAGAGAATGGAGCGTTAATTCAGAAGGTGCATGATGTTATTTGAATAGCCGAGTCATAGTTATAGGTTGGACTAGTAGAAGAGATAAGGGCCCTTATTCGCTAGACCATTCACACACGTTACGCTTCGAGATGTGGAAACGTTCGGCAAATTATGTCAATTTACGAATATACAGGAAAAAAAACACGCATATATCTTGACGTGGCGCGTGGCCCAATGATCATAGCGAATAAGGCCTAAGATTAAGGTATAGGGTTGCGTGCGGCATGCTTGATGGCGTGCGAGCCTCACGTACCGAACAACATGAACGCCTCGAGACGCTGTACGGAAATCAGCGCCTCCGCGAGGAAAGACACCGCATTTGACATGATTATCGACAGCGTGCCTTGCAGTGTGTTGTAGAATTGCGCCAGTGGAAATACCTGCAAATTATACACTTGAATAAAGTGGTCCACGAAGTAGAGATGTTTCAGGGGACAGTGCGATTTACTATTTACACATATTGCATGATTTTGTGGTGGGTAGGAGGCACTTTTAAACTTTCGTGTAGCTTATTACGTGTAGCTTATATGGTTAGCCAGCTAGGTTGCGTGACGCAGTCTAACTGGCGTCATCATTATCAGCCCGCATCAGTCCACTGCTGGACATAGGAATCTCTTAAAGCACGCCATTGAGCCCGATCTTCGGCTCTTCTTTTCTAACACCGCCGCCAGCCATCTTGTGTATTGTGTACTGGCATAAAGATCTATACTCAAATGCTACTAGGGTAAGGTTCTTTCTGCACTCTATAAAGAAAAAGAAGATATTTGTAATGAAATAATATGCTCTACTCACAATATCAGCAGTAACTTGATATCCGAAGAGAGAGTACGACAGCAGCGTGATGTAGAGAGTGAGACGTTCCGTGAATACCATGAAGCTAAGGTAGACCCCGCGGAGGTACGAGGCGGAGGTGACGCAGTTGATTTCGTTCTTCCGCGCCATTGCTACCACGTGCTCGAATGGCTTTTCCCACGCGTACATTTTGATGACCTAAAAGTTTAATTGAAAAGTGTTTACAATTTCAACCGTTAATCGGTAGGTATTGTAAATGACTAGTACATGACAGACACAATAGACAGTGTTTGAAAATAAAGTCTACATACTCTGACCACACTGAGGAGGCGCTTGCACAGATTTTGATGAAATCTATGAAGGTAGTCAAAGTACCATAGCCTACCAGCACACATCCAACTCTCAAAGACCTGAACCTAGAGAAACGCGAAACAACTGTAAATATTGTTATAAATTTGAAGTATTTTTTTTATATTTTATCTGTATTGTTAAAGTTATCTTTCTAAATAACTAGTAACACTGATTATATGGGTAGGTATACTAGTTTTCCCGCCCGCGACTTCGTACGCGCGGACTACTGTTTATTGCGAAAAAACGTCCAATTTTCTTCTAAGGCATTAAAAACCAATGCAAAAGTAGCACCTATGCTCTTGACGTTTTTTGACAGACTTGTTATTTCGTTTCCATGACAACCACGGACCATTCTGTGATGGCAACCGTTCCTTACAGTGAGTAATTACATTTTCCAGTTTTTCCGTAGAAACATACAATTTATCCTATGTTTTATTCCAGGGTATAAGCTATCTCCATTCTAGATTTGATCAAAATTCGTCCAGCCATTATCGCGTGAAAGCTCCTCAAACAAACAAACAGACAACGTATCACTTTTACATATTAGTATGAATTATGGGTTTCAGAGAGTTAATAGGTACCATAGGGTATAGTAGCAGATTTCCTCCGGTGTTTAATTAAATAGGCAGGTAATCGTTTTTTTTCTATACAAAGATTTCATGCACAAACACTCTACACATTATTACATGAGAGCGATGGTAGTCTAACGGTTCAATAGTGCAACTTAGAATCTAACGATACTGGATTCGTTCCTAGGCTCCGCACTAATTACTTTTCTAAGTAATGTGCGGTTTTCCATCGCTCCGTGCTTTGGAGGGCACGTTATCTGTAGGTCCAGGCTGTTATTGATTAATAACAGCCGTTAAGACATGTCAGAGGCATTATCTTTTAGTCGGACAGTCTGACAAACTCTGACACCAGAGGCCAGCACTACCTCATACGACAAACACACAAACAACATGACATGACATAGGTTCTCATATGTAGGTACATGAAACAAGGAATTCAGAATGTCTTTTTGCGAAGGTCTAGTTCTAGAAGTCTAACACGTGTAAAAATACAGGTTTACACCGTTTGCCCATAGAATATGGTGAAATCCTGATTGCAGTATCAGGTTTTCTGTTCTTGAATTATACGAGTAAAACTTCGCGACGAAGTTGTTTGCGTTTCCCCTGGCGGAAGCAGATCTACTACATACAATTACTAATTCTATCGTGTGATTTTAAGTTTCTTTTTTTATCATTGTCTAGGCAATTGATTGACCACTATCTCACCTGATGGAAAGCGATGATGTGGTTGAAGGTGTAGCGTTTGCCTAGTAGATACCTATTCACTCTTGACTTGAACACACCAGGGTTATATAAACCTGGTGTGTTCAAGATAACCTACTTTCAATATTTCAAGGGTATTATAAACAAGACCACGTGGACACGCCACTGAAGACGTGCTAGCTACAAATTGGATCACATACCTGCATGCCATTGATGATTTCATCCATAATTCGCACGCGCTCGTCGGTCTTGCACGCGGTCCTCATTCGTAACCTTGCGGCCAATTTACTCATGTATGCTGCAAGAATAAGAATCATGTATGCGGTTTTACAACCTAGACTACTTGTATATTTATTCTATGCCAAGACTCAGTATAGATACACGGATATTTCTGAAATAAAAAGTAACAATTTCTTAACGTTGTAATAAACCCTTCTTTTTATACGCTTTATATTAGCTTCACTTGTATGTTTGTATGTTTGTAACCGACTCCTTTGGACGCTATTTTGACCCACTTTAAACGGTCAGATTTCATTCAAATTTTGCACACCTGTCAAAGACCAACGACAATTCAATAATTCGAAAAAAAAAAGTGGAAAATAAATAATAGTTTAAAAAAAACTAAAAAACACGCTTTATATAGAAATCCAAACTAAAAAATAGAAAATAAATTTTAATAGTGTAAATAAGAAAAAAATATTTTATTTAAAAAAAGCGTGGGGTGCTTTTTAAGATATTATCGAAATGATAATCCTTCTTCTCATATCTGTCAATGAAATATTTATAACTATTGACCCATGCACCCCACGATTTTTTGATATAAAACATTTTTTTCTTATTTACACTATTAAAATTTATTTTCTATTTTTTAGTTTGGTTTTCTATATAAAGCGTGTTTTTTAGTTTTTTTAAACTATTATTTATTTTCAATTTCGGCGTTTCCTCAGCTAGGTAAAGTATGAACTAAGAGTGGACTCAAAAGAATAGCCTGTCAATAAAAACAAAAAGCCTGCCCTGAGATAGTTGCATTCTTCTTTGGTATATGACAATGTGTCTAGGCCTCGGTTGGTGAAGCCAATTACAATTCATACTCGACCAGCAGTTGCTTCTTTTTCCGCACTCGGCAGTAATGCACCTACTAGATAATGATACGTTAAAACAAGAAAACCCAAAAAAGAAACGAATAAAAAAAAAACGACTTCAAGTCGTATAAAACTTAAAAGAATGAAACAAAAATATTTTTTTTGAGTTCTTTTCTACGCCCAAACCGACTAACGTATGTAGGCACTTACGTGGTATATCTTTTAAGTACGACTCTTTTAAGTAGTCTTTTAAGTATTATACGACTTAAAATAGTTTTTTTTATTACGTTTCAGTTTCGTTAAAATATGCCTAAGATAATGACGTAGTTACTTACTCCGTTCACTCAGAAAAAAGACATACTGGAAACAGTTAACAGTTAAACAAACAATGGATAGTCTAGTCTTTTAAACTACGGATTTTGATGAAACTTGAACTATTCCCTAAGTTGAAAGATACTGCAACTATTACAAAAATAATGATTACAGCCGGACTTATAATTTCCGATAAATAGGTGGACAAACATACATACACACATACACGAAATTTGGTACATATTCTTAGACACTCTTATAGACTAACATATAAAAGCATCACCATTTTCAACAATATTACATAAATACACATTAACTTGTGAATCTAATATTTTTGAAGTCTGGTAAAGATGAATCAAGGTGAGGCTATTTACCCAGGCTTCGCTTATTATCATTTAAGTATACCCACTTATTGTTTCTGTAGACCTATAGTTTCTACCAACTTCAAAAATTAGATACCGATATGCTCAGAATTGTCAGAATACAGTTTATTCTGTATTCTGAGCCGATATGATGATGCGTGCGGCGTTGCCGCACTTAGCAAAACAATAGAAATTAAAATGAGAGACATTGCGAAAACATATTCGGTTTAGAAACAAGAAATATAAATAAACCTGCTAAATTTGTTAGTTATCTTTTAATCCAATGTGTGTGCAATATCGCAAAATTTATTCGTTCAAAACAATGAAAGTCTTAAAACAACGGCGTTGAGAGATTACTGAGAAGATTTATGACTAGGGAGCTTTCTGATGTTTTACAACATTTTGTAACACTATGAAAAATGATACAGCCCTAAAAACTTACATTGAACAGGAATAGTTTGCAGCACGATGCCAATGACGCCGATGATGGCAGCATAACCGATTTTGATGTAGATGAGGTAGCAGACCACGATGACTTGTAGTGGTAGAAGCCAGATGAAATGCGTGTAGATAAATGCGTAGTCAAATCTGTTGACGTCGTTAGAGAGTAGGTTTACCACCTGACCGGCTGTGGTCTGTGCTAGAGCACCAGAACTCATGCGCATCACCTGTTGATAGAGAAGAATCAGATTAGATTTGGCTTATCAACATGACCATACAATTGAACACTTTTTAGTCGAAATTGGTCGTGAAGGATTCAATTGAACGTAAACGGGACGGAATATGTAGATCGACGTAAATGAAGGAAGGTCGCCACCGACTGGCCAACTGAGATCGCTGACTAACACGGAAATAAAAAATAAGACGTTGTGACCTAAGAATTTCAAGTAAGTACATAGGTATTCTTTCCAGGTACCAATGTAATGTCTGTTTTATATTTTAATTCGAAGCCGATGAAACGTGAAATAGAATGTAAATTAAGCAAACCGGTATAGTAACAGGTGAACGCGTGCTGTCCCTCGCACTTGACATTATTAACACTGCATAAGTTGCACACTTTTTAAAATAAAATCTCCAGAGCACGTGATTAGAAGATAAACAAGTAAAAACATGCAATGACCTAATCGGATTAATTTTTAGATAAAACTATTCGGAATATTTAATTGTATTTTCGTACAAATAAAACCACCAGTACAAAGCAACCCAAATTCTTGTACAAATACCTACACAAGTTAAGCAGGTAAACGTTAGAAAACTATCTCACCTTTCTATAGATGAGCGAACAAGCGGCAATTCTAACTTTCATGCCAAACTGCTGCGTGGAGTAGGAGCCGTGGTGGTTGAGGAAGGCGATGGCCAGCGACATCATGATGACGGTGGCGGCGCAGTACACCGCCTGGTTGTAAGTCATGTCCGAGCCCGGCTCCCAATATGCCAGCATCATGCTCAGCGCGACTGGTTGGAAAGGTCTGGTAAATAAGAGGTTTTAAATGGATGGATATATTGCGGTCCGAATTCAGACCAAATGGCATTAGCTTTACTGAATTTAAGCATTTAGACAAATATTAAAATTAACTATTCATAAGTATTGTTTTTCTAGCCTTTTGTGACCATGTTTAAGATATAGGGCAAGATTATATGAAGTTATGGATTATCGGTTTAAAAATAGCCTTCTTATCCGACTATGGCAAAGCAAGGGACCATAGCGTTACCCTTATTGGTACGATTTTGAAAAGCGAGGTATTCGTCGATTCTTCTTCATTTATTTGTCATAGGCTATTTTTTTTACCCGACAAAGGTGAAGCTAAGCAGGGGTAATGTGTTCAAACTAAAAACTTGGTCCAATTTTGACAAGCGAGGTATCAATCGATTTGAATCATTGCAAGAATGTCATTACCCGACCGTAGTCAGGTTTTAGTTTTGAACTTATGTCTTGTTTCAATTAAATACATTTTCGGTTTTGTCTTCAAATAACCCTAAAAATTAGTCGTTAGACATCTAAAGATGAACCCGAGGAATATAACTGAGAGAAGGTATGAAGAATAACTAGTTTAAAAATTCAAAAAAAACACGCCTGCCCAGCCAAAAAGAGCTTTTGCCAATAAAATTATATACTGTTGGAATGTGCTTATCGAGGCCTTCAATTTGATACCCATATTACAATATGGGTATCAAATTGAAGCAACTTAACAGTTTTTTTTTTAATTATTTTAATTATTGAACATCTTAAAAGTATTTTTTGATTTTGGAAATTGTGCCCTACTGCCACCATATTGAATATTAAAAAAAAATAGCCTTTGTTACTCGGAGGGATGTAAGAATTCTAATCTCTACCCCATAAGTCTAAATCTGTTAATCATTTAAAAGTTATGGTGGAATAAAAGTAACATACATGAATTCTTAAAACAATACACTCCTTTTTTTTAGGCAGTCGTGTAAAAAGTTACTAACCAACTGACAGAATTTTTTGACAAAGGTTTTTACTAAATGTCGGTGTCAGTAAAATACATGGAAATAGCATCTATCAACTTATTATTCATTTAAAAAGCGAAGCGGGATATTCAATCTCGACCGACTCCAGTATTCATAGGTACTTCTCAACGCTACAGTAAATCTTAAATTGTATGAAAGCTCAATGTATCAATGGCTGCATTTCCGATGATAAGTTTAATATCCATATCGCGTGGTTACATCAATGAAGACACTGAGGCAATTACTCACTTGAGTAAGAGGGCTTGTATCAGGAACATTATTCCAGAAGGCATGTAGCTCATCCAGAACGCCTTTGTCATCGCCCGGAGCAGCGACGGCTTTCGACCTTGTTTGTTTGCTAGAGCAATCTCTTCCACCCATTTTCTGTAAAAAAATATACAGTTTGTTATTTTACAATACACATATGAATTGTAAAATGTTGTCTTAAAGTTAAGATTAAGGTCAATAAAACTTGGTCGATTACTTGAAGTTGGTATTTTGACCTCAAATAAACACTTAACATACGCTAGCTACTCATAAAAAGTTTCCATCAAACGAATTGTTAAGGTATTTATGATATCATCTATGACTTTAAAATTGTAGGCACATATCTCACGAACGACTCGAAATACTTAGGTTCATTATTTTGCTTCCTACTATACTTGAATACTAAAGATTTGTTTTGAATTTTCATTGCTAAGTCGTAAAAACAATAGAAACTCCGACAGGCAGGTATAGTGTATATACTTATAATAAAGCAATAGGAACGAAAAAGTCTGTACAAAGAAGATAATTAAAAAAAAATGGTCTTGGGTACTTAAAATAAGCTACTGAACAACAATATTACATTTTTAAAATTCGTGTCTGTCTGTTTGTTTGTCTGGTTTTTCTGTATGTTTGTTAGCGCATCACGAAAAACTACTGGACTGATTGCGATGCGTTTTTTATTGTTGGATAGCTTAGGTTCGACTTAAAAACTGGTGTACTTGGTATCTGAATCCGATGACTAGAAGCCGAACAATCGATAAAAACTTTTTGACGGCTGATGGAATTTTGAACGAAGTGCACCAAGCGAAGTGTAACCAGATGCTCCTTGCGAACCCTCATCGCATAAGAATCGACATCGTGACATTGTTTATAAAACAAGCCGATCGGTTCGTGAGAGATTTACTATATTGTTAACAGCGCTGTGCGAGGCATATGGATACGTAGATACTAATTGCTTATTCAAATAAGATATTTTTGTTGTTTGATCAAAGGCCTGCCTGCCTTGATTTGTTTTTGTATGATTTTTTGCAAACGTGATTGGATTTCATAATTGAAATTCATGCTAGCAAATCGTGTCGTATCCATAGTAGAAACGGAAATCTTCCTGATTATATACGTCACGTTTTGAGCAGAGCTTTCTTTAATGTTGGTAATAGAAGGTAATTTTTCAGTGCTAGCCACAGATATCCTTATATACTTCAATGTATAGTATAAAAAAAGAAAGAAAAAGAGAAAGAAAAAACATTTATTGGCACAAATCACATTACAACAAAAAAGAGATCAGTATACTAAAAAATAGGGTACATGTTGTAGCTACGGATGTACCAAAGGGGCCTGCGCTCAGCATAAATGTCCAGTACTATCCTCCGGACGCTGATTTTCAGACAAACTCCGCGGATGTGTTATAAAGGTGCACAATCATTTATAAATAGATATTACATATATTTATATATATAAAATTATATAATAATTAACTAATTATATATATATAATTAGTTAAAAAGAAATTATACACAGAAACAATACACATAACTCTAACAATCAGAACTATTTGAACTATGTAGGTAAGTATCCTGAAAAAGAGTGAACCAGGAAAGAAGAGAAAATAAAAATAAAAGAAAAAAATAAAAGGGTACTTACCCTTTTATTTTTGCTTGTATAATTTTAAATTTAATAGCGTTAAATAGTTATTTTTTTATTAAGGGATCTATGTAATGCTAGCATTATAAAGAGAAACTAATAAGGTGTGCAACTGAGCATGAGAGTTTAATGTTTAATCTCTCCTTTAAAATAAGATTGGAGTTATGGTTCAAAGACCTACAACCGGTTAGAACGATCACGATTAAACTGCAAAAAAATAACCATGTTAAAGCTTACAAGGTTTTTGTGTCAAGTCGCGTTTGGCCTCTTGAGTTTTTGTCATACATACACTGGGTCTGTGTAATTAGTTATTTCTTTAACGCATCTTAAATTTTCCAATGACGACTGCGGAAGCACAGTTAATAAACTTTAATGACACCCCTTCGAAGTAATTTGCGGTCTGTGGCACTAATATATGATAGTTAAGTGCAATTCTGTGGCACTATCAACGGTAATAAAAATTATTTCGTCATAACGTACCGATTATTAGTGCTTAAAATAATTATAAACGAACTCCATTTAATTAAATGTGCGAATCTTAGATAGTATAAGTGCAAAGAAGTTATAGGAAATAATTCTCGTCAAAATTAGTGGCAAACATTTTTGTTAAACAATACTTAATAATATTATGACATATAAATTAATAATTTAAATAAAACCCCGACACATAAATTATAGCTAAGAACCATCTTAATTATATCAGCTTACAAACAGAAAAAACCGCATTAAAATTGGTCCATTCGTTTAAGAGTAACGATGCTACAGACACACAGACACAAACGTTAAACTTATAAAACCCCAATTGTTGCGTCGTGGGTTAAAAATTAAATTGAATTATACATATTGAAAGTCAAAGTTAAGTGAATTCATTTATTAGATCATTTGAATAGGTGTCTGCCGATATAAAGTCACCAAAAAGAAAAAAAACGATTACAAAATTAACAATTTAAATATTTTACTAGTATATTATCAATTATTACTGAGTTATTTAGTAGTCAAATATGTATCATTATAATAATCTTTCACAGAAGGTACCTATACTACCTAATATTACCTACATAAAAACATTCTTGACATAAGTCCGATGGCAACAAAGAAGGTACGGAAATTTAAATTTTCGCGAAAATGCGTTTTTTACAAGCTTATATCAACCCTATTTAGAAGTCAGTATTAAAATTATTTCACATTTCAAAATAATGAAGAAAACGTGACAAGTAGGTAAATTAAATTATAACATCACAACAGTTTTTTTAAAACATCACATTAGAAAAGGAACATTTGAATTTGCCCGCGTTTACTTCGGAGCTTCGACAGATGATTGAAACGAAAACAAAGCCACCAGTTACTTGTCACATTCTTGTGTGTACCAGTTATGTTTTCGTGCCTTTTTATTAAATTTATATTGTATAACGCAGTCTACATTAAAGGAATTCTTAAAATATCAGTTATTCTTTAAAAATGAGTGTCTCAAGGAATAAATTACTTCTAAATATGGCCCAAAAAGGTGTTTAAAAGGAAATGAATGAGATTTCGGATTTGAAAAACAATGCGAAATGACTGCGAAGGTTAGTGAGTACCTGTGACACAGTTATTATGAAAGTGTTTATATCTATACTTATAATAAAACTGTAACGGGTTCAATTCTGTATATTGAAGATATTTAGAAAAGGGGTGTACTTCCCCCAAAAAAGGGTAAAAAATACTACTGAATATCTCCGCCTTATTGAATCTGATTTCGATGGTTCTTTTTTATTTGAAAGGTAGTAACATTAAATTAGTCTCACAAAAAATTTGTCGATTCGGCGGGATGAGCAGAATAGCTCCTCAAAATGCAGTAAATTCCTCACTTTTAGGTTTCTGCCAGTGGAATCAGCCCTTTACCTACTAGGTAGGGATTGATGGAGCACCTTGGTTATTAATGTAAGTTGTACAATAAGGTACCTAGATGGCGCTACTGAGCACCGCTAGATTGTTTGCAAAAAAGTTTGTACGCGCGAGGTCTACAGCTCACAGAGCCACTAGTGTTAAAAGTTATCAACCAGTAGAATGTCATTACACCCGCGAAGATACTAATAAACTGTATTTAGACAACTCATTAAACTTCAGTATCATGTTCAAAATGTACAAACCATGGGCTCAAGAAAAAGACCTCACAGAAATTGACAAAACATTGAGACAGTTGATGACAGGGATGTTGTTAATTCCCACATGAATGTAGGCTTCTTTGTACCAAAAAAGGACTTGTGTGATCAGTGCACTGCTAATAAAAATAATCCACCAAATGAATCTCAAGATCAAATTACGTACACATTCAAAATAAAAAATGTGGACAGATCGTTGAAAACTGAACATAAGCAACAATCTCAGAACATTCTCTTGGATATCGCAGCTTGTAACATTTGATTTACAAATAACCCTAAATTCTCCTCATGGTGAAGTTAGTTCATTTTAATACAAAAGAAAATTATCTGTTAACAATTTAAGCGTCTTCGATATGGATCTGAAAAAACATTTGCTGCATGTGGGGACAACTGCAAGAAGGGGACGGGGGGGTCAAATGAAGTTGCCTTTACGAATACCTACATAAATAGATTATGGTCTGATAATTGCAGAGGGAAAATCCGTAACCGTACCGTTTTTGCTACGAGTATGTACAGTCCTGAAATTTATTTATAACAACATAAAATATTTAATGACAACTTAAAATCTAATTTCTTCTTATAACTTAGGATAATATATTAAAGCCTAAGGTCGGACTTGGCTAGTTCGAATATACGAATGATGCTAATGGAACAATTGACTTTTTGTTCAAACTAAAACCCCGTTTAGCAAATACGAGTAGTAGAGAACCCTACATGAACATCAGTTCGGGTCAACCACTCAAAAGCAGAATACACATGACACAGAATAAATAGTAGTAGGTACTACATTAATATATCAGCTGTCAGTCGTTTATTAAGATGCCCAGTAATTAATTATTCTACTATATTATTTATTTATTGATCAAATAGTAATTAATGGTGAATACCCATAGAAATTGAGATATGCAAATGTACGAGTACAAGTGAAAGCGCTCGGCGACTCATATAACATTCTAAAGTGGATACCAACCGGTATGTGTTCTGTTGGTAATAGGAGTACATTACCGCGTCGTCCGTTGACAAACTAATGTTAGCGCGTCATGTGACAGTCACCGCCAGCCACCGAAAACACAAACATGGCACGTAGAACATGGCGACCATTATTATCGTAGGCAGAGAAACCAGACATGGACCAGACTTGGTTTCTCAGTCTACGATTATTATAGATCGAAATAGTTGTTTATTGATTTGTAACAATGGAAATGAGGGTATGAACGATTTTTTAGATTAATTGTGATTGATAAACGACCACAAGAACATTCCTTTGTTATACAAATAAGGATTAGGAGTGCAAAGGGCTTCCGGGGTACTTCGGTGAAACATGCGGAAAAGCTCTAACTGTTATGGTTTTCAACATGTTAGAGCATTTGCACACAGCGTATTTTTACAATGTAGTGTAAACGGGTTAGACGCGGGTTTCCACGTTTCTAGCATGTTTTTGCTTGCAAAGAGGCATCCTGCATGAAAATAATAATAAACAGTACAACAATATGTGATGGAACCTCTGAAGCTTCTCTATCCTGTTATAAAATGTTGGTAGCCCATTGAACATATTAAAATGAAGGATAAGAAATATATGGAGTGTCATGCGCAGAATACCCGTGGATACCTAGATATTTCAAAGGTGCGAGCGAAGCGAGTACAAAAAATTCTAACGATATTATATGTAAAATAAAACAAAGGATTGTGATGGATTTTGATTGGGTATGTGAGAACGGCCAATTAGAATTGAAACTCACAAGCGTAGCGAGCTCAAATTTTTGTATAAATTTCTAGCAATTTATTTTAGAATTGAAGGTCTAAGTATAATTGATCTCCTGAGTATATGATAACAGATAACATGACTACAAAGCGCTATCGAAGCCAGTATAACAGAAATGTAATTAGATGAAGGGTAGACATTAATCTGAGGTCTCAGAAGCAAGGGAAATCGGCAATATCACAATAAGACGCGAGCGTAGCAAATGAGAAACTTGCTCACAGAGTTACAATAACAGTAGTTAGAGTAATAATTTCTAGGAATTAAGAGTATAAAAATAATGGTCTCCTAAGCACGGATAATACGCAATCCAGGCCAGGACTAAAAGCTAAAAGGTCAAAGCCAGGGTGGTGCAAGTGCACCCTCTTGCACCCCCCTCCCGGCACCTATGAATCCTAACTCACCCCTGACTGATTCCTACATTCGATGGTGTTATGTTCAAATTGGTCAGTTAAAGTACATAAACATACTAAACTGGCTTTACTTAAATTTGTACGTTTGTTAGCGTTAACGTTTAGTGCTGTTGGTTGAAGGTCGTTGACGCACCACCATTCCGCCAGGCGACATTTATGAACTTCTGCGAATGACACTTATGTAAGTTACAAGGCATTCTTGTATGAGTTGAGCATGCGGTGAAACAATTCATTGAGTGCAGGATTAATAAAAAAAAAGGTAGTTCATGTGTGGTTTGTGATTATTTAACCACAAATTACTCGATTCAAACCATACCTATTGTATGTACTCTGCAATGTTAAACAATAGCAAAAAACAATAGCATAGGAATAAATACTTGTGTTACTAGTATTCAAAAGACAATAGTTATGTTTAATGGTAGCTATACTAACTAGAGTTCAGGTTTGCAGGTTTGAAATAAAAATACTTATAATATGACCAACAGTTAGGTATATTATAATATCCATGCAACATTACATGCAAGCGTGCTTACGTTTCTATCGTATTGCAAAACATATTGACGTTATAGAATTCACTTGTGTAAATATCGTAATAATCTACAAAATGAATGAGGCCATATTAGCTCGTGTTGCGGATCTTGTCTTGAAGAATCTCTCTTTGTAAAATGATGTAACGCCTGAAAGACACTTATAGAACTGGGCACTTTAAGTAAGTACATACAACTCAAAATGTTTAAAGCGCGGTATTGATGACTGCATGACGTTTTCAAGAAATTGACATTAAATTTTGCAACTAAACACAATTTACGTACCGGATAAGTGGATTATTGGAAGGAAGAATTAAAATTTTAAGGTATGAATAAACATTTTAAAACTTTTGCTCACACGAAATAACGCCAACTCTCCATTAAGTTTTTTGGTTGACGTGTGTGGAACACACAGCGCAAACTGACCGATCGCGCGTTGCACTTGCGCCTCTTGAACGATTGATTCGCTTAGGTACCCCCGATTCCAATAAAAATGAAACGAGTCGTTTTTACCCGATTGCACGGAGGATTATGTGTTTGAGTCGTATGCATGTTTGTTTGTTTGTAAGTTTCTTTGGCGCATCCTACAGCCTAAGCGGCTTGATTGATTTTGATAAATGAGGTATCATTGGATTCGCCTTGATCACGAGAGTGCTATAGGACATATGAAGTGTCAAGAAAACGGCTTACAGCTGCCATATTGTATTTCCGACGAAACAAAAAATTACCAAAACCTATCGAGTGAGGTATCATTTAAAAGACCATTTCAAAGATATATAGTTATTATAACTAAACAGTTGCAATTGTCTTGTAAGCTTCTTACAAAATTTGTAATTTTAGATTATGTATTCAAGTTAATTTAAATACTATAGTCTAATGTGGCAGTTACAACTATTATATAGTAAAGTAAAATATAATAAAGTAAAATAATATTATAATAATATAGTAATATAATAATAAAATAATATAGTAAAATAAAATATAATAATATAGTAAAGTAAAATATGTAAGAAAATAAGAAACATTAAATTTCCATAAATACTAGGTGAAACCCGCGGTTTCACCCGCGTCCCTCAGGAACCGTACATTTTTCGGGGATAAAAAGTAGCATAATATGTGTTACTCCAGGGTGTAAGCTACCTCCATACTAAATTTCACACAAATTTGTACTGCCATTTAAGCGTGAGGAAGTAACAAACATACACACATACATACACCCTTACATGCAAACTTTCGCCTTTATAATATTAGTGTAATTATTTTTGCGGGCGGTCCCCGAAGACAAAAAATTCAAAAAAACGTTTAACCGGTATACCAAGTTTCGTCTAGATCGGTTGAGGAATGCGACCTGTAGAGGAAAACAGAGATCCGGACATACGAAAGCATTTTTGCCCTAGCTGAAACGGAGAAGCTTCGCTTGCGCTTCGCGCTCGCTCGGTCAATTACTTTCACAGTTTTATCACTTACACGTAGTGTAGGTAAGTACTTATTTTTTCTTTGTTTACGGCATCTTGTAGTGGGGCTCTGTTCATGTTATAGACATCATATTCTATTTTATTTTCTTTTGTCCATCATAAAGAAAGTAAACATTATCTAGCCCGAATCCATAAAAGAATTATAATATTTAATAGATATATAATGTCATCATCATCATCATCATCAGCCAGTGTTCGTCCACTGCTGGACATAGGCCTCTCCCAATGAACGCCACAGAGCCCGATCTTCGGCTCTTCTCATCCAGTTCCTGCCAGCCGCCTTCTCAAGTCGCATTTCTCATGAGCCGGTGGACATTCTAAACTAAGTTTGCCAAGAGGCGGTCTCCACTTGTGAAGACGTCTACCCCTGCGGTTGTCCATTCTTCGAGAAATGTGGCCAGCCCACTGCCACTTCAGTTTGCTAATCCTTTGAGCTATGTCGGTGACTTTGGTTCTCTGGCGAATAACCTCGTTTCTGATTTTATTCTCCAGAGAAACCCCGAGCATAGCTCTCTCCATAGCTCGCTAAGCGACTTTAGATTTGAGGACAAGCCCCACTGTTAGTATCCACATCTCGCCTCCGTATGTCAAATGTAATAGGCGAAAAGTATTATGCGTATTATAAAAGTATTTATAATCACTTAAGAATTTTTTATTCGACTCAAGAAAAGTTCTCTATTTGCATATTTTTGTGTTCACTCATATCTCCGAAATATCGGAAAGAATTTTTTATTTGTTCTTTAAAACATAATTTACTCTTGTAGTACATCCATCGTGGTACTACCTACACAAAGTAAATCAAAATTGGTTCAGAAGTTTTGCATTAAATCAATTAAAAGACAATTTTTCAGTTGTAACTGGCCATACAACACAAAAATAAGATTTGAAACATATTTCGACGAGCTTATTTTCCTTGTGTGAACATTATGCACTGACGTGAAAACTACTTTTGTTGCACCTATTCGTTAAGATGAGTGAAGAGTATTATTTCTTATGATTGAGGAATTAATAGGTTTCAAAACGAGTGTTTCGACGAGTCTCACAAAATAGCTTTTTAGGCGCCTACAGTGGAGTCAAGTTACCTTGTCCTAATTTTAGGTCGAGATTTGTTCATCTCAATCAACAATCTAGCCAATTATTGTAATTTTTGCCTTGTTCATTACAAAATGGTGATAATGTCCTTTACGTGTCAGTAATCTTTAGAGGGAATGAGGTCGTAGATCATTATCTTCTTTGTAGTTCGTTAGGGCAATATGAAGACGATATTGTAGTTGATTGTTTCAATTCAAAAAGAAACATTGTTGTCTGATTATTTTAATTGCACTAGTTTTGCCCCAACTTTATCTAAACACGTGTTGTTCCCATTCCACTTCCGTTTCTGCTAAGCAATCACCCCAAAACAAATCTACGCGTACCTACAGGTAGATTTGATTACTGCAATGACCGAGTTTTTTTTTGGGTATTTGTAAAACAAATAGCTACCTCACATCATCATTGCTCTAGAGCCAATTGATAAGGTAGATCTAACGACAGGAATTAGATTCTTGATGGTGACCCTCTTTTATTAAAATTAACATTGATATAATGAATGACTTTGATTTGGAAATAGCATTCTACAAAGCATGTTTTTAGTTTTTTTTTTTTTGACGAATTTTCTATGCATGCTTGAAGCGTAAATTTTTTTAGATATTGATAAGATTGTATTGCTCGTAAATTCATAGAATTTCTTTATTGGTCTCACTAATTACAAACTAAAGAAGTTAATTACTAATAACTATAGGAAAATTGACGAAATACTTAGTGAAGAAAGTTTAACGATTGATAGAGCAATTGTGAATTCTAACAAAATAACAGCGGAACAGTTTGGTTTTGGTTGGCAAGACCTGGCCCTGGATAGAGACGCATGGAAGGATAAGGGGGAGATCTTTTCCCAGCAGTGGGACACAAAAGGTTAAAAAAAGCCAAACAGTGCTAGCCCTGGATAGAGACGCTTGGAACGATATGAGGGAGCCTTTTGTCCAGAACAAAGAAAAAAGTTAAAAAAAACTGTGGGTTTCTTAACTTTACTTTTAGCATCAATTTTGAAGCTTGAAATATCTAAAATCACTGACAACCCTAATACAGAAAAAAATACTTAACCAAACGCAAAGATTTTCAACAAAAAAGATCTGTTACTATTATAATAAAACAATATATCTTACTCTAATAAAAGAACATCTTTAAAATGTACAACATAAAATTTCAACTAAATTTGTGTTATTAAATTGAAAAGATATATAAAACGCTGCGTGTGAATTAATCCAAATCATCCCACTGCGAGACCTTCCAGATCTTGAATTATCTGCACCGACCTACAAATACATAAAATTAGGTTTCTACCCGTCTAAAATGTTAGCCTAAAACCAGCTTGTGTTGTTGATTTTATGAACTCATTATGATGTAGATGTACATTTATAGCAAAAGGTAGTATAATATTCCATGATGATAATAATAATTATTATACTAATTTATTCCGTTTTAACAGCGACTTATTTCTCAAAGTTTTAATTTTGGGCAGGTTGCTAAAGTCTGGAAATTTGATTACTTATACATATCCAGTAGATCATCTGGATATCATCATCATCATCAGCCTATATTTGTTCACTGCTGGACCTAGGCCTCTCCTAATGCACGCCTCTAAGCGCCGTCTTCTGCTCTCCTTGTCCATTTTGTTCCAGCCGCTATTCACTGGTCCACACTCCTCACCTAGCCGCAGGACGTCCTACACTACATTTGCCTAAACATTTGCGTAAAACATTTGTCTCTACCCTAGATATCGTCTACCTCTACGGTTATCGGTTCTTCGGGAAATATGACCAGCCCACAGCCACTTATCAATATCTTGCTTATCAATATAGCTATTATGTCGGTTACCATGGTTCTCCGTCGGATATCTTCCTTAAAAATCTTATCCTTCAGAGATACTCCAAGCATAGGTCATGGAGAGCCAAAGCTCGCTGAGCGACCTTAAAGTTGTGGACTAGTTTGTTCGTGAGTGTACACGTTTTGGCTCCGTACGTCATGACTGGTATGATGCACTGATTGAAGACTTTTGTTTTCAGGCATTGTGGTATGGATGACGAGATGACTTGACGAAGCTTGCCGGATGGAATGCTGTCCAACCCAGCTGTATTCTCCTGTTGGCTTCCTTCTCAAAGTTTTCCTACCTAATTGCAATATTTGCCCAAGGTAAACATATTGTTTCACAACCTCAATAGGGAGGACCATTGACTGCAATCAGTTTTGGGTCAACAGGATCTTGGTCCTATCTATGTTTATTACGAGACTAATACTCGAGAAAGAAGAAAATAAGAGAAGCATGCGAGTCATACAATCGGCTGTAGAAGTCATACGGTATGAAATACTTTATTGTATACTAAAAACATAGAATAAACAATGTAAAGACTTACATAAGGTAATACAATTGATCACTGGCTTAGAGATGACGGTAGTACCTTTTTTGGTTATTAGCTCCGTCAGATGGGATCTACTCAATTGCTGGGCGAAGACTTTTCTCCCACGATTTTGTTCAACTGCCTTTTCTATCCAGCGAATATTTGAGCATCGGAGTTCAGGAGTATTTTTAGTCATAGTATCGGGGCTTTGCCAAGTCCACTTCCTTTGTGGTTGCTTTTTAAAGAAAGAATTCAACAAAAAGAACCCCAACTTTTTCCAAAAAGTTAACTAGCATTTTCGTCCTGTGGTCCTGTATCCATAGCCGTGTGGACCTATTTTCAATTCACTGCATGTGTGTACTCCCACTTTGGCGTTAAAGTCTCCAATGATAGCGTTGTAGTGGGCTCTTGTGGTGTTATGTAGGGCTGACGATATGTCATCAAACATATATTCTACCTCATCATCCGAGTGTGTCGAGGTCGGTGCGTAAACTTGTACGACCTTAAGGCTATACTTTTCGGTCAGCTTAAGAATCGGATACGCTAACCTGGTTGACACACTGGATATTTCAACAACATTATCAAATAGGACCTTATTGATGAGGAACCACTCTGAGACTGCTGATCACCCTCTCGGAAGTAGAACAAGTGGCCCGATTCCAGGGTCATTGTGTCCACCCCCTTTCTTCGGACTTCGCTTAACCCTATAACCTCCTATATCCTATATAAGAATATACCTCCTGTTCTTTATGAGCTCCGCCTCGAGTTTCGGCATGTGTTTGTCAAGCCTAATCGTTGCTAGAAAAAAAATCTAGTGTCAGTTTGTTTTGTTTCGGGTGGCCTTCTGTACAAATTCGTGTAAAAATGTAGAGTTGTAATAATGTGTAACATCTTGAAGTATTTAAATTTTCTCTGAAAGGAAATCTTGAAGATTAAATTCTCTAAACTTTGTCAGATTCTAGAAAACTCGTGTAATTTTCGAAGAGTTCTGACGTCGAAACAATGAGTCTCAAATGGCACGCAAACTACCGCTTACTTACTTAACACTACCAACGAATTAATAGTGCGTTACTTGGTTCAATTCAAAAGCTTCTGTTTTGGAAATATTGTTTTCACAATCGAACCCCGCAGATGCCCAGAGAACATGGTTGATAATGTCGAATTGAAGGCGACAGTCGAAATAGATCCATCTCAAATTTCGGCTTTTATAGTGATGTGTAACTAAGTAGCACTGTATTTTAAATAAATTCAAAAATAAACGTCACATACGGTGCTACATATTCATTCTATTCTAGATTCACCTCGAACATAATTCGTGTGAAAAACTTTGTCATCATCGCTTCACAGCTAAAATCGGCTCAGAATTCGAAAACATAGGATATATGTTGTTTTACTTAATTATCACTAAAAATAAACCTCTACTCTTTTACACTTTTTTTGTCTATTGTTCGTATGACAAATTGATTTCAGCCGGTGTTTCAGTCATGAGAGTAAATAAAACGTGATAGATTGTTTCTGTGCCGTGTTTCGACTATTTCCAAGGTTGAGAGTTCGTGTCACTGTTTCAACCATCTGCACTGAAATTGGCTGTATTGGTGCAGGGGAAACAATAACTATGTATAACAGTTTTTTTTTAATGTGTGTGTAGTGGCCATGTACTAACACTAAGCCCCGTTATTAATTTAGTTTGTCCGTAATCATGGCGCTTGCAATAGTGCCGAAATGGCGGTATACCGGAAACTCGAAATAAAAGAATAACATTTTAAATAAATACACAGTTTCAAATCTTACCATTAAATAAATTATGGTCAACGTCACGTAACCTTCTTACTTATATATAATTATTTGAACCAGAAAACTGACCTAAATGGATTTACTAACTGAGAACTTGGATAACTTAAGATTTGCTTAAAATCTGATGTAAGTATTTGCATCTTAATATGAGTAGAAGCCGAGCTATAGATAAAACACTGTTAGACGGCTGTACTATTGTTTAAAAAAAAAAACACGCCTTTCCTGGCAATAATATATGTCTTGTTGGAATGTGCTCATCAAGGCCTTCCATAATATAAAACTCATAGTTTTTTTCGCTTTTGTATTTGGAGCCATATTGCCGTCATATAGAAATTTAAAAAAATGGTAGAATAAAGAAACTCACATACATACCTACATACATGAATCCTGTAAAAATTATACTCCTTCTTTGTATTTTTATTACTATGTGTTATTTTTAACGTAATTTCTTCTCTATCGTTAAAACGGCAACACATAAGCCAAGTGTGAGCCGAGTGCTATGTTACAGAAACCACAATGCGCGGGTCCGAGCCGTACGGTCCGATCCATGTTTTATTAAATAAATCTTTTAATAAAGCTAACAGCGATAATTAAAAGCTTAAGTTAACAGCCTATTGTACTAGATTTTATGTATAATTACTATAATTTTGTTTTCATTGTGATGTGTTAAATAAAGAGTTATTGTATCCATACCAATATATAAAAGTGAAACGTTGTCTGTTTGTTCGTTTGTTTGGAGAGCTTTCACGCGATAACGGCTGGACGGATTTTGAAATTTGGAATGGAGATAGCTTATACCCTAGAATAAGACATAGGATACTTTTGTGGAGGTAAAGCTAAGGGAGTGGATAGGTAGATAGGTAGGTCTATAGGTAATATAGGTATAGGATAGGTCTCCACTTGTTGAAGCTCCTCCATCATTCCGGCAAGTTCTTCCGAGCGAGCCAGGTGTAGTTGGCTCGGGGACATCTGTGCGACTGTCCCTCGTTGGAAATTCTATACATTCTAATTCACGGCGAGAATATCACTTGCGCGATGCAAGCTTTATAGTGTACTCTTGCACCATCTGTGATCGATGTGATTTAGTTCGCTTGATATCAGATTAGATGGCGCTGATTTCAATGTGGCGGTTAGGTCACCACACATTTTATCCCGGAAAATTGTAAGTTTCCACGGGAAAACTGGAAAATGTTGATAACTCGCTGTAAGGAACGGTTGCCATGGAAACGAAATAACAAGTCTGTCAAAAAACTTCAAGAGAATTGGTGCTATGCCTACTTTTGCATTGGTTTTTAATATCCTAGAAGAACATAAGATGCTTTTTTTCGCGATAAACAGTAGTCCGCGCGGACGAAGTTAAATAAAGAATAAAAGAAATCTTTTTGGATTTTTGGTTCAAAGAAATAATATAATATAATTGACAACATATAAAAAAATTAACTTAACAATTTTATTTTTTTTCTCTGAGGGAATGTTGAAAAATAAGATGTACGTTTGTTTTCTTTTTCCAATCTAAGCGATATTTTCCGAGAAATTAATTAAGTATTAAACGTAACTGCCAGAGTTCGGTGGTATGAACAAGATTACCGAAGCAACAAACGAAAAAAAAAAGTTTATATATATGTCAAAGTCAGGCTCTAGCGAAGTATTTTTTTTTCTTTACAGGCAACTGTTTTTTATTATTCCACCGAACTCTCCTTTGTTGAGAGGTATTACTTAATATCTTTGTAATTACTGCACTAAAAAATTATTTGGAAAAATAAGAATAATGTTCAGCGTCGCAATATCTCGAAATGGTTTTCGAATTTCATTGCCCTATAAAACATGAAAACTTGTCAATTGAGAAGAATTTTAATGCATTATATTTATATTAATATTAATCACGAGACAGGCAGGGGTCGCCTGATGGTTAGCGCTACGGCATTTCATAAAAAAATTAGTGCCACCGAGAACTTTGAACTTTTTTATATTCAAACCACTTTTGCCGTCACTTCGTCCGCGAAAATTACAATTAAAGGCTGTGGTCCTATTTTACGATAAAAACCTAGCTACTATACACCGAAACCCCAATCAGAATCTGTCAAGTAAAGTTATGAAAATGCTAGAGAAAGGACGCACAATATAATAAGTACGCTGTTTAGGAAACTGGTAAATATTGTCGGTTATTGGAATTGGGGCGCGCTTACCAGGTTTTTAACGTATTACTATGATCATAATTATTATACTCCGTAATTTTAAATATCTTTAATTTTTAAATATTACCCTTGTTACAGTTTTATTACAAAATAGATTTATAAAAGCCTTTATTCAGATATCATAACACTAAGTTTTACAATAAATCAATTTTAAACATCAACAATAATTATTGTTGATTCTGTATGCCCAATTCTGGCAAAGGCCTCTTCAAACTAGTTCCAGTGTTTTCTGGCAGTTTCAGAGTCGAGAACAGCCAGAGAAAGAAAACATGTGTTCTCCTGCCCCTTGTGCAATTTTCATAATAATTTTTCATAACTACCTGCGAAAAAGGAACTACTGCAGGAGAGAAATCTACATTTCATGAAAACTTATACAGCCGTCAAATAGTTTTTCCGATTTCTCGGCTTCTACCTATCTGATTGATATACAAAGTACATCAGATTTGAAGTCGAAACCTAAGCTATCAAACAGTGAAAACAACATCGCAATCGTTTTAGTAGTTTTCACGGGTTAGGCGAAATGTCAAACAGAAATAAAGATAGACGCAAATGCAAAACAATAATCTTAAAATGACCATTATTTTTTAAATTACTTCATCGTACACACTTTTTGTTACTTATACTGATTTATTATTCACTGAACTCGTACTTGTGAATTAAGAGTTAGACGGCATGACGCATCATTTCAATGTTGTAAGATTATGTTGCCAAGTATTATTAATCTGTGGAAGGTGAGGCAGCAACGCAACTGACCGATCAACTTGGCTGGGTTCATGTAAACAAGGATGTGGTGAACTTGTTCCAGTCGAAGGCTACGGCAACACGCCGTATATGAGCTAAAGGAGCTGACCAGGTAATTAATGTATATAGCACATAAAGTTCAAAGGGCGTCCAATTTATCCGTACATATAATATTGTCGTCGATTTAAATGGGTGCGCAAGATACTTGCTTCGCCTAGTTTGGGACCCGTAGAAAAAACATATGTACCTACTTTGTTTTGTGGCCAACTCAAGCTTAATAAAAAAAAAGTGCACCCTTTGTTGTTTTGTCTAGAAATAAAATTATTCTTATTATTAATTATAATTCTGTATGAACAAAAGCTTTCTGTACACCCAGTATATTTTGGTTTACATGCCTAATTGTAAATAGTCTATTGTCTCTTATTCTCTTAACGTTCGAGTAGTAATACAGTTCAATACCCGTTTTAATTTACATTATCAAGTTAATGTATTCATTGATAAAACTGTTGTAGCGTGTTTATTCAAAATAAAATAAATTAATTTATCCCAATATTTTCCTTAAATATTTTTGTATACATTCGTTTTCGTAATTTCGTATTGCATCAGATATATGTTAATACTCGTATTACAAGTTACTAGTTCCTTGTGATGACGCACTTTTATTTGTGCATGTTTGTTAGGCCGTTGAACAAAGACTTTGAAAGACTGCTCACACATTTGAACACATGTTTGCTTACCTGCCAGACATGTTTTGCACATACGTTTGCTTCATAGCATCTACTCATATAGACAAAAAACAGGATGGGCGACGATTTTGTGGGCGCAGTATACCTGTATTATTTAAGTGTATGTAATTATTTGTTATATGTGCAAATAAAATTAAAACTGCTTTATTTTTTTCAAATGTTCTCTGTATTGTGTGAATAATGGGTTTCTTTTCTTTATTAATTCTTATATAGATCAATGCACTGTCAATTTACTCATTATTGTGAACCAGGCGTCATTGACCAAATTTATATTTTTATGATTTTTACTTTTAGGGTTCCATATACATGGTTTTCATTCTAGCATCTCAATAAATTCAAAGACACATTCGTTGCTCAAGTCCATCTTATGACTGAACAAAGCGACCGTTTCACTCAGTGATTTACCAGCAACTGAACTTTGTGCAAGTGTAGTAGGCTACGCACACATTTGAACTTTGAACGCTTTGATGTACGCTCGAAAAACAGAAACCGAATGGCAAAGTGAAAATATGTTATCAAACTTTGAACAAATACCCAAATATCCGTGCCTCACAAATGTTCAAACAAGTGTTCAAATGAGCGTTCAAATATTTTTGCGGTGTCTGGCGCCAGTTTTATATTCGTAATATAAATAAACGCTATAATGGCAGCAATTTGGTCATTTTACTCTTTAAAATAAACTAGACTAAATTTCTTCTAATGTAATTTAAACCTTCTCGACTTTGTAACAAGGTCTTTTTGCCCCTGGCATCTAATCCTCACTCACTTTAAATTACATTTGAAGAAATTAAGTTTAGTCTAGGGAATATCTGAATCACTACCATTGTTTCATTTTCAGTCAGAAAACAATGACGTTTTAGCAATTTGCTGTTTGAAATAAAGACCGTTCACCGTAACATGTCCCCTGCCATAGATAGTGCCAACATCACGGCAGGGGACATCTTACGGTGAACGGTCTGTATATGCAATCTATACTTACTCAAATATAGATATGTAAATATCTATTTAAATTACGCATAGAGTATTTAATGAACTGTTTACACTAAAATTGTGTGATGAGCTAATAATAGCCCAACAATTTGTAAATATTAGATCAGGCTCCTAAAATAGATTTTTAAAAAATCGTCGTCTCAGTACTATCTATCACGTATTGATTTTAAGCGTATGGTACTACTCTATTATATTTTAATAGAGTCAAGGTCCTGCTATGAAGTAGAGGTACGGTAATAGACAAAATGCAAACGAATTAATTCGGCAAAAAAGTTTACGTCGTGAGGTCGGACTAAATTTTTTCAAGACAGCCTAAAGTTTTTTTTTTGGATGGTCTTTTAAATACCTTTATTTTTATATCTCACTCGATAGGTTTTGGTAATTTTTTGTTTCGGCCGAAATACAATATGGGAGCTGTAAGCCATCATATTAGTTTTCTTGACACTTCATATATTCTTTGTCACTCTCTTGATTACGACGAATCCAATGATACCTCATTTATCAAAATCCATCAAGCTGTTTAGGCTGTAGAACGTGTCAAGGAACATACAAACATACCCACATACATACAGCTCAAAAACATAGCCCTCCGCAGTCGGGTAGAACCAAAAAGAAATTGGTACAATCAAACAGCCTATGAAAAACTATCCCCTAAAATCTTATTTTTTTATTACGTAGGTACTAGGCAATCATTTGACAACGTTCCAACCTGATGGAAAGCAATGATATAGACGAAGGTGTAGCACGCTTGCCTAGTAGATACCTATTCACTCTAGACTTGAACACACCTGGGTTAAAATTTACCGGAAATACTGACGAGGGCAGAGTATTCCACTCTTTTGCAGTTCTTATAATAAAAGAAGAAGCTAATAGAAGCTGTCCCTGTTTGAAGTACTGCCTTACCTTAGACAAAATACTGAGTTTCTTTGCAGGCTTTGGATTCAATGTAAGACCCGAAAATCAGGTTTGATTAATATGTAGTCGAAATGGAGGTCAAAAGGAGCGACAATGGCAACCAAAAAATATATATTTTGCAGATTTTTACGATGATCCCTAATGGATTCACGGACTCGTTGTTGGTGTCAGCCATGTTGTTTTATATAATATATATATATAGTACTAATATACTAGTAATAGCAGGGATTTTGGTTGCCATTGTCGCTCCTTTCAACCGTGTCCGCATGTAGTGGATGCAGGATTTTTAACGCAAAAACGATATTGTTTTAATTAGTGTAGGAGCCTCTTTCCATGTATTTTTTTTACAAGCTTTTATACAATAACACTTGTGTAGTAGTTTCCAACCAATTTAATGTTTGATTTTTCAAACACACTTGTCTTACAAAAAAATAACGTCATTTTACATTCACACAACATCACATCGTCATCTCAAAAACATCATCGTCATCCAATGCTGAACACAGCCTCTCCCATAAATAGGGAGGGGGGAGGGCTACCTAAATTTCATTGATGTTAATAAGTATAATGTTCAGACGAACATAATCAAAAGTTCATAATTCATTTAGTTATAATTATAAGATATACATACATAATATTTACCTACTTATAAAACAGTACCGTGACATACCGACTGACTGACTTGAGATTTGAAATTGTGAGGAAATTGAATAATGCTGGTACATTATAATAAGGGTGAGTATACAAATTATAGCTGCTGTCAAAATTTTTATCTCTATAGTTTCTCAAAAACTGGACGGCTACAGGTAAAATAAAAAGTACAAGTTTTAACACATACCAAAACGCCCAATTGAGATCATTTGTATTTTCTAACGTTCTAATACCTGTTCTTACGTATGTTGATATAACTGTGTTTTATTGGTACGTATATTTGTAGAGCCGTGATAGAGTCATTTGAGAACCGGTGCTTATTGACATAATCCATCGACTGGACCTCGTCAATACTCAAGAGTTAATATTGCCTTTTCTTTGGCAAACAAAACCTTCCGGTACTACTTCATGTGGGCCGAATGTATTGGGATTTAAGGCCAATTGTTCTTGAAAGTGTGTCAAAATCAAATTGCTTATACGAGTCTATCATTTCATTGACATTTCCGTAAAAAATAAGTTAAAAATGTACACCTCTGAACTCTACTATTTACAGTGGTGACTATTTTTATACAACTACCTATATATTCGTAGCATAATCTGGGTGAAAATTAAAGTTAAAATGTTCTAAAATAATGTTTTATAATGAACCGATTTCTACCAGTGATTCTGAAACACAGTACCATGAACGCGAAATCCTAACTTTAAATAATACTATTATTTATGCTGTGCTTTGAAGTCTGTTAGTAGATAGTAACTATCTATCTATTAGATACTACAGACATCCAAGACATTCGTGTTAGTACCTACTCGTATTGTGTCACCATTCATAACGCCACGTATAATGCTACGTAACTTCGTAGACTACAGGCGTAGACCTACTTACTGTCGTAAATAAATTAGAACATGCTACGAATACATCTAAAAGAACAGTCACATTGTAGGCTACAGTAATATCATAATAAGGAGATTTCATTATTAGTAGTAAATTCACGAGCAATGAAATGTAAGCGAAGAGATTTTCTATTTTATCTGTGCCCGCAGCTTTGCCCGCGTGGTAATTCTTCTCGGGTATAAGGACCCTATGTGTTATTCCCCTATGTGTTCAAATTTCATAAAACTTCGTACATACGTCAAATAATTTTTTATTGATTGCTCTGCTTCTACGCATCAGATTGAGATACCATGTATACCAATTTTTAATTCAAAACCTAAGATATCCAACAGTGAACGTTTTTACGTGGGGCAGAACAGACAGACAGAAAAACAGACAGACACCATTTAAAAATATGTTATAGTATTCTTGCTCAGTAGCTTATTTTAATAACACTAAATCATATTTTTTTATATTCTTCTTTTTTACAGACTATACCTACTGCTTTATTATAAGTATAGAAGATTATAATTTGCAATAAATAAATAAACGAAATTCTATTCATAATAAAGTAATCATACAATCGTGTCATATATAAGAAAACATTTTGTATCATGTTTTGATAGTTACAATATCGTAAGTTGACCTCAGTGCTCGTGACTGCACAAATGTACATATAAGCTGCTAGGTATTAAAGAAGAGGTTGTACATGATTATAAAGATTTATAGCTTGTTTCACACGTAGCAGTTAGCACTCGGTCGCGGTGGTAGATTAACTAATAATAGTAACTCGCTCTTTGTTGGCTGCAACCTTAGAATCTAATAAAGAGAAGGGTCATCGGCTTGCGTGCGATGAGACTGCGTGCCACTGAGCATCTAGTCTGTTGACGACACTCCTACCAAGAGGCACGATACTCGCACATCATTGTACCTAGCCAGTTTCATGCCGTAAGAATTAGTAGGCACGGTCCGCGTGGTGCTTGGTGACACAAGAATAGTATACAAAAAAAACGACTGCGAATGAAACTAAAAAGAGGCAAACAAGCTTTAGATTCTTGATTTTGAAATAAAAAGGAGTCGGAGGCTTCATGGATTTCATTTCTCCTTTGACGGGATCAGCTAGAACGTGGTGAGCTACTCCTCATGCCTCCAACTGCATCTTATATTTAAAAATCAAGAATCTAAAGATTTTTGCCTCTTTGACGGGATCAGCTAGAACCTGGCGAGCTACTTCTCATGCCTCTGACTGCATCTTATATTTAAAAATCAAGAATCTAAAGATTTTTGCCACTTTGACGGGATCAGCTAGAACCTGGCGAGCTACTTCTCATGCCTCTGACTGCATGTTATATTTAAAAATCAAGAATCTAAAGATTTTTGCCTCTTTGACGGGATCAGTTCGAACCTGGCGAGCTACTCCTCATGCCTCCGACTGCATTTTATATTTAAAAATCAAGAATCTAAAGATTTTTGCCTCTTTGACGGGATCAGCTCGTACCTGGCGAGCTACTCCTCATGCCTTCAACTGCATCTTATATTTAAAAATCAAGAATCTAAAGATTTTTGCCTCTTTGACGGGATCTGTTCGAACCTGGCGACCTACTCCTCATGCCTCCGACTACATCTTATATTTAAAAATAAAGAATCTAAAGATTTTTGCCTCTTTTACGGGATCAGCTCGAACCTGGCGAGCTACTCCTCATGCCTCCGACTGCATCTTATATTTAAAAATCAAGAATCTAAATATTTTTGCCTCTTTGACGGGATCAGCTAGAACCTGGCGAGCTACTCCTCATGCCTCCGACTGCATCTTATATTTAGAAATCAAGAATCTAAATATTTTTGCCTCTTTGACGGGATCAGCTAGAACCTGGCGAGCTACTTCTCATGCCTCCGACTGCATCTTATATTTAAAAATCAAGAATCTAAAGATTTTGCTTCTTTGACGGGCTCAGCTCGAACCTGGCGAGCTACTCCTCATGCCTCCGACTGCATCTTATATTTAAAAATTAAGAATCTTAATATTTTTGCCTCTTTGACGGGATCAGCTAGAACCTGGCGAGCTACTCCTCATGCCTCCGACTGCACCTTATGTTTAGAAATCAAGAATCTAAATATTTTTGCCTCTTTGACGGGATTAGCTAGAACCTGGCGAGCTACTCCTCATGCCTCCGACTGCATCTTATATTTAGAAATCAAGAATCTAAAGATTTTTGCCTCTTTTTAGGATTGTACGCTGACTTTTTTATTTTAATTTATTTTATACTTTTTAGTTTATAATATGAATTGTATATTTTTGGAATGACCTTCATTGTGATAATTCGGTTTTGGCCATCAGTCGGGTGATAATCAAACAAACCAACTTTAAATAATTCGAAATGAAAAATGATAGAAGGAACCTAAAGATGAATTTCAAATATTTATTTAATGATACTCCACGTAACAGCATAGTTCATCGATTTTGGTTTTTTATTTTTCATAATATGGCGTCTGGCCATATTGAATTTTGATTATTGTCATGTCTTTAGTGACACTTGCAAGTTTAAGATTAAAAAAAACAATATTAATCGATTGACGTAAGTATCAACTTACGTCCATCGATTAATATTTTATTTGTTTTTCTTGAAAGATTAAGATTAATCGATTGACGTAAGTATCAACTTACGTCAATCGATTATCTTAATCTTGCAAGAAAAGAAAAAAAAAGAAGCCCACGTGTTTGGTCTCTAAAGCGCCACAAAGTAAAAAACATACATACATACATAGGTTTACGTCAATCGATTAATATTTTATTTGTTTTTCTTGCAAAGATTAAGATTAATCGATTGACGTAAGTATCAACTTACGTCAATATAAAATACAAATAAAAAAAAAACGGCGCACGCGTTGGGTCTCTAAAGCGCCACAAAGTAAAAAACATACGTACATAGGCTTTTAAACACATTACCCTCCTTTGCGTCGTGCAGTCTGGTAAAGAGGGTTGCTTGATATGGGTTGCTCTTGTAAAACAGATACTGTCGTTCAGAAAGTGACGCAAAATTACATCAATGCCTTCAATAAAACATCACGATTACGGGAACGGAATAAAATAATAATCATAGAAAATGCTTTTTAAAGAGATAAAGAAAATTTAAAAAAATAAACATTGGAGATTTTGAATACATTGCTATTAATGATAGTATACTTGAGTCTTCACCTCTCCTCCACCCCTTACCGCCTCTACTCCTCCTCCCACTTCCTTCAACCCTTTTGTCCCATCCCTTTTGTTCATCTCAGTTTTCCGATCATATTTACGAGTATAGTCTAACTATCAAAGTAAATAGTAAAATAGAAGGAAAAAAGGACAAACAAACACACACTAAACTAACTTTATAATGAAGTTTAATACTATTGTTATCTCTATACTTATATAAAAGCAGTAAGTACAAAAAGTCTGAAAGATGAAGATAATTTAAAAAATGGTCTAGCGTCCTTAAATTACGCGGGTTTGTACCAACGGATCGCGCGATCCGTTTAGAGTGTCAACGGATCGCAGTGAGTCGTGTAAACTGATATCGCGATCCGTTGCCGCTCAAAATTTGTTGAATATTTTTCCCATCGGATCGCGCTATCCGTTGAGACTTAAATAAAATAAAAATATTTTCCCATCGGATCTCGATTTTGGTTAGGTTATGTAAAATGATAGTTTTTTTAGTGTTGCTTTAAGTTATATACCTAAGGTTGAGTACATACTAATAAAACCTACATTTTAAATAAAAAATTTAATTAAGTACATACTTCGACGATCCGCATGTGAACACGAATGTACAATAGAGAATATGGTATTGGGAAATACATCAGTAGGTACATTTCCAAAAATTCTTGCTTTTTGGAATAAAATGAAACCACAATATCGATTATTATAAAACTAAAACTAGCTAACTAAACTATCACTTACACTAAAATCAACATTAGAAACGGAATGTTTACCATATATTTATTATGTTTTGACTGTTGCTCGCGAATTTAATATAATATGTTAATTATTGTTATTTTATCTGTGATGTTTTTTGTTTGTCTTGGTGTTAAGTTTATAATTGTTGATTATAGTTAAAATGGCGACGTATTTTTCAGTCAACATTATAAACGTGATAAAAACATGTACATATTTTGAGTTTTCTATATTTTGATACTGCTTTTACTTCATTTTATCTGTGATCATACCGCTTGAAACAGTAATGAAACATAGAAAACGCAAAACAAAATAAATATATGGTAAATATTCCGTTTCTAATGCTGAATTTAGTGTAAGTGCTTTGTGACCATGTCAGTATAAAATCATGTATTACTTTTTGAATGTGTGATCATATTTTATATTTGCCTGTCTTGATTTTTACCTTTCTTGTTAGTTCCTTTTTTACCTGTTTTTTTATTGTTGATTATTGTTCGAATTAAAACATGACTGATTATTACTTATTTTACCACGTTTTTTTACACTTGTCACTTCCTTGTTTGTCTGTCTGTATATCGTTCCATGTGGAATATTGCAACTCAAATTTTTAGCACTTTCCGATTCAGCTATCTGGCTGAAACTTTCAGGGTAGCTTACAACTCGATGATTATGCAATAAAAAATATAAAAAACATGTATCTTGATTAAAAATATATAATTGTTTGCTTGTTGATTATAGAATAATCGGTATTGTGGTTTTCATTTTATTCCAAAATGCAAGAATTTTTGGAAATGTACCATATACCGATACCATATTCTCCATTGTACATTTGTGTTCACATGCGGGTCATCGAAGTATGTACTTAATTACATTTTAGATTTAAAATGTAGATTTTATTAGTATTTACTCAACCTTAGGTATATAACATAAAGCAACACAAAAAAACTATCATTTTACATAACCTAACCAAAATCGAGATCCGATGGGAAAATATTTTTATTTTTTTGAGTCTCAACGGATAGCGCGATCCGATGGGAAAAATATTTAAGAAATATTGAGTCGCAACGGATCGCGATATCAGTTGACACGACTCACTGCGATCCGTTGACACTCTAAACGGATCGCGCGATCCGTTGGTACAAACCCTTAAAAGGTTGTAAAACTTAAAACTGTTTTGTTGAATCTTTTCTGTCTGTTTGTCTGTATTTTTATTCGTGCATCACGTATAAACTACTGAACCGAATGCGATGCGGGTTTGCGGGTTCGATGCTTAATCTGATGATTAGATGCCGAGCAATCGACAAAAAACTATTTGAAGGCTGAACGAACTTTGAAGAAATGTAGTATATTGTAAAGTAGTCGCAGACAGTCTTTATGTTTGTGAAGTTAGGCTCTGTGGACGATTGCGCAGGTACTGCTGTGGGGATTAAACAGCATAAAGTAAGAGCGATGTAGAATATGCGGAAAACATAAGAGAGTGGGCGAGGCAGTTATACAATGCTGTCTTCACCTTCAACATTGGGAGTGCGCCTGAAAAATAGCAGTTTGCGCAGCGACTTGCAGACAACTTCCGAGACACAAACTTCCGCTGTGACTACTGTATTTTATAGGTACTCTTGGCCCTGGAATAACACGTGTGGGCTACTTTTAAATGAAATGACACAGCTAATTCAAAATAGTACAAAAATGCTTAATTTAGTAATATTTCAGGACGACAACAATCTGGGATATATTTTCACTATCAAATAGCCCACTGCTCACGTCGAGCGTACGTTGCGATACGCGCAATACGAGTGACCTCGTAAATAATAACTGCTGATGATACCTGCAAATAGCCGGTACTCTGCTAAATATGCGAGGATAATAGCGATACAATGCTACCATGAAATTCCCTGCTAGCCTTGGGTCGATGCTCTACTAACTGAAATTAACCAGTCGAACTATAAAGTGTCAGTAAGGGGTGCAATCCGATTCACGATAATATCGATGTGAGTGATCACAGTGCTAATTTGCGTTCCGATTCAGATATCGCGCTCATGACATTGAGTGCTGCAGTTGATTCGGAACGCTCGTGAGCGTGATTACAAGATCACAACAACATAACCTCAAAATATGCTCAAAATACAAACTATTACTCGTGGGCAAAGTAGTCTGTCTAAAAATGGTCAATTTTCTGTAGTAATATTTGGAAAAATGTATGAAAATCACACACAACTGAATTCAAACATCAGTTTTCTTTGCAAACAACCGATATCAGTATGTCACTTTGACAGTAGCACTCACGGTGATATCGGTTTGGGGAGTCGGTACGCGTTTTAGCGCGATAATATTATTTCTAATATTTTTGCGCATTTAATAGATTTAAGCTCGTCTCGGATTGCACCCAAGGTTATTGGGCTTTGAAGCTTATGACAAAGTGAGCTGGAACATTAGCATCGAATATGGTATCGGAGGATCAGTTAAAAGTCAAAATGGGTTAACTGAGTGAAAAACAAGATTAGTAGCTGCAATGTTGAAGAGTGAGAACCATATAGTAGGTACCTACTTGAACATTTTCCTTTGAAAATCTATTCTTGTGACAGATTAGAAGCATTAGATAAAAACGAAGCAGCACTCTGCTTTTTTAGCTTTAGCTTCTAGAATTTAGCTTTTTTAATGTAACTAAATTACACAAAAAAAAGGAAAAAAAGGTTTAATGTATTTTTTTTAATTGGCTCTTCTTAAGTTCTTAGATATATTTTTGTCTCTTGTTACATATTTTTTTTGCTTTGTTATCGATTTGTGAGCTACCCTAAAAGTTTCAGCAGGATTAGTTATCCTGCTGAAACTTTTAGGGTATCGGGAAGTGCTCGAAATTTGAATTGCAAGTTTCCAGAAATACATAGTTACATATATGCATAGATACATACATACAAGTGTAGTTAAATAAAATCTTTTAAATTAAAATAAGAATAGTAAAAAAGAGCTTTTTTTTAATGATGGTCACTTTTTATTTACTTTTTATTTCACTTTTTACGTTTTTAAGTTTTTTTTTGTTTTGTCATCGGTTTGTGAGCTACCCTGAAAGTTTCAAATGGATAGCTAATAGGGAAGTACTCGAAATTTGATTTGCTAGATTCCAGGACAAACAGAGATACATAGATACTTTTACATATATACATAGATACATATATATACAAGTGTACTTAAAAGCTTTGAAATTAAAATAAGTTTAAATCAAAAAACAACTTTTAAGAGCCTTTTTTTAATGATTGTGCCTTTTCATTTATTTTTTCACATTTACTTTATTGCATTTTCATATTTTGCGCTTTTTTATTGCAGTTTCCTTATTATGTTTTTACGATATAAATTATTTTTTTGCTTTGTCATTTGTTTGTGAGCTAGCCTGAAAGTTTCAGCCGGATAGCTAATAGGGAAGTACTCGAAATTTGAATTTCAATATTCCAGGTCAGACAAAATACCTACTTAGATACATAATATACTTAGATACATAATATACTTAGATACATATACAAGTGAAGTTAAATAAAAGCTTTTAACTTTTAAAATAGTTGGACAGCGGAATTTTACTAAACATTGAAGCATATTATACAACTCATGTACCGAAAGTCCTTCAGTAGATGAATAGAATGTGACGAATGGGACACGTCGACTTAGTACTATTATTTATTCAGTGACGTCGATCTATCGTTGATGCCGATATGCAATCATGAAACCCCGATTTACAAAACACAGTGGTATGCCAGTTCATAAAATCAAGACTTACTACTAGTCTTAATACGTAATATTATTACACTAGCTGTACACGCGGCTTCACGCGCAAAACAAACAAACAAACATTAGATCAATATTCCTTCAGGCTTCAAAAAGTTTTTATCGATTGCTCGCCTTCTACACCTCGGATTGAAATACTAAGTACCCCAGTTTTTAAGTCAAACCCAACAGTGAAAACCGCATCACAATCGGTCCAGTAAAATTTTATATTCTTGTTCAGTAGCTTATTTTAAGTACCCTAGACATTTTTTTTTAATTATCTTCTTTTGTACAGACTTTTTCGTACCTATATTGCTTTATTATAAGTATAGATATAGATGTCAAGTACGGCCTAAATATACCCCTATCCAAAGAAGAGAGGTAAGAAAACGAGCCAAACAAAATACGTGACATTCGAGAGAAACTTTGATTCGTGTGATCCTTCGAGAAAGCAACTGTGAACGGTCTTATCAACCAACATACTAGTGGAAATTGCAGCCTATTTTGTAACTTTAAGATATATAATAGTGGCATTACAGTTCAGGAAGCAGTTTTAAGTTGCATAACTGCTTCCGCAAACGTCTGTAGGTACAAAAGTGGCAGATCATTCTCGTTAGATCCAGTGCTAAGATCCATACTGGATCTATTGAGATATTTTTAGAGTTACGACGAGCATTTTGTCAAGTTTTATGAGGGTTTCTCATGTTACTGTTATACGCCACTCAACTGCATAAAAAAGTTAATTGTAGGGCATTTAAA
This sequence comes from Alsophila aescularia, assembly GCA_946251855.1. Lineage (NCBI taxonomy): Eukaryota > Metazoa > Arthropoda > Insecta > Lepidoptera > Geometridae > Alsophila > Alsophila aescularia. The sequence goes on from OX276379.1 coordinate 43,249,142, forward strand.
GAAGTTGTATAAGAGTTCAAATAACCACTCTTGTTCTACTAGAAGTTCCATAATAGGAATAATAATATACTCTAATACAGACTCAAGTCCCAAAAAGACAATCAATGTAACTAAAGACCTACTTGAGGTCTTTAAAATGAGCTACCACGGGTAATACAATAGAGATTATTTGCACCGTAGTAAAAGACTTAGTCAATCCGCCATTTCTCAAGAAAAGTGACTTATTTTCTTGCAAAATTTGGATGTTATAATGATTCGTTACATACATTGAAATTTACTTTGGTTTGTCAATATATAAACGACCAATTGCAGATAATAAACTGACCATACTTAATAACAATACCAAATCATTTTATTTGAAAAAGACAATATTATTTAACAACTAATTCTTACATATTGATGTTATTTCGAAAGCACTTAAAAATTACTCGAAAACACCATACATATGCTTAGCGGTTTTTATCCCCTGTGTTTAAGAAAATAATAAGGGACATATGAATTATTTAGTTAAAAAATATATTTGAATGATGACCAATTATAATATTAATTACATTTGACCATTTTGACATACAATACATTCATTCATATTCGTTCACTCGTTCACAAAAGTAGCATCATAAAAGCGTTAGTGTGGCGTTAATCATTCGTTGCAGCTCTTGCGGTACCATTTTATTACTGTTGTACAGTTGTTATGTATCTAAGGGTTACATAATAATATAATTATGCCTAAAATGGAATTATAGTTCCTTAATAAGGATATATAGCTCCAGAGCACGCTCTAGCACTTACGTCTTAGCACCTTTGGGCATAATCAGGTTGGCTGTAAAGCCGTTGCAACTAGTTTGTGTTGGTATATAGCATTTGGTTTTAATAATAATTCAGTAAATAATTTATAAATATCATTGCATCTGAATTATTATTAAAACCAAATGCTAACGTAATTTGTTGGTAACAACAGCTATACATTCACGAATAATGACGTCGGAAAATTGCAGACTATAATAGTGGAAGTTTCCGACATTGTTATCCATTAGTTCATTGCCGTTTTACATATTTAAATATGAATAGCACTGGCAATAGTTTTCAAAATCCAGATGTGTTTACTTGTTACGCAGTTACAGTTCTGTTATTATATCTTCCTTTGTAAAGTTACTTCGGTTTTTGCGTAGATTGCTAAATATTTTAACATACTCGGATTGTTTTTCTATGGCATAGAGTATTATATAAACAAGTGTAGACTATCTGCCAGTCGGTACCTACTTTGTAGTCATAGACTAGACTGAACAGAAGAAAAAGTGCCGTGCACAAGATGATATGGGATACACAAGGATAGTAAAAACTGATGAGTATGATTACATGTTTTTCTATATTACTTATTACTAGCTGTGCCCATGGCTTTGCCCGCGTGGTCATTTCTTTTTTAAGTGTAGCCCATACGTACTACGTACGACTAAAAGTACCTATAAAGTACAGTATAATAAATTTCTTACAAATTCGTTCAGCCGTCAAATAGTTTTTGTCGATTTCTCGGCATCTAATCATCGTATTAAGATATCAAGTACCCCAGTTTTTAAATCAAATTCTAAGCTATCCAAGAGTGAAAAATCACATCGCAAACGGTGCAGTAGTATTTACGTGATGCGCGAAAAAACATACAGTCAAACAAACAGGCAAATAAACAGACACGATTTGACACGACTGGACCGATTGCGTTGCAGTTTTTACGGTTGGATAGCTTAGGGTTTGACTTAAAAATGAGGTGCTTTGTATCTTCATCCGATGATTAGATACCGAGCAGTTGATAAAAAACTATTTAACGGCTGAACGAATTTTGAAGAAATGTAGTATATTGTACATACATATATAGTGCGTACTTTTTAGTCCTGGAATAACACGTACGGGCTACTTTTAAATGAAATGACCACGTGGGCAAAGCCGCAGGCACAGCTAGTATAATAATAATATAGAAATGTTCATCCTTTTTTTCAATTTCGTGCTAAGAAAAGGCATTTCATAAACGCGAATCAATGAAAAGCTGTACCTATGAAAATCGCTGCGTAGACAGAGCCACACCTAATTGCACTTTTAAAATATTAATTAGTATGGATCGCAAATCGACATAGATCTAAAAACTTGGACCGTCACGCCCATAGAGAAGTTTTTAAGTTTTTTCCTTTCCCACTTCGGTGGGCTTGCCTTACTGCGTCGTCGTTTATCCAGCCGTGCCGGGACCGGGACATACCTAGAGTCTATACCTTCGAGAAATCAACTAACTCTGCAAAGAGTATATACAAATCATAAAGATTTCGCTTCGTGGATCCTAAATAAGTATATGATACAAGTACTACGTAAGACAGCTCCGTTTGATTACTTTTTACCCTACTACGACGAAGCAAAAAAAGGCAATAAGTTTGATAGTGTATGTATCTATGTATTTGGGTATGTGGACGTTCCATCGTCCCTATTAGTCCGATTTTGATAAGCAAACGCATCAATCGATTCATCTTCAGTTATAGTGTCATAGGCTACTTTTTTACCCAACTATGGCGAACCAAATGAAGGGTTATGTGTTCAAATTAAAAACTTGGTCCGATTTTGACAAGCGAGGTTTCAATCGATTTGTCTTCAATGATTGTGTTCTTGACTTCATTAATATTTACATTCAAAACTTAGCGTACAACATAACTTACGTGTTGTATTATTTTTCTTATTATATTTCAGTCAATTATCTACATACATTAAGGGCAATAAAACTTTTTCGTGTAAAACTTTTCAGTCCATTATTTTGTGGTAAGCTAACAAAAAGATTGACGTCATCCACTGACGTTATGTTGCAACGCAGATGAAAAATAAACTCGTGCACAGAGTTAAGACGTGAGTAATAGAATTAGATTAGTTTAATTGAAAGATTAGGATTAGCAAGCGCGGTGAGTAAGCCGGAGGCATAATGTGTACACAATATTGTGTGCTAACGAGAGCCACGTCTCGTCCAGCCACTCTAGTTGATTAGTACTTCCTATTCGCACGGATTCTATGCCTTTGTGTCATGTACACGCGAGGACAAATTACTTTACAACTTTAATTTATCTTTTGAGAAATCTTTGACTACTTGTAGTATTTTATTTCTTAGTTATTTTGTCATTGATAACCAGATAAGTACGGAATTTTTGATCGTATTCCAAAAGGTTCTAAATTCCACTGTAAATTCCCCGGAGTTTCTGAACGAATTCGTTTTTTTATTTTTATTTGAATCGGTTATAAGGTCTTCAATACAATGTTTGTATGTTTATGTGTAGGAGTTTGTTTGTTTAGGTCAAATCTTGCAAGCTGAATTAGAACGACTTCCTCTTATCCTACGGAGTTGAATTTTTGCACGTTGATTCAGTTCTGATGACAATGCATTTTTATGGTAAGCATGACCAGAATCGACATCAAGGAACAGCTCTAGATAAAGGAACTCTTCAACGGTCAACAGCTCTGTTACAAAATTTTGTGCACCCATTCTGTTATGATAACTGGTTTGAAATTTCACCATGGCATGGCTGCAGCACTCCAGGTTGGCTCCTGACTTGGGAACTCATCAACGGTAAACAGCACAGACACGAAATTTTGTGTACCCATTATTTTATGATAGCTGGTTTGAAGTTTTACCATGACATGGTGACTGCACTCCGGGTGGCTCCTGATTAGGGATATCCTCAACAGTTAACAGCATAGACATGAAATGTTGTATACGCATTTAATTGTGATTCCCGTTCTAAGTTTCATCATGACATGGCTACTGTATAATATTTTTTTTAAAGTGTTTTTAAATTAACTTATTTTAAAAGTTAATGTTAAGTTAATCAATGTGATGTCGTAAAAAACTAATAAGAAAAATAAACCGACTACATATCGTATAAAATTTAAAAGAAAAAAAAAATGAGGTCTGTCTCTGTATCTTTTAAGTTTTATACGATTTAAAGTAGGTTGAATATTTTTTAAATTAGTTTTTTCTTACTTCTTAGTTCCGTTAAGAAAATTAAGTATTATTTCAAAAACATACTGCAAAGGAGTGGAATGCCCTCGTCAGTGTTTCCGGTAAATTATAACCCAGGTGTGTTCAAGTCAAGAGTGAATAGGTATCTACTAGGCAAGCGTGCTACATCTTCGACCACATCATCACTTTCCATCAGGTGAGATCGTGGTCAAACGTTTGCCTAGTACGTAATAAAAAAAACCAGAAACAGTTAACAGTTCATAACTTTTTAAGCAAATTTAAACTATTCCCTAAGTTGAAAGATACCGAAACTATTACAAAAAGAACAATTGCAATCAGAATTTTCCTAGAAATACGTGGACATACATACATACATTCGTGAAATTTGGTATAATTAGTTATATATTTAAACGGGACTTAATCGCGCTGAAAACTTAATATTTATTTACCTCGACGTTTCGATCAAGTTGCATTGATCGTGGTCTCGAGAAGAATTGGTATATTTTTCCTATAATCATATAGACTAACATATATAAATCTTAAGAATTTGGGACATACATACAAACATACATACACGAAATTTGGTACATAATTATGCTTAGACACCCATTTGGACTAACATATATGAATATTACGCTTTTTCAACAATATTACATACATACACATCAACAACAATAAATATTACAATAAATATTAAAATAATTTATGCTAGCTGTACAAATTTCAGAATAGGTAGTTAGATGAGGGTATACTATAAATCACAATCGGTGTTGACTTTAGTATAACTTGAATAAATTAAAATAATGACGATATCTATTAACATTATGTTGAATATAATTAATAACAATGACTATTGCGTAGAAATGAACAATTATCTCTATACCTGTATAGTAAATAAAATACTATTCTTGTGTTTTTTCATAAATTATACATGTATGAACAGTTTGCAATGCAGTATATAATACAGATTAATGCGCTCCTGACACGAGGCCAGTTTGCGAGGCAGTTCAGTGAGTGAGTTTAGTCATTGGCTTTTCACTGGCCTCGTGTACGAATAAATTTCAAGACAGTTCAGTGAGTAATGTCTTCTACATCTATCTACACAAATACGAAGAGGATATAAATATAATAATATAAAGAGGAAAAATTAGATTGTTTGTTTGTCTGTAATGGATAAACAAAAAAAAACTGAACCGATTTAAAAAAATCTTTCTCTTTTAGTAAGCTACATTATCAGCGAGTAACATATGCAGTTTTTATTTTTCAAAATAATTAGAGATTCCTACGAAAATTGCAATAAGATATCAAAAAATTGGAAAAATCACGATTATTCGCTGTAAAAGGAACATGTTGCCGTGGAAACGAAATATTAACAAGTCTGTTAATTACGTGAATAAGAATACAGTTGTCTATGGTCAAAAAGAAATGCTACCAATGATTTGATTGATTTGATTGATGAATTACGGTTACTGGCGTATTTTTTTTAGAAGTTACGACGGGTATTCTAAAAGAAAGGAAATTGCTGCGGTGTGAGCTCTACCCGTGCAAAGCCGGAGCGAGTCACTACTCAAATATATTCGTACACGAGGCCAGCGAAAGGCCATGTGACTGAACTGAACTGACTCGCATGCTGAGCTGAGCGTGTCCGGCGGGCTTCGACCAGGCATAGTTAGACGCGTTTTCGAAGCCGACGGGCAATATGACAAACAAACAATAAAACAAACAAACAAACGGGCAATATGGCAAACAAACAAGACTTGTTTGTTTGTTTGATATTTCAAAAACAAGCTACGTACTTAGTTCGTAGCTTGTTGTATGAATTATTTCTCCTTGTTCATGACTTTGACTTTGATTACTTAGAAAAAATATTTACATAATAATTATACCTATACTCTAGGTAGGAACCTAAGTATGTAAATTTGTTATATTTTTACCCGACTGAGGAGGGTTATGTGTTTAGGTTGTATGTATGTTTGTTTGTGTGTATGTTTGTACGTTTCTTTGGTCTAATCCACTATGGTGCGTCCTACAGCCTAAAACGGCTTGATGGATTTTAATAAATGAGGTATCATTTGATTCGTCTCATTCACGAGTGTGCTTTAATATATATTATGAAGTATCAAGAAAACCAATATGGCGGCTTACAGCTGCCATATTGTATTTCAGACGGAACAAAAATTACCAAAATCTATCGAGTGAGGTATAAAAATACTGGTCTTTACAAGACCTTTTTTTAAATATATAATTCTAATAATTAAACAATTGTCTTTCAAGCTTCTTAAAAAAAAACAATTTTAGAGTATTCAAGTTAATGTAATGTTGCAATTTCAACTATTAAAGTAAAGTAAAATATGTTATAGTAAAAAAGAAACATTTAATTTATATCAATACTAGCTGCGCCCCGTGGTTTCACCCGCATCCCTCGGGAACCATACATTTTTCCGGGATAAAAAGTAGTCTATGTGTTAATCCAGGTTATAAGCTATCCCCGTATTAAATTTCATACAAATCGGTTTAGCCGTTTAAGCGTGAAGAAGTAACAAACATACACACACACACTTACATACAAACTTTCGCCTTGTTAATATTAGTGTGATCATTTTTGCGGGCGGTCAGCTCGTATTCAATAATTTTGTTCGCAGTCTGGTTTTTATATTTTTATAATAATTTTACTTGTTTTTATCAGTCTAGACTGGCTTCTCCAAGAATATCTGTCAATCAGATTCAAAATCTGTAAAGTGAGATGACATATAAAAGAAAACGTCGAAGATCGGACTAATGTAAAGTCGGTAAAGTAAAACTTTTTTAAAGATGTCAGTTTCTTTCTCGCGAAGGATATGTCAAGTATACCAACCAAATAAGGTATTGTTCCAGAACGTAGCTTACCATATTAAGCATACTGAAGTATAGCTATATTTATAGCTAAAGGAAACATTTCATAGAAGCCTGTCCTTAACTTTTGGATATTTATTAGTATATTATAATGTTTATATGTTTAGTAGTATTTGCTATTTAAATATTTATTAAAATTATATTGACATCTAAATTTTGTTTTCAATGTTGATTTATTTGTTTGTTACTAAAACTATATGGTCACGTGTCTCTATCTAGCTTGTTGCCTGGAAGTGATCGCTGCTTAGCAATAAGGCCATCGATTGCACTACTTTTTAAGTGTTTTTTAAATTTGTATGTATTTCTTTTGTGTTTTCGATCTATCTACTTATCTATAACAGTTTTGAAATGCCTCTAGAAAAATATGGATGCGTATATCCAAACGGGTCCAAAGTTTCATCATGGGTTGAATTGGTTAATGACACACAGTTCCTGTAGTAGTACAGTTATCGAAGAACCGACATCATTGTCGACATTATCCAATGAGTCTACGTAATACCATTATTATTTACAGTACATTATTACAGGGAACGCCTCCAATTGTACAGGAAATGGTTTAGTAACAAGTTCTTCTTTTGCCCAGACGTTTTTCCACGGCCCTCGTATGAAAAGTTAAACACGGTGTATCGCACCTTTTTATGTCTGCCATTGGTTTTTACAAGCAGTAGGTAATCGCCTTCGTTTACTTATTAATATGAAAATTTGGGTTAGCTGTTATTTGAAAACCAAGAGAAATTACTTCCAAAATATATAAATTAAATTAAAGTTTAAAAGAGTAGTAACCTGCTTAGTTTCGTGTAGTTTAGTGGAAAATCATTTTATGCCCTAAACGAAATCTATACTTTTAATAAAGCAATAGGAACGAAAAAGTCTGTACAAAGATGATAATTAAAAAATAAATGGTCAAGGGTACAAAAAATAAGCAAGTGAACAAGATTATAACATTTCAAAAATTCGTGTCTTTCTGTTTGTCTATCTGTATAGTTGTTCGCACATCACGTTAAAACTATTTGACCGATTGCGATGCGGTTTTTACTGTTGGATAGCCTATGTTTTCACTTAAAAACTTGGGTACTTTATATTTTAATCTGATGAGTAGAAACCGAGCAATAGATAAACATATTTTTGACGGCTGAACGAATTTTGATCAAATGTTGGTATATTGGTATTTTAGGTCCTGGAATAGCACAAAGAGTACTTTTAATTTTAACCTACAAAAATGACCACACGTGAGATGCCGCGGCCATCAGCTAGTAATGCAAATGAATTGGGATTTTGATGAGCAGGATCTTACAAACATTTTAGTTTCAAATGCTTCAAGAACGTTGACTACGTGTTTTAATTTTTACCCGACTAAGGTAACACAAAAAGGAGGGTTATGATTTTAACCGATATGTATGTATGTGGGTATGTATGTATTTATGTTTGTATGTATGTTCATCTCATAATTTCTAAACTACTCATCACAATATGACAAATGAGGTATCGTTAGAAGCGTCTTTATCGTCCGCTGGTAATAAAGGCTATGTGACCAGAAAATGTAGTATTTATATACTCTTTGCTGAAAATATAGGTTATGTGACGTCACATTAAATTGAAAATGGCGCCTTCTAGAAGACGTGAACATTTTATTTTTGTTTTTTCTTTGTTGGCCTGTTTGGTATCAAATGAAAGAGCTTAACTAGCATATATAGGTATATATAATATTGTTAGTTATATTTATGCACCCGATAATTGGGAATAATATCTATAAAATAATTTAAATAAAAAGTAAGTTCAAAAACTAAAACCAGACTTTTGAAAATCACGCTCTAAAAAGTATGAAACAAGAAAATATTATCATCTGAAGTTGTTATGTTTCCTCAGGCGTCCCTCTCCGTAAAAATATTATTTTGCTCCCATGTCATACTATCTACGATTTTCTTCCCACTTCACAATAACATCAACATTATTCATCTAAAATGTAAGCAGAAAGTACCTCATTCCTGCTCAATAAAAACAGTGCAGAAAAGTAATAATGGAAATGCATTACTGCACAGTTAAAACACAGTTTTAAAACACAACTGCACAGTGCGGAAAGTAAATATTGAAATCCTTTACTGCACTTCAACACTCGGTGTACTATTATTTATTCTGTGACTCGGTGCAGCAATAATTTACTTTCCGCTTGATCACAGAATATATAATAGTACATGTGATCGATGCAGTCTACATTACTTCTCTAATTCTCTATGGTCTCCGACCCGAGCATAATGCTACAAGTTAAATGTTTAATAAATAGTGGCAAGAAAGAAGCCGTAGTCTTTTCTTAGCAGTAGTGTTTGGTTATTTATAATATCGTTGTTTCATTTCCTCGCAATCGAAGTGAAAAGCAGAATGTTAAAAAGCGTTTATAAAAGTGGCATTTTATCCTCGTCTTCAATATTTATCCTCGCCTTTGGCTCGGGCGGGTACGTAAATATCTTGGATAAAATGTCAAAACTATTAATTACGAGTCTTGCTTAGATCTAAATACTGTGACTATATACTAATAAAATGTATGTTTTTTTATAATATGGATTTCATTGCATTTATGCACAACAAAACAAAAAATGATGATAAAAGATACAATCTAAATGTATTATACCTACCTACCTTCAATTAACTTAATTATATAAAACGTGACTTCTATGGGACAAATAACAATCTACGCAAAAGTTCTTTTTCTGCTCAGTAATCATAGATAAAAACAAACCAAACAAAATTAGAAGTCAAATTCGAAGTCCAGTTCGGGTTTTACGAAGTCAACATGATAATTTCTTAGAAATAAATAAACCAGCCCGATAAACAGTTGTATCACTTATTTTGACTTCATATTACCATTAATTTGTTGATGTTGAAGTGTGAAATACTTAGCGCACCTTTACCGATGACAAAATAAGGCATGTTAGCACTTCCAGTGTATTTCCAATGAGTCCGTGTATGTAGGCAACGCTCATCGTGCTAGCTTCGTTGACCTAGGGTTGCATGATGCATAAATAAGTATATATATTTATGTACGAAAAAACCTTGCAAATTGTTAGTGCAGAAATAACAAGGTTCTATGTAGGTTGTGATATTTAATAATATACGTAGAAATACATAACACATCCACATAGTGTTTTTTAAGCAATGAGATAAAATAAAATTAGGTGTTATCGTGTTAGGTACGAAGGTCGCGGTCGTCTAGAGGAAGACTTTTCTCAGAAGATTTCAAGCGAATGTTCTTACTGCTAAAATTAGGCATTAACTAGCCATCCTGACCTATCTCAATAATAAATAATGCGGCAAACTTTGAGTTATGAGTTGGTACATTATTATAGCTATATATAAGACTTGTACTATTATTGAATCTGTGGTATACGTCAGAATATTTACTTTATGTCATATTGGTTACCAAATTGTTACTAGGTACTGTAATTTGGGCAAATTATCTATCATCTAATATACTAAATAGTGCTTAGGTACCTATCTATCTATATAGATATAATAAAGCAGTAAGTAAGTAACAAAAAGTCTGTACATTGAAAATAATTTAAAAGTAAATAAATGGTCTAGGGGTTTAAAATTAAATGAACAAGCATTGTCATTTATTTAAATGTACACAACCATCAATGGTGTTTGATATATTGTTGTTACAAATATATTATAACAAGTTGTCTGTTTGTTCTCGCATCAACATACTTCTATCTCTCTGTACTTACCTATAATCTATACTTATAATAAAGCAATAAGAACGAAAAAATCTGTACAAAGAAGATAATTTAAACAAAGTCAAAGGTACTTAAATTCAGCTACTGAACAAGAATATAACATTTTTAATTTTCATGTCTGTCTGTTTGTCTATATGTTTGTGCACACATAACGTAAATACTACTGGAGCGATTGCGATGCAGTTTTCACTGTTAGACAGCTTAAAAACTTAAGATTTGACTTAAAAACTGGGGTACTTGGTATCTTAATCCGATGATTAGATGCCGAGCAATCGAAAAACTATTCAACGGCTAGACGAACTTCGAAGATATGTAGTATATTGTATTTTATAGGTACTTTTGTTCCTGGAATAACACGTATGGGCTACTTTTAAATGAAATGACCACGCGGGTAAAGCCGCGTGGTAAACTCCATTTTTGTCTGTCTTAATATCAGCTTGTATTTGACCACTGCTGGACGCAGGCCTCTCCTAATGCACGCCGCTGAGCTCGGTCTTCAGCTCTCATCAATTTTCTGCTAGCCGCTTTTCGCAGGTCATCACTCCACCTGGCCACAGGGCGTCCTAGGCTACTTTTACCTAAACGTAGCCTCCACTCGAGAACTCTCTCACAAAGTTGTTCTTACCCAGTTGCAAAAAATGCCTGAACCCTACGTTATCGTATTCTTGTACAACTTCAACAGGTAAATGTGATCAGCACACGAGATGTTCTCACCATTCATATTATTTTTGTTTATTATTCCACACTAGCTGATGCCCGCGGCTTCGCACGCATGGTCATTTCTCTAGGTTAAAAGTACGACCAATAAACATGATGTAACAATTTAAATTATTTATTGTGACTTAAATATAAAAGTTAAACATTATGCTGTTCATTATCAAGCTCTAGATAATTTATTTAGAACTCAATCACATATCTCTCATCGTTAAGGTACCGTTCGTAAGAAACATTTTCTTTCAACCGTTTTTTCTCCGACTTACTGTGCAAATACGACTACCACTAAAAAGTCTTTTAATTTTTCGGGTCAATATATAGCTTATGACACTCACAAATAACGTGGGTTTCTATTGGTAAAATAATTGTCAAAATCGGTTCAGTAGATCCAGAAATAACCCCCTACAACCTCATAAACTCACAAACTTTACCTCTTTATAACATTAGTATAGATTTAATTTCTAGCATCTAAAGCAGTATTGACTTTACTTTTTTACAAAGCATTCTTTCACAAATTGCTTTAGTAAACATTCTAATGGTTATTTATTGGTTAAGTGGTGTTATTTGATGTTATTGGCCGACATTGTACGGTGTAATTGGTACATTTTGTTCAGGTTAGGCCACATCAGAGACATAAATTGAAATAACAAATAAAACTGACACTTTAAAACGTTATCATTTCCAGAACAAATTAAAAATTGGGCATCATTATCTCTCTATCTGACGATTAACATCTTATGTTAACCAAGTCATAAACATAGAGGCATCAGACATCCATTATTTAATTGATATTTAATTGGATGTCTGCTGATAGGCAATCGTTAAAAAAAAACAGATCTAGACTGCAGCTACAAAGCCCTCGGGACAAATTACCAGTCTCATGAACTGGTTTCTATGCTATATGTGGTACAATGCAAAGCCTCTGGACCTCACAGAACAAAAACGTGTAGCTGTTTCAGTTATCCGTTGAGTTATTGAGGGAGCGTTGAGTTATATATAGCACCGGTGCTAGTTTTTACTTCAAAAGGCTTATTAAGTGCGTTGTGCTTAGATTACTATTTAAACGAGTAGCCACTTTTTTAGTAGTGTTTGAGTTGAGAATTATAATTAGTTAGAAGCCGACGATACCGGGTTGAGACTGCAACTCAGTAAACGTAGTGTAGGGCGCCCTCCAGCTAGTTGGAGCGGCGATATACGCAAAACAAAGTGGTAGGCAACAGTTGTAAGAGAAGAGCCGAAGATCGGGCTCGTGCTTTGGGAGAGGCCTATGTCCAGCAGTGGACTGACACGGGCTGATGATGATGATACCGGGTTTGGATCTCAGCTCCACCTAGTCGCACCAATGACTTTTCTAAGTTATGTGCAGTATTTATCGATCTGTGCCGCGGAGGGCACGTTAAGCTGTCGTTCCCGGCTGTTATTTATTAATAGCAGTTGTTAAGTCATGTCAGAGGTCCTTGGGCGGCCTGACAGACTCTGACGCCAGAGGCCAGCACTACCTCATCATAATCATTATCATCATAATTTCAGCTTTTAGGCCGTTAGGCACTACTACCTCATACGACAAGCAAAACAATTAAATTGACAATATGACAATGTGTCAGCGTGAAATACATTTCCTTGTAAAAAAACAGCACTGGAATGGGCTTGACGCGTTTTACTAGGATATAATAGCTTTGCATTCTTTTTGCAAATATTAGTTAATAAGTTATTTAATATAGTGGAATGATTTGCAATTTGTGTCGTTCAATAAGAACGGCTTTAGTCCAGACTAACTAGTATTCAAGTTTCAATGCCATTTAGTTGACTAATATGTAGGTAGTTATATTATTAAGTAGAAATTCAAGAGCAGTCGTTTATTCTGCGAACTAGAAAAAAATAAAAGGAAAACTAATTCATAATAACATAAATATGTTAATTGAAAACATTTGCATAATAATATTTTATGCAGTAGCTATGTTAAGGTGAAACGAAAACCGCCATACAGTCGTGCTGCTCTCCTTGCTGGTCTATGGCACGTCATGGGTAAACAAAAAGACATAAGTTCAAAAAATTAAAATATTACCTATGACACTCTTGCGATGAAGACGAATCGATGTTGACGAATTGATGATGATTTCGCTTGTCAATATCGGACCAATATGATGCGGATGCTGTGGTGGAGCATCCACATACATACATCCTTACATACATACCTAGATACACTAGATACATAGATAATACTTTACTGTACACCAGTTTACTAAAATATACAGCAAACAGGAACAATCTTAAAAGTAAAGTGCAACGGGCTGACTTATCACTAAAAGCGATCTCTTCCGGTCAACCTTTGGATGGAAAGAAATAATGAAATGAGAGAGGATAGCGGAGTAAACAATTAAACAAATATAGAGGTGCACTAAGGAGGCATATTTTAAAGTTCTACCCCTAAGAGGTGGAACGGGGGTGGTAAAGATTGCACGCGTGCAAAGCCGTAGGGCACAGCTAGCAAATTATAAATGTGACATAACATGTCACATTTATAATTTACTACACAAAATGACACATTTATAATCTTTCGTTTAATAATGCACTTATATATTGATCATGTTCATCTGTCAGCTCATTATTGTAAATCTTAAATCTAGTAGGAATATTACGTAAGCAATAAACACTTTAACACGAATTAAATTGGATCTTACAAAATCATGCTAATCTTCTTTCAATAAGTTCGAAATTCTCGAAATACAAAAGCAATTTTAAGTAGATTGGCTAGTGGGTATAATGTTGTAAGCTGTGGCATTGAATCATGCTGCACATGTATAATATATAACTACCTGAAGCCGGAAATATTGAGTTAATTTGCCAAAGAAGTCATCAGCAGGGTTATCATGAAACGTTTACTTTAATATTACTTACAATATTTTACCAGTTGCTGAATATGAGATTTACGTGATGATCTGTCATGCAAAATCGTGAAATGCTATAAAGTTGAAGGTCCACATTAGTGAGACAAAGTTGAAAAGATTTTGTGGACTTAGGACATAGACTTAAGTACTCTAGCTTTGAACGCGTGGTAATTTTCTGGATATTAAAAGTATCTTGTTCTAGGACCTGAAGAAGCTTGATACTAAGTTTTAACAAAATCTATTCAGCCGCTACAATAGATACAAACTTATGTACCTACCTTTTAGAATTTATAAAATAAATGAAGCTTACACAGACTTGTAGACACATTTTTTTTTATGTGTTTGTCTATAATCTATATTATATACTTATAATAAAACTGTAACGGGTCCAATTCTGTACATTAAAGATATTTTGACATTTTCTTTTGGAGGATACTCTATATTTGATACTGAAGCCAAAACTGTACTTTGTTTCATTTTTGTCTGTCTGTCTGTATGTCTGTCTGTATCTTGGCTAGGCATCACGCCGAAACTACTTAATGAATTTAAATAAAACTTGGTACGATTTGAGTTCATACTACGAGGTAGGACATAGGATACTTTTTACTTCGAAAAATTAAAGGGTTCCCGCAGGACAGGGGTTGAAAGTTATTTAAAAGAATACGTATCACGCTGAAACTACTGGACGGATTTAGTTGCAACTTAGCACAGTCATAGTTTATATAACGGGTGAAAATTGAGGACACTTTTTATCCCGAAAAAATAAAGAGTTCCTGCGGGATAATGTCCCAAATTCTGTACATTGAAGATATGTTGTAATTTTTTTGGAGGACTTTCTATTTTTTTAATACTGAAGCCAAAACTGTTTTTTTTTCATTTTTGACTGGTCTGTCTGTATCGTTGCAGTGCATTATGCCGAAAATACTCATAGACCCCAAATGAAATTTGGCATGATTTGAGTTCATACTTCGAGGTAGGACATTGGATACTTTTCATCCCGAAAAATTAAAGGGACTCGCAGGGATAGGGATGGAAAATTATTTAAAAGAACACGTAGCATTCTTAAACTATTGGATGGATGTTGATTGAACTTGGCGCAGTCATAGTTTAAAAGACGGATGAAAATTAGGGATACTTTTTATCATGGCATGATTTGAGTTCATACTTCGAGGTAGGATATTGGATTCTTTTCATCCCGAAAAATTAAATGGGCCCGCAGGGATAGGGATGGAAAATTATTTAAAAGAACACGTAGCATTCTGAAACTATTGGATAGATGTTGATTGAACTTGGCGCAGTCATAGTTTAAAAGACGGATGAAAATTAGGGATACTTTTTATCCCGAAAAAATAATGGTTCCTGCGGGAGATGGGTTCAAATTCTGTACATTAAAGATATTGTGGTTTTTTTGCAGGTTACTCTGTATTCGATAATGAGGCCAAAACTGTATTTTTTTCATATTTGTCTTTATGTCTGTCTGTCTGTATCTTGGCTGCACATCACGCCGCCGGAACTACTGGATGAATTAAAAAGAAACTTGGTATGATTTGAGTTCATACTACGAGGTAGAAAAGAGTTCCTGCGGGATAATGTCCCAAATTCTGTATATTGAAGATAATATGTTGTAATTTTTTTTGGAGGACTTTCTATTTTCAATACTGAAGCCAACACTGTTTTTTTTTTCATTTTTGTCTCTCTGTCTGTATCGTTGCAGTGCATTATGCCGAAAATACTCATTGACCCCAAATGAAATTTGGCATGATTTGAGTTCATACTTCGAGGTAGGACATTGGATACTTTTCATCCCGAAAAATTAAAGGGACTCGCAGGGATAGGGAAGGAAAATTATTTAAAAGAACACGTAGCATTCTTAAACTATTGGATGGATGTTGATTGAACTTGGCGCAGTCATAGTTTAAAAGACGGATGAAAATTAGGGATACTTTTTATCCCGAAAAAATAAAGGTTCCTGCGGGAAATGGGTCCAAATTCTGTACATTAAAGATATTGTGTTTTTTTGGAGGTTACTCTGTATTCAATGATGTGGCTAAGACTGTTTTTTTTTTCATATTTGTCTTTATGTCTGTCTGTATCTTGGCTGCACATCACGCCGCCGGAACTACTGGATGAATTAAAAAGAAACTTGGTATGATTTGAGTTCATACTACGAGTTAGAAAATAGGATACTTTACATCACGTAAAATTAATGGGTTCTCGCAGGATAGGGGTTGAAACTTATTTAAAAGAACACATACCACGCTGAAACTAATGGACGGGTTTTGAAGCAACTTGGCACCGTCATAGTTTATATGATGGGTATAAGTTTAGGACAAGTTTTATCCCAAAAAGGGTTTCTGCGGGATAGGGGTCCAAAGCTATGTTAATTTTGAAGTAATAAACAATATATTTTTAGAGGGTTCTCTATATTCGATACTGAAGCCAAAACAGTTTATTTTTATTTTTGTCTGTCTGTTTGTCTGTATTTTGACCAAACATCGCGCTGAAACTACTGAATGAATTCAAATGAAACTTGGTATGATTTGAGTTCTTACTACGCAGTTAAGACATTGGATACTAATCATCCCGAGAAATTAAAGGGTTTCCGCAAGATAGGGGTTGAAAGTTATTAAAAAGAACACGTATCACGCTGAAACTACTGGATGGATTTTGATGCAAATTGACACATTCATCTATCTATACTTATAAAAAAGCAATAGGTACGAAAAAGGCTGTACAAAGAAGATAAATAAAAAAATAGTCTTGGGTACTTAAAAAAGCTACTGAATAAGTTTTTTCTCTCTGTCTGTTTGTCTGTATGTTTGTTTGTTCACGCATCACTTAAAATCTACTGGACCGATTGCGATGCGGTTTTCATTGTTAGATAACTAAGGGTTTGAATTAAAAACTGGTGTAATTGGTATCTCACCCCGGAGAGATAGAAGCCAAACAATTGATAAAATTATTTATTACGTCTGAAGAAATTTTTATCAAATGTTGGTATATTATGGTACTTTGAATCTTAAGAAAAGACCACGCGTCTAAAGCCGCGGGTATAGCTAGTTATCAATATAAATGTTATAAAAGGAAAGCTAAAGAAATTATTATTCCAAATTTAAACATGAAATTTGTAATTGATATTAAAATATGAAAACAAAGGTTATTTTTACGTTTTTTTTAATATTACATAATTTTTCATCATCATCACCCAAACTTCTTGTTTAAGAAAACGCAAATGGTACAAATAAAAAGTATTAATTAACAGGTTCGCCTTGGAAAATCATATTATTATCGCGTTCAAGTATCGAAAGACATCGAAAGTAGTGCCAAATTGAATTCTAAACAAATTTGTCTGCAATAAGTTTAAAATAAACGCGGATATGTTATTATACATTTTCTTGGAAGTTATTTACAAGGTACTAAGTAGAACTTAGCTTTGCTATTTATGGTCATCATAAACGTTCTTTACGTGAACTAGGTTTTTAGCATTCCAGTGTTAACTGATATATTTTGGAGTACGCACTTCACATGTTTTGAATTATTTATTCCACGGTTTTGACACGTGTCCCATTACAATGTTGGTACTAAAATACAACATGAGATTCAGTAATGTTATTTTATCCGCTTTTTAACAAACAAGTGGTTATCAGGTAAATACACGCGGCCCCTTCTGTTGCCAAATCCCCGGGCGCCCGATATACGCGGCCCGTCCTGTTGCCAAATTTTTTAATTATAAATGCACCTTGGTCTTTTTTTTTTTTTTTTTAGAAAGGATATGTGCTGTTGGTCTATAACTGACCTCTACAGCGTCACCGGACGGTGGGGCGGGCGCAAAAGCGCTCCGCCGCAATGCGTGACGCAGAAGGCGCACGCCAAAGTTAAGTTTTTGGCCACTTGCTCAAGGGCACCCAGGGGGTACGAACCTCGGCTTGGACAGTTGCCATTGATTACTTGGGGAGTATCGAACTAAGTTCCTTGGTCACTGTGGCAGCCAGTTTTGTACAGGTTTCGATTAAGGTGGGGATATAGGAATCTTGACCTTGCTCGATTGGGCGTTACCGATGAAAATGCCCCGCGCAGGCCCCGCGGCCCATGACAAAAGTTACGCCAGCCGCGCGCTCTCTACCATAGCTTTTGTAGATAGCATATTCTATCAAATAGTACCTACCTAAGTATTATGTTTACGATTATGTATTTCTACATACTGTACATACCTATTTCTAAACACATATAAAACACGCATTCTCTTACATTACTGGCATTGTAATTGACTCAATAAGTTTTTACTATATCTACTACTATTACATTCCACTATTCCTGAGACTTATGGACTTGGATATACATTATTTTAGTCAACTTGGAATCAGGGCTTGAAATACCGCTATTTTTTTAAACCGTTTCCACTGACTTTGGGACGGTACCGGTACTGTATTGGTATTTTAACTAGCATACTAAACTACGTAACGTACGTAACTACGTATTACTTAATAAAGTGGTATCTTATATAGGATCTAAAACCGGTTCCCGTAGTACCCCTACTTTTCATAAGTGTGAGCGAAAGAGTACAGTAGGCGAATGATGCCAGTAGAGAGGCGCACAGCGCAAGTGTCTCGCGCATGTAACACGCGAGCCTTTAAGTCCACGAAATTTTCTTTTTGCATTTCCAGTAAATATAAAAAAGTAAATTTTCAATAAAGTTGATTGAAATGTGTACTGTTAAGGCCTTGTGGTCTTGAAACTTTATCTTACCTTGCTAGTGCGATTTATTTACAGTTTTTTTAATTTCTGCATGCCCAACCAACTTTACTTGCAAAGAGGTTTATCTATACTTATTCTATATAAGCAGTGAGTAGGTACTTCACGGGTTGAAATAAGTAGTGAATTCAAAATTAACATCACCCGTCATTTTTAATAAGGCGCAAATCGTTTTTTTTTTCTCTCGCTATAGTACGATAATTTTAAATCGTGGAAGAAAGAAGACATTAAAAAACAAGTCGTTCTCGAAGAATATTTTGATAGCTCATTTCCGTGAATGCAGCAACAGTCCTCAATATTCTATCCCGATGCAATAATAAGTAAAATTATAAAAAATATTTTTTCAAAATTTCTAGACAAATTGCTGAGATTTTTGTTGTAGCATATGATAGGCAATATCATTGCCAACAACAAAATTCATATCAATACATCTCTCCAACTTATGGCTAGAATTTTTCTAAATACATTTACATATTATTGCATCGCAATACTGACCCGCCACTACACTGACAAACTGCCCAGCCTAAACGAGATTCAGATGGCGCTCAAACAACTTAAGAATCGAAAGGCCACCATACCACAGTGCCTGAAGACAAAAGTCTTTAATCAGTGCGTCCTACCAGTCATAACCTACGGAGCCAAAATGTAGACACTCACGGTCAAACTAGTCCACAAATTCAAGGTCGATCAGCAAGCTATGGAGAAAGCTATGCTTGGAGATTCTCTGGACAAGATTCGTAATGAAGATATCCGACGGAGAACCAAGGTAACTGACATAGCTCTAAGGATAAGCAAGCTAAAGTGGCAGTGGGCTGGTCACATTTCCCAAAGAACCAATAACCTTTGGGGTAGACGAGTCCTCGAGTGGAGACTACGTTTAGGCAAACGTAGTGTAGGACGCCCTGTGGTCAGGTAGACTGACGAGCTGCGATAAGTGGCTGGAAGAAAGTGGATGAGGAGAGCTGAAGACTGAGCTCAGTGGCGTGCATTAGAAGAGGCCTAGGTCTAGCTATAGGCACAGATACTGATGTTTCAAAAGTCTGGAGTTCAGACAAGGAAACTAATTTAAAAAAAAAAAGAATTATTATTATTATCTGACCGTGTAACATACCAAACATTGGAATACCTACCTACAATATTACAATATTAGTTAATATTAGAATCTTAACTGATTTGAAAGCAAAATATCGACTTAATTTTAGATCTTAAGAAAGATGAGTCAAGTATTCAAAAAAACAGTACCTACGGTTAACTTTAGAATTTTAGCACTGATAATGAACAATGAGGTTTCAGATGAATAATACAAAGTCCCTACTCCCTAATCATTATCATACACATGATTTGTATTTTCGTCTCATCATTCAAAACAAAAAGTGCTTGTGGTGGTGATTGTCAAATCTGAGGCTGAAATCCCGTGAATCATGAATCGTTCGTAGAGATCCTAGGATCTCTAGTCACGAGACCAACCGGTCGTCGTATTATTAGTTTTAACACTGTGTGACTCAAATAGTTCGTGTGAATGCACAACGTCGCAATCCGTGTTGGTCTATAACTGACCTCTACAGCGTCACCGGACGGCGGGGCGGGCGCAAAAGCGCTCCGCCGCAATGCGTGACGCAGAAGGCGCACGCCAAAGTTAAGTTTTTGGCCACTTGCTCAAGGGCACCCAGGGGGTACGAACCTCGGCTTGGACAGTTGCCATTGATTACTTGTCCGTGTAGACATCCGCTGCGTTAGCACAAGTGTATGGTGGCATTCTAGCATTGTAGCATAAGTACCTGAATTATTTACTGAATTATCCTTAATTATTTATCTATTAATTATTTCCCCTCAAGGTATTGAGGGGAAAATACCGGTTCTTAGGTATCGATATTCAAGCACCGAAATGGAAAATACCGGTATTTACCGCTAAGATACTAGTATTGTTCGTACCGATATTAAGCCCTGATTGGGACAATAGAATTGCTACCATATCATACAGAACCCAAAAACTAGTTATTGAAAAAATATTATTATTTCATAAACTCACGCATAGAATTAAATAATTTAATTAAATATTAATTACTATAATGTGAGTATAATTAACTATAATAATAAGAATAATATATAAGGAACCAGTACTATTTATTTAAATAATTTATAAACATTATTTGATACTTAATTAAATAATAATTACTATAATCTGACTGTAATTGACTATAATAATTACTATAATATCATCATCGTCATCATGACTATAATACGAATAGGTAAATTAATAACTATAATAAAAGTCTATACTATTATGTACAGCCTTATTACAAAAAACTAAAAAAATATCATTATTATTATATTTACGCATTCAAATAA
Organism: Alsophila aescularia; assembly: GCA_946251855.1. NCBI lineage: Eukaryota > Metazoa > Arthropoda > Insecta > Lepidoptera > Geometridae > Alsophila > Alsophila aescularia. Next base: position 43,270,447 of record OX276379.1, read on the forward strand.
TCCCGCCTACAACTAAAAATCGACATAATATACGATTTCCAAATTGGTTATGCGCAAGACAAGCCACAGATTAATAATAGGTGCCTTTTGCGGAGAAAAGTGTCGCAGGTCCGTTCAGCACAACGTCTCGTCCCGCACTGATTTATTGGGCGACAGAGGGGTTGCCCATGCGATTAGCGAGTATAGATTACGTAAAAAAAATTGTTAAAAATAATTAGGAAACATATTTGCAAAACTAATTCCAAGGTTCCCTCAGCGTTTCATTATTGAATATGCTAAAGGAAATTAAAAAAAAGTGTGATTGTTAGTTTAGAAGAAAAACGGTAATAACTACAAAAACAGAGGGTAATTTGCGTATTTATTATTGATATTTAAAATTGTATTTTCAATTTTTTAAGCTGAAGAGGACATGCTCTGTATGATGTAATTACGGAGAAAAAAGGTTTAATGTCCCCAAATTGAGCCCAATTCACATATATCTCGGCCTTAAAATGGAATCCCGCGTTCCTTACCCAATATGAGTGTTTTATTCTTTTAAGGGATATTTTTCCTCTATGTTTAAACACCAAATAAGTACCAATAAATAACCTTAGTAGAATAAATAAAACACGTATAAAACTTGACCTAAAACTTAGACGAAGTTTTTGAAAAAAAAAAACTGGGTTTTAAGTAGATGTTCTGGTCACTTTTTGTACTAAACTGTGTTGATATTTTAATGTTATTAGATAGATACATTCATGTAATATTTGTAAATGTAAGTAAGTATCATATTATCTGGTAAAATTGTAAAAATAAAACTATCTGGTACTTATAACATAGGTATTATTTTCCATTCATTGTGTAATACCTGACTACCTATAATTTGGATCTTACCAAGCAATACATATATGGAAATTATAGTGTGTTTGTTTGTCGTATGAGGTAGTGCTGGCCTCTGGTGCTTAACGTGCCCTCCGAAGCACGGAGCGATGGAAAACCGCACATAACTTAGAAAAGTCATTGGAACGAACCTGGTATCGTCTAAGTTGCACTATTGAACCGTTAGGCTACCATCGCTTATTATAATGTGTAATAGCATAGCTTGTAACAATAACGTCATTCATCATATAATCAGATCAAGTTCCTCATAAATAATTCATTTTGCTTAGCAATGTTAATCGCAGTTGTAGTTGAACGAGGGATTATTTGAATATATTGTAATGTACTACTAGCTTTTGCCCGCAACCGAGTTTGACCGCGGTAAAAAGTAGGTATTATATGTCCTTCGCCAGGGTTCAAACTATCTACATACCAAAATTCATCAAGATCCATTCAGCGGTTTAGTCATGAAAAGTAGCAAACAGACAGACAGATAAACTTTCGCTTTTATTATAATTTTAGTATGGACTAGCTACGCCCGCGGCTCTGCCCGCGTGGTCAAAAATTATGGGTTTTATTATTTTTGCGCGGAACCCTAATTATTTTTTGAAAATAAAAGTAGCCTATGTTACTCCTTGTAACATCAGCTATCTTCCAGTGAAAGTCCTGTCAAAATCAGTCCAGTCGTTTCGGAGATTAGCTCAAACTAACAGACAGACAGACAAACAACAAATTTAAAAATGCCTTTTTTGTTATGAGTACTACTTTCATAGTATTTAGTAAAAAACAGTTATTTTGACATTACAAACAGATGCTTTTATTTATTTGTATGTATAGAATATAGAATATAGAATATATATATCTATATATAGATGTATAGAAGACGTAGATTAATGCTAAAACATTTATTATATACCTAACTAATGTTCAGAAAACTTCTGGTGGCAATTGAGAAATTCAAATGATCTTATATACGATATTTAAATTAGCTTATTTGATAGATTAGCACATAGAACCAGGTTAGAGTGGTGACACTGTGGTGGTGCTTATACAATAATGCAATCAATACGTCAATTTGGAATGCCGTTTCTCGGAGGCTTCGCTGGTTCGGGCGGCGCGCGTAGCCAACATTTATGTTTTTTTCTTCAATTACCTTACCTACAAATAAATACCTGTGACAAATACCTATTTTAATTGTCAGCGTAATTGCATGAGTTGAAATTATTTTTTTCGACGTAATCGGACAGATCGTACTGTTATTTTTCTCAAACATGCTCGGAATTAATGTATTTTTTCCTTTTATACTTTCGCGATTCGAACACATAGTTAAATATTTAAACGGGATTTAATCGCGCTGAAAACTTAATATTTATTTAAAAACGCAGTTTTTTTTTTTAATTTTTTTTTTAATTTTTTTTTTTAGTTGCATTGATCCTGGTCACGAGAACTTCTCGTGACCACGATCAATGCAACATGATCGAAACGTCGAGGTTTGTTTGTTTGTCGTATGAGGTAGTGCTGGCCTCTGATGTCAGAGTTTGTCAAGCCGCGGTAAAGTTAACGTCGAGGTAAATAAATATTAAGTTTTCAGCGCGATTAAGTCCCGTTTAAATATTTAACTATGTATTTTTTCCTGTTCTAAATTTCTAAGAAAAAAGCCTACAAACAGCTATTTTACGTAACTATCTTTAGTCGCTGATGAATGTCAAATAGACGCCCGCAATTTTAAATAATCCAGTTTTTTTGCTGTTTTATTTACGGGCTATATGTGCAACTAAAGTGTTTATTTTTATTGAGTGACGAGCCTAGTAGATCGCTCAACCGATGGTACCATCTCTCCTGCCTATAACACTTGCAGTGCCACCCAGAACTTGTTTGCAAAATTTTGCGCATCGCTCGTCACACTTAGACATTGGTTTTTAATTCTTATTGCCCAGTAATTTCGCTAGAAACATTGCCCTTCAGACCGAAACACACAAATGATTACACACTACTGTTTGGCGGTTGAATATATCCCCAGGCAGACTCTTGCGTAAGAGGCTAACACTACAAAGACTAACGAAACAAACGTCTCACAGCATATAGAGTCAACGCCAAACACGTCACCTAGGCCGTACCAAAAAAGAAGACCCGTGGCGAAAAGAATAACTAACATAGAATGCATACGAAATTTTGTGGAATGGACTCTACATAATCACTTTGAACTGCCCACAGGTATTGTAAAGAAAAAGTTGATAAGATTATCTGACCACAGATTCTTAACATTTTGTCCTTTGTTTGTTGTTCCGGCATTTAAGTCGCTGTCTTCATCTTGAATCTAGCTCATGCATTAATCTTTGCGAGATCTATAAGTGCTGGTAATTGTAATAAACTTGGAAACATGGCTTATGTAGTTTCTTCAGGAAGTCCATATAATAGAATAAAATATCCAAAGAATCGATGAAAGGGACAAAAGATATACTGCCTTGGACAAAGGTAATAAGCACCTTTTATTTTCGTTTTTTTTGTTGGAGTTGAAAAAATAAAACTAATTTGGTTTTCATTATACTGTCTTATTAAAAGCTTAAAAATATTGTATATTTATTATTTATAAATATTAATTATTTTATTTTGGTCCATGTTTTGCTTATATTACAGCAACCCTTTGGAACATGTTCCGTAACTTATGGCGTCCCACTCTTGAAGCAGTGCGTTTTCGCGCTGGGCCTGCAGTCTCGACATAGATAGTGATTGCTTTACAACCGAAATCGGTACATATGCCGAGGACAATCGTAAGCTTTGACAGTTATTGTCAAAAGCTGTCGACTGTCATCGGTATCTGTACTGACATTGACATCTATCGTTCTAATCGGATTTTGCGATTTTGGTTGTAAAGCAATCTTTATCGATGTCGAGACTGCAGGCCCAGGATATTGATGTTATGGTATTTTAAGATATAATAACAAGATTTCGCAACAACTTTTTTTTTGATACAGTTCAAGATATGGAGTATTTTATAGGGGTAATACTTTTGGCCAAAGCTGTATTATACTGTGTCTAAAATTTATACTTGAAATGTGTAATTAGGCACTTGTCAAACAACTAAACATCCTTGTAAAAGAAGTGTTATTAATAGGTAAATTAAAACGATCTCTTTTAATGATAACGAAACATAGTAGGTAGTTATAGTAGAATAATTAGTGTAGAAGTACATTTAGCACGGCAAAAATTTGTACATTCTAGTGCCTAGTAATAATTACTGCACACTTTATGGTATTTACTTTGTGTTGACTCGTGTCGGCCCTGGCCGAAAACTTATTGTATTAACATGTCTTTCTTGTAAACGTTTATGTAAGTAAGTATAATGTGCGGAGGTATTTTTTGCACATCACCTTGTAGAGTTAAAGGTCAGCATTTTGTAAATTGATTTTACTAGGAAAAAGGATTCTTATTTAAAATGTTTAGAATAGGGCTCGAGTTTCAATTATGTACTTGAATTATAAAATGCTGTTGACTCTCTGAGAGAAGGCCAGTATCCTAAGATGTTTGTATTTTACTGGAAAAGCTGATGAAGGCAAGGCATTCCATTCTTTATTTATACTCTTGCTATTCTAATGATGTATAATATTATATATTCGGGACTAATTACCTAGCCCAAAACTAGGATACCCTGTACTGTCGGCACTAGACAACGGCTAAACATACATAGATACGAATATTATTACATTCATGACTCGGAAACAATCATTTCTGCTCATCACACAAATGATTGCACCTTGCGGGATCCAAACTCCTGACCGCTGTCCTGTTTGATTTCGTAGTAGGGTCTCTAGCCACTAGATCAACCGGCCGTCAAAATGTATGAGGAAGCCATCAACGAAGTGTCTTGCAGAACACTGATGTACCCATCTGCAAAACGTATAAGTAGGCCAGACCATGGATGTACATTTATAAGCTCTTGGACTAAGTATCGATTTCCAGAAATGTGAGAAGATTTAATATTACGCGTATTTATATACGTTATAACGATAGCTATTTTCATCATTATTCACTAATAAGTAGACGTACTCTTTTCACAAAGCTAAATTAACTAATCCATACCAATATATAAAAGTGAAACGTTGTCTGTTTGTTTGTTTGGGGAAATTTCACGCGAAAACGGCTGGACGGATTTTGATGAAATTTGGAATGGAGATAGCTTATACCCTGGAATAAAACATAGGATACTTTCATAATTATCATCATCCCTCACGCGGATGAAACCGCGGCAGCAGCTAGCACCTATACTGACTAGAATTTTACGTTTATACCTACCTACCTAAATTCATGTTATGTATTTATCGAACCCATTAAAATGAGTTTAAAGGTAAACAAGTATATGGTAGAGCGAGGCCTTCGTAATATTGTTTTGTCTAATTGAATATCCGTTATTCTAAATCTATTTATCCCGGAAAATTGAAATTTTCCACGGGAAAACTGGAAAATGTTGATTACTCGCTGTAATGAACGGTTGCCTTGGAAACAAAATAACAAGACTGTCAAAAAACATCAAGAGCATTGGTGCTATACTTATTTTTTGCATTGGTTTTTAATATGCTAGATGAACATAGGATGTTTTTTTCTACGATAAACAGTAGTCCGCGCGGACGAAGACGCGGGCGGGAAAGTTAGTTAAAAAAAAATTTACTTAGACTATTCATTTTTACATACTTATTTAATAACTGTCATAGTATGTAAAGTTTCGTCGCGGTCGCTGTAAAGATGGAGAAGGCTTTACTATTTATTTATTTTTACAAATGTGACAGGAAATAAAACGTATTTCGTTTTCATCAAAAAAAAATATGATCGGAAATGTTTGAGTTACTGTTTTAGATTTAGGAGAAATTTTGCCTGTAAACGGCACTTTGAAAGGACTATGAGCATGTATTCGTCGGCAAAGTAAAATAGTCGCCGGCAATGTTTACCATTCCAATTTTAAATCTGTGATAGCCCACGGACTATAGAATTTACCAAAGTGACTGACGAAACAAACAGCTGTACAACTGCCCCAAATAGGTCATGGCATTGTTAAGAAAGATGTGTATTACTTATAGGTAAATATTTTATTTTGAAATACCCATTTAGGTTTTTTAAACGTCTAAAGTACGAGTAAATCATGGGAAATTTGCAACCAACCCTTTGCAGCTAACAATATTTGTTTTCTATATATTTCTAAAAAATATTTATTTGTAATTAAACTGCGTGAAACTGCAGTACCGGTTGCTTGACGCTAGAATAAGAAACATTGTGGAAAAATAAACGTACGATTGTATTGAAAATTAGCAATTTTAGACGCATTTATTTTAGAAACGTCCTGCTGGCTTTATAGGATATTGCAGGTTCTCACACTTTAAAAGGTCTTGGCTTGCGGTTCAGCCTCATAACTCATACTCGATCGGAAATTATTTATTTTTCCACACTCGACAGAATAAACATTTTTAAAGCTTTTTTTCATATCATGTACATCAAGAAGGAACTTACTTTTCAAGGCGGTCCCCAAGTTTGTCAGACAGATGGTTATCCTTCGGCTTGGTGAGGTCGGCGTCGTATAGGTCCCGCTTGTATCCTCGCCAGAAGGTTGGCATCATCCAGACGAACCATGTTTTCGATAAGACGTTCGCCCGTTTGTAATTATTCGTCTTTTTCTCACGATTCTTTGGCGGTATTTTTTTAGGATCGCAGTCCTTATTTCCACTGACCATTTTGAAATAGTTTATGAATTTAGAACAAATAAGAAAAACTACAAAAATAAAAAATAAAAGTTTGAAATCCGAATGAACTTTTACAGTTTAGTGCGGTATGTGAATCGTCATTTTCGTGGGAAGAATGGTCGAGCAACGACTGAGTCGCAGGCCGGGGTGCGCGTGCGCAAGCGCTCGATTAGCAGCTGACCGAGTGCTAACCTAGGCTTCCTTCTACTGGTGGCGCCGCGCGCGATCACTGGCTTATATGAATATGAACCGTCAGTAGGCCCGCGATGCGTCGCACCGATGTAAAGTCACCGAACAAACTTTAAAATATCGAAGAAGTTGTCGCTTAAATTGAGGATTCCTTGATACTATCATATACTATACAATATACATACATAATAATATGGTTATTAAATATACTTTTCTCCTATTCTAGAATTAGGAGAAAAGTGTACGAAATGATTCCTAAGGAGTAATGCTCATATATCAAAGAATACCCAACATAATCTCAATGTTAATAGTCAGTTTATTTCTCTAAGTATGTTATAACTTTAGGGTGTATATCATTGTATGTATCCGCGTGTCTGTCTGTGGCATAGTAGCTCCCAATCAAATGGACCGATTTTGATGCGTATTTTTGTGTTTAAAAGCTTATGTGATCGACGTGCTCTTTGGTCAGCATAATTTTGTTACAGTGCTTATAAATACTGTGACTGACTGTACCCGTTCAACATTTCATAGAGTATAATGAAACATTTTTGATTTAATATTATTTCGATGGAGCAGTTTGGATTTTGATGATCAATAGTCGCTGGAGTACCTTGAGAATAGAACCAGCTACCCGTGGAGTAAGATGCAACATAAATACAGTGTATTTAAATTAATACTTTATAATAATAATTCTTTGGAGTAGTTTGAGAATGAATGTATGGGATTCATACCTTTGTGGAACAAAAGAATGGAGTACTTTGGGAATAACCCTTCTTAGATAATGGTGGATAAGGGGACAATGATGATGCACTTAACACAGCACTCCTTGCTCACGCCGCGCGCCGCCCTGATGGTTAACAGGTAGCTAGGGTGTCTGGAACTACACTTAATCCAAAAAAGAACAAAAATAAAAGTAAGTAGTAGTAAGTAAGTAGTTTCACCACAATGGCAAAGAATCATCATACCCCGAGGGATATGTCTCACTGGATCACTGCTGAAATTCAATGTAGTTCTAGGATTTCCTGTTCCAACAGTCTTGTTCCTGTGACTGTTGTTGTATTAGACTCTTAAAACCTTCCCAGTCCCATTCTATAAAACTTCATGGTCCAAACCGGGATCCCGGTACTTGTCGGTATTATCGCAAGAATCGCAATGTGACAGTAGGACATCTTGCAACCTTAATGTGTTATATACCATAGTTGCATGATACATCTGTGAAATACCGGCCGGTGAACTTGACAGTTTTGTTGTTCTGAACCCTCGACACACCGGGCCGACTTTAATGCCCACTATTATATAAAGTTGACTTTCACGCGATAACGGAAAAAATAAATTAATTTGATGAATATTTGTACGTATGTACACCATAGAGATCAGCATAGAATAATTATTACCCCCGTAAAATTACCATACGGACAAAGCCTTGGACGCAGTTATATAGGAAAATATAATTATATGGGTATATGAATTTCTATTTTGGGTTATGATTATTAAACTACATAATATTTTGTTATGTGTAAAATAATATCTATCTTACCTATAATAAAGCAATAGGAACGAAAAAGTCTGTACAATGAAGATAATTGACAAATAAGGTCTAGTTAGTGTATATTTTCTGTGATCTAGGGTACTTAAAATAAGCTACTGAACAAGAATAGATCATTTTTTTAAATCGTGTCTGTCTGTTTGTTTGTTACTTTTTCAGTTTGTCTGTATGTTTGTTCACGCATCACAAAAAACTACCGGACCGATTGCATTGCTGTTTTCACTGTTGGATAGCTTAAGGTTTGACTTAAAAATTGGGTACTTGGTATCTCAATCAGATGGGTAGAAGCCGAGCAATCGATAAAAACTTTTTGACGGCTGAAAGAATTTTGATCAATATATAATTTGTTGGTACATTGGTATTTTATGTCTTGGAATGGTACATAGAGTACTTCTAATCTAGAGAAATGACCACACATGCGAAGCCGCGGGTACACCTAGTACTGAATAAAGGAAGGTGCTTATTTTGTTTCATCGTTTAGTAGTTGCTTGGAGCGTTGGAGTGGAAAAAATCACTGGATATCCTTGAATGGACAATTGCAAAATCCACCATTATCGTTATATGTATAGCTTGAGGTACGTACAAGTCTACTTGTGTACTCGTTGATTTCTTGTGCCATAAAGGTCCGTTGAGAAGAGGTTAATTTAACATAGTAGATCATAGAACCATGTTTTGATAATTTTCCGCGTCTTGGTCATGCTTGCTTGTCATAAAATTGAACAGCACTTTGGTTAGCGGGGATATAGATGCTTGCCCAGAAGCGTACGCGCGATTATTAATAATTACTAGTTTTCACCCGCGACTTCGTGCGCGCGGACTATAGTTTATCGCGTAAAAAGCATCCTATGTTCTTCTATGATATTAAAAACCAATGCATAGCTCCAACGCTCTTGATGTTTTTGACATACTTGTTATTATTTCGTTTCCATAGTTACCGTTCCTTACAGCGAGTAATCAACATTTTCCAGTTTCCCGTGGAAACTTACCGTTTTCCGGGATAAAAGTATGAGTGCCAGTCGCTTACCGCGACGCACACGCGTAGTATGCACACAAGGTTAGATATATCGCCACCCGATGATCAGGGTATAAGCTATTTTCATTCCAAATTTCATCAAAATCCGTCAAGCCGTTATCGCGTGAAAGTTCCCCAAACAAACAAACAGACAACGTTTCACTTTTATATATTGGTGTTGATGGGGAATTGTGGCACGTTGCGCCAAACATTTCGTACAGAAGTCTGTGCAGCACGTTTGTCGACAACGCATGTTGAGGAAACTAGTTTTAAAAGCTTTCATTTAATTTGCAATGTATGTACGAGTATGTATATTTAGTTCAAATCTTGCAAGCTAGATTAGAACCACTTCCTCATATCCTATGGAGTGGAATTTTTTCATGTTGGTTCAGTTTCGATGACAATGTATTTTTATGGTAAGCATGACCTAAATCGATACCCAGGATTAGCTTCAGATATAGGAACTCTTTAGGAGCAGTTAACAGCACAGACACGAAATGTTGTGTACGCATTTTATTATGATAGCCGGTTTTAAATTTTATCATGACATGGTCTCCAGATAAAGAAACTTTTCAACCATCAACAGCAAATACACGAAATTTAACCATGACATGGTTGCTGCACTCTGTGTTGGGTCTTGACTACGAAACTCCTCAACGGTTAACAGCACATCTTGACTTGGGAACTCCTCAACGGTTAACAGCACATACACAAAATATTGTATACACAATTAATTGTGATAGCCCCCTTCTAAGTTTCACCATTACATGACTACTGCATAATAGTTTTTTTATAAAACGTTTTTTTAATTAACTTATTAAACCTACAATAATACATGGTCAGAATAATAAGACAATTATATATATTTATAACTAGCTGTTCCCGCGGCTTTGTCCACGTGGTCATTTCATTTAAAATTATTATCCATACATGTTATTCCAGGACCTATAAAGTACAATAATACATTTCTTCAAATTTCGTCCAGCCGTCAATTAGCTTTTTATCGATTACTCGGCATCTAATCATCGGATTAAGATACCAAGTACCCCAGTTTTTAAGTCAACCCCTAAGATATCCGACAGTCAAAACAGCATCGCAATCGGTCCAGTAGTTTTTACGTGATGCGCAAACAAACATACAGACAAACAAAGTAACAAACAAATAAACAGACAGACGATTTAAAAAAAAGTTATTTTCTTGTTCAGTAGCTTATTTTAAGTAACCTAGACCATATTTTTTTTAATTATCTTTTTTGTACAAACTATTTCGTTCCTATTGCTTTATTATAAGTACGGATAGATAATAGACCTATCATCAACTTCAATATTCAGTGTAACATATTCAAAAGCAATATTGACGTCTGTAGGTGACGCACGGCACAAGTGCATTATATACTCATATGTTGTTGTTTTTATTGTTAAAAATGCTACTTTTTTTACCATGTTTTATTAAGTCACTTTCTTGTTTGTCTGTCTGCCTGTCGTACCGGGTGGAATCTTGCAACTCAAATTTCGAGCACTTCCCGATTAGCTATCCGGTTGAAACTTTCAGGGTAGCTCACAACTCGATGACAAAGCAATCTAAAAAATAAAATAACTTGGTTTTAGATTAGTTATTTAATCAACATTTGCTGATTATTTCTATGTTAGCCGGCCGGTTGGTCTAGTGGCTAGTGACCTTAGGAACGAAATCAAACGGTCGCGGGTTCGAATCCTGCAAGGTGCAATCATTTGTCTGATGAGCAGAAATGTTTGTTTCCGAGTCATGGATGTTATATTCGTATTTATGTATGTTTATTCATTATCTAGTGCCTATAGTACAGGGTATCCTAGTTTGGGGCTAGGTAATTGGTGTGGAACTGGCCGAATATATTTATATTTATATATTTATGTATTTTGTGGCGTTTATTTACAAACCAATTTTTAATCGTCGTTTGTTACATGAGAAGATAAAAAAAAATGTTTTGAAGGTGTGCGTAAAATATTTTTTACTAGCTTTCGCCCGCGACTTCATCCGCGTGGACTTTAGTTTATCGCGAAAAAAGCATCCTATGTTCGTCTAGGATATTAAAACCCAATGCAAAAGTATAGCACCAACGCCTTTGATGCATTTTGACAGACTTGTTATAATTTCGTTTCCATGTAAATCGTTCCTTACAGCAAGTAATCCACATTTTCCAGTTAAAATTTACGATTTTCCGGGATAAAATGTATCCTATATTTTATTCCAGGGTATAAGCTGTCTCCATTCTAAATTTCATCAAAATCCGTCCAGCCGTTATCGCATGAAAGCTCCCCAAACAAACAAACAGACAACGTTTCATTTTATATATTGGTGTGAATTATTGCAATGTCGTCACTCGGTAGCACACTCGGTAGTTCGCGTTGGCCCGTAGTGCAATTTGTAAAGATTGTAATAAAATCAAAATCGAAAAAAGATTGGTTTTGGTCCGTCGTTCAGTTTATTTACTTCCTCAAACGCAGATTATGTGTGTGTGTGTGTGTGTGTGTGTGTGTGGCAAACATTTAAATCATTCTATATTTCCAACGACACTGTAAGAAATGCACATGTCGTGGCGATATCGCACTCGCGAACTCGCACTCTCCAATTTCATGTCGTATAATGCTTGGACCTTTTATTAATCCCTACTAACGTCTTTGAAAGTTTCGTTAGATAAGTCACCGAGTTCAACTTGTATTTCTTAGAATAACAAGCAGCTGTTGTGCCTGCGATGCATAAATAGAAAACCAGTAAAACGAACGATTAGCATAAACTCTTTCTTTTCGACGAAGAATGTAGTCAAGAATGATGGTAAGTATATCATTCTCGACTACCTAGTTTGGTACTTATGATGTAGGGAGCGCAGGCGCTGGACGATATGGCCAGTCGGTGGGCCAGGCCCATGTGATCTGAGGATTGAAGTGTTATTGTGGCGTGCAGTGGGGTCATCAGACGACATCAAACTAGCCGGCGACATTGTGTTATTCACAATACGCCTCTATTGAAAGACCGCGTGACGGCCGCACGGTCGCGCCTCTTCGGCCTTCCTGTTATATAGGTACATAATTCTATTAACATATTAGTGGTCGTGAATGTTATGTTGGCTACCAAAATGTTATCAAAGATAACACGCAACTTATACCAGTTACGTTTACGCAACAAACTTGTATGACATTGGCTTTCTCTCATCCTATTAGTTGGTTATTTCGTTAGATCTCTTTCATTAATAAATCAATATGAAGGTGACGAGAATTGCAGCATGGAATATTTTTTTAGAAATGGTGATTAAAAGGAATCACCTAGGTACATACGTACCCGTTTTTCATAAGGGTTTTCTTTGGAAATACTATATGCAGTTGGTAGTGCATCTACCTGCTGAGCTTTGTGTCCCAGGTTCGAATCCTTTGTGATGAGCAATTGTTGTGTCTTGAATGGTTGTGGTGTGTTGTATGTCCTGCCACCTGCGACACAGGTAACCCTAGCGCAAGGTATGAGTGTGTAAACATTATTTATTTATATGAACACAATAATATATAAAAGTGAAACGTTGTTTGTTTGGGGAGTTTTCACGAGACAACGGACGGATTTTGATGAAATTAGCATTGTTAATGAAATTTGGAATTTTGCGTATACCCTGGAATAACACATAGGGTACTTTTCATCATCATCATCATCCCTAACGCGGGTGAAACCGCGGCAGCAGCTAGCACCTATACTGACTAGAATTTTACGTTTATACCTACCTACCTAATTTTATGTTATGTTTTTATCGAACCCATTAAAATGAGTGTAAAGGTAAACAAGTCTATGGTAGAGCGCGAGGCCTTCGTAATATTGTTTTGTCTGATCGAATATCCGTTATTCTAAATCGGTATATACGCTGCAAGGCACCCAATTGACAGTAAGTAATTACATATGATGCGATTGGACTGGAAAAAACCAAGACCTAGTATTGGTACTTGTCCAGTCCATTCACAAATAACGGATCTTCACTTCGATTGATTATCAAGTTGGTTCCAATCGGCACTGATGCAAAGCTGTGACATGTTGGTTGCGACACGGCGTTGCCGCTGCCACTGCCAGCTTGGTGGTGGAATTCGTCAGATAACTGTTTCTATAGCTGCAGGTGTCTATACCAATGTCAAGTATTCAACATTTCTTGTTTTTTTTTTGTAATAAGTAAGCAATGAGTGATGAATGGTGAAAGTACTGACCTACACGCATTTTTGTTTGTTTGTCATATGAAGTAGTGCTGGCCTCCGGTGTCGTCGATTAAACTAAGTGTTTAACACAATGCTAAAGTCTCGAAGTCGTGTCTAGACACATTGTATAATATGTAGGTAGAGAATTTGATCCCGGCCCTTATTTTTAATTCTGGGATTTCGGGATTATACTTGGTTGATTACGGGATCCCGGGATTATTCTGGTATTGAGGTTACAACCAAAAATTTAAGAAAAATCTTACAGAAAAAAGACCTCAACAAATCAAAATTTAAAATTCAAAGTATTTACGGTAAATAGTTACACCTAGCTAATCTAATCACTCGTTAAATAATCAGACTCACAGTCAGACTAACTAAACTTAAAATCACAGTCTCTATGTTAAAGTTAATCTTTTTTAAAAATCAGTGAGATATCTCGATTATGTTAAATGAGAAAACCTTTATGTAACAAACTATGCAAATAAAAAAATACAAAAATCTTTCTTAACACCGACTAAACTAAATTATAGGAATAAGACTAAATACACGACTTTCATGTAACTACTTAGTAAGTAGATAATAAGTTACATATCAAAAAGTAGAAACAAATATTATTCCGTCAGATTTCTCTCAAATGTAAAGAAAACTAATTTAAAAGGAACGTTTTAATTTTAATTGGGAAATTAGATCATAGGAATAACAACTGCTTCTCAATTTGCATAATACTCGTATGTCTATGCATAATATCGAATATATCGATTTATATCGACAATAGGATTATAAATCTTATTTTTGACAATTGTTGTCGGTATAATTACGTTAATCTTACCGAAAATATCGAATTTTTATTGGCTTTCCAAAGTTACACGACAAACATAATTTTTTTTTTTCGTGAGGATTAATAGGCAACATTTTAAGGATCCTTATATTTTTTTATTTAAAATGCTGTTCTTCCAGATCCTTTCGATCTGGATTTTTTCTTTGTAATCTGTTAATTCAGTTAATAAGGAAATAGCCCTCACATTCATTCAAGGTGTTTAGGGCGAATTGACAAGGATTCGATCTAATATACTGCCTCTGCATGTTGTAGTAAGCATATAGTAACATATATATCAATGTTAGTAGGTATCTACTTTACATAATAATATCAAAATACTTAGATACATTTTACTTACTTCCAGAAATTTTCTTTTGTAGTATTTGATCTAATTTTATTATTATGGTACCTAGTAGGTACTCAGTCTAAACACCTACCTGGAAAATTATTGTTGTAGGTCCTAACTAACACCTGTATGCTTTTTCGCCGTGGGCAGTTACCAACGATGCATCGGCCAGGAATACAATTACTGATTAAACGAACTTACCTGTAAGTGAAGTTCTGTCGTAATTATAGGAGCGCCTAGTCCGAAGAGATTGATATATAAACACATGTAGTATCGCCACCTGGTCCCACCGTTTTTTGCACAAGTTGAGAGTAAAAAGTAGAAGAAAACCTCCTTGCTTCATTAAAACCTTCCCGTATTTTCCCATTTCTAGTTATGTCATTTTGTTTAGAGATGGAAAACCTGCTGTCATTGATAATATTACCGCTAGAGTCTTTAGACTGGGAATATGAAATATAGGGAGGGTGGGCTATCAATTTCTTCGGACTAGGCGCTCCTATAATTATGATAGAACTTCACTTACAGGTAAGTTCGTTTAATCAGTAATTATATTTCGCGCCTAGTCCTCTAGATTGATATATAAACACATGTAGACCTTGAGAGATAACGGTAATATCATCAATGCAGAAGTTTGTATCTTCACAGTACATTTTTATCACAAATTAATTTGTGATGATAATATAAATAATTTAACCAACGTTAATGAACAATTAACCTTAGAACTCTGTCTACTATAACCGATATTGTTGAGATTGTGTCAACATTATCGTTATAATTTATAAATTTATTTCTTTTTTTTTATTTATATCCCTCGCTCATCCAAATTGCTTTTAATTAAGCAATTAAATGTTTGCGCAACTACCAGTTTGCGAGGCTTATTAATACATATAAAAATAGATCTTCAGACTTCCATTAAAAAACGATGTACAATACAACAATGTAAGAGCTTTTCAGCTGAGCGTATTGACGAAAAATAATAATAATAAAAATAAATACCTAACTATAACACACACTTATCCATGTGTGAAATATTATATCTACCATAATACATATCTGCGATTTCATCGTGATACGGTAAGGCAATATATCAACATTACCAATTTTAATAGACAAACTTAAAAAATGATTGGAAATTATCTTAATATATAATCATCGGTAGAGCTAAAAATATCAAACAGCTTCATTCAAAAGTGTAGCTTAGACCAAAAAACTCTTAATTAGAAATTAAACAAAACAAGGTTAATACCCCATGTGCTACTGTAAGCTTCGAACGAAGTAATAATTTAAAAATGTCGGTTATGTATCATCGGCAACTTGAATGCATTGAATTAAGGTCCTTTAGTTGTTCCTTCTATTTAGTGGTCCTATATTAGAAGCCAATATCAAACTGAAGAGTTCAAAAAAGAAATAACTGATGATACTGAATTCTTACTACTTGACAGTCCTCTAATAAAAGTTCCACCATCACACAGTTTATAAAGTATCAAGATTATAATATCTATTATAATATCAAGTTGCGACCCGGAATAGCTTCTCTTTGACAATAATACGAATATATTGCTAAATAAAAGAAGAAAAAAGTTGGGTCACAGTACGCCCAACAGGAGTCTTCAATCAGTATTGTAAGAAAACAAAGGTTGAATGGCTTAAATAACTGAATAAAATAACATCTTATTAGTGTAATCGAATCAACGGCTAAAACGTCCGGGTCACTATAAGACTAAGCATCGAGTAACCGTTGAGTTTTCAACGTAAATATCTAAAATATCGAAAGGCAATATATGTTCGATTGTCTAGCAGCCCCATACACGTACTCAAGTAACCACACTGATGAAACGTCACCTCACGACAAATATCAGCGCGCGTGCCCACGCGCGTGCTTACGGGTATGATACATACGGTACATCACTAGACATTTCAGTGGTTTTGAACTCAGTCGAACAAATCATTCCTTATTTGACGTTAGGTCAGGAGGAAATGACTCACCGGTAATAATCATTCCAATTATGTTTCCTGTCTATCAGCCGTTATTAATGAAATAAAAGCATTAAAATTCTGATCTAATTCGTGATCTCTGTCTGGCGGTAAGATGAATATTAACTCTATGATAATAGCCATATATCACACGTGTTACACTAAAGTTACCAGCTACGACGTAATCTTGTTTAAATGAACAAAAGACAGGCACCATACCATGGTATAAAGAAATCAGGCCCGCAGGTTATACTAAATTAGCAATTAGGTGACATCAACATAAATAAATAATAAGATCAAAATTGAGACTGAGTTGTAAGTTAGACGCTATTTTATAGATTCCGTATCTCTTCCTGGTACATAAACAGATATAGGCAATGATATTAAAGAGGAAATAGATAATATAATGAAGAGGTTAAGAAGTAGAAGTTTAGGTTTGCCCTAAACGCGCTCTAATGTGCCCGTAAAAATTACTCAAAAAAAGTTTTTAATTGTTTAAGCAGTCAGTCAGCGCAAGGCAATCTAACATCACGATACAATATATTCGTGGAACCGTTCGGCAATTGCCGCAATGACGTCACACGCCTTCCGCAAGAAATCTCGCGCGGCACAGAGTACGAGCTCCCAGGAGATCTTCAATTCAGGCAACGTACTGCAGCGTGATCGAATTTGAAACGTCATCTTGTATGATTTGGTTTATAATAGATTTTATGAGATATAGTTATGATCTTGGAATTGTAATAAACCGAGGCATTAGTCAGGAATTGGTCATAAAAAAACAAATAACGCGTCTGAAAGATCAATTAAAGTCGAAACACCGAAAGTGAGCCGTTTCTCCGCGAGGTGGACACTGTCGACAACTGGTGTGAGGTTAATCTGTTTGTGTACGCCAGCGACAACAGTGAAAATGGTGCGTGCGTAAGTGAGTCTTAATCTGGGCTGGGGCTCCCCCACCTGCAGCACCCCCTCTACCAGCGCCACTGACGCAATGAACGATACGTGCGGTGGTCCGCAGTTCACGTCACGCCCTCGCTAGGCAAACTCCCGAGGACGGACGTCTCCAACGTCCGAACACCGGTCGAATTGAATTATTCGACGAAACAACTCATGAGTGACAGTCGTAAGATATCTTTCAAGTCGAAACAGTTTTACAATTCACAAATTCTAGTGATGTGTCTAAATTAAATTCAAAATTATAGATTATTTTTGATAAACATGGTTTATTTTATATTTAATTAAAAGGAGTCGCAGTTTACTGCAGATTCTTTTAGGCTCAAGAAAAATAAGTGAAATAAGTTGCTTATCATATATGTTCACAATGCATTACTCGTATTCTCCGATATAGCACCCATTTGTATAGTTTATTAAGGACTACTTAGAATTGTCATAATAAATCATAGCTCATCAGCTGAGTTAGTTTTTTTTATATACATCAAACAACGATGTTCAGTTATTGAAGCTGCAAACTGGATCTTAGACCCATAAATGCAAAATAAAAACAGAATAACAATCAGAGTACTTAGCTGGGACTTTGACTCCGCGCCGGAGAGTTTGCAAGAGGAAACCTCGTGCGCGCTGCTATTCGCTGGCGGCTCCAGAATGCACCATCCAACTGCACACTTGGGGTGAAGCTTGAAGGTTTTGGTACACTCGTTGTCAATAATAACCCAATTTGTTTAAATCGGTGTCCAGCCGCCCGATCTGTCTACTGTTTTAGCAGACTTCAGTATAAAGTCTACAGACTTTGGAGTATGCTCCTATATATTGGAGTTAATGTTAGAACTGTTTTAGATGATGCATCAAATAATTTTCTAGTTTGCAACATAATTATCATTTTCTTAAGACAATTTATCTTTCAATTTAACAGCATGTTAACAAGATCTCCAAGCTAATGCGCTGGACTCTTATTATAAACTAGCTGTGTCCGCGGCTTTGCCCGCGTGGTCATTTCATTTAAAAGTAGCCCACACGTTTTATTCCAGGACCAAAAGCCAAACCACCACCAGACCAGTTGTAGGTTTGGTCCAGGTTCAGAGGACCGGGAGGACCAGGACCAAACCTAGAAAGTACAATATTATACTACATTTCTTTAAAATTCGTTCAGACGTCAAATAGTTTTTTATCGATTGCTCGGCATCTAATCATCGGAATAAGGCACTGCCTTGCCTTTTTATCACGCATATTCTGTGAAGTACGGCACTCCGTACTTCACAGAATATACGTTATAACATACTTGCACTTCTATGACACTTCATAGAAGTGCACGTATTGCAATAAAATAAACGCATATAATAAAATATGAAATAAACGCATATAATAAAATGTGAAATAAACGCTAGAATAAACGCACCGCGTTCCACTGCAAGGCAGTGCGTGCAAGGCCTAAGATACCAAGTACCCCAGTTTTTAAATCAGTCGCAAGGGCTTGAGAGCAGGGCCTGGATTCTGTATGACCACTCACGCCAATTCCACGCCACCTGCGTGGAATTATTGAAGGTGGGTATTTACGCGACCAGGTTTTTAAACCAGATTTTGGCTTGTAAGTACGCCGCCCTGGTGCGGACCCGCAATACTTGCAAGACTTTCAAAGTATTTTACTCACCAACTCGCTCTTTCGTCCCATCCGCACCTACATACTCGGTGGCGGGTTCGGCATGGCTTCGGCTGAGTTCAGCCGCACTCGGCCAGCCGGGTCACAAGAAGCTAGGTGGCCGATACATCGCTCAAAAAACTTGAAAGGCTTCGATTTTTTTAAGCAAACGCAATTGTGCTCTTTATTTAAATAAGCGCACGGGTCAATTTCCTATGCAAGTATTTTTTACTTTCAATTCCACGCTTCCAAGTTCTTTTTTCGCAAATACGATTGTGCTCCTTATTTATATGGATACGAAGATCAATTTCCTATGCAAGTATTTTCTACTTTCAAGGCTTCGGTTTACAAAACACTTGAAAGTATTTTGAACCCTGGTTTTTATAATGAAAGATTCATGACATGAATGAGTTAAATTTATTTTTTTAATTAATAAATTACAATTTTACTATAATTAATTCGCTTAATTTCGCTGCGCGTTTTACAACTAAAGTCGACTTATTCTATCAAAAAACACAAAAAAACATCTAAATACGTTAAGAGCCTTTAGGCACCATAAGGTAAAAAAAATAAAAAAACGTGTTGTTCGAGTTCATTCAACGTTCAAACCACTTCGTAACAAACCGCTTGCGTGTTTTAAGTGTAGACAACGCTAGTCTAGTTTAAATGAAGTAACTTGTTATCATGAACATCTTGTTATTGAGTAGAGAAAATTATCTCCGAAGGTAAGGTGGCACAGATTAGAGAGTAATTAAGGTGGTGAGGTAAATTGGATGGGGCATCAAGGGTAGGTCATTATTATGAGGTCCATACGAACAAATTTTAATGCAACGAAACATTGTGTTATTAGTATAAATTATTTTTTATGATGTTTCACAGAACGACGTACTTACTGGCTCTTAATAATTACCTACCCTACCTACCTACTTTTTGAGCTTTTTCAACACGATATGAGGATTGATTTGAAAAAATAAAAGTTTTCTATACTTTCTCTGTGAAGAGCAATACATGTACCTACCTCTGTATGTACACATTTCAATACCGACAACTAAACATTTTGCCAGTAAGACATTATGAAGAAACCTCCGATATAATTATATAATTATGTAGGTACGTAGGTAGTACATTATAATATCTCAATGGAAGAAACATAATAAAAAAACGTAGTACATATAATGTATATACATACTCAGAAAACTTGCAACGCTTCGAAGTATTTTTTACGCAAAAGCAATTGTGGTCTTTATTTATGCATACCCATGGATCAATTTCCTATGCAGGTATTTTTTACTTTCATTTCAAGGCTTCAGAGTACTTTTTCACACACACGATAGTGCTCCTTTTATATATAGAGACAAAGATCAATTTCCTATGCAAGTATTTTCTACTTTCAAGGCTTTAATCTGTTTCTACAGAAAGCACTTGAAAGTATTTTGAACCCTGGTTTTTCGCCCTGGTGTTTGAAGATGTCCATCTTCAAACACCAGGGCGAAAAACCAGCGAAAAACAGCAGGGCGTACTTGAAAGCCCTGGTGCTGGATATTGCGAGTATGACCCATGCCTACGTGGAATTGTTCGTGATTCCAATTTCCATGCAGGCAGCGAGGAATGGGCGTCTTAAAATTAGAGAATTAGGCCCCTGGAGGTCGTGCTAGTGCTAGTGTAAGCCGAATCCTAAAAACCTGATAAATTTGAATTTAGCGGGACCTTTGGTTGCAGAAATGAAATGCTTGCGTGTTTTAAGGTCAATCAGCGCCATCTAGTTAAATCGGAGGGAGAACTTTGATGCCTTTGGTTTATTCGCTTGAGTTGTTGATGCCATTGTGCTATCTATACTCGTACCAACTTGTACTATACCATCTAGATTACCTCAGCTTGCAAACATAAAAAACCGCACCTAAGTCGGACCATTCGTTTGGATAGATCCCATTATATATATTGTTTTCAAACAAAACTTGACGGTATAATTCAGGAAATTACATAAGCCTTAAAAAAAACAAAGAAAATGTAAAAAAGGCATAAAATATGTAAATGCTTATAAATATTGAGGCAAAACATTCATAGCAGCGCGTGGATTCGATCCATGTGCCTCTGGGTTGCAGGCCAGACACCGCTTCTACTGTGCCACTCTGACTTGTGGCATAGGAGCCGAATTTACGGTACCGTTTTATAAACGGATGTGCAATTATTATTCCTTTCAAATTAACATAACTTTAGACTCATATCCCGCAGGAATCCCGTATTTATTCGTGATTAAAAGTATCATTCATTTTAACACATAGTATAAACTTTGACTGTGCCAAGTTACTTCAAAATCCGTACGGTAGTTTCAGCGTGAAATGTGTTTTTTTTAAATAACTTTCAACCCCTATCCTGCGGGAACCATTGTTTTTTTCGGGATAACAAGTATATAGTATAGTATAGTATTCTAAATGTTAATCCATAACATAAGCTATGATTGTGCCAAGTTGCATCAAAATCTCTCGGGTAGTTTCAGCGTGATGCGTGTTCAAAGAGACAGACAGACAAAAAATAAGAAAAAACCTTTTTGCACTCCATATCGATTTTGATTAATTGAGATGACTCAATTAAAATTTTCAAAAAATATTTAATGTACAGATTTAGCCCAGTTACAGTTTTATTATAGTATAGATCACGTATCAATATAATATTAGTAAATTTTCTTTACATCCAAAAGATTAAATGGAAGCGATAAGCCATTGTACTTTAGTTTCAAGATTCTTTCTCAGTTCTGAATATATTCTTGTATACTGTTCCCTGATTCCAGGCAGGTATCTCCAAGCATAATATTTGAACGTATTCCCTTCTAGGATTTTTTTAATGCTATGTACTGTACAAGCGGTCTACAAGAACTTTGCGTGGCCTGGATGCTGGAAAGATCAACTTTGCAGCTTATCGGATATTCCTCTTAAGATGAGAGAACTGCTGGATCTAGATCTGTTAAAAAATACAAGGTCCTTGGTGAGGCTCCTTGACATTATCCTAGTAATCTCGGTAATCTCGTTTGAACTCAGTGCCACGTAAATACTTCATGCTTTATATTCTATGACTTGAGTCAAACATGGAATTTACCTAAATAGGTAAAAGTAAACAACAGAGCAAGAACCGCTTGTGATGTTTCTATGGCAAGATTAATTTCCCAATGAAAAGAACGCAAGCCAAGATAATAATATCACATTAGGTAATCTCCCCGGAACGGAAGTAACGCCAATCTTTCATCGATGCAGCGAACAAGTGCCAGAGTGGTCAGTCCCGACAGGTCAGATTGCATTCTCATCGTAAAGTAAATACGATTTTTCAAGATATGAAAACATCACAAAACTGGAACTTCATCCAATGAAAAAACCTGGCTATAATGTATTACAGAAGGAAATTGTCGTCATCATATCTACAGGCGAACACCGCCTGCGATCTTGATATCCCAATATATATATTTTGGAACGTTTATTTCACACACTCTTTATATTTTGGAACGTTTATTTTGTTGTTTATTCGACATATTTGCCTGTTTAACTTCGTAGAAATACCTTAAAAATAATAAAAAATGATTTCCATGTGCAAATGTGAGCACAGATTTTGCGAATGACATAACTAGAAATAGGAAAATACGGGAAGGTTTTAATGAAGCAAGGTTTTCTTCTACTTTTTACTCTCAACTTGTGCATAAAATGGTGGGACCAGGTGGCGATACTACATGTGATTATATATCGCGAAACTTATTTCTTTTGTAGGACTAGGCGCGAAATAATATATCGTACTAGGACAACGGACCGTCAGCAAGCTTTTCAGGGATGTGTCTCAAGCCATTGTGCAAGGAGTCATAATTATATTATTTTACTAAGATACTTATTACTTTAGGTTAGGTTCAAGGAACATACTATCTACGCCAGTAAGCGTAATGGCTCGTTAGTTAAAATCGGTATATCTAAATTTGTACTTGGGGAAGTGGGAGAGAGAGGGGGGATAACCACCACCACCCCTGGTGGCGGAAACTCAAAGTTTTTGAGAAAAAGCAAAAATATATGAGGTTAAGTATGAAAAAACGTACGAAATGGATGTGTGCATGTAGGGATAATTTGCTACATGTTTTGACATCTGTGGGCAGCTGTTTGTAGTGGCGTTTCGTTATTACAACTATATTTAGCAAAAAATTCATAGAATAATGCATTTTTTCTTTGTATAATTTCAGTTCGTATACAATCATCAAACACTGCTAGAGGCGCTAGGCAAAAGCCCGAATTGGCCATGATAGGTTAGAAAACGAAGGCGGGAGTGAAGCGTAGCGTAGCCTTTGTCCTCGTGTTTTTTGTTTAACCTTTGAAACCTTACGTTTTTTCATACAAAACCTGTTTTTTTTTGCCATTTCTCACCAATTATGGGTTTCCGCCATCACCCCTTGCAGGGGGATGGTTATTCCCCCTCCCTCTGCCACCCCCCACTCTACTTAGTACATATAGACATATACTGATTCTAAAGTCCTTCCAGCGTAATTCAAAATATTTGAGTTAGGTAGAATTCCAAAAGTTTCTCCGTATTATGTCAAAAAAATAAGAATCTCCAAAACGATGTCAAAAAATAATGTTTAGTCGATTAGTCGTCTATCTGATCTGTGGTACAGTCAGAGTTACCATTTTTAAATCGATTAACTCACGACATGTTACCGAATCGATAAAAAATTACCGAGGCTAGAAGATCCATGCTCGCACTGCAGCTTCTACAAAATTATGACTTAACACCAACGAGATGGTATATGTACGTATAGTACAAGTACAAATTATTATTAAAAAAAACTCGACTGCGAACATAACTAAAAAGAGGCTACACTGAACGTTCCTGTATCGTGAGCTGAATGGAGCCAAAAGACTTGGAGAATCTCTCACCGTGCTGGTATGCAATGAGTCTAACTAAGTGCATCATGCACCAGTGTGTATTTCCACAGAACTGAGAGTCAGTATATCCCCGAGGTGGATTCTACCTTCAGACTCCAAGATCAAGATGGTGTCCAGCCTGTTAATCCAGATAGACTCTCAAGCAGTTCCAGCTGCAGCTCCGATGGTCTACGATCGAAGATTCTTGGTGAAATTACTATTGTGAGCTACTTTTATACCATCATTGTAGTAGTTAGCTTGTGACGATGTCAAACCTCTTTCATTATAATCATACTCATTTGATAGTTTGTCCATATTAATTCTAAATTCAAATAACCTTTCCTCCCTAGATTGTCAGGATTGTCTCATCTCGATGGTGATGGTGGCTTCGCAGTAAGCATATAATCGTGTTTGCTACTAAGACAAAAAACATTTCGATGGAGATACCAGACAAATGCAAGTTAAAATAAACATACTAAAATATATCTAATCTGTGACTTCTTTCTTCACTTCTTCGAGGAACAGCAAGACCTTCAAGCCACTTCAGTTGCGGGCCTATTATCTTCTATGAGAGGGAATATACTATCCAACAGTTCTATCCAAAGCTAAAAGGATGGCTCGCACCACGAAGTTTCCTCTGCACTTACTAAGTAATTATATTCTTAAACTGTTGACCTCAAACCTTATAAAAACCTAAAATCCACCTTTTTTTATTAATTAATAATTGCTGCGTAACCCGGAATAATATGCAGTTGTATATGTACGTAACGCATTAATAACCAAGTCTCATGTCGGGTTAATTATTTCCTCCTTTGAACCTTAAAATCCTTTAAATCCGTAGACGTTGTATTTATCGTGACGTCACCGACCGTTTTTTTTTCTGTATCAGAGTTTCGCCTCTACGTGAGTAGAGTAGGCACAGACCACCTAATAATACTACGTATAGAACGGACACAGTGTCCCCCCCAACTAATTGGGACCACTTCACCCCGCCACCGACTCTGAGCTGTCGAGGACCTGACTTATCAGGGGACGCGTCAATTGCGCACTTCGCAACAACGCTAATACAAACTTACTAGTTTATATAAATATGTCTTTAATTTTATAAATAACTAGCTGCGCTCCGCGGCTTTGCACGCTTACAAATTTCCCCACCCCATCCCCTCTTGAAGTCCTACCAACAACCCTACCTGACTCCTCCCCCACAACACACATTTTGTCACTTTGACACCTGTCATTACACCTGTCACTTTGATATCTAGTCGAGTGTCCGGGGTGTGCTCCCTCTACGGACCCGAGTGTGGAGGCTACAACCTCCCTCCGGGTAAATAGTTGCGTATCAACTTATCAAATGACAAATCTCCCCGAACGTAAGGTGTGGTAAGGTCACAAAATACATAATAAGGTGTCAGTGTCAGTCGATGTACCACAGACACGTTTAGGCATAGACATTCCAGCGTTCGGTTTGGAGTATTCGCATTTAATAAGCACAATTAAATACATTCTTCGTCATTTATTTGTGCTATACGACATTGCTTTTTGCCAAATTTCAAGATTCTAGGTCAACGGAAAGTGACGTATAGGTTTTGATACCCGAGTGTCAAAATGTGCAACATAAACGGCCGTATCTTTTGATTGCGTTGACTTACCCCCCGTAAAAAATGAAACCAGTCGTTATTCCAACGTCCCGTTAATTTTTGACGTTTATGTCAAAAGCTGACCGAAAGTAAGCAAAAACGGTTCGTTTTATAATATAGGAACCAGCCATTACATATTTGTTTTTTTCGCAGCTCTAAGGAATTGCAGACTTGAGTATTTGATATTAATTTCAACTTTATACCCGCGCTTTCCTGAGAAAAAGAGTCTAGACAGACAGACAGAAGACGGACGGACAACGAAATTATTCTATAAGGGTTAATTTTTCCTTTTGAGGTAAGGAACCCTAAAAACTAGGTAAATGTGTACCTGCGTAACTTATCACTTATTTATTCACTAGCTGACCCCGCGGCTTTGCCCGCGTTTTCATTTTTCTGGGATAGAATTATCCTCTATATTATTCCAGGACCAAAACTACCTCTATGGTACAAAATACCAAATTTAGTTCAGCCGTCAAATTGTGTTTTATCGATGCTTCTTCTCATCGGATTAAGATACCAGGTATACCTACATCAGTTTATGATTCAAATTTTAACTATCCATCGATGAAAACGGCATCGGAATCGGTCCAGTAGTTTTACGTGATGCGCGAACAAACGCACAGACACCATTTAAAAAATATTATATCCATATTCAGTAGGTATATGGTGATTTATTTACAGGATAAAACGTACAAACAACAAAAGTTCATTTTAAAATATAAATGAAAAAAACTTAACTATTTACACTAACTATTAACTATTAACGTCTCCTAGACCATTTATTTTTACACGACTGGTTTGGATGTATGGGGTATCGTTAGAATCCCGAGTAAAATAGGCTATAATTATTTTTTCTAAATTTCAATACCTAAGTCTGCAGAATCGCTCCATTTTCAAATGCGTTTTTTTTTCTTCAAATTTTACAATTTTAGTCATCAAATTGAAGGCCTTGATGAGCAAATTCCCACAATATATAATTTATTGGCATAAGTTTGTTATTTGGCAGGGCAGTATATTTTTGTTAAGTTGGCCTCTGATCGACTGCTATTAATCAATAACAGCCGTGAACAACAGCTTAACGTGCCCTCCGAAGCACGGAGCGATGGATAATTGCACATAACTTAGAAAAGTCATTGGTGCGGAGCCTAGGTTTTGAACCCGGTATCGTTGGATTCTAAATTGCACTATAGAACCGGTAGGCCATCATCGCTCACCATTATACCTAAGTATGGATACAAGATAAAGATTTAAGTAGATCGATTATTAGAAGTCTTCCTAATGTTAGTGCATATAGATATGTCTATAGGGAATTATCATATCACTATATCTATTAATAAATACAGTTATATTACAATCATTTAACAGAATTTAGTCATAGTCCTTCGAGACACATTTTATTAAGTTCGTATATCGTAAATCTTAAAGTATTTCTAGATATTGTATTATTGACGTGTACGCGGCAAAAGATCCTTGGAATGCACTGACACAACTGGCTGAGATTGGATCACGTTCTAGTCAAAGAATCTTGCCATATAAGGGTAAAGTAGTTCTATAATCTTTGTTATATGACCTCGAGTACCAGCACTAGCTCGGTTGTCAGGAAATGGAAGCGAGAACTCGGGAAGGGCGAGATCACTAGCAGAAAATAACTATATTGTCATAGTCTTACTGTAGTGTCAACATATACAACCATCGATGCTCACATAACATGATTATAGACACGTTGTCTGCGTATTAGCTGCATACGTAAACAAGACATAAGTTCAACAACTAAACCCCGACTACGATCGGGTAAAAAAACAAATTGCTTCTCTTGCGATGAAGACGAATCGATTGATACCTCGCTTTTCAAAATAGGACCAAGTTTTTAGTTTGAACACAAAACACTTTCCTATCTTCGCCGTAGTCGGGTAAAAATATTTGCCCATGACACTTTATACCTGAAGTCGAATCGATTGACACCTCGTTTTTCAAAATCGGAGTATTATGGGCGACGCTATGGTGGAACATCCACATACATATATACATACATACATAGACTGTTAAACTCATTACCCTTCCCTCGCTTCGCCGTAGTCGGCAAAAAATATTCTTGATTCTTTTATTTCCAGGTGTATAAGTATTGATTATTTATTAAATGCGTTTGAGCAGGTCATCGGCTTGAATGGGGAAGGAAAAAATTGACCACAGAACAGACTCGAACCAGTAACATCCGGAATGCTGTTCCATTGCTCTCCCAATTGAGCATATCGTAGTCCTGCGCTTTGTAGTCATATTTTTCCTAGCGTGTGTATAAGAAAATTGTTCCCTGGGTTTCATTTTTCAATTTAGGTACCTATTATGAGAAATCAATCAGGCGTTAACGCCTTAAAATTTAACCTTACTAATCTCACTAATCGTTCTTCCATCAAATAAATTATTAAATCTAGGGTTTCTAGCTACTCGCTCGAACTTTCAATAGAGAAGGATAATAATTTGGTAAGAGTTAAGTCTGACGACACCGCTCCAGAACCTAATATTAATTTTATTTGTTTTCAGTAAGGATAAACTATGTACAAAATAAAATGGCAACACGTAGAACACGGTAAACTCTCCCTGCGTCCCTACGCAGCAGACCGCATAATGTACTGTGCCTTATCTATTTGTTACTTAATTACCGCATGTACACGGTCAGCGATGATGGCATGCAGCTCGGACTAAAAATAGTAGACATCGGGCCCCGAGCGCAGAATAAATAATAGCCCCTCGATGCTGTATTACTTGGAAGGCGCTCCCGCTACGTACCGGAAAGGTAACTGCCCGGCACCGACGACCGCTGTGGCGCCGCGCCGCGAGCCTAGCTGCATGCAGGTTTTTTTTCTCGGAGAATCGCCTTTAAGAGTCGGTATTGCCATAGCAATAAGCAGCATAGATGTAAAAATGCGCACAAGAAAACTCTGTGCGCGACTGTCGGCGCTGATGGCTATGATGATTATGTTTTTTGACGTGAATCGACTTTAGAATCACTCCGATACATTCGTCGAAAATAACCGGTGTTTGGACGTTAAAGACGTCTATCCTCAAGAGTTTGTGCAATTTCCTAGGGATAGACCTCTTTAATGTATATATCTTTAAATATATGTATATAAACCAATAAGAACGAAAAAGCCTGTACAAAGATTATTAAAAAAAAAGGTCTAGGGTACATATAATAAGCTACGAACAAGAGGTTTTTTTTAATTCCTTTCTGTCTGTCTGTTTGTTTGTCTGTATGTTTTTTCACGCATTACGTAAAAACTACTGGACCGTTTGCGATGCGGTTTTCACTGTTGGATAGCTTAGAGTTAGATGCCGAGAAATCGATAAAAACTATTTGACGGCTGAACAAATTTTGAAGATATGTAGTATATTATACTTTATAGGTACTTTTGGTCCTGGAATAATACGTATGGGCTACTTTTAAATAAAATTACTACAGCTAGTCTTTAAGTAAAGAATCACGCTCACGTTAATTTGTATATCTATGTAGTTTTCTTTTATATTATTGTACCTACTAGCTGTACCCGCGGCTTCGCCCGCGTGGCCATTAAGAACTCTATTACTATTCCAAGACCTAAAATACCAATATACTTACCAACATTTAAACAAAACTCCTTCAGCCATCAAAAAGTTTTTATCGATTGCTCTGCTTCTTCTCATCGGATTGAGATAATAAGCAGACCATTTTTTAAGTCAAACACTAAACTATCCATCAGTGAAAGCTGCATCGCAATCGGTCCAGTAGTTTTTACGTGATGCGTGAACAGACTAAAAGACAAACAGACAGACACGATCACGAATTTAAAAAATGTGTTATACTTTTTCAATAGCTTGTTTTTAGTACTATTTTTTTTATATCTTCCTTTTACAGATTTTTTGGTACTTACTGCTTTATTATATGTATAGATGCCCTTCACTTTTGGGCAAAATAATAAAAATATGTGTTTTATTGCATTATTTTAATCATGCCTATAAAACAGTACCGTGACATACCTACTGACTGACTGACTGACTGACTGACAGACAACGCCCAGTCTAAACCGGTGGACCTAGGTATTTGAAACTTGGAGGAATATTCCTTGAGTATCCTAGAGGTGAACTACGGAAATAACTATAAACCGTAAAACATGAATGCCAACTCCAAATAAAATACCCCTATCGTGCGAGGACCCTTTAATGTACCGGTATGAAAAGTATCTAATGTCCTACCTCGTAGCATTGAGGTAACAACATATACATCAATGCCTCGTAGTATGAAATCAAATCATGCCAAGTTTCATTTGAATTCATTCAGTAGTTTCGGCATGATGCGCGTCCAAGATATAGACAGACAGACCACAGACAGATATGGAAAAAATAATAATTTGGCTTCAGTACGAACAATAGAACAGCCTAGCAAATGCTAGGAGCAAGAAAAACAGCTTAAATAATATTAAATTAGTAGTTATAATAATAATAAAATAAAACGAGCCGTTGCGGGACGCCTGGCAGATGTATAAACATGTAACAGAATAGAATAGAATCGAATAGAATCGAGCAGAATCGAACTGAATTGAATTGAATAGAATAGAGACAAATAGAGACGATTAGAGTCGAATAGAGTCGAATAGAGTCGAATAGAGTCGAATAGAGTCGAATAGAGTCGAATAGAGTCGAATAGAGTCGAATAGAGTCGAATAGAGTCGAATAGAGTCGAATAGAGTCGAATAGAGTCGTATATAATTCTAGATTCTATTCGACTCTACTCGACTCTGCTTGACTCTATTCGATTCTATTCGCCTCAACTTATCTAGACTCTACTCGAACACTATTCGACTCCACTCGATTCTGCTCGACTCTACTCTACTTTACTTGACTCTTCTCGACTGTACTCGACTCTAGTCGTCTCGTATTGACTTTAGTCGTCTCGTATTGACTTTAGTCGTCTCGTATTGACTTTAGTCGTCTCGTATTGACTTTAGTAGTCTCGTATTGACTTTAGTCGTCTCTTTTTGACTATAGTCGTCTCGTTTTGACTCTATTCGACTCTACTCGACTCATTTCGTTTCTACTCAACTCTACTCGACTCTAATCGACTGTATTCGACTCTACCAAGTAAAGTAGAGTCAAATAGAGATTTGACTCTTTTCAACGCTATTAGACCCTATTGGACGATTGGATGCTATTCGATGCTATTCGATTTCCCGCGACGGCTCATTTTTTATAATTATTATAAACACTAATGTAATATATTATTTAAGCTGTTTTCTTGCCCCTAGCATTTTCCTCACTGTAGTGAGGTGAAAAGTTGTGTGTTTCGCACGGCTGCAAAGTTATTCAGCATCTCGTACTTTTGAAACCCTCGCTACGCTCAAGATTCAATACAAGTACTCGCGCCAAAAGATCACTTTGCAGCCTTGCATAACAAACAATTATTTGCACTATTATTGCAATTGTTTGCATTCCTCTCGATATGCAAATAATTGCAATTGAAAGTAACATAAAAATTAAGTTTTCACAAAGAAAGGTTGTACACACCACTAAAAGCATGGAATCGAATTCTATGAAACATTGATAATTTCTAAAGATTGTTGAGATTGAAATGCTGTTTCCAGAGCAATGCGCACGGTCCTTACTTCGGTCGCCGCGCGCCCGCAAGCGTCTGAATCGTTTTGTTTTGTGGAATACGTGTTTTATTTTAAGACGCCGGGAGTCAGTGCATTTTTGTCCCTCTCATCCGTGATCAATTAGAGCGGGAAAGATGATACATCTCGGGAGTAAAATTTAAGGTTTTTATTTATTTGTAGGAAAACTAAAGCTTTGAATTAAAAAGTGTCTAGCCATTATCTCAATCATAATAAGCTCTTTCTCTTGGTATATCTTTGATATTATTTAGTGACGGTGTCTCTTTCCAATCAATGTTCTAAGCATAAAGTAGTGTTACCTTTGATTTTATTTTCTATCGAGTCAATGCATACTAATCATGTTTCTGTGTTTATAAAGTACGAGATAATATGTAAAATTTTGATGTGATACCAATTTCATAGTTCTGGGTTAATTATAAAACTAGATAAAGACGTTCAAAAAAGATCGAAAATTGCTAAAAGAGCTAGAACCGGGCCTTAAAAAGAAAAAAGGAACCTTTATAGGATCACTTCGATGTCCGTCTGTCTGTCTGTCTGTCAATACCCTTGTTCTCAGGAAACCGTAGAGGTATCAAGTTGAAATTAATATCAGATACTCAAGTCTGTAATTGGAACTGTGAAAAAAACAAACTTCTAAGTCAACGCAACCAAAAGATACGGCCGTTTATGCCACATATTTTGCCACTTTGCAAGGGAATCAAACCAATAGGAAACTTCCCGTTGACCTAGAATAAAGAAAATTTGGCAAAAAGCAATGTCTTATAGCACAATTAAAGGGAGAAATCCGAAAACCGTCCATTTGTAGTGAGACCACAAAAATATATTTGAATCTCGATTCCCGTGATGGATTAACTATTTATATATGTACAAGTTTGTACGGAACCCTCAGTGCACGAGTCCGACTCTTATTTGGTCGGTATTTTTAAATTGAGATATATCTATCCTTCTTAGTTTCTGCTTAAAACATACTGGCTAGAAATCACGCATCTGTATTTTTCTGCCACTGAGATGAAGCTGAAGTGCCATTGTCAAAATAAAAATGGTGTCAAAATTGTTATGGTGTTTATTAAATTAATGTTTTATGTAGAGCGAGAAGAAATCGTTTAGGAATAATTAATTCTTAAAATCTTTGGATATAAAATGTGATAGAAGGTTCTTCTATAAAGCAAAGGAGCAAAAAATTATATAATGGAATGTGTAAAGGTATGTTTTACCAAAACATAAATTTTGAGATATGTTTTTCTTAAACATGCTCTGAAATGTTTGCGTTTCTGTTGTTTGGAAGTTTTTCTACACTTTGCCGTAAGCGAATACTTCGATTCGCCGGCAATGTTAATAAGTCGCCGGCATCGTTAAATAGTTAAATAGTTACCGTCAAAGCATCGACCCTAATAGACAAAGGCGTCAAAGTTATATAATCACCGGCCTTAAATTGTTGCCGGCTATGTACTCGTATAAGTTTATTTTTATCTGTGATAGAACTCATAAGAGAATACAAATATTAAGTAGGTAATACAAATCTGTAATCTGTATCTAAATAATCAACAGCGCCACCTATAAGTATCTAAAGTAAAGGTATCACTGTTGAGAGCGAGCCGCCATCTCTATTGAAAATTCATTGAATTAATAATTCATTATCATGATGTATTTTTCCAGGGTTTTTATTTTGAGCCAATCAAACATGATCATTTGAGCGGTAGCAGTCACCCATTACCAAATTCAAAACAGACGTCACTGAGCACTTTGGTGTCTTGGAACATTTCAAAAGCGAAAGAAAAAAACCCCGATTTGGAAATAAAGGTAAAATTATGTTATGGTTATTGTAATAATTATTTTAATGCTTTCATATAATATGTACCTAATAGTTTATAATTCGAAATCTACTGAGTTTTTATGGCTATTGTAATTCTTATTTTAATGGCAGTCACACGCCTAATCCCAAACGAATGGACCGAATATGATGCGGATTTTCTGTTTGAAAGCTGATGTAATCGAGATGCCTTCTTCGCTATTTGGGGGGGGGGGGAGGGGGGGTCGTGGTTGTCATATACATGTTTAATTTGTACATGTAATTTTCGTTATAGTGGATAAGCGAAATTCCTGATCATTAAGATCACTTGAATTATTATACTTATATACATGTGACTTTTTATACCTTACTTAAATTGTTTGAATAATTTTTATTGCAAACTTCAATTACATAGAGCAGCTTCACAAATTGGATCGCAGGTCACACTGGTTGTGGCGAAGTTAAACCTGTCTCTATATAAATGTGATTAAATTATAGGTTATTCTACACGCCACAATAATAATCTCACTGAGAATTATTGAAAGGATAGAGGACTTGAATCTTATTTTAGTCTTATCTTACATTTGTATCAATAAGAGCCGGGTCTGATACCATGAAATCATCCAGAAGCCACCTGAAGCGGTTAGATTCTCTCAGAAACGGGCGAAGACATTATACATTACGGAATAGTTTCTCTCACTAATAATTGGGAACAAATTTACTGGAACAGTTTGAAGTTGGTTCAGTGGATATTTTGCGTCCGACCACCCCTATAGCCACCCCTTTCCTCCAGAATCTTATTTAGCTTTCGCTATTACCATAAATATTATGGAAAGGACTCACCAGATCTCGCACCTGCCTTCTCTTTCTTGAATCTTGTGCGGCGTCAAGGTCATCTCTCATTGGTGCCTGCAGTTAGCTCCTTCACTCTTCTTTGCCAGAAACTTATTAAGAGAAACTTTTAAATCAATTTTCGCTCAAAACGCATTTCGTGATACTGGTTGAAATTTCGCAGAAGTCGTTAAAAAACGACGTATATCAACACTGGTGACGTCTTTGCAGTTCCAGGGATCTGTAGAAACAACACAATTTTACACGTTCTATGAAATTTCGAATCTCAAATCTAAGGTTGACAAGTACCTATGCACAAAATAGGTACCTGTCTAATATTTACGTTTAAATATTGGCAAAGTACAAATTTAATGCAGAAATCACCATATACCTATTTTTATAAAAAAAAACATTGTTGATTTCTAAAATAATATGGGCATGGGGGCCCAAAATCGATATTTATTACAAACTATCTATGCCCGTGGCTTTGCTCGCGTGGTGTTACCTATGTGTTATTCCAGGACTAAAATTATCTATCTATACATATAAAGTTCAATACACCAAATTACATTCAGCTTTCAAATAGTTTTAAAACAATACAATATCTGTTTATTGAACACATCACAATATAGAAAACAAAATAATAGTAAGTCAAAACCTAACTTATCCAACAGAGAAAATTGCATCGCAATCGGTCCAGTAGTTTTTACCTGTTGCGCAAATAGACAAACAAACAGACAGAAAGACAGACAGACAGACACGATTTAAAAATGTGTTATATTCTTGTTCAGCAGCTTATTTTAAGTCCCTTAGACTAGATTTTCTTTTGATTATCTTCTTTGTACCGACATTTTGTTACATACTACTTTACTATAAGTTTACTTAGAAAAACTCATTTAATATCAATCATAAACCTGACATTAGCATCTATGAGATGAGAAGTATATCATTCATGAGGAACGGGAAATTTACCGTAGATACAATTTTTATTAAGTTCCAGATATTTCGGCACTGTTGCAAGCGCCATGATCACCGATAACTGAGAAACTGCGGGTGGATTAGTTTTACGAGCAGACAAAATGGTCTACCCTCTTTCTCACTCCTTTATTACGCGCGACACCAGTACCATTGTTCTCACTTTCGTTATTAATTGGATCACATCACACAACACTAACAGTATCATCTCGCGTATCAGGGACGACATTTCTTCGCTTTTCACTTGATTCCAGACACTAGTCAGTTTAAACCCATCCTCACGATTGAAGTTTTTAAGTTCATTTCAATCTAATGACTATTTTATTATATTTATAATGCTTATGTGTTTGTGACCATGTTAGTTTTAAACCATTATATGAGATTGTTTGTATAGATGATGTCTATTGATTGTAGTTTTTCCGAAGACGGTACACGATTTTCAAAGAAAGTAAAAATGGCTGAGGAGGCCCCATGCCAACTCACACTGTAGGCTAGTTATGGGTCAAGACACATCGAATGATCGACAGCGTTCGAAGTTTTGTTTAGTTAGGTGTCTATCTATATCAGCCTATATCAACACATTTGTTTGGTATAGGCCTCCTCATGTGCACGCCATTCTCACCTGCGCAAAGAGAATCCATTGTCTTCCTGCCGCATTGGTGACGTCATCTGACCATCGTGGTCTGCCTCTTAATCTACGTCCTTCTCTTAGCCATCATTCCATCTCTGCCTTTATCCATCTGCAATCTTCTCGTCTCGCCAAATGCCCTGCTCACCCCCCACTTCAGCTTTGTGATCTGTTTCCCTACGTCCACGACTTTGGTTCTACGTCTGATCTCGACATTTGGGATTCGGCTCACGAGCGAAATGCCGAGTATGTTCTTTTTTTATATAAAATAAAATAAAAGCATTAAGAACAAGCAAAGCCCGGGATCGGGATCCCATTCTTAAGGGGTCGGCGGAGGATGAATTTTCCATGCAAAATACCAAAATAATTTGTAATTGGAGCATATTTCCAGTGCTATGATATTATTCGGATTCGGATAGTGTTTATCTAGGTTCCTAACAGTATTTTGTTTTCAAAATACTTACCTGAAACGAAATATAAGCAAATATTGCATTTTCCTTATTTATATGCAAAATTTAATTTTCCTTTCTATTTCGTTTCAAGTAAGTATTTTGTCTTTCGTCCGCCGGACACTTAAATTTGTATAATAAATAAACATCGAAAGTGAACGAAAAGTGTGTGTTTGTCCGTAAATTCACATAACAGAAAATTAAATTGTAACCCAAAGATGTATTTAATACAGGATGCCATAGCCACGGCGCAACGTAGACTAGAACAAGTCTCCGATGCTCATGAGTTAGAAGCCATCCTGGCCGAGAACCCTTATACGCGCTACCTGGCCTGCGCGCTGCTCGCATGGCAGCAACTGGGTCACAGTAATGTCGACAGCCTCTGCCGGTAGTGTATCCCAATTTAATTAAGGTCTCTAAATATGTATACTCGCTACCTAGCCTACGCGCTGCTCGCATGGCAGCAACTGAGTCACAGTAATGTCGACAGACTCTGCCGGTAGTGTATCCCAATTAATTTAAGGTCACTAAAAACCTATACTCACAACTGGGCATGGCAGCAACTGGGTCACAGTAATCTCGACAGCCTCTGCTAGTAGTGTATCCTAATTTATTTATGGTCTCTAAAAACTTATAGGCGCTACCTGGCCTGCGCGCAGCTCGCATGGCAGCAATGGGTCACAGTAATGTCGACAGCCTTTGCCGGTAGTGTATCCCAATTAATTTTAGGTCTCTAAAAACGTAAGTAAATTCGTTCCCTGTTCCATGCATATTATTTGTATGAAACATCTATCATGTCGCACCGGCTGCACAGAGAAGGGAACCTAATATAGTAGATATTAGAATAACGGGGTTTAAACACATTCTGATCATATAATACCATTCCTACCTACCATTAATACTCGTATATCTTCAGGTGCGTGTTTATACAAATTGTGTTATGATAGCCTTAATTGTATGTATTGTATGATATCTAAGTATCTGTTGTATGGAAAGAGAACTTGAATTTTAAAACGTTTTTATTAAGTCACTTTCATGTTTGTCTGTGGTTCCGGGTGGAATCTTTGACCTCAAATTTCGAGCACATCCCGATTAGCTCTCCGGCTGAAACTTTCAGGGTAGCTCACCACTCTATGACAAGGCAAATTAAAAAAAAAAGGTTTTGTAAGATTAGTTTCTAATCTACATTATACTGCTTGTTTAGAGCTTAAAAAAAGATATAAATAGGTATGTAGCAAAGCAATGATATTATTGATACAAGTAGGTAAGTTTATATCAGTGAAAAATAGGGCGTTATAGTATTCGTATCGTATAAAAAAAGAGGTCTTGACTCTTTTACTAACTCCTACAAATATAATGCAAGAAGGTAGATGATTATGGCTCAGTTCAACAGCACTGGCCCTCTTTCAGGGAGAAGATCTTATTATAATTCCATTTAATTACAGGTTCGTCGAAAAACAGAAATTTGAAGAAGAATTTGCGTCTAAATTAGAAAGTAAATCTGTACCACCAAAATCTGAGTCCATATCTCGAATTTCAAGAGAATCAAAATTAGCAAAAGCTGTAGAAACCTCAAGTATCTTTTCGAATGAAATGGGACCTGTCGTCAAATTGCCTGTTGAGACTAAAATAGTGATGCGCGTTGAAAGTGCTCAAACGCGTTGCTCAGGAGTAAAAAAGAATTCAAATGCGCCTGAGAGAAATTATATTGAATGTGGTACAATGGGATGTCAAACGGTATCAAGAAAATCAAAGGAGCCTGAGAGAAATCATACGGAATGTGGTCCAACGCGTTGTCCAGTGATAGTAACGAAAACAAAGGTGCCTGCCAGGAATATTATGGACAAAATTGATAAGGTTTGTGTGTATTTTCTAATTTAATATCTTCACCAAATTTTTATGAGACTAATTTAAAGTTACTACTTTAAACCCCCCCCCCCCTCCCAATCAAAAATAACCGACATTTAAAAAATTCAAAAAATTCGCTGTACCTTTGTACCAAGTTTCGTCTAGATCGGATGAGAAATGCGACCTGTAGAGCAGAACAGACATCCGGAAGGACATACGAAAGCATTTTTGCCCAAGCTGAAACGGAGACGCTTATTTATTTATTTATTTAATACTTTATTGCAATAAGAAAGCACAAAAGGAGGACTTAATGCTAAAGCATTTTCTACCAGCCATCCACATATGAGAAGGGATGTAGGGATGTAAGACTCGCACTCGCTCGGCCAATTACAAGACTGCGCAACGCAAAGGCCCGGTAATGTGTTTACTAGCCTATATATGTATGTCTGTTTCTTTGTGGCACTACGTAGAGAAAATGCGTGGACCGATTTTGATGATTCTTAAGTCAATCTATTTGTCTTAATATGCAAGTGCTACTAAAGACATGTAGATAATTAAAATTCAATATGGCGACAACACGAGTAGACGCCATATCATGAAAAAGAAAAATCTGAAAGTCGACGAACTATGTCAAGTGGGGTATAATTGAATAGGTATTTGAAAATCATCTTTAGGTTTCTGTTATAATTTTTCATTTTGTATAACCATTTAGGATCTATAACGATTTAAAGGTAAGTATGTATGTCTTTTCCTTTATGGCACTATATAGACTAAACGCGTGGTCCAATTTGATGATTTTTACGTCAATCTATTTGTCTTAAAACTTGCGAGTGATACTAAAGACATGACGTTAATAAAAAATTTAATATGGCGACAACCAGACGCCATATTGTAAACAAGTACAAATAAAAAAAAAACCCGACCCATAATATAGCTAAGAAGAATCTAGATCACATCAGTTTTCAAACATAAAAAACCGCATCAAAATCGGTCCGTTCTTTTGGGAGCTCATTCCCCCTCGCCCATTATAGCTAAGAAAAATCTTGTTTACCTCGGCTTCCAAACATAAAAAACCAGAGCTAAATAGGTCCATTCGTTTGGAAGCTACGATTCTCACTCCCCCTTTTCTCAACATATAGCCTTGAAACCGCATCAAAATTCGTCCATTCGTTTGGGAGCTACGATGTCAGTGCCACAGACAGACACAAACACTAAGTAACACAGTGATACACAACCTAAACTTATAACACCCGTCTCTTTGTTTGGGGGTTAAAAAGAAAAAAAAAAACAACTGAACTAGATGTCAAATGGGGTATCATTGAATAGGTATTTGAAAATCATCTTTACGTTTTTTATACCATTTTTCATTTTGAATGACCATTTAGGATCTATAACGATTTAAAGTTGGTTAGCAACCATTCTCACAAATTTTTATAAATATAAACTAAAAAGTAGAAATAAATTATTATAAAAAACAAAAAACAAAGATAAGTAACCACAATTTTATAACTAGTGGCTCTGTGAGCTGTAGACCACGCGCGTACAAACTTTTTTGCAACAATCTAGCGGTGCACAGTAGCGCCATCTAGTTACCTTATTGTACAACTAGAATAGTATTTATATACTCTTTGAAAAACAACTAGACTGTGAATCAAACTAAAAAGAGGTAAACAAGCTTTAGATTTTTGATTTTGAAATATAACATGCAGTCGGAGGCATCTTGCATTTAATTTCTCCTTTGACGGGATCAGCTAGAATCCGGCGAGCTAACTCTTGATGGCTCCGACTGCATCTGATCTTATATTTCAGAATCTAAATCTAAAGCTTGTTTGCCTCTTTTTAGTTTGATTCACTGTAGTAAATGTTTGCAGGCGTGTTGCCTGGATTCAAAGTGCTCCGAGCATCTGTTAGAAATGGGCAAATCAATAAAGGACCTGAAAAATCGCGTGATGTTGCTGGCGCGCCGTGAGGCGGACCGCATCGAGCTGATCGAGCGCGCCGAGGAGGCCTGGCGAGACCTGGAGATGAGCTACCAACGACGGCTCCGACACGCCGAGGAGAAGGAACTTGATTTAGTTACTCAAGTCAGTATGCGCTTGTACTCGTATTAATTATGTGCTAATCATTTTTACAGCAAGTAAATCCAAGAACTTTGCGTGAAACGTCTTATAATTTTACAATATTCCAACGATGAGACATCACACGCTTGAAGAACCGCACTATGGATTTCTGCTTCAGCGTCAAACTAAATTTACCGGGGCTGAACAGAAAGACCGTTCTAGCTTGGTAGTGAAGAATTAGTATAGGTACTGAAATCTGATCCATTTCTCATCAAAATTCTCACCGCGTTTAGATGTAGGCGATTAACATAGGTTTATTAGGCGTCCCAACTTAAGTACTATTATCTCAGAAGTATTAATAAAGTGACAATTATATTTTCAGATTGAAAGAAGTGTCGCCGAACGTAACAAACACAAGAATGATTGCACGCCGTTGGCTGAGAGACTGAAGAAAATGGGAAAGCTCAGTGAGGTGGACAACGCTCGTTTAAACGATATTGAGAAGGAACTGTACGATCTCGCATGCGAGCGGGTAAAGCTCAGCCAGGAATGCGCCAAAGGAGAAGCCGGGGTGGCCGAGCGCGCGTGCAAGGCAGCACAGCTAGATAGGGATCACCAGGTAATACGAGTAAATAGGTATAATGATCTCGTAGTATGCTGCCCTAAGATCATAAATATTATAATATAGCTGCGGCTTTGCCCACGTTTTTATTTTTCCGAGACAAAAATATCCTATGGATTATCTATTATTTATAATAAAACTGTAACAGGTCCAGTTCTGTACATTGAAGATATTTTGAATATTTTTTTTGGAGATTACTCTATATACCCCAAAAAACATTGACATTGTTTGTTTGTTTGTCGTATGAGGTAGTGTTGGCCTCTAGTGTCAGAGCTTGTCAGGCTGCCCGAGGGTCTCCGACATGGCTTAGCGACTGCTATTAATCAATAACCGGATAAAAGACCGACAGTTTAAGGCTACCATCGCTCTTATACTTATAATAAAGCAATATGTAAGACAAAGTCTGTACAAAGAAGATAATAAAAAACATAAGGTCCTGGAAATTTTAAATAACATACAGAAAAAGTTTTTGTTTGTATGTTTGTTTGTTCCCGAATCACGTAAAAACTACTGGACCGATTGCGATGCGGTTTTCATTATATAATTTCATTATTATTGTTTTAATAGCATAGAGTTTAACTTAAAAACTGGTGTAATTGGTATTTAAGTCGAACAATTAGCTATCCAACAGTGAAAACCGCATCGCAATCAGTCCAGTAAATTTTACGTGATGCGCGTACAAACAAACATACAAAAAGGCATACATGATTTAAAAAAAAACGTGTTCAGTAGCTTATTTTAAGTACCCTTCACAATTTTTTTTTCTGTTATCTTCTTTGTACAGACTTTTTCGTACGTATTGCTTTATTATAAGTATATATTGTAAGTCTCCATCACTAACCGCAATGTTTTTGTTCATATATAATTTCTGTCCATCCAATAGTTGCCCGTAAGAAATTGCTATTAGCAATAAGGCCGCCCATATTGTACAACTTTGGATGTTATGTATCTCGCTCGCTCTCTCTCTCTCTCTCTCTCTCAACGACTACTCGACTACTGGACTCTACACGACTCTAATAGACTCTATTTGACTCTACTCGGTTCTACTTGACTCTAGTCTACTCTGTCCGACTCTACTCGACTCTATTGTCTCGTTTTGACTCTGTTCGACTCTATTCTACTCTATTCCATTCTAATCGACTCTATTCGACTCTAATCGACTCTAATCGACTCTATTCGACTCTATTCGACTCTATTCGACTCTACTCAGCTCTACTCGACTCTAGTCGATTCTATTCTATTCAATTCTATTCGAGTCGACTCTATTCTAATATGTTTAACATCTGCCAGGCATCCCGCGACGGCTCATTTTTTATTATTATTATAAAAAATAATTTCATCTATAAATTTAGTTGTTTTTCTTGCCCCTAGCATTTTCCTCGCTGTAGTGAGGTGAAAAGTTGTGTGTTCGAACGGCTGCAAAGTTATTCTGCATCTCGTACTTTTGAAACCCTCGCTACGCTCAGGATTCTATATTTGAACCACTCACTTCGCTCAATCCTACAATCCTTTGCTTGCTCAGGTTTCAATACAAGTACTCTCGCCAAAACATCACTTTGCACGCGCATCGCGTTAAAACTACTGGACTGATTGCGATGCAGTTTTCACTGTTGGATAGCTTAATTTTGAAGTAATAAACAATAGTTTTTGGAAGGTACCAACTCTATATTCGATACTGAAGCCAAAACCGTTTTTCCTTTCCATTTTTGCCTGTCTGTCTGTATCTTAATTGCATCACGCCAAAACTACTGAATGAATTAAGATGAAATTTGATGATCTGAGTTCTTACTATGAGGTAGAACATTGGATACTTTTCATCCTGATAAATTAAAGGGTTCTCGCAGGATAGCAGTTGAAAAGTTATTTAAAAGAACA
This sequence comes from Alsophila aescularia, assembly GCA_946251855.1. Taxonomy (NCBI): domain Eukaryota; kingdom Metazoa; phylum Arthropoda; class Insecta; order Lepidoptera; family Geometridae; genus Alsophila; species Alsophila aescularia. The sequence continues at coordinate 43,312,955 of OX276379.1, forward strand.
CGTAACTCGCAGAATCTACTCGACGGATTTTGATGGAACTTGACACATTCATTGTTTATATTATGGGTTAAATTTGAATATACTTCTCATCCCGAAAAAAAGGGCTCTTGAGGGATAAGGGTACATGTTGATTTGTAGTAATAAATATCTTTCTATACTTATAATAGAGCAATACGTACGAAAAAGTGTGTACAAAGAAGATAATAAAAAACAAAATGGTCTAGGGTACAAATAATATAAAATAAGCTACTGAACAAGAATACAACATTTTAAAAAAAATTGTGTCTTTCTGTTTGTTTGTTTGTCTGTATGTTTCTTCGCACAACACACAAAAACTACTGAAACGATTGTGAAGCGGTTTTCACTGTTGGATAGCTGGGTCGACTTCAAAACTGGGGTACTTGATATCTTAATTCGAAGATTAGATGCCGAACAATCGATTTAAAAAAAGTTGGACGGCTGAACGAATTATGAATATTTTTTTTGTACTTTATAGGTACATTTGGTCCTGGAATAACAGGTGTGGGCTACTTTTAATTGAGATAACCACGCGAACCAAGTCGCGGTCACAGCTAGGCTATATAAACAATAAACAACAAGAAAATATAAGTAGTAGTAGTATGAAGTAGGCATGTTACTTATGTAATATCCAAAATAAGACACGTCTGTGATATGAACCTAGTCACGTTTTTTTTAAATGCTTTTGAACGTAAAACGCACTAGTGAATTTTCTCGTTTGCTGCCGTGTTCGCCACTTTACTATTATTGAGCGTCGTTTTCTTATCACAGCCCATTAGCACAGATTATGATACGAGTAAATACACGCTTAAAGATAGATACAAATAATCAATGGTACGAATATACCCTTGATTATTAGTCCGCTATCAGGATATTATACATCATACCTATAGGTAAAAATGGGCAGCCCATATTTATGTTAACTGGGATTGATAAAATGTATGATTTTAGTTGTATTTTAGGATTCATGTATGTTTGTATGTATGTGAGTTTCTTTATTCCACCATAACTTTTATATGCCTGAACAGATTTAGACGCATGGGTTATCGTTAGAATCCTTACATCCCCCCGAGTAACATAGGCTATATTTTTTTTCATATTCTGTGTGGCGTTCCATTTACAAATGCGTTTTCTTTTCAAATTTTACTTTATTTGTATCAAATTAAAGGCCTTGATAAGTACATTCCGGCAGTATATAATTTATTGGTATAAGTTGTTTTTTGGCAGGGCTTGCGTGTTTTTTTTTAGCTTAAACTAGTTTTAAATAGTTCCTAACATAATGTATGAAAGTATAAAACTTGTTTTGCATGAAGTTATAACTACTTTCGAAAAAAATGTACAGTTGGTTCACTATAAGCAGCAGAATACAATTTCACGAAAACATTTTTAATACTTACAAAAATGCGTAGCTGGGAAAAGTAAATAAATAAAATATATTGATTTCACTTTATTTTCTTTTAAATTGCGTGAGATTTTTCTCTATGTAGGTACTATAGATTAGGATTGCCCCATACTGGTTAGAAAAAAACTCAACCTTGTACTAATTAGACTACGATGACGAAATTTAGCTGCCGAAGAGTGCGTTGTCCGTTTTTTTGGTCTAAGGGATCGATTTATGAAAATGCCACTCAAGTACGGTAAAGTCTTTTTTAACTTTATGAGAACCGTTCACACAAGAGTATTTAAAAATAAAAAAACTTCACATACTTTAAACATGCCGTCCTCAGTTCAAAGAGGAACAAGCTCGTCGGAAGTTGCAGACCCTCAGGACCGAGGTGGATTCAGCGGCCGTGATCACGCACGAGACCGAGCGTGCATTGCGCGCCGAGCTAAGCGCGATTCGCGATCAGCTAGCTGAAGTATCGAAGCAGCTACTGGCCGAGGACTCAGAAACAGAGAAAGTGAAATTAATTGTAAGTTAAATATTTACACAATCAGATTCAGTTTAAATAAAAAGTAGTTAGTGTTGTACAGATTGGTAAACAATCACCTGACCTGTACCCCTAGTACCAGTTTTTATATTTATCGTAATCATTTATTGTATTATTTTTTTGTAGTTTCGTTTAGTTCCAGACATTTGCTGGCAGCGCCTCTAGCGTAAACTTGCAGGAACTAAAGAAAATGTATGGAACTAAACGAAACTACATTTCGTTTCGTTTTCGAAAACTATAAAAACTCGTACTAGGGTTACCTACTTCCCTGTGCTCAGTGTTCTCAATGTTTTAAAAGTATGTGGTACTAAAACCAGTAATATTTCATAATGGCGTTTTAAACGAATTGCCATAATAGGCCTTTGCAATAGTCGCTATTTCATATTGACTCACGTGACTTACTTCCAGCTTAAAATTTGTAGATACCAATGTTAGATACAGAACTCAACTTTGTTCTTTTAAAGTATCGCTTCACGTATCATGGTCCAAAGAGTGGTCACATCACCCACAGAAAATTACGCGACCTTATTATTATAGATACATTTATACCTACGATGTATTTACCATGTAGCATGTAAAAAATGACTTAATGATTAGATATCAAGCGTTATTGTTTTAGTGACTCATTTGCCAATCACGGTGAGGTTGCAAATATTATGATTACACTTATTGTTTCGCAGCTAGAGGAATTGCGCCAGGAGAAGATGGATATGATAGACGACTTAGAAGGTTGCAAGGAGATGTGCGACAGTCGCGTGCAAGGGCTCGTGGACGAGATAAAATCAAAGAATGAAAAACTCGCCGAGTTGAAGGAAAAAGTCTTAGAATGCCGATGCAAAGTCCCCGTTAACGCAAACGTGGAAGTGAAGCGTACGCCCTCCTTCGCAGCCTTGTGCAGCTGCACTTCTGCAGACAAAATGAAGGTACCTCATTTACATTGCAAGTTTATCAGCAGAAAGAGATAACTTTGGACAGTTGTATTTCTCGATGACGGTGTGCAAAAATCTGTATATATAGCAATCGGGGTTAATATATAGATTTTGGACCTAAATAATAGTACTACTTGTTTAATTTTGATTATTTGATGAGATGGGATTCCTTCAAGTATCTTTTATTTTTAAATTACCTACATAACTATAGAGTCCTATATCTAAATTGTCTCGAGTTGCCCGCAGTAAATATAAATCTATTTGATTCCTTGATGTTTAAATTTGAAGGAAAATTCAAACAAAGCATGCAGATCACGTTTAAAGATAATATTTTTATTTTTCATAACAAGCACACAACTATCTACATAGCGTGATAACACAAAGTATTTGAAATAACTAATTAGACGTCCATAAAATGATCTCTAGTACATCTACAGCCTTTTTACTAAAATTTTCAGGTTGGCTCGTGGTATCGCTGGAACTGTTTATAATCTCATTATCTATTCATTTGTAATAATGTCTCGGTGTTAGTCACTAGCACTGAAATATATATTTTCAGTGCCTCGTTATCGAATTATAAAATGCTGTATAATCATGATCATGCTTTCAGGCTTCGTGCTCGTGCACGTCTATGCGAGGCCGGCTGATGACTGATGTGCTGGCTACATTGTTCGGGGGCCTGCAGGCCGAGATGGGGACAACAGTCACTCAGATGTCTTGCCAACTGCTGAAATGCCTGGAAGACAAACATAATTGGGATAAAGTCACTGTTGTGAAGACTAATTTAAAGGCCTACTTTTCTAAACTTCTCGCCGGAGAGCTTGATATAGCTATCGCAACATCCATTGAGAAATATCACGCTAAGGTGAACGTTGAATCATGACGTTGCAAATGTAAATACCTGCATTGCCTATAGAGGCTCTAATTTAAGTTATTTTTCAGTGGGTGGGGTTGTCGTGTGCTGACTCGTTGAATCCAGAAACTAGAGAGGCTGAGATTGAGCGCCGGGCGAAGAGTTTGGCCTCACAGCTTGCGGAACAACTCTTCCAAGAAAAGTCCAACGAACTCGAGCAGCGAGCTAAAGACCTCATAGCATCAGGCCCACCACCCTGCAATTGCAAGCCAACGACTATTGAAAGTAAGCGTAGTACTGGCTGCATCATTCCGACTCCAGACCATTACAACGACTATTGAAAGTAAGCGTAGCACTGGCTGCATCATTCCGACTCCAGACCATTACAACGACTATTGAAAGTAAGCATAGTACTGGCTGCATCATCCTGACTCCAGACCATTACAACGACTATTGAAAGTAAGCGTAGTGCTAACTGCATCATCCCGACTCCAGACCATTACAACGACTATTGAAAGTAAGCGTAGTACTGGCTGCATCATCCCGACTCCAGACCATTACAACGACTATTGAAAGTAAGCGTAGTACTGGCTGCATCATTCCGACTCCAGACCATTACAACGACTATTGAAAGTAAGCGTAGTACTGGCTGCATCATCCTGACTCCAGACCATTACAACGACTATTGAAAGTAAGCGTAGTGCTAACTGCATCATCCCGACTCCAGACCATTACAACGACTATTGAAAGTAAGCGTAGTACTGGCTGCATCATTCGATTTTGTTGCGATTTTGTTTACGCTGCCGCCCGGACGCAAATAATAATTAACAATTAACAAATACCTAACTACCTATTCGTTTTACTATTTGGTCTGCATTTTAAGCTTAAAATGAATTGTGCTGCCTGTTGTACTCCTATTGGTGGTGATGATGCTCTGAATTGCACTGTAGATAAGTGCCATAAAACCTATCATCCTCTCTGCGCTGGTGGCCAATGTGACGAGTCCAGTGGCACCTGGGTATGCCCTGAATGTCGCTGCTCTGCAAAAAAGGAGGGGATAACAGCCTGACGCTAGTAGGCTTCTCAAAGAAATCCGGTGACACTAACGTGACGTTTCGAAAGAAGTTACCGTCAGCAAATTCAGTAGATGAACTGCAAACGACCAAAGATAGTGAAGTCTACGCGGATGAGATCCGTACCCTGAGGCAAGAGATGGTAACATTGAGGCAATTACTGGCACGTTCGGTTTCCATTATTGAAAATAACAATGCTAAATTGGACAAAAATGACTCGCAGATGAAGGTTCTGCAAAATAAACTCGTGCAATATGAAAACGCTAACACCACAATAGCCGCCGAACTGCAGAAGTATGTATCACAAGTCGAGGTGCTTGCTAGCAAAATGATATACCCTGAAGCATTAAGAACCACTTCAGTACCTGTAACTGAACCTAATCCGCGAATCTCTTCTCTCAGTAAAGATGTGTATGTCCCTGTTATCGAAACTCAGAAGAAGAAGAAGGAGGTAAAGGTAACTAAACCACCTAGTCAAGCTGTATCTTCTCGGTCTGAAATTCAAGTTGAACCAGACCAGCCAAGATGTTTTCAAAATCCTGGAAGTGTAGCTAAAGTATCATCCGGTGTTAACACTGTCAACGTGAAGGAAGCTATTGTCCCAAGCCAATTACAGCCGGAGGAGCAACCGTGGAAAGAGGTGAGAAGGAAAATTAGGAGGCTAACTGCTATTTTTGGAACGGCTAGTCCGTCTGTGACGTCCCTTAAAGCGGTGGAAGTCCGTAAGCACTTAAATTTGTGGAATATGGAATCTAGCGCTGATAGATTAGTGACTACCTTCGTTGTCTCTGCCCAAGCGGTACCTGCACTGTGGAAGTACTTACTCCTAAAGGCAATTATAAATCATACAAGATAGGCGTTCCAGTGGATTACTATGAAAAGTGCTTTTCAAACGATGTGTGGCCGATCAATGCCAGAATAAATACATGGGTCACATTTAGAAAGCCAGCTGGCCAGAGGTTACCTGTCCGAAACAACCAGCCCTTTCGTGGCGCCAGCATCGGCAGCGCCCCGGGCGCGTCACAAAACTGCTAGTTTAAATATATTTTACTTATTTTAAAAATGTCCGTGGCCTTAAAACGAAACTTCGACTGTGGCGCAATCATCTGTCAGTACTGGATCACAACTTAGTAGCTACGACCGAAACGTTCCTCGATGACTCTGTGGGAGACACGGAGTTAGTATCCGGAGATTGGTCTTTACTGCGCCGTGATAGGGCTACGCCGTGCGGAGGCGTCCTGCTTGCTGCGCGAGCGCCTATTGTACTGCGCCGCCGTTGCGACTTTGAAACGGAAAAAGGAGAAGATTTGTGGGCGAGCTTTACATGGGGCGGGCGAGCTTTCTATGTGTATGTAGTATATATTAGACCGAGTGCCAATGATAGTGACTATATGAACTGGTTCGCGAAAATAGAAAGTTTTGTTAATATATTGAAAGGATCTGTATTAATATTTGGAGACATGAATTTAAATAGTGCATCTCTCAATGTCATTCGTTATTATTGTTATTTTTTATCTTTATGTAGTATGTCTGAGAAGAATGTTGTGGAGAATTCGCGCGGAGGAATGTTAGATGTCGTGTTGGTGCAGGAGAGCGAAGGAGCTCGCGAGGTGACCGTCGCACCTGGGGAAGGTATTGTCCCTGCAGATGCTTATCACCCCCCTTTAGACATAGAGGTCAGAATTGACACCTCTTGTCACTCTGATTTACTTCAGCCAAGTAATGTAGATCCAGCAAAAAAACTGGAATTTCAAAAAATGCGACTATGAGCAGCTATATAATCTGGTATCTGAAACTTCGTGGAAAGAAGTTTTGCAGTCCAACGATGTATGCAGTGCCTGTCAGAAATTCTATGATATCATCTATGACATTTTTGCCAAAAAGCCCAAAAAGCAGCGCAAAAACATCTTAAGCAGGCGCTATCCTGTTTGGTTTACCGGTGACATAATTCGGGACACGCAGCGCAAGACCAAATTGCATACGTTATGGAAGCGCACGACGTCGGCTTTAGTTTACAAGCAGTTTTCGGATCTGAGAGCCGACCTAAAATCGCGCGTGTTGGTAGCCTACGACAGGTATATTACTTGTATCGAAAATAATTTAAAATTAAATCCTCAATAATTCTGGCAGCATATTTCTAGTTTGCGGTCTAAGGGTGGATTTGAACCAACTGTTAATTACAAAGGTGCATACTTCTCGGGCCCTGAAGCGGCTGAGGCCTTTGCGAACTTCTTTTCTAACGTGTTTCTGCCTGATGTACCACTTCTAAGTATTGCTGACACCTATGCCCGGGATACTAGTAGAGACAGTAATTATATAAATATAATTCAATTTACCCCTGCGGACGTCATTTTTGGGATAAATAAATTAAAATCGAAAAGCTCCGTAGGCCCCGATAACATACCTCCTATTATTATAAAAAACACGAAATATTTTCTGTGCGGTCCCCTCAGCCACATCTTTAATCTGGCCTTAAAATCTGGAGTCTATCCCTCTCAATGGAAGGTATCGAGGGTAACTCCAATACCAAAAAGCAGTAATCGATCTTTGGTAGAAGAGTACCGTCCCATTGCCATACTGTCATCGCCTTCGAAGATATTTGAGAGTCTATTGCACAAGTGCATATTTGCGCAAGTGGAAAAGTACTTGTGTAATGAACAGCATGGCTTCAGGGCCAATAGATCAGTTAACACCAATCTGCTAATTCTTGTAGATTACATCTCTAAACGGCTAGACGAGGGGTGCCAGGTAGATGTGCTCTATTTCGACTTCCGGAAAGCGTTTGACAGGGTTAACAATGACGTTCTGTTGGAGAAACTAGGTACTATATAGGCTTTGCCCCAGGTCTCTTCCGGCTATTAGCGGACTATTTTCGCGACCGCCAGCAGTTCGTCAGGCTCGGTCTTTATGAGTACAAATCCTACCACACGCGATCCGGAGTGAGTCAGGGGTCAATACTTGGTCCCCTCCTGTTTTTGTTGATGGTAAACGACTTGCCCGCAGTCATTCAGTACGCAAGAAGTCTGCTTTACGCAGACGATCTCAAGCTCTATGGAGAAATAAAATCAGAAGCTGATTGCACCAGACTACAGAAGGATGTTGATACCATTTATGAGGGGAGCCAGCTCAACAAGCTGGACTTTAACATAAGTAAATGTTACGTTGTGACTTTTGGTCGAATGTGGCACCCAATCAACTTTAAATATATAATTCACAACCAGGATATTACCCGGAAGCTTGTTATGAAGGATCTGGGAGTCATTTTTGACCGTAAGCTTACGTTTCATGACCACATTGATGCTTTGGCGAAGGAATCATTTAGACGACTAGGATTCGTTCTAAGGAATGCTCAAGACTTACGCCAGGACAATGTGGTCCGGTTGATATTTAACGCGCTTGTAAGAACCAAGCTTGAAACTAGTGCGTGTGTATGGAGCCCGCATGAGTCTACATATGCACTGGCTCTAGAAAAAGTGCAAAAAGCATTTCTAAGGTTTCTGTATAAGCGGCTGTTTGGATACTACCCCTGCTTGGGGATACAACTCTCTGCAAGTTCGCCGAGCAAATGTTCAGATGATGACGGCTTGTAAGATTTTGCATGGAAAAATAGACTCTCTTGAGCTCAGTGACGAGCTGTGTCGACTGTATACCCCGAACAATTATTGTAGTAGGTACAGGAGCTGCAAGAGACGCAGATTGTTTGACGTGCCTCACTGCCGCACATCTGCGCGCGCCAATTCCCCTCTACCGCGCACCCTCTCCGCGTTCAACGCTCACCTGGCTGCCCATCCTGAAAGTGATCTGTTTGCGGACGAATGGAAAGATATATTGTCAGTGTGTCTGAAGTTCTGTGAGAATGATGTATGATATTGTGTTTGTTTGTTTTCTTTTGTACTTTGACTTTGACCTAAATCTGTTCTTTTATTATGTTTTCATTTTGACATTTGTAATTATTATTATTCTTGACTAATTGTAATTGGTTTTAGAATTATTTTGATATGTATTTTTTTCACATTTATAGTTAACTTTAATTAATGTAATTGGTGTTAGCCGTATTAATTAAATAAATAAATAAAATAAATTCCGACTCCAGACCATTACAACGACTATTGAAAGTAAGCGTAGTACTGGCTGCATCATCCTGACTCCAGACCATTACAACGACTATTGAAAGTAAGCGTAGTGCTAACTGCATCATCCCGACTCCAGACCATTACAACGACTATTGAAAGTAAGCGTAGTACTGGCTGCATCATCCCGACTCCAGACTATTACAAAAGCCTATTTGAAATCAGTTGGTAAATGTTATGCAGGGTAACATAATAACCAATTATATACCGGGCTGGGGTATGTGGTGCGGCATGGCAAGTAACGTTAGTTTTACGACCTTTGAGATTTCAAAGTTTTTCATTCATGATTTTACGTTTAAAGATTTCTAAAAAAACACTGTACATCAGACCGTGTAGTAGCACAGAATAATGTATAGTAGACATAAACATAGACATAGACATAATTTTATTGATAATTTTTCGTTACAGTACTACCTACCTACCTAATACCTAGTAATTAGCTTGGAAAAAACAATACCGCCCTTGACCTTGAGTTTGTGCTACAGTGCCACCAACTTATCTGTGAACTAAATGGTGACGTGAGTGGTCCAGTCAATCGATAAGTAGATCACTCAAACAATATATAAGTTCAAAAACTCAAACCCGACTACGGTTGGGTAAAAAATAACCTATGACACTCTGCGATGAAGATGAAACGATTGATACCTCGCTTGTCAAAATTTTACCATGTTTTTAGTTTGAACACATAACCTTCATTTGATTCACCGTAGTCGGGTAAAAAAATAGCTTATGATACTTTATAAATAAACACAAATCGATTGACACCTGGCTTGTCAAAATCGGATCAATAGGAGCGTCGCTGTGGTGGAACATCCACATAACCACATACATAGATATATACATACATAGACTGTCACTCATTACCCTTCGCTTCGCTGCAGCCAGGTAAAAATACAGTTTTTTTGGCATTTCTCGTATACGTTGGTTGGACCACAGTCCAACCTGTCTGACAATTTTGATTGACAGGACTTGCGCATTGCGCAGTATTGTATTGTCTTTGGTGATCAGTCGAATGTCAAAGTTAAATTACGTCAAATATAATTTTCTTTCAATTCTTTATTATATTGTTAGCACGGAGAAAACTGGATCAAGTGAAGCGGTTCGAATACGGCGCGGGAGGTACACTCTCTGTACTGAAAGTTCGATGACGAGGTTTGGATCGTCGTATCGACGTGGATGAGATCATAGAGTCCGTGATTGAAGAGAGGAGGAGGTATTTGAGCAACAGGCAGCGGGTGTTCAGTCGCTTGAGGCTTTTGGAGTTCTCTGTAGCTCTAGTGGTACGCTAACTAACATCACGTTTGGTGGCAAATCGTTGGAGAAAGTGGAACATTATACTTATCTTGGACATGTTTTATCATTTGGCAGAGAACATCGCAGTAAAGAAATTTCGAGGCGCGTTTAGTTAGGTTGGGCCGCTTTCGGAAAGTTGGACGACATTTTAAGGGCTCGAAAGATACCGCAATGCCTGAAAACCAAGCTATTTAGCGTTTTGCCCACCATGACTTACAGAGCCGAAACATGGACGCTCAATAAGGAGATAGTGCATCGAATGCAATTTGCACAGAGAGCCATGGAGCGTGCCATGTTAGGCATAAGTCTCAAATACCGAGTCCGAAATACGGAAATCCGACGAAGGACCAAAGTCCCAGACATAGAGACCGTATTATTAGACTCGAGTGGCGTTGGGCAGGACATTTGGCGAGGCGTGTGGATGGCAGGTGGATTAGAGCCCTCAAGGAATGGTTGCCGAGGGAAAATAAAAGAGGAGTTGGCAGACCACCTGCCAGATGGATCAGCGACATTGAAGCGGTTAAAGGAAAGACTTGGATGAGGTCAGCACAGTTTGGAGACGAATGGCACAAGGGAGAGGAGGCTTATACCCAGCAGTGGGTGGAAACAAGCTGACGATGAGGATGATGATGATGACAGAGAGAGTTTGTACGACCGTGAGACCGGGAGTACCGAGAGCGGTACTCCCTCGTGCCAGTGGTGGCTGAGGGACAGCCGAACAAGTTCCGTCACAACTACGCCAAGCACATCCTCCGCGGCAGACTCGGGACATTCCGACCATAATTAAATGCCATAAAAGGTATTTAGATTTGTGATCATTTTCAAGTTTTACATGAAATTGGCGTTTCTTAAGCCTTCGGTGTTTTCTTCAGATATAAGAGCTTGCTAAGAGACAATAGGCTAGCATAGCATATAGCAGTTTGTATGTAAATACCTACATTTTTGTGTTATGTGATAACAAACATGGTTGTCGCAAATTTGGAATTTTTACTTTTTGTGGGATGTTTAAATACTATGAATTCAAACATTGCACACGTAAACCAATTTACATGCTTGATCGAAAAAATCCTGCTCGTACTTATAAGGCCATTCAGTGACACGTTATATATTACTCGTAAACAGGTGTTCCCGTCCAGTCTAGGGCTTTACCGTGCATGGTAAAGAATAGGCCAGCGTCTCGTGCAATATCTGGCTCTCCGACACCAATCTTCTGGCATCGGGTGACACAAGACGTCACGCAACTCCGTCAGCAGGTAGAAAATCTCCGAAATGTTTGATTTTTATCAATATTTATTGTAATTATGTGACTATGGCTCTCAGCGCTCGTGACAGCAATCGTGTCTGTCTGGATGTTTGTCTGTATGTTTGTTCGCGCATAACGTAAAAACTACTGAATCGATTGCGACGCAATTGTTGGATAGCTTAGGGTTGACTTAAAAACTGGGGTACTTAGTATCTCATTCCGATGAGTATAAGCCGAGCAATCGATACAAATATTTTTGACGGCTGAAGGAATTTCGATCAAATGTTGGTATATTGGTATCCTGGGATAGCACATAGAGTATTTTTAACCTAGGGAAATGACCACGCGTGCGGAGCGGCATCAGCTAGTATTAACTAAATTAATGTGCTAGATAGCAATGTAGTTGTGTCGATTTTCTGCAATTTTGAACTGTCATCAATATTTATCATCATGGATACCAGGATTTTCGTTTTATCTTGTGAAAATATAAAGTTTTCAAGGGAAGACTGAACACTCCTATTTGTGGAACAATGAACAGTTATCGTGCAAAAGAGAGTCAGAAGTTGAAACCTTCTTGCAAAAAAATAGTTTAATTTTTTCTAAGGAAAAATTGGATACCCTCGAATTATTAATTATTTCCTTTTATAAGTAACAGTAAGCTTAGCAAGTTATAGAGAGAGGTATACTTGGAGTCTTTCTGAAGGACAGAATCCGAAACGAGGTGATCCGACAGATAACCAAACTAACCGAAATAGCCCAGAGAAGAAAGAAGCTGAAGTGGCAATGGGCTGTTCACTTCTCTCGCAGAACTGGCAACCGTAGTGTGGGACGTTCGTAACGTAGTTGTGGGAGGCCTATGTTCAGCAGTGGACTTCTAAAGGCTTACATGATGATGATGAAGGTGAGTGTGGGACATTTGCCGGCCAGGTGGAGTGATGATTTGCGAAATGCGGATTGGATGAGGCGGTCCGAAGATCGGGATCATTAGGAGAGGCCTACGTCCAGCAGTGGACGAGTATAGGCTGATGATGATGATTAAGTAACACTGAAAGTATATTACTTTCCGGTAAGGTCGACATATTTACTGTTTTGATGAAAAGAAGGCGTATTTAGCATTTTATGCACAAAAACGTTTAGTATGGAGATATAACCATGGGATTAAAAGATGTTTCACAGTAGCACCATAAGAATAAGTAATCATATTTATTCGTATGGTAACACCTACACGTTTTAATTTATACTTATAATGCCCGGTTTCTGAGGTTACTTTTATCGATGGTTAATCTATTCAATAGCTGAATCTGACCAAATGTTTATTTGGTCAAACCAATCTATTGTCTTATTATCTATTCTATTATTTAATATTTGTTCAGATTCAAAGTACATCAAAAACCGGGCATAAGAAAGAAATAAGTACGAAAAAGTCTGTACATAGAAGATAAAAACTTATAATAAGCTATTGAACAAGAATATAACATTTAAAAAAAATCGTGTTGTCTGTTTGTCTGAATGTATGTTTGTTTGTTTGTTCGCACATCACGTAAAAACTACTAGATAGATTTCGATTCGGTTTTCACTGTTAGATAGCTTCGGGTTTGACTTCAAAACTGGTGTACTTGGTATCTCAATCCGATGAGTAGAAGCCGAACAATTGATAAAAACTTTTTGACGGCCGAAGAAATGTTGATCAAATGTTGGTAGGTATATTGGTATTTTAGGTCTTGGAATAGTACATAGAGTACTTTTAACCTAGAGAAATGACCACGAGTGCGAAGCCGCGGGAACAGCTAGTAATAAATATATGTTATCGTCTTGTTGAAGGAAGTAACTGTTTGCTTTTAGCCTAAAGCTGAACCACCAGACTGTAATGAAGGAGATGAGCGGGGAGAGCGACTTCGCACAAAGAACGCTAGTAGAATCCCTGCACTAAATGCAGATGTAAAAGTTAATGATGCGAAAGAAGCGAAAGGTAACCGATTGTAATGTTTACATCAATTATTTTCATTTATAATATCAGGGGCCTAGTATCGAATGTACCAAAATAAAGATTTTCAGTTCTCAAATAATCACCGAACCCAGAGTAACCGTGGAGTGGTTAGTGCCCCTGATATTGTTACACATTTATTTTGTTTTATTATTTATTATTGTTAAAAAACAATTTTTTAACTACCTTGGCAAGCATCAACCGTATACGCCAAAGAGTGTTCCCAACTGTTGTTGGGTATTCGCAAGTTGTGCGTATCTTGGTAAGCACCATTGGAGGTAAAACAAGTTTGACCAAGTACATATTTATACCTTATTCAGACAGACTATCAGACATATTAATTAATCATAGAGTTATATACATCACAAAATCACGTACCTACTAAAAAAACTGTGCTAGATAATGTTTTATTTGCTTGGAAGACTATGTACTTACACGGGATTCGTCATCATCTAGAGTTCTATGACTTACACCATAATATAAAAATTGTCCTAGGTACGTTACATGACCGAGTAGGTACGAAAAATAACAACAGGTTTTAAATATAATTTAATCTGCTATTCTTATTGGCAATATCAATATACATAATCATTTTTATATTATTGTGTATGATATCAAAGACATTTGCATCCTTTCACAATATATTTGACAATTGTTACATTAATAGTTCTGCGATCAGTAGACCTCATGAGCACATTTTTTTTTGCAACAATCTAGCGGTGCACAGTAGCGCCATCTAGAGAACTTATTGTATAACTAACTTTAATTACCTAGGTGCTAAATAAAGAGCTGTTTTTTGAAAGGATGCCAATATTATGTTTTCAATTTCATCGTGTAGATGTCGTAGGCATATTGTAGAATTGATAACTTCATGATGTGGTCGATAATTTTATGAAATGGTTCTATTTCATGAAATAGCCAGTTAAAATTGACCATATTGTTGAAACATCGACGCTTAATGATATATTTTTAATCCACGTTGGCCATATCATTAATGTAGGGTTTTCATGATACCAAAGGTGTTCAAACAGATGGGGTTTCAAGGCTAAAAAATAACAAATAAGTTCAAAATATAAAGCTCGACTATGGTGGGGCAAAAATAGCCTATATAATTCTTGTGATGAAGTTGAATCAATTGATACCTCGCTTGTCAAAATCGGACCAAGTTTTTAGTATGAACCAAGGAAGTTCTATGTACTTATGGTTGTAAGTAAGTACATAGATCTTCCTTCCTTGGTATGAATACACCCTTCCTTTGCTTCGCCGTAGTTAAGTAAAAATAAACACGAAGACGAAGGTGGGAGCGAAGCGTAAACTTATCATGACGCTGACTATTAATTTATCTGGCCAACCCATTTCAAGATGTAACCGATAATTTCATACAATATACATTTTTCATGATGTGGCCAACCATTTCATGAAATGATCAATTGTATGATATCACCACGACATAGATATTACGTCCTAACATATTGTTCATAAACAGTTGCAGCCAGCAACGCTGTGGCCTTCCCCTTTCTGGCAAAGAATAAGCTAATGACCAATATAGTAGCTGGATCTGCTTCACCGATTTACTGGCACCAGGCTATGCTGGATGTAACGAAACTCCGTCTGCAAGTAGAAAGCCTTCAGAAGGTTTGTATAGTACTAACAATATCTTTAAGATACTTTTAAAATTACGATGATATCGAGATACGTAATTAATTTAAGTTATAGCCTGACAAGGATACGACGCCGTGCTGCGTTTTTTTTT
Organism: Alsophila aescularia; assembly: GCA_946251855.1. Classification (NCBI taxonomy): domain Eukaryota; kingdom Metazoa; phylum Arthropoda; class Insecta; order Lepidoptera; family Geometridae; genus Alsophila; species Alsophila aescularia. Next base: position 43,328,162 of record OX276379.1, read on the forward strand.
AAACTACATGTAGAGACTGGTTAGTAGCTTTCGCATATGTGAATATGAATTACCATCAATTAACCAATGACCGTTGGTTTCTGAAACGCGTGTCACATTATGATTCAGCCAAGGAAGTTGTATACTAATGTAACTGAAAGGATCACTGGTACAAGAAATGCGGTCCGACAGAGACTAACTATTAAGGACCTGTGTCTCGTTCTTTAGAACGAGACACAGGTCCAAATTATGGTCACCCTTTTAAGGGTGACCATAATTTGTGAACTAAACAGGACAACAGCTTTCATGCTTCAGGTTTTAGCCTCTCGTTAGAAAGTCTTCGTCTTTAAAATGTAAGCTGCATACCACAGAAGGATTATGCCCGAAATCCCCACCAGACCATCCCCACCAGTGGGGATTTCAGGAAAAAAACTAAAACAGTTTTCCCGAAATCCCCATTAATTGTCAGCAGTGGGGATTTCAGTAAAAACAATAAACTTTTTACCTTAAACAATAAACTTTTTACCTTTTTCCCTTTGGTGATCAAAAAAAGATTTTTTGTGTTTTCCTGAAATCACCACTGATGGGGACGGTCTGGTGAGGATTTCGGGAATAATCCCCACATTACTTAGTCAAATTTCCAGAAATTTGCAATGCCATTTATTTTTCAATCTGTAACACAAAAAATTTAACAAGGTGGAAATGAGTTGAAACATATGAACGTCACATAATGAAATACATAGTGAAAATCATGAAATTTAAATTAAATGGATAATCGAATTTACTGATAATTATATGCTATTGAATTAGAAAAGAACGTTATTCAGCTGTAATAAGGTTCAAATTCATTTTTCCTCAAATGACGAATGATCCTTCCGGTTACATTAGTATACAACTTCCTTGGATTCAGCCAACAGACTGTATGTCACATTTGACAGTCTGTTAACTCTCGGGTATTATTTATTTTGTGTCTAGGGGTTAACTCTTTGTGTACGTGCACACGCGCCGTGTAGATTCATCTGGCACCGGGCCTGGGGGATGATTTCCGGGCGCGTGGTCGGCTTCAATCCGGTCGCTAGCAGTCGGCCTGGCTCCGGATGAATTCATCCGGTACGTGTAAAAGTATACAAAACTACGTCCACTCACCAGTGCGAAAAGATATGACATCATCTCGTATTACTACGTTGTTCCGTCTCACGCGCCCGAGAATCAGAAACGAGAGTCACATGAAGTGAATAAAATAATAAATAAATGTAGTAAGGGTTGATGAAGTATTGAAATATGGTGTTTCATAATGTAATCCTTATTATATATCTCAGTAGTAATTAAATATCATTCAATTATGTATTCTATCGGTTCACACTATGATAATTGGTAAAAAATGGGCAGTTGAAACTAATTGCAAGCTAACAACAAAAGTAAAGTGAAATGTAAAAAGCTTTCGCAAAATCGCTTCAATTTACGTTTAATTGGAGGTTTGATATTTGCGTTAACAGACTGTCACGTGAGATTCTAAGCAACCCAAAATGCGTTTAACATGAGATTAAGAGGATGTTGAGTAATATTTTCGCAAATTTGCTTTCCATAAGTTAGTCTATCAGTAAAGACAGACAATTATTAATTCCCTGTGTGTCCGTCATCGGTTAGAATTACATAGGAAAACAGAATAAGTTGTCATATAAAAATGTATAATTTTAGGATTCTCTCAAAAAGGAAGACCTGAAGGCGATGGAAGATAAATTAGCTAATATTATTGAACACGCATCGGTAAGTTGGTATACGATTTTCTTGTCAACACTGTTATTACCCGACTAGGGCGAAGCAAGGGAAGGGCAATGAGTTTAACAGTTTATGTATGTATGTATGTATGTATGTATGTATGTAAGTAAGTATGTATGTATGTATGTATGTATGTATGTATGTATGTATGTATGTATGTATGTATGTATGTATGTATGTATGTATGTGGGTACGTGGGTGTTCCACCATAGCGACGCACAGGGATGAAGAATCTAAAAAAGTTGGCCAAAACCTATTTTTTTTCAAATTTGACATAAGATTGGGTGAAGGATTGTTCTTGGTTCAGTTTTAGGGATAGATGTATAGTGAGGACGGAAGAAACTACCAAATATCCTTCTACCTCTTAAAACGGGTCAAAAATGATCTGGGAGGAAATTCAACTTTATCAAGTCATGAAAATTCCCAAACAAAAAAAAAAACACTTCGTTTTAGTGTCATTAATGTTTTAAAAAAGTCATTTTGTGTTTAAAATAATCAATAAAAAATAGGTACCTCCTGAAACAGAATCCATCGCAAAAACACAATTTTCCACCAAAAAATCCGAGTACGAAATTAATAAACGCAAGACTTTAAACTGTCGTAAAAACTTAGTTCAACTTTGAACAGAGATAAAAGTGACAGTCCGTTTCTCACGTACTGATTGCTGTGAACCTTCTTGTTTAGTCCGGTAGTATTTAAAGTTAGTTTTGTCGTATTTCGAAAAAAGTAGCTACGCTTTTTCCCCCAGTGGTGGACCAAAAGTGAGGGGTTGTCCCTCGGGAATAGACGAAAATTGACTTACCGGAAAAATTACAACATCCCACTGGAGAGACCGTAAATCTGAGCAGGTAGCGCTGCTCAGCGAAAGACATCATGAATGTCTTAGGTAGTATTTAGTATGGTCACAGAATAAATAATAGTATTTATGGTATTTAGTCACGTCGCTTGTGTACAACAGAAAAAAGTCTTGTCTTGTTGTTTAAACTTGAATGGATCAGTAGGTATCCTGACTCTGATCTGTCTATCCTGGATCTGTGAGTTTAATCGCGTTTTTTTTCGCATTTGGATAATATGTTATAAAATCTACCTAACAGTTTACAGCAGAGAACCTGCGAACTATAAAAGGCCTAGTTATAGATAGGACTAAGTGCATGAGTGAGTGCTACAATTCCTAGTGTATAAGTCAAATTTTTGTTGCGTAAGTACATACATATTAATGGAAAAATATATTGGCAAGACATGAAAAATGATGGTCAAAATACTAATAGGTTTAAAGCGTTCCCCGAAATACACGACAGCCATAAATAGGAGTGTAATGTTCTGGGTTCATGTACGAGTATGTATGTATGCTTGTATGTATGCATGTGAGTTTCTTTATTCCACCATTACTTTTAAATGCCTAAACAGATTTAGATGTATGGGGTATCGTTAGAATCCTTACGTCATCCCGAGTAACATAGGGACAACATTAAAAATGCGGCAGCGTGGCTCCATTCAAATGCGAAAAAAAACATTCTAATTTTACTATATGGGTATCAAAATGAAGGCATTGATGAGCATTCCGACAATATATATTTTATTGGCATAAATACTTTTTGTTCGTTTTTGGCCTGCCCTGCCCTCGTGTATTTTTTTTTTTGATCTTTTTTGCTAGTTATTGTAATTGACAGTATCAATTCAGTATGAATGAAATTGTTTTAGTTTGTGCTGGTTGTCGCTTAATTTTCCCATCTCCATAGTTAGGTAGATTATTTATAATTGGGTAGTTTTTTTTCCAGCTCTGCTCTGATCGTAGAGCTTACCTAAACCTTGAACGAGTTTTTTAAATAGCCACATCGTCATCAGCTGGTAAACGTCCACTGTTGTAGATAATTTCTAACATAGTGTAATACATCTTGGGGCGGTGCGTGTGGTACTTACATACTAAATTTGGAACGTGCTCAGCGTGCAGTACAAAAAGTGTCAACTTTTAAACTATTTAGATTTCCAACCGTAAAGCTTTATAAAGATTGTGGCGTACTGGCAGTTTGATAATTATACATAGAAAACCTAATATTATTTCAACATAGACAGATAAATACAAAAGAAGTAAAATCTAAATTTAAAAACATAAGAAGAAAGGACAGAGTTTTTACGGACCTAAATTTAATACGAAACTAGCTAAACGACATCAGTCTTTTTTCAGTCCTTATTTGTACAATAAGGTTTGTAAATCCACTGATAACCTAGCTTTCGTTAATAACAGAGAAGCGAAACTAGTACTGAAATACCTTAGCCACGACGAAATCGAATCATTACTTAAAGTTTTAGTATGATCGCCCTTGGGTCGCCGTGGTGCTCCCTGCTAGAAAACGAGGCTCTGGCGACCGAGCCATGGCGGTATAACCAAACACCCAGTTGGACAACCGGTTGGAAGAAGCTTCAGTGACTTGGCGGTAAAAATAAGAAAGACGTGTTGCCTGGCGATCCGCTTAGCAACCGGCGCCTCTCTGCGTCCGGGGCAGACGGTGTGAAATTGGCTACCGGCCATGCCGATGTGGCGGGTCAGGTATCGCATGGAAAACAAACTACTGGTGTATCCGTAAAGATGATAGATAACCAAAAGATAGTTACTTGGAATGTTCGCGGGTTGTTTCAACCTGGGAAACTAGAAACCTTAGAGAGTGAGTTTACCCGTTGCGTTCTCAAAGTGTGTGGCTTCAGCAAAACCCACTAGAGAGGCAATGGTAATTTTCTCACCGAGACTCACGCTGTGTACTTCTCCGGGAATGACAGCAGCAAAGGAATGAATTGCAAATGGAATTGGGAATGGGATTGCATTCCTCCTTCCAACACATCAGAGAAACTCTGTATTGGGGTATGAACCGATTAGCGATCGCATGCTGAGTTTGATACTCAGCACGTTAATGCGCTCAAGCTCAAGTTTATGCGCCAACAAGTGCTTCTAGCGAAAAAGACCTGGAAAGCTTCTACACAGAGCTGGAGGCCACCATCTCGAAGATCCTAACAGAGAGCTACTTTTGGTCCTAGGTGATTTTAACGCGAAGATTGGTGAAGATGCTTATCAAATTAGTAGCTACGCAGGTAGATTTGGGCTCGTGCCCGAGCCAATGAACGGGGTGAACGCCTGATACAATTTGCAGCTGATAACAACATGGTAATCTCTTAACAGCTTCTTTAAAAACCATCCTTGCAGGCTTTATACCTGGACGTCACCTGATGAAAACTGCCGTAACCAAGTTGACTACATACTGATAAGTTCAAGGTGGAAGACCTCAATCCGAAATAGCTGCTGACTGTGGGTCAGATCATGAACTATTAATAGCTAAAATACATCTTAAACTAAGAGCGGCCAGAAAACTCGACAAGAAGATGAGAATCGAAGTGACGGATAACTCGTAGTTTATGATTGCACTGGAAAAAAAACTGGAGTCAATTGGCAAGTGTAGACGTCAGCTCGGAAACCCCAAACCAGTAATGAGAAAGAGCAAAGGGTTTATTGGAAACTGCGGTCAGCGAGTCAAAAATACCTGCACAAACACGCAAACGGCAATACTGGATGAGTGACACTACACTGGCACTTGTGGAGGAAAGACGAAGGCTTAAAGCTCTAGGAGCAGATGTAAAGACCCTAAATGGAAAGTCAACGCGGATTCAGCAAGGTTGTTGGTGAGACTTGAACGCCCAATTAAGAAGTGTTTGTGAAAAAGTTGAAGCTCATGCTGACAAACATGAATCTAGGGACCTTCATCAGAAAATCCGGTCTATAACCAAATCTCTCACCTCGAAAACCTGGGCTATTGAGAACACTCGTGGCGAAACAGTGACCGAAATAGACGCGATCTCTGAAGCCTGGAAAGAATACTGCACATCACTATTCCGAGACCCACAATCACATTGCTTCGACTCTACGGAACCGAGCAACGCAGATATTGAGCCTCACATTCTCAGAGACGAGGTCAGAGCCGCAATCAAACACCTGAAGAAAGGAAAAGCTACAGGGAGAGACGCTCTACCGATAGAAACTATCAAAGCCTTGGGTGAGTATGGCTTTAAAATATTTCAGATCTTGTGTAACAAGATATGGCAGACCGGGACTTGGCCGCAGGTATGGGCTCACACTGTCTTCGTTCCGCTTCACAAAAAGGGTTCAACTAGAAAGTGCAGTAACTATCGCCATATTGCCCTCATATCACATGCAAGCAAAATTTTACTGCACCTCCTCAACGAGCGACTGAAGTCATACATTAGTGTGACTTAAGTCGCTCGTTGAGGATATTGTTTGGATAACCAAAGAGATTGCCCCCGAACAGGCTGGGTTTGTGAGAGGAAATGGTACACGTGAACAAATACTAATCGTACGCCAAATTATCGAAAAAGCTCGAGAGTTCAACAAACCTACCTACCTACATATGTTTTGTTGACTTTTCCAAGGCGTTCGATTCAGTCAAATAGCCCAAGCCTTGGAGGACCCTTTTGGAGTTAGGTACCCCAACTCACCTAGTACACCTCCTCAGGCGTCTTTACGAGGACAGAACTGCTTCCGTGAAAGCGGATAATGTGTTATCGAGCAACTTTTGACCTTCTCCAGGTGTTCGTCAAGGGTGTATTATTTCTCCCCTGCTATTTAACATATACACATAACTCATTATGAGAATGGTGCTTGACAACTGGATGGACGGCATTGCGATAGGAAGTCTCAAAATCTCGAATTTGCGATATGCGGATGATACCACCTTGTTTGCAACAAGCATCAGCAACATGGAGGATCTGCTCCCCAGTATGGAAAACATCAGCCTTGAGTTTGGACTGAGGATTACCGCAACATAATGAAAGTCACTAAGATCCGGATTGTCCGTGCGCTGGTCTTTCCTATCTTTCTATATGCTGCAGAGACGTGGACCCTTCGAGAAAGCGAGAAAAAGCGGGTAGATGCTCTTGAAATGTGGTGCTGGAGAAGAATGATCGGGGTATCGTGGACAGAGTTCCGTACCAACCAGTCTATACTCCAAGAACTCTGCATCAAGCAGCGTCTATCAAAAGCACAGTACAATCTCGCATCCTCACGTTCTTCGGGCACGTGTCACGGCGTGGAGAACTGTCCATCGAGCGCCTTGTAGTACAGGCCAGGGTCGAGGGCACACGGGCACGAGGGAGATCGCCAATGCAATTGACCGACCAAGTTAAGGCAGCACTGGATGGCCCTCTACACGAATGCAACCGAAGGGCAGCTATTAGAGAAGAGTGTCGTAGGATTGTAAAGCGAGCCACAACCCTCGACGTGACAACCACGACTACTCTGCCAAGAGTAAGAAGAAGAGATGATCGTCAGGAATATAATATAATACACACACACACAACAAACACACACTCACACACACACCCCTCGCCTTCCCACACAAACACAACTCACTCTCGAAAAACGATTACAAGCGCTTAAACCATTAACATACATTAACTAAATGATACTGGAAATGTACTCACCTTAACTTTTTGAATAGTACCGAGTAATTTCTGTAATAACAATTATTTATTCTGGCTTTATTGATCATTGGAAGAGTATGTAGACACCTACGACAAGAATTTTCTTAGTGTAGGTTTTGCACATCATTGTTATCCGTACCTTACATAAGCCTTTCAGAGCTTAGTATAGTAATTTTGAAATGTTAAATTTTATTGTAACTTTTCACTCAACCTGTGTACTCCTTTATTATTTCTTTGTTTTTGTATATGGCCTGTATACTTTTTTGAGAAAATTTTATTTGACTTGATGTTGATATGAACATAGAACACAAAAACGAGTGGTTGCCCTCTGATTGCCTATTATATGGAGGAATTTTGCATTATGGGGGAATCACCGTGCTTAGCAGGCGTATTGGTGATCGCAGTAGTATACAGGACAAGTACTATACGAAATACCGTAGTACAAAAAATAGACTTCGAACGGATGGGTTAGTCCAACTGGTTCTACTATTTGTTCTACTATAGAACAGATTGAACAAAAAAAAAGAAATATGTTCTACTAAGCAGCGTGACATAATGGATCCGAACAAATTGTGTATTGGGGCCGTCCATTCTGTTCTGATTGGACAACCAAAAAAAACATTTCTTGTAGGTAGTAAGACATTTTAAAGTGACAGATGTGAAAGTGGCAGGTGTCAAAGAGACAGGAGTCAAACTGACAGGTGTCAAAGTGACATGTCAAAGTACAAAAATTGTTTCTTTTTGTCCAATCTGTTCTAACCAGTTCGACTAACCCAAATGGATAGGTTAACAGCTACTATAATAACTACAACAAATAACTACTGAACAAATTAAGATGAAATTTATATGGGATTACACTGAAAGTATAACCTTTTGAATAAAACAATAACCATCCAAATCCATTTACAAATCTTAGAGATTTGAGGCAATACGAGTATAAACACAAAATCAAATGGATTTACTAAAAAAAAACTATGTATTCTCAAAAAGACTACTGAACCAATATTGATACAATGTATATGGAAGTTAACCAATTCAGACGAAACAATAATTTTCTAAATAAGACGGAAAAATCAGTATAAATATGTAAAAAAGTACATACAGTTGAACATAAAACCATTGCCTTTTGTGAAGTCGATTACAAAATGATGCTAGCCATTACCTGAATTCCTTTTGCTGGTTTTCCCAGCACTCAAGCAAAAGGGTAGTCCTATTATTATACCAGCCACCACACGGCATAAATACCTGCATACTTTTCTATTTACCCACGATTCGATGCAGCGTAACCTGCGTAACATAATATAAGCTTAATTACTGCTTATTTTACAGGGAAGCAGATTACTTACCGGCGCAAGGACGGATCATTTAAATAGTGGAAATGTTGTTAATAAGGCCATCAAAAAAGTACAGAAGACTAACAGAGCTGTAAATCATTCAGGGTTGCATATTTTCGATATTAAATCTACTACGACTAAGAGAAATAATATTGACACAAGAGATTCACTTCAGATTAAAAAGAGAAGCAATTTTTTGATTAGAAATGGGGTTGATAGAACCTTCACGAACAAAAGAAATGAGAATACATATGCAGTAAATATGTGCTTATGTAATACGAAAAATCATCAGAAAATATCAAAAAACACTGTATCTCAAAGAGCAAGTAACAATAAAACAAAATCAAAACCATTAAATACGAATTATATTTCTCAGGATATTAGCCAACGGAATAGTAAAGAGTCAGATGAACAATCATGCGCGAGTAATTGTGCATGTTTTAATAAGATCCCGTCAAACACATCAATAGATAAACTTCTGCAGACTCTTGTGAAATGGAAATGTGACCTGGATGCATCGTGTAATGATAAATTATTCACTCAAAATACCTCAGATGATGATAATGTAAGTTTGAATTCTGAAACCAGTGAAAGATATAGGGGAATATATCAAGGAAATCCTGCAACAACAAAACAAGAAAGCCTAAGTGACCTAGAGAGAAAGCCCTTAAATACAAGTAAAACATCGAAACAGTCTGAAAAAAATATGGTGGATGCAAAATCTGAATATATGGATGCAAAATCACAAAAATATCTTATAACAAAAACACATGATAACTTCAGTGACCAGGAGATTGAACCTAAGATTGACTTAAATGATTCTGAATTATGTGACTGTAATCCAAACTCAAATAAAACATCGAAAGAATCTAAAGTTAATTCAGCTGAAAGTAAAACGTCGAAAAATTCTAAAAATATTAGCGCAAAGTCACCGGGACCCAATGGAACTACTGAATTTGAATATGTGATTGCAAAACCCCAACAAAAACCTATAATAAAAAAATATGAAAGCCTATATGACCAGGGAACTGAACCTCAAACCTCAATAAACCTCAATAAATTATACCTCAGTAAAAATTCTAAAGATTCTGAAAAAAAATGCGTCATATCAATGGGTCCCAATCAAATCACGGCATCTGAAAATATGGAAGAAAAATCACAAAAAATAATTATGCCAACTAAACATGAAAGCTTAAGTGACCCACGCAGTGCATCAAAGATTGACTTTATAAAATCTGAAAATAATTCATATGGAATAAAACTTGGGGACAAAATATGCACGATGTCAACATGTTCCAATGAAATCAAGGAATATGAAGCAAAATTGCATAATAAACTGGTGACAAATAAACATGAAAGCCCAAATAACCAGGGTGGTATACCTAAGGATGATTTAAGTAATTCTGGAAAAAAAACATACAACAGAACAACATCGAAAGATTCTGAAAAATACAGCGCGGCGGCAACAAGTCCCAATGGTATCACTGAATCTGAATATATGGAAGCAAAAGCACAAACTAATTCTATTATAAAAACACATGAAATCATCAGTGGCCAGGACAGTAAAAATATTGAAATGGATGATTCTGAATTATGTGACTGCCATTCATATAATGCAAGTAAAACGTTAAGAAATTTGAAAGAGAATTCAGACGGAAGTAAAACATCTAAAAGTTCTAAAAAAAAATACGTGATGTCAACGGAACCCAACGGAACGACTGGATATGAGTATATGGAAGGAAAATCACAAACAAAGCCGATGACAAATATACATGAAAGCCTAAGTGATCAGGACAGTAAACCTAACATTGTTATAAATCATTCATACGTAAGAGAAAAATCGATAAGTTCTGAGAAAATTTGCGCAAAGTCGACGGGTCCCATTGAAAACACTGAGTCTGATTATACGAGTATGAGAGCCAAATCACAAAAAAAACCTGTGAATGAAAATAATTCATGCGTAAGTAATAAGCTAAAAAGATCTGAGCTTAATTCAAACGTAAGAAAAACTACGAAAAATTTCGAAAAAACAAGCATGACATCGACAGATCCCAAAAGAACCACTGAATCTGAATATATGGCAGCAAAATCACCAAAAAAACGTTTAACAATAAAACGTGAAAGCCTAAATGACCAAGGCAATAAACCTAAGATTGACATAAATAGTTTATATGAAGGTAAAATGAAATGTTTAAAAAAAAAATGCGTCAATTCAACGGGTCTCATTGGGACCAAAGAATCTGAATATATGGGAGCAATAAATTTGGATAAAAGTAACGAAGAACTTCTTAAATCTGTTGGTAAAAAAACTAATAAAACAATACCGTTCAACTGTTTTAATCCAAGCGAATGTAGTTGTGAAAATCTTATAGAAGCAATACAACTTGAAAGTTTGCGTACTAAAAAAGAAAAACACAATGAAATTATTGCAGACCGAATAAACAAGCATCAAACAAGAGAAATTACAGTGTTAAAAAATATTCAAAAAAAAGAGAGATTCACACCACAATCACGAGAAAAAGTATCAAATAATAAATTTGATAGTACAAAAACAAACGCTAACATAATTGACGGTTATCAAATACATTTTCTCGGCGTTACTCTAGCCGATGCGAACCCTCCTATAACAAATAAAGTATTATTTGATTGTGAATGTGACTTAAATATACTAACCGGTAATACTTTGCCGCAAGAAGAAAATAAATCGAATGAAAAAAGAGGTAATAAGGAATTATATCAAAATGAAGTTTATGTAGTTAAAAACAATACAGATAGAGAATTGAGTGGAGCCGAGTATTCAAGTGTATCAAATAGCATGAAAAGGGGAAGCAAAAATATTTTAAAAAATAAAACTGATACTTATGCTAAAAATGAAGACAATATAAATAAAACAAACGAGGAAGACAAAAAATTAAACAAATACAAAATGCAGCCAGATTACGTTGATAGACCAAAAGTCAATGAATTAAGTAATAACAACAATTATAAACATGATGAACAAATTTATTCTAATGAACAGAAAGTCCATGATGTGTGTGTGTATCCAGATGAAGGTATGCTTGAGGATAAAGATATAACACAACACTTAGGATTAACTTATGCAAAAATCAACGGGCCATCAGAAAAACCTACGCTCTCATGTCAATGTAGTGTAAATTTAGCTGAATTTAAAAACTTTTTGGATGTCAACATTGGCAATCAGATCACAAAAGACGTTGCTTTGGATGTTCCGAGCTTTAAACATTTAAAGAATAATGATGAAAGTTGTGTTTGTTGCAATAATATAAGCACAGATGAATCAAAAGATTTGGAAGAGAATGCATTTCATTTACTAGAAGAATATTTAAAGAAGAAACTGGACGAATTTAAGGGCACATCTTGCAGCTCTCTGTGTATTCCACCTATGGAAGAAGAAAAATTATTTACAGTAATATTACAAAGAGTAAAACAAGTTATTGCAGACAGTACAAATCAAATTACATGTAAATGTTTAGCTGAAGGAGTAAAAACACAGGGTAGTTGGAACAGAGCTTATGGCTTGCTACAAGAATATTTGAAAATAAAAATAAAAAAAGTTCAATGTTCCTGTCTCTTAGCGGAAGATAATAAAAATACGATATTACCTAACGTTTTAGACAAAGTGGGTCATCTTATTGAGTATGATTTTCAACGTTTGAAAGATGTTTGTGGGTATAAAAATGATCCCGGTCCCCAAAAAAATACTGAAACCTTTTCCAAACAAGGGATATTTACGGCAGAAAATCCAGAAAAAGACACTGATGTTTTATTGCTCCCTTCTAAAGACAACGCAATTTGCCCTCAAACTATAGATGATTTTATACGAGGCAATGAAATTCAAAGCCAAGCAACAATAGGAACAAACGGTAAAGAAGTAAACATGCAAGTTAATGATCCTATAAATGATCCAGTACGCTGTGCCTGTCATGGCAAAGCAAATACTGTTGAAACAAACTGTAAAAAATTAAGCATGCAAGCTAGTACTTATTCATTCAATAAATATAAAGACTCTCAAAAAATAATTGATGCCCGATTATTAGGCACTAAATTAAACGAAAATAATGAAAAATATGATAGAGTTAACGTCACAAAAGAAGAAAAGTCTTCACAATTTCCAGCCTCTTCTTACATCGCAAAATGTATGTGTGTCTGTCCATGTGTAAAAAACATTAACAATTCCAGCAACGTTGGAAACAAAACTACCGATTTTTTGATAGATTCAATAACCAATGACAACATTCAACATATTTCTTATATGACTAATGCTAGTACAATTACAAGTGTACATTTGAATAATAAACATGCGTTGGATGACCAAGCCGATGAAAATAAGCCCATGAAATTGAAAAACGAAGAGCAAATGTCTGCATGCATGTTGAGCTGCAATTTAGAAGAAAAATCTAACGCAGAGTTAACTGATAATGCACCATACATTGGTAATACTATTGATTGTGGTTGCGATTGCTCGAAATCCATAACATCGAAAGCTGCTACTGATAACATAAGTAATATTATTAAAAATTCCTTTTCTACTGAAACTAATTTAGAAAAGGTATCGCATATTGAAAAAAATAATGCAAGTTTGCACAAAAACATGTCAGACGATATGTTTTTACGAAGTATTCTTAAGAAAAATGCTGTTAACGATAGTTATTTTCATGAATGTCAAACCAGCAGTAGTAATGCGGATGAAATATTGCTATTAAATAAATCCATAGAAAATGTTACAAAAACTCACGCAAAAACAAATACACAGGACGATATCACGAGCATAGATACGGATTATTCAAATAATAAAGATACCATGGACTGGTGTGATTATTCTCAATGCAACACTAGTAAAAATGTACATAGTGAACAATTGAAAAACTCTTTATACTTTCCAGTACCTTTAGTAGGCATCGATGATGAGCCTTATCCAATTGATAATTCTGTAAACCCAATCAATGAATTACCCAAACGTACGTGTGAATGTGAAATGGTACCGATCTGTCACGTAAAGATGCTGGTTAAGAGCATTGAGAATAAGTTGGCGAACGCTAAATGCACCTGTGATTCATTGATACCCAAAGTGTGTCCTGTACATTCTACAAAGTGAAAAATTAATATTAGTTAAAATATGATTCCTGTTTTATGATGATAGCTTCCTATATAAATCTCTCAAAATTTATTTTACAGCGATTTGTTCCTTCCACATGTTAAGTTTCTTATGTTAATTTATTTATGTGTTAAATTCAAATAAGTAACGAATAAATTTTATTAGTGTGATATTTATTTAATTTGGCTTTCATTATTAGGTATATAAGCTTTCTACCTAGTTAAATACAAGAGTCAACATTGGAATGTGAAACAATAGTCTGAAAACTTGTATAAACCTTTATTTTGACCTTCTAAAACTTATCTCAAAAGTCTCATAAAATCTCGTGTCTTATAAAGTCAAAGGACGCAAAAACCATTTGTTTGCAAATATATCGGTTTTTATAGCTCCAATGATGTTGACATTTATGACATGTCATCATCAATTTGTTTCCATGGCAACCACATACTCTGTGATGGCTCTGTGAAAGTTAGTCGCTTCTCTTCGAGGTGGACACTGTTGACACTGAAACGCTGTCTTTTTGTTTGTTTGTTTGGGGAGCTTTCACGCGATAACGGCTGGACGGATTTTGATGAAATTTAGAATAGAGATAGCTTATACCCTGGAATAAAACATAGGATACTTTTTATCCCGAAAAATGTAAGTTTCAATGGGAAAAATGGAAAATGTTGATTACTCACACGGTTGCCATCACAGAATGGTCTGTGGTTGCCATGGAAACGAAATAACAAGTCTGTCAAAAACATCAAGCTATACCTACTTTTGCATTGGTTTATAATATTCTAGAAGAAAATAGAATGCTTTTTTTCGCGAGCAGTAAGTCCGCGCGTACGAAGTCACGGGCGGGAAAACTAGTACCTAATAATACTACGCATTAGGCAGGAGTATTGGACAGTTTTAATTTTATTTTCATATTTGACATTGAATTACTGCGTCATTCTGTTTTCCTTGGCGTAATGTGAATGTGCTCTCTCAGCGTTAGCGGTTATATTCTCTTTGGTGCTCTCTTCGTGTATCTGTGACATTTGTATCTGTACTACTTACACAGTAATGTACATTCTGTAAACGTAATAATTAAATATTTTTTATTACGCTTACTTTAGGTTCAATAACAATATATTCAATCATATGGTAACAATCCTGCTGATGATGACGATGAAATTCAATTAATTAAGTTAAGAATGTTTTGCAATACCTTTTTTTGCGCGATTTTCTATTCGCAAAATCAGCAATTATAGTGTCGTATGAAATCTTGTTCATTAGTTCTGACTCTATGCACAAAAGAGATAAGGCATTGACATTAGTACATATATATATATATCGATGAGATAAGGTGTTTAGCTTTTCTTGGTTTATGGTAGATGTTAGATAATTTTTCACCCGTTTTAAGCTAGAAATGCTGCTCTCATCTGAACAATTTTTCGCTGGTGTACATCATAGAGCTATGCGACGAATTGTTAGGTATAGTTTGGATACACTTTTTACAAATTCTACAAGAACGAAGATAGAGTTTTCGATTTTCCAGAATCAGGTTTTAACAAAATTCTTTCAGAAGAAAGGTGGCATTAAAAATATGTATGCATTCTAAATCATAAAGATATATTTCTTTCAAGATATAGGCTTTTTCCGTAAGGGTTGATGATAAATTCACTCATGTTGGTCAGAAATTAAAACTTTTCATTGAATTTGTTTTAGGCCTCCTGCCGTTTTTCTAATTTGGATACGAGTCTATCAATGAAGACGAGAAATGTGTTAACCCTGAAAGTATCACTCTCAGTCATTCTCATATCTTCATCTTATATTTTTTTCATTTTCGTTAGTCCCTTTCCTATGTCTTTTGTATACTACTTCGACACGCTTAATTCCATCGCACGTCCTTACAAATATATATTTTTTCGTTCAGCTGCGAAAAAATTGCAAAGAGATTTGTAAAGATCGGCAACAGTGATCAAATCTACGCTCTAGGCTTCAGCGTACTTAGCTTGCTGGTAAATCCGCCACTGGGTACCAGGACTACCAGGGGGTAGCCCTCCTAGAAGGTTTGGGGAAGTGAGAGAAGGTGGGGGAAAGTGAGGGGAGGGTAGGCGGAAGTGGACGAATGGTGGGGCATGGACGACTGAAGGGAAGGATGAGGGCATAGTGGGAGAAAGGGGGAAAAGTGAGAGAAAAGTAAAAAGGGGTGGGGGAAGTGAGGAAAGAGTGAGGGGAAGATCAAGACAAAACTGAGAAATCTTCGTTACATAATCTGTGGACTCGATAAAAATACCGGAGCTAAAGAAAACGTCGCATCACTATTGTAAAGAAAAAACAGCTCCCATTAAATATTGTTTTCTTTTGTTTATGATTCACCATCAGCCCGTATCAGTCCAATGCTGGACATACGCCTCTCCCAAACCACACCACTGAGCCCGATCTTCGGCTCTTGTTTTCTAACTGCTGCCAGCCATTTTGCGTATATCGTCGCTCCACCAAGCCGGAGGGCGCCCTACACTATACGTTTGCCGAGTCGCGGTTTCCACTCAAGAATACGTCTACCCCAACGGTTATCAGTCCTTCTACAAATATGATCAGCCCACTGCCACTTCAGCTAGCTAATCCTAAGGACTATGTCGATAAACTTGGTTCTCTGTCGGTTACGGATACGGTCCTTCAGAGAAACTCCGAGCATAGCTCTTTCCATAGCCCACTGAGTGAATGTAAATTGGTGGACTAGTCGTACCGTGAGTGTCCATGTCTCAAGCGCGGATTCACCGTTATGCCCACGATGGGCGTGCCTACATCCCTAATAGACTTGTGACCTCACACTTTCACGGTCTAAGGCGAAATCGGCAGAAGAGTACTTTTCGGAAATCAATTTATATACCTCTATTAGATTTCGTTATTAATGATTTGGGGCAGAGAATGTATCCGGACTCGACCTAAGTCAGTTGCGAGTTTTTCTACCTTAACCAAATGTTAGTGTCAGGGACTGGGATATCGATATCCAGACAGTGAAAAAAGTGATCCAGAAGTACCGGCTATTCATTAACGATAGTGAATCAACTGATAAAAATAATTACCGACTCTGGATGGCTAAATGGAAAAGAGAATGTGAAAACTATTCCGCCTTATCAAAGTCGGTAGCTCATCTCATTGAAGCATTCTACCAAGATTTGTACCCTAACATAAAAAAAAACTTACATTTACTGGCAATCCCGCAGAGAGATCGTTTTCTACTCTTTGCAGAGTAAAATCTTGGTTGCGTGCCTCAATAGCACAGAAAAGATTACCCGGGCTAGATCTCCTAAATATTCACAAAGATGTGAACTTGGATATTGATGAAATTATCAACTTTTTCGCGAAAAATAAACATAAGCTTGAATTTGCAATTTAAGTAAAAATAGATCACATAAGTTATTATTTCATTTCCATGGTAACTGTTCCTTACAGCGAGTAATCAACATTTTCCATGGAAACTTACAATTTTCCGGGATCAGAAGTATATCCAGGGTATAAGCTATCTCCATTCCAAATTTCATCTAAATCCGTTCAGCCGTTATCGCCTTAAAACTCCCCAAATAAACAAACAAACTGACAAAGTTTCACTTTTATATACACGTATTGGAATGGATTTAGACTTGGCTTTGGATTTTGGACTTTTGATACTGCTCATACTTGTTGACATAATTATAATCTTAGAAGAAAACAAAATGCTCTTATTTTGTACCATAGATAAACTTATTACCTTAATATAACATAAGTACCTTAGAATTTAAGAACAAGGTGTTGTTTCTTAACCACCCGAACCATGACAAAATCGCCTTTCAAAATCACTTGTTTATTTGTTTGTCTTATGACGTAGTGCTGGCCTCTGGTGTCAAAGTTTGTCAGGACCGCGATGGCCTCTGACGTAGCTTAACGACTGCTATTAATCAATAACAGCAGGGGCCAACAGCTTATCGTGTCCTCCGAATCACGGAGCGATGGAATGAAGACTTGTTATTATTTTGTTTCCATGGCAACCGTTTCTTACAGCGAGTAATCAACATCTTTCCACTTTTCCCGTGGAAACTTACCATCACCATTTCCGGGATAAAAAAATCTTAAGTTTTATCAAAATCCATGCAGCCGTTATTGCGTGAAAGCTCCCCAAACAAACAAACAGACAACGATTCACGTTTATATATTGATGTGGATAGATAGATAGATAGATAATACTTTATTGCACCTAAAAAGATATTATTACACATAAAATATTTCTTTAAAATAAGTACTATGGGCGGTCTTATCGCTAAGAGCGATCTCTTCCAGACAACCTTTGGATGGACAGTAATGGAAGAACAAGGAGTAGGGTGTAGTAGGGTGGATGTGCCATGCAAGACTCTAAAAATGTGGACGAAGTTCACGTAGACTAATTCTCGGGCAAAAATGACCACAAAAACGACCACAGTTTTTGAAGCCCGCGCGGACTTAGTCGCGGGCGAAAGCTTATAAGCTTTCAAGAAAGCTTATAAGTCCGCGCGGTATTTTGTGCATGTTGTTTACAAATTTTATCACAGAATTCTACTCATCATACGTCTGGTTTAATATAGAGTCGGTTATTTGGGTCCCGCGTGTGAACAGACTCGAACGTCGCGTTTTATATAAGTTTAATCAGGCAGATTGTTAAAACAGTGTTATCAATATCGTCACTAATCTATAGTAGGCAAATAATCATGAGGGAGTTAGGTATTTCAATTTATTATCAGTTAGATATTATATGGTCCACGACACGATTAAACATTCGATGCATTATTAATAGGTAAATTTAATGCTTAATGTTCAGTGCTTGAGTGATAATGGTGCTGTAGGTGTGCTGGACGTTCACATCAGTATATATATCTGATGTAAAATAAAACATATGGCGGCAGAGACATAAAAAAGTGTAACGAAATATTGTATTCAAGTTAATAGTAATTTAAGTAGATAGTGCTAAAATAATAAAATGGAAAACGAGACTAAACCTGGAAGCAATAATGCCTTTGTTAGTAATGATAGCACTTCTCACAAGAAGAGAAATAAACCTAACGTTTTCTCAAGACTATTTTTCTGGTGGGTGTGCCCCGTGCTTATAACGGGAAATAGAAGAGACGTGGAAGAAGACGATCTGATTATTCCTCCGAAGAAATACGATTCTGATAGACTCGG
Source organism: Alsophila aescularia (assembly GCA_946251855.1). Classification (NCBI taxonomy): domain Eukaryota; kingdom Metazoa; phylum Arthropoda; class Insecta; order Lepidoptera; family Geometridae; genus Alsophila; species Alsophila aescularia. The sequence continues at coordinate 43,347,020 of OX276379.1, forward strand.
AGATTACTTAGAAAGGTAAAGTATACTTTTTAAGAATTTATACCAATTTAAGTTCAGGTAATAGCTATAATAGTTATGTAATGGCTTAGACATTTTTGAACTTATTTTGCGTAATATCCATTTGATTTTTATTATTATCCCAAAAAATAGTTCTACATTTTGTTACAAGACTCTTTATAATAAAAATAGCATATAGATATAATAAAGTACAATAAATACACAATAATATGCATTAGCTAGGTACATAGGTGTTGTTCTGTTTTTTTCTTGTGCTCTAAATAATTATTCTCTATCACATTCTTGTAATGAATAATTGACAATGTCGTGATAATAGTAATTGTTACCGACTATAATAATATAATATAAGTCACGACGACGAGGAACAGCCCCTATTACTCTGTAAGTAGCTATATAAAAAAACAGCACGTGTCATAAATAGGTCATAAATAGGCTACCTATAATAAAACTGTAACAGGTCCAATTCTGTTATTTAGAAGAAAAAAAATTGGAGGGTTCTCTACATTCGATACTGAAGCCAAGAGTGAACTTTTTTTCAGTTTTGTCTGTCTGTCTGTCTGTCTGTATCTTGGCCGCGCATCACGCCGAAACTACTGACTGAATTTAAATGAAAATGATTTTGATGCAACTTGACACAGTCATCTATACTTATAATAAAGCAATAAAAACGAAAAAGTCTGTACGAAGAAGATAAAAAAAATATGTCTAGGGTACTTAAAATAAGCTACTGATCAAAAATATAACAATTTTAAAAATCGTGTGTGTCTGTTTGTTTGTTTGGATATTTGTTCATGCATGACGTAAAAACTACTAGACCGATTGCGATGCGGTTCACTGTTGGATAGCTTAGGGTTTGACTTAAAAACTGGGGTAATTGGTATCTTAATCCGATGATTAGATAACGAGCAATCGATAAAAAAACTATTTGACGGCTGAACGAATTTTAAAGAAATTTAGTATTTGTACTTTATAGGTACTTTTGGTCCTGGAGTATCACGTAAAGGCTACTTTTACATGATATGAGCACGCGGGCAAAGCCACGGGCAAAGCTAGGTCAAAGATAAGATTATGTATTCAATTGGCACTTTATTTTTATATTATTTAATACAATACTGTATTTTATATTATTTTATACAATTTGGAAATATTTACTTGTTTTATTTGTCAATCTATACAATTTAATAATAAGCTACTCGTACCTAATTATTCTAAACTTTCACAAGGTACTGGTTCGCGGAGTACGAAAATGCAATCAATGAAAATAGAGAGCCGAAATTATGGAAGGCGTTATTCCGTGCTTATTGGCTATCCTACATGCCCGGAGCTTTATTCGTTGGTACTCAAGCAACCCTCAGGTAAGTTATTGACAGCTTTTACAACCTTTATAATTATCTGGGTGCAGTACTGCTCTTTACTGCAGTATCTCGTTAGGGAAAGCCACCTCTTTATATGAGTTTGTTTGTTAAAAATTGTTATTTCAAAACAACAACTTTTTGATGAACAAGTCATAATCGTGAACTCTTGATGACTGGTCCAGCCTATTTTCTTGATGACTGGTCCAGCCTATTTTCGTATAATTTATAGTAGCCATTGTATTATTATATTAATCCCAGTTTTGATGATTGTAGAATATGTAATTAGCTTTTATTTTGGCGAAATATACTCAACAATTACAGAGCATTATGTATTAGGACATTTGAATAAAACAGTCAAATATGAAAATATGACAGCCCCGTAGAGTTTCTTGGTGCTGTCTACTCTAACGGACGCCTATCCAGAGCACCGATAGAGTTAGAAAAGTATCTTCTTTTCTTGTGCGAAATTCAACTTAAATCGGGCCGGCACAAATGAAAAGGCAAATACCTATTTAAAAACATTTCAACCTCAAAGCATAGATAGGTAGTTCGTTTACTTAATTTATGGGGTTCGTACATTTATATCATTTAAGATTTAATTATTTTCTCCTTGTACACGAGTAACATGAGACATTAAGTTTTTGACTTGTAAAAAGTACTACATTATGTTGCCTTTACTTACAATAAATATGTATCTTTCGAGTATAATCAGAAAGAAAAAAATTACAATACATATGAGGTAGAAAAATATATATTTAAAAACAACAATATACTATAAATAATCTGTAAATAACACGATATATCACAAATAATTACAAAGTTATCATTTAACACTATGACCTCGCCCACTCATTTATTTACTGACATCGTGGATTCATTGTTTACTCGTAATTAAATTATTCATAGAATCAAGGAATAGACTTCAAATTTTACTAAACAAATGATAGACTTTATATGGAAAGACACTGGAGGTCAACCATCCTTCCAAATAATTATCCAAATCGGTTTAGAAATCCCGGAGAAAAAAATGCTGCTCTGTGGTGAACGTGAACTGAATTAATTGTGAACCATATTGATTAATGGTTTACTTGGTTAATTGGCGATTGAACAATGTAACAAAGTAAGGCATTTTTTTCAGAACTTATCAACCGTTGCTGTTTGCCCAGTTGCTATCGTATTGGTCCGTGGAATCTAATTTGACTAGAACAGAAGCAGGATATTACGCGCTGGCTATGCTCGGCCTGAATTTCCTTAATATGATGTGTCAGCATCACAACTCAATCTTTGTGTCTCGGTTTGGTATGAGGGTAAAAGTGGCATGCTCATCCCTCTTATACAGAAAGGTAAGGACCTTAGATTGGTAAAACATCTTTTGTGTTATTTGTGAATAACCCGCTACACACCTTCAGTTTTATCTGTTCGATTTAACTGTAGAAGTAGTCGGACTTTACAGATAAACTGTTGAATTGTATAGTTTAAATGAGTTCAAAATACCATTAAACTGAGAGTGTGTAGTAGGAAATCTGTGAAACATCCTTCAGTTTTTCCGCAGCAATTGTCAAGTGCACACATAGATACATATGTATATGATAAGTATATGGGATAAGTATATACTTATCCCATATCTGGCCCTAGGAATGGCTGGAAGAGTTTAAAAAACTATAGGTACCTATCGGTGCCTTCGTTGTGGAGAATTAAAGCAAAGAATATCATAATCGTACGAAAATGATTCAACTTATGAGAAGCATATTTTGTTGTTTACAGAAGAGGCCGTGACAATGAAAACTGACATATAGGAATTGGTAGCCCTGAGTAGTGGGGCTGCCAGATTTTTCCCAACAGGTCGTCCCAAAAATTAAGGTAGATGAGATAAATTATAGAAAAAGGCTATAAAAGCTTTTATAATGTAAACAATATATCCTATTCCTAATATCATTTATAAATGAGTAGAAACTGATAGGCGTTATCATATCAGTCAGGTCAGGTTTGGTGACCCAAACTTGAAAGGGTTATTTTTGTTTAACTTTAGACCCCTTCGTTTTTTAGTTATGCTCAAAAACAAAAACAAACAAATTATTTATCATCATCATCATCATCCAATCAAATATAATATATTGCGGTACTTTTCGTATCGATTTCGAGATATGGCAACTCTATTTTACTTACCTGTCATGGCGGCAACTGTCATTACATTGATAGTCAGTAGTGCCAACATTGTACGAAAGGGACAAGTTATAGTGAACGGTCTATACAGATAAAACTGAAGGTCTGCTTTTTATATGTGTATGGACATTGGACGTACTACGAGTAGTATCTAATAAAGGATTTTTCTTTTGCACCACTGGCTTAGGGATGATTTGACCGTTCTCCTTTGCGATACAAAATGATTTCTGTTTTCGCATATTTGTATTTTTTCCTGTATACTTAATCAATCTTAATTCTATGAATCATAAATGATAAGCGATGATTATTAACTTGATAGACATATATATTTTCCTTAAATATTGATTACCATTATCGTGTATTGTTCATTTCGTACACAATATCTTAAGGAAAATAAAATAATCAACCCGAGGTATATGCTGGTATATTAACTGCCTAGCCTGTTTACAAAACGTCGCCGTTCAATTAGCTAGAATTATATTCAGCCATTCAATAAAACAGCTAGGCAAATGATTTGGATCGATCACGTTTACTTTCTGCCACCTGGCGCTAAAGCCCACACACTGTCAATATACGTAGTCTGTGGTCAACATGGCGTCGACAAGCGACAATATTGTTGGTGATTGGTGTTTCTCACAGCTCGATTGCGTTTACACCAAAAAAATTTAGATACAATGGAAGAGTGTAGTGACAAAAATAATGTGAATGTAAATTCACATTTTTTTTTTTTTTTATTCACATTTCAAACCGACGAGTCACAGGTAACTGTGACTCGTCTGTTTGCAAACTACTATGTTTGTTAGAATTGCGTCTTTTTTTGTCACATAGTCACCCTATTGTATGAATGGCATAAGCAATCAGCCAGCCAGTTCATTAAATGTCATATGGCTGAATGTCATTCAGGTCGTTAGTTGAATGGCGCCATTTAATCAGCAAGGCATTTAATTGAATGGCAGATTAAGCCGCGACATATCGATGAGAGTATTCAATAGTACATGTTTCAATTTCATTGTCTTCTTGACTCATTATGCTTTTGTAAAGCTTGCATTGAATGCACTAAAGTAGGTATTTGCTCTCTGATATGTATAGTAGATAACAATGTCTCAGGGTGACGAGCGCAGTGCAGTGGCGCGCAAGTTCTGGGTGGCACTGCAACTGTTATGAGCAAGAGTGATGCTCATCATCAGGCGAGCGACCTGCCCGTCTCGTCACTCAAAGTAATATATAAAAAAAAACTATATGAGAATGATTGTGCCGGTGATGGTGGGGCATAATAATGAGACTTCAAGTGTAGGTACTTTTTGTTTTGTACGAGTAGTTAAAAGCTTTTGTTCATAGAACCAGAGCCCACGACCAATACTACATATCATCGTTTTACGGCTAAATCCATATAAAATCGTTAGATTCTGGGCAGTAACGGTCAGAAACGTAGCGTTGCGTGGAGGCCCATATCTGCTATGTCAATAAAATGACAGACGATTGTATCATATTGCGTCTGATATTGAAAATGTGCATAGAATTTGTCATTTTACTACCCCCGAACGCGAAAAGAGAGGTCATTTTACGCGTACCATTAGACATGAGCACCTTTAAAAAAATTACAACAAACCCAATAGAACAGTATTCTATCAGCCCAGTTTATTAACCCTTTTTATATCGATACCTTTAGGCTCGAAGGGCGTATTCACCAAAAGACGACTTTACAGTAGAGCAATAAAACGAAAAAGAAAAAAGTTTTATGACATAATTTTTTTGTGCTTGTACCTAAAAACAATTTTCTAACACTAAGAACACCTGCTTTTTCATATACATCGGTAGTAGGGTGCCTGTATGGCAAGAACTGATGTACTTTTAATACAGCACGTTGAGCTCGTTCAGCTACTATGAGGTACGATTTTGCTGCCGTACCCCATGCATAGATACAGTACCTTACTAGACATTCACACAACGCCTTATAGGTTTGAATGACTAATTCAGAGTCGGCAACTGTTCTCAGTGCCTTAAAGATATAAATAAGCTTCCTCAATCTCGAAGCCAATGTCACTATGTGGTTACTCCAATTAAGCTTATCATCTATTTGTACGCCAAGATATCTAATTGAGTCCACACATGATATAACTGAGCTGTTACATTGGGCAGGAAAAATGTACGGTTACAAGGGTAGGAATGAATCTTTATGCTAACGCTAGTACCAGAGCCTCCGGATGTCGTCTTGCTAAAGCACATGTACTTAGGTTTGCTGGTGTTTAACAAAAGAAGACTATCCTCAAGCTGTTTCATTATTACCGAAAGACAATCCTCAGCCAGCCCTGCAACCTTTTCCCAAATTTTCTCATGCAGAAGGAGAACAGTATCATCAGCAAACATTAGCAGATCCAGACCAAGAAAAGTAGTACCACATAGTTCATTAATATAAATGAGAAAAAGAGTGGGTCTTTCTTATAATTTTATTGCATACATTTCTATACTTAGTATATTTTTCTATAGCTTTTTTATCATTTTGGAAAGTTTTTTTATAAGTGTGTTTTGATCAACAATAGAAAGGATTTTGTTCGTAAATAATTCAGTTGCAATATTTATATTATTAATGAAGTACAAGTCTTGGCAGGACTCATTCAAAAGCAGTATTCTGATCCCTTCATAATTAACGATTACTTTATTATAAGTTAAATTTTGTTTTTTGATATTAGCGTTATTGATATAAAACAAAATAGGGGAGTGATCAGTTAGCAGTTGTTCAAAAACCAAAGTTTTCCAATCACCATAGCTTTTAATCATAAAATGATCAATGCACGTAGTGACTCTGGTTGGGCGAATTACACCTTGCTTAAGACTATGCATAGCCATTAAATTTAAATAATCCTGTGAAAACGCTGATATATTTCCTGGCAGAATATCCAAATTAATATCACCAGTAATATTACACTTTTGGTAGAGATGGAAGATAAAACAGTGTCAATAGACTCTAAATATTTACTAGGATTGCGAAAACTTGGTGATCGATATGAGCAAATAACCGTATAATCTGGAGAGATCGTTAATAAAAGGCAGTTGCCTTCTGAACAAGATGGTTTAAAGTAAGACGCTTTTATTTCAGGTCGAACATAAGCTACCACACCATCATTTTGGTTCAAATAGTTTTTTGTCCAAAAAATATTGAAGTTGTCGAGGCTTGGTGGGTGATTGAGACCGCTTGTCCAACACTCAGTCAGTACGAAAATATCTAACGACACATCTAGACTAGATACAAATGCCACGAAAAGGATTAAATTACAGTTAATACTGCGTATATTTGCCGTTACAATACAAAGCGATTGATGGCTGTCAACGTTCGGTTTTAAAAGTTTAAGGCAACCGTTACAGTCGCTAATAGAATGACATTCCTTTTGAGACACTTCACATTTTGGTAACTGGACCTTTTGATACTGGATGTTTTAGGTCACTGGACATTGTGGGACTGGACGTAATAGAACACTGGACTTTTTAGCATACTAGACATTCTAGGACACTAGACAATGTGAGCCTGAACGGCTCCAGTGTTCTATTTCGTCCAGTTCCACAATGTCCAGTGTATCATAATGACTAGATTCTAAACATGTCCAGTGTCTCATAATGACTAGTGTCCGAACATGTCCAGCATACCATAACGTCTAGTGACTTAAAAAAGTCTAGTTTTCTCTCCAAACAAGGGGTTTATATTATAATACGCTTTATGTGATGGAAATGGAAATGGGATAACAGCTAGAAGTGGGACACAAAAGATAGTAACGGGAGCAGGAAAAAAAAATGCAAAGTGCGAGTCGGACTCGCGCGCACACGCGCACACCCATACAAACTTAACTTGGCCGTTGGAAAACTTGTCCCAATACATCGACAAATAGGTCGTGGTCAGTATACCAAATGCAAATAAAAAATGTGATTTAGCTACAAATTTACGGTTTTCGGATTTTCCCTTTCTTGCATTGCAAGTAAAGTGCTATAGCTTTTTGCTAAATTTCATGATTCTATGTCAACGGGAAGTACCCTATTGGTTTTTTGGACAGCGCAAACGGACAGACAACGAAGTGAGCCTATAAGGGTTTATTTTTTCCTTTTGTGGTACGGAACCCTAAATATGAGATGGAATAATATTTTTATCAAAAAAAGGTCCTGTTGGGGTTAGTCGGTAACCGTCTAAAAGTCGTTCGATATTACTAGAGATATTACGATGATATTACTAGACAATGTAGGACTAGACATTTTAAGACTGGACATTTTTGTAAGTGGACCTTTTGAGACACTTGACATTTTGGTAACTGGACCTTTTGATACTGGATGTTTTAGGTCACTGGACATTGTGGGACTGGACGTAATAGAACACTGGAGTTTTTAGCATACTAGATATTTTAGGACACTAGACAATGTGAGCCTGAACGATTCTATCCTCTCTGAGTTATCAACTTCTGCTATAACAAATGAGTTATTATCCATTAACAAGAACGAAAGTAATAAGGTGCATATTATTTATTCGTAGGGTGCATAAGTAATTTACAAATATACATATCGTATGTTACTATGTGCATAAATGTGTAAAAAAGAAATATTACAATTTTATAAGGGTTTTTTTTTGGTTATGATTAATTGCAGTAAATGAATAATGAAGAAGATGTGTACCAATTATAATTTTTAAATTTAACAGTATGATGTAAACGTAGACGCTTAGTTTGTATTTATTTATTTTACTTCGCCTGCAGAGTCAAACCCTCTGATATGAAAACAGGTTTAAGTGGGCCTTCAAGTCTTAAATTTGTAGTATTGAATTTACATGTCGCATATTTTTTGTTATACGTCTTGACAGATCCAAAGATTTTGTCCTTAAGAATCACGGTAGAAAATTCCGCAACTATAGGCTGGTTGTTTTCATTTTTCGTATTAATTCGATAAACATCGTGGACCTCGGCTGGCTGGATTGGAACGTTGAGTGCGTTTCCGACTTTATTGACTAAATTGAGAAGGTCCAGCTTCGTTTCGCCTGTCTTTTTGGGTATATTACGAACCTCCATTTTCGTGCTGTGAAGGTTACGATCCATATACTCCAGTTTTTCCTCCAGAGACTGTATATACTTCTGGTCCGCAGATTTTTCTTGCTCTAAAGAGCTTATTCTCGACACCAACTCATCATACTTTTGGCCCAGAAACTCAATGGAGTTGGAAATTTCCTTATTTTGCTCAGTGTGAGAGTCAATTCCACCCTGCACCTTTTTCATAAGGGTCTTAAATTTCGCATCCTGCTCCTTCTGTAGTTTGGAAAACATTTCTAAAATGTCCGTACTACTTACTTCTTCCCTCTTCTTCCGACCCCGCGTCACGATATTGGGAACGCTCACCGCGTGCTCTCGTGAAATTTTTGGCACGGTGATTGAAGCACTCTTAGATGGAGGCGAGTTCAAATTAGAGTCCGACTTACATTGTGATAGAAGGGCGGGCGAGGCGACCGTAAGTGGTGGGGAGTGACGCAGTGGCATAGTAATAACAGCAACGGTGCGAGTGGTACAGAATACCGTACAGTGCCAGTCAGTGCAGCAGGCCGGGCGGCAGCGGTCCTAATGCTATGCGCAGGCAGCAGGCTACTAGGCAAACAGACCACCACAAGGGGTGCGCGTAGGCAACAGGTGGTTGCCGCACACGCAAGCGCTCTGCGTAAGTGTGCGAGTGAGTTGGGTAGATGGGGGTAACGCACACGCACCTGCAGTGCAAGTGAATGGCTTGAGTGGAGGTGCACTCACCGATAGCACTCAGCTAGAAATCGCGCGTCCGCCGACCTTCTTCCAATTTATACACTCCTATTATTTTAATTTGTTTTATGTCTCACTATTTTTGATTAAATTGTGAATAAAAACGAAATGAGGACCGCTTTAACACGTCTACTCTGCATAAGGGTCCGGGGGAGAAGAATACCGCCATTGATCGGTCGCCAGAGCCCCGTTTATTGTTTGGCAGGGTGCACCACGAGCAGGTGAGGTTGGCTTGGGGCACAGAGATGATAATTATGCCCCCTTACCCCCTTAGTATAGCCGTCAAATAGTATTTTGTCGTTTGCTTGGCATCTACTTATCGAATTGAGATATAAAGTACACTAGATTTTAAGTCAACACATAAGCTACTCAACAGTGAAAACCGCATTTAAATCAGTTGCGTAGTTTTTTTTTATCAATTTCTAGGCAAACGTTTGACCACGATCTCACCTGATGGAAAGCGATGATGTGGTCGAAGGTGTAGCACGCTTGCCTAGTAGATACCTATTCACTCTAGACTTGAACACACCTGGGTTATATTTTACCGGAAACACTGACGAGGGTAGGGCATTCCACTCCTTAGAAGTTCTTATAATAAATGTTGTTAGTTTTTACGTGATGTGCGAACATACAGGCATATAGACAGACAGACAGACACAATTTAAAAATATTATATTCGTTTTCAGTACCTAGCTTATTTTAATCCCCTAGATATTTTTTTTATCATCATCGATGCACAGTATTTTTGTTACTTACTGCTTTATATATAAGTACGAGTATAGATTGGCTGAAACAACGAACAACTTTGAAGCAGAAGCTGCATATTTTGAACGTGGGCTCTCGTCAGCTCTCGTACTATCAAAAAACTTTAGGTAGGTAACGTACCCGTGATGTCCCATTATTTGCCCCGATTCTGTATAAATGGGGTGGGGAGTATACAGAAGGCTTTTTATACTAGGCTCGGAAGGCCAAATCTGAAACTATGAGAAAAGAGAAAACTGAATACTGAAACATCTTTTGATTTTTGTAAATTTTATTTGCATAGCAGTGCTTGTACTATATTTTTTATTCTAAACGAGCTGTGCCCGACGGTTTCACCCACGTGAGGGATGATGATGACGATGATGATGAAAAGTATCCTATGTGTTATTCCAGGGTACAAGCTATCTCCATTACAAATTTCATCAAAATCCGTCCAGTCGTTATCGCGTTAAAACTCCCCAAACAAACAACGTTTCACTTTTATATATTGGTATGAATGCTAGCAGGTAATCAAACCAGTTTATTTTTGAAATAAAAACACATTTTGTTATTAGACACATTAATATAGCTTATCTATATATCTATCTATATACTTATAATAAAACTGTAACGGGTCCAATTCTGTAAATTAAAGATATTTTGTATTATTTTTTTGGAGGCCGTTCTATATTCAATATTAAAGCCAAAACTGTATTTTTTAATTTTTGTTCCTCTGTCTGTCTGTCCGTCTGTCTGTCTGTACCTTGGAAGTGCATCACGCCGAAAATACTCAATGAATTCAAATGAAATTTGGTATGATTTGAGTTCATACTTTCAGGTAGGACATAGGACACATACCATCCCGAAAAATTGAAGGGTTCCTGCAGGATAGGCATTGAAAGTTATTTAAAAGAACACGTATCACGCTGAAACTACTTGACGGATTTTGTTGAAACTTGGCTCAGTCATAGTTTATATAATGGGTAAAAATTGAGGATACTTTTTATCCCGAAAAATAAAGTTTTCCTTCGGGATAATGTCCAAAATTCTGTAAATTGAAGATATTGTGTAATCTTTTTTGGAGGCCGTTCTATATTCAATACTAAAGCTAACACTATTTTTTTAAATTTGTCTGTCTGTATGATTGTCCGTCTGTCTGTCTGTACCTTGAAACCGCACCACGCCGAAAATACTTAATGAATTCAAATGAAATTTGGTATGATTTGAGTTCACACTTCGAGGTAGGCCATTGGATACTTTTCATCCCGAAAAAATTAAGTGTTTCTGCAGGATAGGGGTGGAAAATTATTTAAAAGAACACTTAGCACGCTGAAACTATTGGACGGATGTTGATGCAACTTGGCACAGGCATAGTTTGTAAAAATTATGGATACATTTTGACCCGAAAAAATAAAGGGTTCCTGTGGGATATGGGTCCAAATTCTGTACATTAAAGATATAGTGTTTTTTTTTTTGGAAATTGCTCCATTTTCGATTATGAAGCCTAAACTGTATGTTTTTTCATTTTTGTATGTGTGTCTGTCAGTCTGTATCTTAGCCGCGCATCATGCCACCGGAACTACTGGATGAATTCAAAAGAAACTTGGTATGATTTGAGTTCGTACTACGAGGTAGGACATAGGATACTTTACATATCGTAAAATTTGTGGGTTATTATTTAGGGGTTGAAACTTATTTAAAAGAACACGTACCACGCTGAAAGTAATGGACGGGTTTTGATGCAACTTGGCACTGTCTTAATTTATATGATGGATTAAAAATGAGGACACGTTTTATCCCGAAAAAGTAAAGGGTTTCTGCGGGATATGAGTCCAAAGTTATGTTAATAATTTAGTATTAAAAATATTTTTTGGATGGTTCTCTATGAATATAGAATATAGATACTGAAGCCAAACTGTTTTACTTTTTAATTTGGTCTATCTGTTTGCCCGTATCTTGACCGCGCATCGCACCCAAACTACTAAATGAATTCAAATGTAAAAAATGCTCTTGGGTGCTTAAAAAAGGTATTAAACATATTTTTTGTTAATCTTTTCTTTCTTTCTGTTTGTCTGTATGTTTGTTTGTTCATGCATCACGTAAAAACTACTGTACCGTTTGCTTTGCGGTTTACATTGTTAGATAGCTTAGGGTTTTATTTAAATCTGGTGTAATTGGTATCGCAATCCGGTGAGTTAGAAGCCGAGCAATTGATAAAGTATTTTTGACGGCTGAAGAAATTTTGTTCAAATGTTGGTATATTGGTCCTGGAATAGCACATTATGGTACCTACTTTGAACCTAAAGAAAAGAACACGCGTTCGAAGCCGCGGGTACAGCTAGTGGGAATATAAACTAATATTATATGACAAAGCGAAGAAAATAGCTTATTCCATGTAATTTTTTTTTAATTTTAATATGTACTTACACGCTTCTAACATATGTTTTGTTGATTTAAAGTTCAATGATGATAATGTTAAAGGCAAAAATGTAAATAAAGACTTATCACCACCAAACTGACTGAGGCTTGTGCATAAGCGAGCGGATCGGTATATCTTGTGCATAAGCAAGCGGATCGGTATATATTGTGCATACGCGAACGGATCGGCATATCTTGTGCATACGCGAGTGGATCGGCAATTCTTGTGCATACGCGAGCGAATAGGCATTTCTTGTGCATACGTGAGCTGATGGGCATATCTTATGCATACACGAACGGATCGGCATTTCTTGAGCATACGCAAGCGGATCGACATTTCATGTGCATACGCGAGCGGATCGGCATTTCTTGTGCATACGTGAGTAGATCGGCATATCTTGTGCATCTGCGAGCGGATCGGTATTTCTTGTGTAAACGCGAGTGGATAAGCATATCTTGTGCAGCATATGTATAATGAATTTGGTGGTGAGGAGTCTAACCTTTTTTAAACATGCTTGTTTATAAGTTGTATATTTTTAGCTGTTGCGTATGAATCAAGTCTCGCTCGGCGATGTGGCCGGCGGCAAGCTGATCAACCTGCTGTCCAACGACGTGGCCAGGTTCGACTACGCTTTCATGTTCATGCACTACCTGTGGATAGTGCCAATACAAGTTGCCGTCGTATTATATTTCCTATATGAAGCTGCTGGTGGCTGGGCGCCGTACGTTGGACTATTTGGTGTCGTCATTTTGATACTCCCATTGCAAGGTCAGTTTTTTCCAAATGTATAAATGCAACTTGGAAATAATATAGATAGATAAACACTTTATTGCACTCTATAGAAAAGTAAACAGAAGAAAACATTTAACTTAATATACCCAGTGCAATGTGTGGTTTTGCCGATTTTTTCTAGGCTCGGTGGTACCTACTCAGCAAAAAATACATAAGTATAATTATTTAAAAAGATAGATTGTAATATGGTTGAATAGAATATTATATTTCAAAAGAAGAAATATCAGACTTTTGACATAGGTGCAAAATAGTGTTCGTACTGCTATTGAGGCCACTTGCTAAAACTTGCTCATGCATTTTAGAAATGTCTTATGTTTTTGTTACTAATTTCTAATAAATTTAAACAATTTCAGCTGGCCTCACAAAACTGACCTCTATCATAAGGCGTGAAACTGCGCAGAGAACTGATAAGCGAATTAAGCTAATGAGCGAAATTATTAACGGAATTCAGGTAACATAACATCCTCTTTAATCTATTTGGACATAACCGACACAACACTATATTTGTTTTATTTCCCTGTTATAAATTATAATACCTCAATAAGCTATTAGAAATAGTACATTATGATATGATACACTTGTATCATACTACACATCACTTGTGCTATGTTGGTTATTATACTCGATGCGGTATTATTATTCGCTCGAGCCGTATCAATTTGCATTGAATTTAATAGTAGATTACTGCATCGACTGATAAGTGTCTGCTTGCTCCACCGAGTGTTAGGTTGGAGCCCGAGCTTTAGCCAGGGCTTTAAAAACTTGAGTGCAGCAAGAAGTCACTTGAGCGAGTGTCACTAATCTACTATTCTTATTACATTCAATGCAAATTGAACGGCGAGCGCTATAAGGGAGTCGAGTGTATAATCAATGAACACGCGTTTCATACTTCGTTTTTGAACACACTTGCGGGGCAAAAGCGGACGTGTATTATTATTAACTTTTCAATATTGAAACAATTAGTGAAAGTACAATTCTCATATTTTTTTTCAAAAATTCTCAAAACCGAACAATTCTCAAAAAATAGCAATAGGCTATCACTCGCGTTTCGTGCCTCGTTTAGTATTTGCGCAAGCAATACGCGCGCAGGTTCAAAAAAAAATAAAAGCACTGGCAAATATGAAATAAAGCCTAAATAAAAAATATAGTAAACAATAAATAATTTATTGAATACGCAAATTATGGTAAATATTTAATGAAATATAATAATTTGATGAAATTATGATAAGTTTGATGATTGATTTATCAAATGTAACGTAAAAAAAAACATGGTTTTTAGGCATGAAAACATTTTGCGGAAACTGAAAAAAAATATATAGTAAAAGGCACTGGTGTGATAATGTAAAGTAAAAAAAACAGTAGTGTGTAATAAGTTGAATTATGAATGCGTTGCCATAAAAGTTACTTTACGAGCAAGTGGGTTGAAAATTTTATAATAGATACTAAAATAGTATCTAAGAATAAAGCAAAGTTAGTTTACCTTACCTAAGTATATTTTATAGAATATATACAATTTAAATCATACATCCGATAACTTTTCATACGTTCTTTGGAATTAAAATTATTTGCTAACGATAATTTCTCGTGCAGGTCATCAAAATGTATGCATGGGAAAAACCATTCCAGCTGGTAGTGCGGGCTGCAAGAGCTTACGAATTATCAGCCTTAAGGAAGTCCATCTTCATCAGAAGCGTGTTCCTTGGATTCATGTTGTTCACTGAAAGAAGTATTCTGTTCCTTACTTGCTTGGTTCTGATCTTATCTGGAACATCTGTGACCGCTACTTTGGTAAGTTTGTGTGTTTGAGTACATCTCGTAAGAAATGTCAGAGCACATCCCAATAAAAACTCTTCCTGCCATTTGTTTTGAAACCGTGGCGTCTACTGGCTGATTTGATTAAACAGATGGTAATCCAGGAACCATTGCGAAGGTGATACTGTCCTGTTGTGGACGTTTAGCTTCACTTATCACCCTTGGTTTCGTTGCAGATCTACCCCATTCAACAGTATTTCAGTGTAATCCAAATGAATCTGACTATGATTTTGCCGTTCGCCATTGCAAATATATCTGAGATGATGGTCTCCCTGGAACGTATTCAGAGTTTCTTAGTTATGGGTAAGTCATAATTAATGCTAATTTAGGTATTAATGTCCGTCTCTTTTCATTCCAAGCTTCTAAGCAGTCCATATGAAAAGAAAAAAGATACAATAGCTGAATTCGTGAGCCTTCAAGACTCTGTGTTGTAAATTAACGAGTCTCTAACACATAAGAAATTATCTTTAATTATTGTTGTCTTAATCAGACGAAAGGGACGACCTTGCGGCAACACCTCTAGTAAAAGGTGGCGGAAGTCCTACCAAATTCACGGGATCGGCAGAGCCCCGAGAGCCAAGCTACATTGTCCCGAAGAAGTTCTCGCAAAAACAGGACGGACCTGGAGGATTATCAGCTGGTATGATATAATTTATGAATTGGTACAATCGGTTTTAATATCAGGATCATGACATGATAAAACAGAAATAATAAATTGTTTGTAAAATTTTATACAGAGGTTTTTCCAGTATTGAATTATTTTCTGCCATTCTAATGTTAATCATATGATCAAATTGAACAGAATTAGTATCTCGACGCACTTCTGTGGATGTGGATTATCCCATCGAGCTGTCAAAAGTCTGCGCTTCGTGGAACGGATCGAAGGATCTCTCGGAGCAGTCCCTGAAGAACTTGTCTCTTCGTTTGCGTAGAGGCAAACTCTGCGCTGTCATCGGCCCTGTAGGTTCGGGGAAGGTAAGATTTCAAATTTTTCTAAATAAGTAGTTCCAGTCATTCTACCACTTTAAAAAAAGGTGCAAACTATAAGTTTGGCTTGCTATCCCTCGCGGTTTTGATCTCGAGGTCTCAAAATTTTAGAAATTACATACTGTTCACATAATCATTTTCTTCCAGTCTTCCTTTCTCCAAGTGCTTCTAAAAGAGTTACCAGTAATTCAAGGGAACCTCAGTGTCAAGGGAAGGATATCGTATGCCTGCCAAGAATCATGGTTGTTCCCAGGAACTGTGCGAGAGAATATCCTGTTTGGAGTGCCGTACGATTCCAACAAGTATAAGGAGGTAACCTATCAAACTCATAAGAAATAAGCATATAATTATAATCATGTTTTTATAATTACACCAAAATGTGAATAAAACGATTATTCATAATTCGTAGGTGTGCAGAGTTTGTTGCTTGCTGCCAGATTTCAAACAGTTCCCTTACGGAGATTTATCTCTGGTGGGAGAGCGAGGAGTGTCGCTATCAGGAGGGCAAAGAGCTCGAATCAACTTGGCCAGGGCTGTGTATCGCGAGGTGAGAACCTATCAACATTTTACGAATAAATAAGAATAGTTAAAAAGAAATAAGGATTTACACATTCTTTTTTTGTTGCTTTGTAAATTATAGTTTTTTTAAATATATTTTTTCCCTTTATTTTTTCCCCATTTTGTTCTTTTTTTTATTAGTTTTTTTTATTACTTTGTCATCGGTTTGTGAGCTACCCTGAAAGTTTCAGCCGGATAGCTAATTGGGAAGTGCTCGATATTAAAATCGCAAGATTCCAGGACAGTCATAATACATAGATACATTGATACATACAAGTGAAGTAAAATTAAAACCTAGTGATCCTTACGTTCGTAATCAAGCGTTCGCGGGTTCAAATCCTGCAAGGTGTAATCATTTGTGTGATGAGCAGAAATGTTTGTTTCCGAGTCATGGATCTTATAATATTCGTATCTATGTATGTTTATCCGTTATCTAGTACGCATAGTACAGGGTATCCTAGTTTGGGGCTAGGTAATTGGTGTGGAATTGTCCCGAATATATTTATTTATATAAAAATAAATTTATTTATATAAATAAATAAAATAAAAAGATTTTAACTTTTAAAAAGAACTCACATTCATCCTCATCAGATGCCTGTTACGTACTTACTGCTGGGACTCAGGCCACAGAATAAATAATAGTACAAGTACCCAGGCCTTCTCCGTGAATAAATCATACACGCTGGCTTTCCATCATTGCTAGTAGAGTCAACCAGGTACAGTAGTCGCAGCCGATGGCAATGGTATTGGACAGCGGAAACAAAGGGGTCAGCGATTGGCTGACTTCATGGAGCAGGAGGGACTCTTTATGATGAACTCCTTTTTCAAGATGCGCCCCTCTAGGAAATGGACGTGGCTGCACCCCAGCGGTCATAAGCACGAGATAGATTTCATTTTGACGACCAATCGGCATATATTTAATGATGTCTCTGTGATCAACAGGGTTAAGACCGGCAGTGATCACCGCATGGTAAGAGGCTCATTGAATATCAACGTAATGTTGCAGAGGTCTCGTTTGATGAGATCTACTCTTCGCCCAAGTCCTGCCCAAATCCAAAACCCTGAGATCTTTCAGTTGGAGCTCCAAAATCGCTTCCAAATGCGATACAGTGGATGAACTAAACTACGGGCTGGTGGAAATTGTGCACGCGGTTGGGTCGGAGTTTTTTAAGACCCCCCGCAAAAATAGAACACAGAAACTCTCTGAGCATACACTCAAACTTATGGCAAAACGGGGCGAGATGAGGTTGCGTCTTCAGTGGATATGTCGAGTTACAGCTTGCTTAATAAACAGATCTCCAAGTCAATGCGACACGATTTGCGTTCGTATAATACTACTTGTATTAAAAACGCAATAGAGCGCAACAAGGGCTCCAAAGTGTTTGCAAGAGATCTGTCTATTGGGCAAAACCTGTCAACGAAGCTGAAAACCGACAGTGGCAGCATCGTTTCGTCGAAGCCAGAGATTTTGAGTGAGCTCGAGAAGTTCTATGGACAATTATACACCTCATTGCGTAGTCCTTCTAGCACGACTAGCGATGCAAGAGACCGTTTGACCCGACATTATACCGAAGATAAGTCAGCTTATAAGAGATCAGAATGGCTCTCAAACAGCTTAAGAGCAACATGGCACCAGGGGAGGACGGAATAACGACAGAGCTACTGAAAGCGGGTGGAACACCGGTACTTAAAGTCCTTCAGAAGCTGTTTAACTCCGTCATCCTCGAAGGTCATCGTCATCGTCGCCAGAGGCGTGGCACAGGAGCGTAGTGGTTTTGTTCTATAAAACGGGTGGCTTGACTAACTCTGACATCAGAGGCCAGCACTACCTCATACGACAAACAACAAACATAAAACCTAACAAAGAACCATTTTTTTTCTTTCTTCTTAAGAAAGGTGATAAAACCATCTTGAAGAATTATAGGCCAATTTCGCTACTGAGCCACGTCTATAAGCTGTTTTCGAGAGTAGTTAAAAACCATCTCGCTCGTAGGTTTGACGATTTTCAGCCTCCCGAACAAGCTGAATTCCGGAAAGGCTTTAGCACCGTAGACCACATCCATACGCTCCGGCAGATTATACAGAAGACCGAAGAGTATAATCGGCCACTAATATCAAGCGTTTGTGGACTACGAGAAAGCCTTTGATTCAGTCGAGACCTGGGCAGTGCTACAGTCATTACAGCGGTGCCAGATTGATTACCGGTACATCGAAGTGTTGAAGTGTCTGTATAGCAAGGCCACCATGACAGTTCGTCTTCAGCATCAGAGCACGAATTCTATCCAGTTGCAAAAAGGGGTGAGACAGGGAGACGTTATTTCTCCGAAACTGTTCACCTCTGCATTGGAAGATAAATTCAAGCTTCTGAACTGGAACGGATTTGGTGTTAAAAGCAATGGCGAATAAATCACTCACCTTTGATTTGCTGATGATATAGTCATCATGGCTGAAACCCTGGAAGACCTAAGCACAATGCTCAGTGACCTCAATATTGTTTCCCAACAGGTGGGTCTTAAAATGAACATGGGCAAGACGAACATCATGTCAAATGCCCATGTTGTACCCATGCCGGTTTATGTTGGGAACGATATAATCGAAGCTGTTGATCACTATGTCTACTTGGGTCAGACGATCCAAATGGGTAGATCCAACTTCGACAAAGAGGTAAACCGACGAATGCAACTCGGATGGGCAGCGTTCGGGAAATTACGCCATATCTTCTCGTCGCATATACCGCAGAGCCTCAAAACGAAAGTTTATAATCAGTGCGTGTTGCCAGTGATGACACATAGCACTGAGACGTGGTCGCTAACTATTGGTCTCATACACAAGCTCAGAGTTGCGCAGCGCGCAATGGAGAGAGCTATGCTCGGTGTTTCACTACGTGATAGAGTCCGAAGTGAGGAAATCCGTAGAAGAACGAAGATTACCGACATAGCTCTCAGAGTTTGCAAGTTGAAGTGGCAATGGGCAGGCCATATAAGTTGCAGAACCGACAACTGTTGAGGAATAAAGATTCTCGAATGGCGACCACGAACAAGCAAGCGAAGTGTGGGGAGACCCCCCACACGATGGACCGACGACATTGTAGCCATCGCAGGAAGTCGGTGGATGGGTCATGGCGTTCTTTGGGGGAGGCCTATGTTCAGCAGTGGATTTCAAAATATATATGAAATAAATTGCTTTTACGAGGTCTTTTTATTGCTTTGTCATCGATATGTGAGCTAAAAAAATTGTTTAATACTATCATTATGCGTACTGATGAGTATGTGAAAAAATATATGTCACCTTAAATGTTTTAAAATATATGCGGTAGAGTATGGACCGCAATCAACTCTATTTCCCAGCAGGAAAACTTTCCCAAAGTAATTTACTAAACAAAATGTAAAATTTTAAAACAGTTTGGCATAGTATTGTCTTTTTTGATTTATCGATCGTTTTAAACTTTGATATCAATACCATACGACTTGATTAGTGACTATTATAACACTGATTGTAGTTTTTACCTCTCAGTGATTATCAGTACTTGATAGACTTTAATATTTATGTTTTGCGATAACTAAATCAGTTCATTTTAATTTACTTATTTCTGGTTGGTAGTATTTTTTCTCTTTTAACATATTGAACTACAAAAGATTCCATACCTTCCAATATAATCATAATTAATTAAATATGTTTGATTTGAAGGTAAATAGCTTCAATAACTTTATACAATTTTATTAAGCGATGTTAATGAGCGATAGTAACCTAGCGGTTTACTATTGCGTCTTAGAATCCAACGACACCGAGCGGGCCTAGGGACCGAGTTCGGTCCCTAGGCCCGCTCCAATTACTTTTCTAAGTTAAATGCTGGTTTCCATCGCTCCGTGCTTCGGGCTGCCGGCTGTTATTGATTAATAGCAGTCGTTAAGCTATATAAAAGGCCCTCAGTCCCCACAGGCCAGCACTACCTCATACGACAAGCAAGCAAGCATTTCATTTTACACTAGAGAACATTATTTTTAACACCTCAATTTACGTAGGTACGAGTATACCTAGATTATGATGCAAAGTAAATGAAATTTCTTATTTACTTATTTACTGTGGCACAACGTGGTATAATACTACAGTTCCAAAAAACCTTCACTTCATAGATTAAATTGATTACTTTAGTTTATCAGTTGGTAGGTATGTAACGAGGCCAAACCTCTTTCGTAATAATATTCATTTGATCTCTTAATTCTTTCATAATCCATTTCATTCAATTTGATAGTTTGTCATTATTAATTCAAAATTCAAATTATCTGTCATTCCGATATTGATTTTAGCAAAACCGTAATTGTTATAAAATACCAATAATAAGATTATTACAACTGGACTCTTTTAAAATACATAAGATAATACCTTCGTAAGTGGCCGTTTTCATGAGTATTGTAGCACCACAAAAATTCTATGCACCTGTTGTTCGTGTAATTTTGTGTCACTGAGGCTTGGTCCCTGGGCTAGTGGAACAAACACAAAGCCCTGGATCGCCTCGTGACAGGTAGATGAATAGTTTATTTTTGACAATCAAATATTATAGGAACGTAATGCAACATAATTATGTCGTAATAAGTTCAGAACCGATAACCGTTGGGGTAAACGAGTTTTCGAGTGACCAGTTTTCGAGAGACCACGTGTAAGCAAACTTGCCGTAGGACGATCTGTGGCTAGGTGGTGTGATGACCTGCTGGACGAAAAGCGGCTGGAAGAATGGATGAGGACAGCTGAAGACCGAGCTCATTGTCGTGTATTAGGAGAGACCTACATCCAGTAGTGGACAAATATAGGCTGATGATGATGATGATGATGATGATGCAATAGAATTATGTCGTTATAAGCTCTTATATTTCTTACTGTTTATTATCAACTCCCCTCACACTTGATGGTAAGCGATGATAAGTTTGAAAAATAATATTACTTACATCTCTTACAGGCCGATATCTACTTGCTCGACGACCCGCTGTCCGCTGTTGACGCCAATGTCGGAAGATTGTTGTTCGAAGAGTGCATCAAGGGCTTCTTACGCAATCGAACTACCATCTTGGTCACTCACCAAGTTCACTATCTCAAATCTGCTGACCAGATCGTTGTTCTGAACGAGGTAATCTAATAACATTGTATGATATGATCGATTTTCGTTGCCATTTCAGTCAAGCACTTGAGGTTCTTGCTTCACTGTGAACTAAAAATTCATAAATTGGTTACTTACAGCCAAAGTTATTTAATTATTACCATAACATTTAATTATAGGGCGCGATAGAAAATATGGGCACATACGATGAACTAATGAAGACTGGAAAGGAATTCTCACAGTTATTGGCGCGTCAAGAGAGCAAGAACCCCGACGAAGAAGATTCAAAAGTAAGCTTCAAAATATTCACATATTTTTTTCTTTCGATATAGTGAAAATTTATCACATGGAAAAAATAAGACTTAGAAATGTTAACAGAAAATATGCGTTAATATAAAATCAGTGCAAATAGAAATAAAAATTGTATATTCATATATAAAGACGTGACTAAACTCAAATCAGAGCCTGTGGATAAGTGGCTGATACCAAGCGGGTGAATACTAAGCTGTCACCGAGATATAATGTTGTATTTGCATTATAATATGCAATATCCGTGTGCTGCATCGCAAAAAGAAGGCAAATTTCTCTAGAGTCTAAAATGTACGTCAGTGCAAATTTATTATTTTTTATGCTCACGTACAGTAGTCACAGTGTTATTTTGTGGTTGTGAAGTTAAGCTCTGTGGCATGTATTGCTGTGAGGATAAAATAGCATAAAGTAAGAGCGAGACAGAATATGCGAAAAACGTAAGCAAGGCAGTTACTCGTATATTATGCTGTCTTCCTTTCAACATTGGGATTGCGCCTAAAAAATTGCAGTTTGCGCAGCGACTAGCAGAACAAGTATTTATATTCTCTTTGCAGAACAAGACACAAAATTCCGATACGACTACTGTACTTGTGTTTTTTGTAAATTATATCGTGATCTCTCCGACGACAGTCCTTATTATTGTTATCATAGAAAAATAAATAATTATATTTTTCTTTCTTCGTTTTCTACTAAAAATAAAAGCCGAGAGAACTATAATATGAAGCTATCTAACACAAAATTATTTAACAGAAACGGCCGTCTATCCACCGTGGAGTATCGAGCATATCAAACAAAGACGACGACGAGCAAATACAAAAGAAGCAAGTCCAAGAGGCAGAAGAAAGAGCAAAAGGCAATCTGAAGTTTGACATCATTTGGCAATACTTGAAGTCGGTGCAGTCCTGGTTCGTGGTGGGACTGACGCTGATGTCGCTGGCGCTGACGCAGGGCGCCGCCACTACTGCTGACTACTGGCTCAGTTATTGGTATGCTCATTTTGAAATGAGCTTCATTTAGCTATGAAGTAAATATTAGATTGTACAACTACTGCATAGAACAAGCCATTTTATCCGAAACATTTATCCGCTCGAGCCGTAGGCAAGGGTAGATATTGAAGTAAAATATACAATCAGCCTTGTTTTTAAACGAGTTATGCACACTCTGCTATTCACAAAAGATTGCGAGGAAATAAATAATAATAATAATAAAAAATCATTGATATACTGATAAGAAAATACGAGAGCCTATTTCTCGCCACTTTATTAAACTTTGTAGGTACATGACGTATTAGGTTCGGGTTGGAGATAATACAAACACTTTTATACACTAGAGTATAAAATGTATTTTTAAGTCGTCTACTCCCAGCATAAACAAAAACTTTTCGCGCATGAGAAGAGAAAATGTAATTAAAAAATGTTTTTTCTTTCAGGACAAACGCAGTCGATCGGTATGAACAAAGTTTACCAGATGGTGAAATACTCGGTAAGTTTTACAAAATCTTGTATGTGTCGTGGCGATATCATATACCTAATTGCTCATTTTATGAAATGGTTGGCCCCATCATGAAAAAGTTATATTTCATAAAATTCTCGGTGACATCGTGAAATGGTTTGGCCAGATGGATGAATGCTTAGTGTTTGACGATATGAACAGGTAAACGCACGGCTAATTCATGATATGGTATAACATTACTGATCATATCGTAATATTGTAAAATAGAAGGCGAGGGCGGCAGCCCGACTTGGCCGTGATAGGTTAGAAGGCAAGGAAGATATTTAACGATATGGCCAAACGTGGATTGAAATATCATTAAACGACGATGTTTCAACAATATGGTCAATTTTAGCTGGCCATTTCATGAAATAGAAACCATTTCATGAAATTATCGACCACATCATGAAGTTATCAATTCTATGATATGGCTACGACATATACTTTAAAAAAATTACCGTGACATACTTACTGACTGACTGACTGACAGACTACGCACAGGTGGATCTAGAAATTTGAAAGGAGGAAATATCTTGACATAATTATACCCTCAAGGTGTACCAAGGAGTTTTTTTTATACTCCATCTTTTAGGTGATGGGTCTGGCGAAGGCACCAAAGCTCCTGAGCGCAGCTACTATCAAATATAGTGTGGTTTATACACTGAAAGTTCCATAACCTTGAACAAAAGTGTGATGTGTATTTTTTCAGATACCAACTTGGACACCCAAATGGGCGCTCTGACTACCGGACAGTATCTCCTAGTGTATGGCTGCGTAGTGCTGGCTGTCATTCTATTCGCACAAGTGAGGATTCTGTCCTTTGTGTCAATGTCGATACGTGCTTCAGCGAACCTTCATGATGTCATTTATAGAAAGCTCATCGTCGCCTTAATGAAATTCTTCGACAACAATCCTTCAGGTAAGCATCTTTTGTCTCACTCATTAAATTTGTAATATCTTAAGGCGGAGTAGGCTTTCGAATGTTTGTCCTGCTCGTCCAGGTGCAGTGTGAGCGGGAGAGGTGATGTAGCTGGGAATTCGATTTTGGATAATTTTTGTACCTTTCTATCGATATCTCTATATCGATAGAAAAGTAAGGTGTCCCGTAAAGCGTGGATAATCCTGCAGGTAATTTTAGAGGGGCGCAAGGCTGACCACAAAAAAATAAACTTATAGTGGACCTTTGTAATTATTTGTAAACTTGGGAAAAATCCGGGCATTGGTCGTGGTCCACCTGACTTTTAACTTAATTACCCTTTCCTTGCTTCGCCTTTTTTGCGGGTGAAAATGGAGTTGATTTAAATCATTGTCTAAATTGTTCTGGCAACGTACCCGCACCATTGATTGATTCATAAAAACTGTCACTAATCCACTAATCTAGTCATTGTTTTACAGGTCGCGTCCTGAACAGATTTTCCAAAGACATGGGTGCTATGGACGAATTCCTGCCCAGGAGTATGTTGGAAACTGTGCAAATGTACTTGTCTATGACGAGTATTCTTGTCCTGAACGCTGTTTCGTTGCCTTGGACCTTGATCCCCACCTTCTTCCTGATGGTCATATTCGTGTTCATGCTGAAGTGGTACTTGAACGCAGCTCAGGCCGTGAAGCGATTGGAAGGCACCAGTAAGAGCACTTTAACTTTTCTATTTTGAAAGTAAGATTAGGTAAGTGCCTCAGTTATCTAGTTATATTTAAATGTATGTTTCCAATGTTTGCAGCAAAGAGTCCAGTGTTCGGAATGATTAATTCAACGATAACAGGATTGTCAACAATCAGGAGTTCCAACTCTCAGGGGAGACTACTCAGTAACTTCGATAATGCTCAGGTGAGTATTTCTTTACTTGTAGATAAGAATATATATCTATTAATATGCTATTAATTAACATTGTCGGTTTATTTGTTTCTGCGGATTTCACGCCCGAACAACTGATCTGATTTTCTTGATTGTTTGGCACAGGGCCTCGCTTCAATCAAATGGATTTAGTAAATAAATGTTTTTGACTAAAGAAGTCTGTGAGACCACGCTGGAGATATCTATCCAATCAAATAAAACAAAAACGTTAATATCGGTGTAGAAATCCCGGATAGAAAACAAAAATAAATTCACAATAAAACAAACGATCTGAGAATCTTTTGAGATTCGATAAAAAATATTGGCACTAGTAAGACCTCAATAGCCTCAACAAAACGATAAGTTATCTAGTTCATTCTGTGCGTGAAACTAAAAGATTGATTTACAACTGGGTTTTTTCTTACATTCAGTTTCAGCCTAGTAGATATTGTAAAGTTAACAAAATGTATAACTTTCAGAACCTCCACTCGAGCGCTTTCTACACGTTCATCGGCGCCTCAAACGCGTTCGGGCTGTACTTAGACAGCCTCTGCTTGCTGTACCTTGGAGTGATCATGGGGCTGTTCCTCTTCATTGACTTCTGTAAGTTAAATACCATATTAAACAAAGTTAATGACTCGCCCCGGCTTCGCACGGGTACCGCTCAAACCGCGGCATTTTTCATACTTTTAGCATTTTATACCCGACGTAAATTCTAAAAATGAAAAATGCAAGTAAACTTATTTCAAAATATTTGGCGGCAACGCAGGCGGTGCTTTTTGACGAACTTATTATCATTTAGTTTCCTCGGCAATAGTCATTCAGTTCCTTATAGCGAGTAATCGTCATTTTTAATGCAAATTTTAGATACCTTGGGGTACATTGTTGCAATTTTCATAGGGAAATCTAATTTTTAGAAAAAAGTAATACATTGTCTATTACTCGCTAATAATGTAGGTTTCTACAGGCGAAAGAATTTTTAAAATTGCTCCAGTATTTTTTGAGTTTATCCATTACAAACAAACAAAAATGATGCTATTTTTTATGTTGGTAAATATAATTATTCTCCGAATTTAATTACTTATATAAAGATATGTTACTACTGTCACTCACGAGTTACTTCGTCGAACAATTCGACCGGTGTTCAGAAGTTAAAGACGTCCATCCTCAGAATTTTGCGCAGTGAGGCGCGACGCAAATCTAACTCTTGAGTGACAGTCGTAACATATCTATAGATAATGAATTACGCTCACGTTTAATTACTTATTTAAACCAAAGTGGTACAGCTAAAAAATCACTACTTAAATAGATAATATAACTTCCGAGCGCCAATGTTGCCCCCAGCATCGGTGATACAAGTGGGCAGCGTGGGGCTCGCCGTGTCGCAGTCCATGGTGCTCACCATGCTGCTGCAGATGGCCGCGCGGTTCACCGCTGACTTCCTCGGACAGATGACGGCCGTCGAGAGGGTACTCGAATACACCAAGCTACCCACTGAGGACAACATCGACGAAGGGCGTGAGTGCATTATACCTTACCGCTATCTTATTGAATGGTATGAATAAACATGTTATTATTGACTTTATATCTTAGCATGATATAATAAGTATTTTTATACTTCTGATGCTCATTCCTGTGATGGTAAAAGCTACGCCTATCCAATAAGCAATAACATCACAAAAATATTAATAAATTTCAATATAAGAAAAAAGTGATTAACGAGAAAATTAATGTCATTGTAAAGAGAAGCGTGCTGGGGTGCTAGATATTAATTGTTATTTATTTTTTACCAAGAATGATATTTCTATTTCGAATTACAGAGTTAGTGTAAGAATGTCTTATAAAGCACCCCACGTTTTTTTTACAATGACATTAAATTTCTCGTTAAGGCGGGCTTCTTGCACATTTAAAGGTTTTTGAACCTCTGTAAATCCACTAAAATATAAAAAAAATATGAAAAAAAATGTTTTATTAAATTTGAATATACACTATAGAAATTGTAAGTAATAGAAACGTGATTGAGAATTGTTGGCTCGATAAAAAATAATTCCAAAGATGACTCTGAACCGGTATTTAAAAAGTGTCCTGTTAAGTGATACTATCATAAAGCCATGTGAAAATTATTCCAATAGACGTGGCTTTTTATTCTTTAGGAACTGCAAAACAAAAATATTCCAATTTCGTTCTTATTTTTTTCCAAGAAGGAAAAACAACCAAAATTTTGTTTTTCGAGCACTAGTCGTCGTCGGTCAGTGTCCGCCGAGGCTTCTCCGAAGAAGGACCTGTGTCGTTTGTCTCCGCAAAAATACCCCTCGCGCTTAGTACATGTATGATCATTGTAGCGTAGAGCCGTAAATAAATGTTTGGCGTAGTAAAGTTATCGTATAGGTAAAAATTGTGGGTACCGTATTTTTATTCATTGATGTTGATTTATATTTTCCAAGATGGGTAAGAATAATAAAATAATTCAGACTGGAACTAAAAATAAAAATTATATATTAAATAAATATAATAGATACTTATACCTATATCTATCTAAAATAGGTATGTAAATACTTGAAAAGTTGTAAGCTTGTAATTTTTTTATAATAATAATTAGTTGGTAGGTATTTTGATTTTTAATTATGTAGATAAAAAGTTTGTTACAAAAAAATAACAAAAAATAATTACCGATACATAATCAATTACCTAACTCATTTATGTACAGTGTATGATTTAGGTTGACGACCTACATTGTTTAGGCAGGCATGCCACAGTATAAAAAAGTACAGTAGGTAAGATTTTCTGAACAGATTGTTACTTATTTAAAATTCTTTGCTCAATTACCCCAAACTAATACTTAGGTCAGTAATTCAGTATAATTGAAACGATGGGAAATGAAAAAGTAGTGTGGTAAGTTCGCCAATTCTTGGCCAATTGCTAGTAAAGGTGTTTTTTTTATTTGATATATAACTGAATATGCACATTTCGCCAGTTTTCGACCTTAAATCCAGTTTCATCTACCTGCTGACTAGTTTTGGACCAATCACTGAAATCAAGGATAAAGTAGAAACAATGTTTTGATAGACGTAGGTAATTAACAAGTAAAAATTGTTATAAAAATATAAAAAACCCGACTGGCGTGGAGGCGTGGGGCGCGGAACACACGACGCAAACGTATGCTCGTGTTTTTGCTTTTCAGCCGCGCTACCGGACGGACCTGCAAAAATGATAGTAATATAATTTTAACGTTTCATATTAACTTACATATTTTACTTTAATAGTTGCAATTGCAATATTGGACTATAGTACTAACGTGAATAATCTAAAATTGAAAATTTTGTAAGAAGCTTGAAAGACATTTGATGACCTTAATTTTGATACCTCACTCGATAGATTTGGATCATTGTATGTTCCGTGGGAAATACAATATGGCAGCTGCATGCCGTCATATTAGTTTTCTTGACTCTTTAGATATTCTATAGCACTCTCATGATTAATACGAATCCAATGATACCTCATTTATCAAAATCTATCAAGCCGTTTAGGCAAAAATTCATCTCCTAAGGCACGCCACTAAGTTCGGTCTTCAGCTCTCCTCATCCATTTTCTTCCAGCCGCTTTTCACAAGTCGTTACTCCACCTGGCCACAGAGCTTCCTACACTAGGTTTTCCTAAACGTCGTCTGCACTTGAGAACTCATCTACCCCAACGGTTATCGGTTCTTCGGGAAATGTACCTCTGAGCGACCTTAAATTTGTGGACTAGTTTGACCATGAGTGTCCACATTTCGGCTCCGTAGGTCATGACTGGTAGGACACACTGATTGAATACTTTTGCCTTCAGGCAACGTATAGACGTCAAGAAGACCTGACAAAACTTGCCGAATGCTGCCTAACCCAGCTGAATTCTTCTGTTGGCTTCCTTCTCAAAATTATTCTTACCTAATTGCAAGATTTGCCCAAGGTAAACATATTTTCGAAAAAAAAACAAAAATAAACACCATTAACTGCAATCGGTTTCGGCTCAGAAAAATCATTCAACATGATCTTGGTCTCATCTATGTTCATTTTGAGACCGATGCGTCGAGAAGATTCATCTATATGGGTCAGAAAACTTTACAAGTCTTGCAGCGACTCCGTTATTAGGACTGTGTCATCGGCAAATCGTTAGTGTGAAATGTTCTTGCCATTGATATTAATTCAAATTCCTTGCCAATCCAGCGCTTTAAACATATCTTTCATGGCATTAGTGAACAGTTTCGGAGATATAACATCCCTCTGTCTCACTCCCCTGCGCAGTTGGATATGTTTAGACTGCTAGTTTTGTACTTGGACACTCATAGTCGCGGCGTAATACAGAAATCTCATCACTTCGGTGTATCTCAGTCCACTTGATAACGCTGCAAAGATTTCAGGACCGCCCAGGTTTCAACGGAGTCAAAGGCCTTCTCATAGTCTACAAAAGTAAGACAAAGCGCCTGGTTATACTCTTCAGACTTCTATATTACCTGCCTCACCGTGTGTATGCGGTCTATGGTGCTAAATCCTCTGCAAAACCCAGCCTGTTCAGGACGCTGGAATTCGTCAAGTCTTCTTGCGAGACGATTTGAGACCCTCAAAAACAACTAATAGACGTGGTTCAAGAATACAATAGGTCGGTAGTTCTTTAAAAGGGTTTTATCCCCTTTTTTAAAGGAGCGTACTTCCAAAGTCCTGCTCCACGCCTCTGGAGTTCTTCCACTCTAAAGAACGGTGCTTAATAAACTCTAAGATAATTTTTAAAGCATTAAGCCTTATTATTTCCTGAAGCCCCTGAAGTACGGGTTTCCCCCTGCTTGCAAGAGCTCTGAAGTTATACCATCCTTACCGGGGGCCTTTCTATTCTTAAATTAATTCAGCACCATCTCAGTTTCGTCTAGGCTGACGTCGGGCAGTTCGTCAGTTTAGGGGCGGGTCATTGCGTGGGAATCCTCTTTGCTGGGTTCAGGGCTAGAAGCATGCGAGTCATACAATCCGCCATAGAAGTCTTCGTTCTCAGACAGAATCTCCGTCTTAGAGACGATGGTTATACCATTATTGGTATTGAGCTTTGTCAGATGGGACCTACTCAATTGCTGGGCGAGGGCTTTCGACCACCAATTTTGCTCAATTGCCTTTTCTATCAGGTGTGTATTTGAGCATCAGAGGTAACGTCATACCAGCTTACTAATCTTCTGATTGAGCTTCCTTTTTTTCTGACGGTGTGGCTTGTTGTTGCTCCCGCCGTTTGTCCATAAGTCGAAGAGCCTCATCCGAAATTTTAGATTTCTTGTCCGTACGCTGCAGCTGACAAAATGTTGTGCCTTCTTCCCTAAGGATTCCCACAACTTTTTGGAGTTCCTCATCCAAGTCATTTGGAGTTTACAAGACAGCATTTTTTTACACTAGCTTTTGCCCGCAACTTCGTCCGCGCGGACTACAATTTAACTCGAAAAAAGCATCCTATGTTTTTTAGGGTATTAAAAATCAATCATGTCATTCTAATTTGATTACTTTTGTTTTTTTTTATTCATTTATTTCAATATAGGTACAACACGGTACTCTTATGAGCGTCAAAAATTATTTTTAATGAATTGAAACATTAAAGAAAAAAGAATTTAAGTAAATTAATGCTTTAAAAATTATCTTAGAGTTTAGTACAAATGGTACAGTCCAAGTTCAGCCATGAAGCCTTTTCACTTAAAAAAACTTTAACGCTATAATATGCATTTTGCATTAACGAGTCCTTTACTTTAGTTTTAAATACGCTCTCAGTTTGAATTAATAGTATTTTTTTTCATAAGAAGAGGCCTACGTGCAGCTGTGGACAGATATCTAGGCTGATGATAATGATGAAATCTATAGAGAAGCAACTAAAATATTCTGATCCACTCGTTCGCAGAAGCCGCTTCTCACTTACACCATGTTAAGCCGATCGGCCGCCCCATCTAGACCTTGTTCGTCGTTTCAAGACCGTTCGCAGCAAGATCTAGACCTTGTTCGTCGTTTCGATTCTGTCAAGTTCTCATGAAACATCAAAAACAATGCAGTCTTTTGTGATAAAATTGTGTATCAATCTCAAATTATCCACTAACACAAATTATCCACTCCATGTGAATTA
This sequence comes from Alsophila aescularia, assembly GCA_946251855.1. Taxonomy (NCBI): domain Eukaryota; kingdom Metazoa; phylum Arthropoda; class Insecta; order Lepidoptera; family Geometridae; genus Alsophila; species Alsophila aescularia. The sequence goes on from OX276379.1 coordinate 43,378,485, forward strand.
TAAAAACGAACATAGTTTTTGAAAAACGATCGGTAAATTTTTGATAGCCTAGTTTTTGGCAGCACAAGTTTATACTTGTGCCTTGTCTCATAGTTATGACGTTGTCCGCATGTTGTAATCCTGTTTAAATGTTTCCGAGCGTACAGAATATCCAAGAGGACATACAAACAAGTCAATGTTAAAATTTTCACTTGTGTAAAGACGTTTCTTAGCGATTCTCTAGGGCTAAATAGACAGCTATAACCTATAGCTAGCTCATTTCTGTAATACAAAAATTCTATTGGTGTCGGCAGCATTGTCCCAGAGCACTAACCCGCACGACATTACAGAGTGAAAATATTGTGAAACATTTTAATTTATACATACATTAAAAATAATATGCCATATCACACTTTTTCTAATTTTAGCCGTTCTTCCAAATCCGTTCAGCTGATATAGATAACATAGTTTCAATCATAAATAATCATACAAACTTTATGATTTTATTACAGCTATACGTTTATTAGCTGCGCCTAGTGGTTTTAACTGCGTGGAGAAATGATGATGGATGATGATGATAACATATACACAATTTCATCAAAATTTATTCAGACATATCAGCGCTTAATGGTAACAGACACACATAGGTATACTAACAAATATGAATGTTTATATCTGAAATAAATCAAATTGAATATACATAAATGCACACAAACTTTTGAATATTTATTATAAGATTAGATTGCAATTACAATAATAATTCAGATCTAGGTAACAATTAAACGTACTACGTACATAACAATTAAACGTACTAAGTAGAAAAGAAATATATTTTCTCTTTCGTACCCACCCAATATAGCGAAATGCTAAACCAGATTATACCCTAACCCCATCTACATATCTTCTGCATTTACTATACTGTGGCATGCCCAAAACCGCGGGGGCCTCCCCACTCGCGCCGTGTTTCTCGCTCGTTGCGTCTTTACGCTCGAAACATTTGCGGGGGCTGTGGAAATGTTTTCATACCTACATACTGCCCTAGATGAGCGCCTTAATCACTTTATTCTTATATTGAAATTTATTTTTTACTTTTTAGTTCGGTTCAATGTTATTAAAGCATGTTTTATGTATATTTTAATGTACATTTCTAATTTATGTGCGGTTTTCCATCGCTCCCTGCTTTGGAGAGCACGTTAAGCTGTCGGTCCCGGCTGTTATTGATTAATAGCAGTGGTTAAGTCATAACAGAGGCCCTTAGGCGGCCTGACAAACTATGACACCAGAGGTCAGCACTACCTAGTTTTTGGCAGCACAAGTTTATACTTGTGCCTTGTCTCATAGTTATGACGTTGTCCGCATGTTGTAATCCTGTTTAAATGTTACGACAAACAAACGGTTCGCTTCTGCTATAGTATCCTTAATCCTCTAGATTAGAGCAAAACTAGCACAATACTATCAACTGCTGCGATACAGATTAGGAATCATTAACCTCAGATAATATCAGAGCTAGTTATAATAATTGTAAGCTAGTGCGATGCCAGCTATAAATATTATGTTGCCTAAATACTTTGAAGTTTGAAATTTGCATGGCTGACATGACTGAGCAATTCAAGGTGCTTTAAAACTCAGTCACCACGAGAGTAGCACAGGGTTTTCAGTGTTGTAAACTTGGGTATAAATTACTGTCAATTACTAAATTACGACACACAAAAAAATGGTAGATAAATGCGCGTTTGCGATGTTTGATGATTTTATTGACTGGCTTAATGGTAAAACAGTAAGCTACAAAAAGTCTGAAAACATTGAAAAATAAAAATTATTGTGTCTGTCTGTTTGTCGTTCTATCGCATCACGTAAAAACTACTGGACCGATTGAAATGCGGTTTTCACTGATAGATAGCTTAGGTTTTGACTTAAAATCTTATACTATGTGTCTCAATCCAATAAGTAGGTAGAAGCCGAGCAATCAATAAAAACTATTTGACGGCTAAATAGATTTTGATGTAGATTATTGTACTTTTTGGTCCTGAAATAACCACGCCGGAAAAGCCGCTGGCACAGCTGGTCCAAAATATTTGTGAAGTCACGCGTACTGCGCAGTGTTTTGAGTTCAATAACGAAAAGTTAGTTATTGTTTTTTTTTTTTTATATATCCTTTAGTAATTTTTCCGGCACCCTTTGCATCCAATGCAAGGAATGAGTTTTGTCCGTTTGTTGTCTAATCTACCCTGGCAGCAGGTACCCTATTGTCACTACGTGGACCTCCAAACTAAATACGTGAATTTATTCGAACAGCAACAACGCCGCCAAAGGATTGGCCGGTGGAAGGCAACATCAACTTCAACAGCGTGTACTTGAAGTACGGCTCCGACGACCCACCCGTGCTCAAGGACTTGCACATCGACATCAAAAGCGGATGGAAGGTAAGCACTAAGCATGCCGCAAAGCTTCGAGAGCATTACGTAATTGAACGAGCGAGAGCGAAGCGCGAGCGAAGCTTCTCCGATTCAGCTTGGGCAAAAATGCTATCGTATGTCCGGACATCTGTCTGGATCTCTGTTCTCCTCTACAGGTCACTTTCTCAACCGATCTAGACGAAACTTGGTATATAGGTTAAACAACATTTTTGAATTTTTCGTTCTTCGGGGATTTTTGATTGTGGTACTTCCCCCCAAAAAGGGGGGAACTGAATCTCTCCGCCCTATTAGATGCGATTTGATGGTTATTTTTTTATATGAAAGGTAGTAACTTTATATATTATTTATATTGGTCTCATAAAAAATGGTTGAAGATCTGATGAGGATCTTTGGCGTGATGAGCAGAGTAAATAGCTCTTCAAAATGCAGTAAATTTCTCACTTTTAGGTTTCTACCAGTGGAATCAGCCCTTTACCCACTAGATAGGAATTGATGGAGCACCTTGGTTATTAATGTTAGTGTTATAATAATGTAACTCGATGGCGCTACTGTGCACCGCTAGATTGTTTGCAAAAAAGTTTGTACGCGCGAGGTATATCATCAGCCTGTTAATGTTATCACTGTGGCGACACAGACCTAGTAGGGTCTCATAATGGTAATGGGTATTTATATCCACTACTATGACCTTGTATGGGGGTAGTGAATTTCAGTGAGTCATATGTACATAAAGTATGGTAGCCTAACGGTTCAATAGTGCAACTTAGAATCCAACGATATCGGGTTCGGTCCAATGGTTTTTCTAAGTTATGTGCGGTTTTCAATCGCTCGGAGGGCACTTTAAGCCGTCGGTCCCGGCTGTTATTGATTAATAACAGTCAAGCCATGTCAGAGGCCCTCGGGCGGCCTGACAAACTCTGACACCAGACGCACTAACTAATACGACAAACAAACAATAAAATGCTCTCATTGTGCCTATAATAACTGTACTACTACAGGATACATCTACTAACTACAAGAAACGGTTGGATACCCCATAAATACCATTACAATTACCAAAGTGTTCCAGGCCACTATAGCAGTTAGCAGCGTAGGTACCCAATATGCTGGCGGCATTGCACTATAGAATTGCAGTGCTAATTTGATGAGCCAAATAATTCCAGTAGAGCATATAATATTTACGTAGCGTAGGACGCCCAGTGGCCAGGTGGAGTGACGACCTGCGAAATGCGGCTGGCTGGAAAAGCATACTGGACGAGGAGAGCTGAAGACTGAGCTCAGTGGAGTGCATTAGGAGAAGCTTACGTCACATAATAAATAAAAGTACTAAATATAGGCTAATGGTATATATAATAATAATAAATAATAATAATAAAATGTTTTATTGACTTTTCTTAAATTAAAATAAATTTGACTTATTTTAATAATAATGCACGAGGTACGACAAGTGCCTATGTTATTTTGTTGGATCGTTGGTGCCTGAAGTAGCATATAACTGTATCACAGGCACCACCGCCCTCCGAAAGGATTAAAAGACTTTTGTGCATAAGCATTTACAAGGAACATTGGGTATGTTTCCAACGATCTAACAATGATGTGTATATAATATTTAAATTCCAGTATAGCGATAAAAATTTTGTGTCAGTTTTTTGAACAATACGGTAGGGTGCTATTTTAAATTGTGGTTGAAATTCTTTGTTCTGTGTCGTATTGTTTAAAGTGGTTCCAATAATATCTCCTCTTGGTATACACTTTTCACATTTGGTATACACTATTTATTTTTCGTACAGGTTGGTGTAGTTGGCAGGACCGGTGCAGGGAAATCCTCCTTGATATCGGCTCTTTTCCGGCTCTACAATATCGAAGGCAGTATTAAAATAGACGGCGTGGATACACAGGGTATAGCTAAGAAGGTAACACATAGAAAAAAAGTCATATAATTGATACTTTTAGCTTTGTCTAACTCATTATATTGATCAAACATTTCACCTACCGCATACAGCTCCTCTTTTACATAAAATAAACTAGCATGAAATAATATTAACTACCTACTTTGGTTTGTTATTTATTTATTTGTTGCTATCAAGTTCAATAACAATATAAACAAGAAAAAGTCATATCTATGTTAAGACGTATACAGGACTCAATAAGAGAGTACCTATCTGATAAAGTATTAAGTGTTGTACTGAGTGTGCATATCAGCCGGTACTATATTTACTAAAGTACGTAATTCTTTCCAGGATCTGAGGTCGAAGATTTCAATAATTCCTCAAGAGCCGGTGCTGTTCTCGGCTCCGTTGAGGTACAACTTGGATCCCTTCGACAGTTATAGCGATGACGAGATCTGGAGAGCTTTAGAACAGGTATACTATTCGATTTATTTTTACGTCTACAAAACTATTTTATTTTTACGTCTACAAAACTATATTTTGGTGTTTAAGTTTATGTAAAAGGAAAATGTTGCTCCAACTAAAAGAGGGGAGGGGGGTTTGCACGGTGGGTGGGGGAGGTGGATTACAGTTTTTCATACCCTCTCCCCTGCAACACACCTTCAATCCTATCCTTCAAACTAAGTTTTGTTAGAATATAATTAATTCTTTAATTTATTATATTCTAACAAAATTATCTATATACCAGCTGTACCAGCGGCTACGCACGCATGGCCATTTCTCTAGGTTAAAATAATTCAATTACTATTCCAACACCTACTAATACCAATATACCAACATAACGAACATTTAAACAAAATTCTTTCAGCCTTTTTTTTTATCGATTGTTCTGCTTCTAATCATCGGATTGAGATAATAAGTTACAGGTTTTAAGTCAAATTCTAAGCTATCCAACAGTGAAAACCGCATCGCAATCGGCCCAGAAGTATTTACGTGATGCGTGAACAGACAGACACAAATTTTAAAAATGTTTTATTCTTTTTCGGTAGCTTATTTTTAGTACCCTATTTTTTTTGTATCAACCTTTTACAGATATTTTGGTACTTACTGCTTTATCATATGTATAGATGCCCTTCACTTTTTGGCAGAATAATAAAAATTTGTGTTTTATTACATTATTTTAATAATGACTATAAAACAGTACCGTGACATACCTACTGACACCAGCCCCTCCGTAGGCGCCCTAGAGCCATCTTAAGCGATCCGGAAGACCAAATCGCTGCCGCAGTGAAGGCAGCGACAGAGTCGTCCAACCCGTCCTCACTATCTGACAATACACTTAGACACAGACACCGACCTCCCCGGCGAGGTCGAAGGTCCCGTAATTAAAGTCGATTTTATTCGCCTTCGAGTTTCTTGCCGATTCTTCTCGAAGGTGTATTCCAAATCGGTGGTCAGTTATGCAAATAATTCAAAGGGCTCCAGCTATTTCTCAGGGCCCCCTCGATCACTACCAAAAGTAGCGATCCAGGGGAACACCCCTTAACTTAACCCCTTGACTTAACAAAGTCAGACCCCCGTAATCAATGACAACTGTCCAAGCCGAGGTTCGTACCCTTTAGGTGCCCTTGAGCAAGTCGCCAAAACGTAACTTTGGCGTGCGCCTTCTGCGTCACGCATTGCGGCGGAACGCTTTTGCGCCCGTCCCACCGACCGACCGGTGACGCTGTAGAAGTTAGTAAAAACCAACTTGTACTTGAAGATATTGTGTATTTTTTTTGGAGGCTGTTCTATATTCATACTGAAGCCAAAACTGAACTGAACTACTAAATGAAATCAAATGAAACTTGGCATGATTTGATTTCATACTATGAGGTAGGACAGTAGATACTTTTCATACCAGTAAATTAAAGGGTCCCCGCAGAAGAAGGGTATTTTATTTGGAGTTGGTTTTCATGGTTTACGCTTCTTAGTTATTTCCGTAGTTCACCTCTAGGATACTCAAGAAATATTCATCCAAATTACAAATACCTAGGTCCACCGGTTTAGACTGGGCGTTGTCTGTCAGTCAGTCAGTCAGTAGGTATGTCACGGTACTGTTTTATAGGCATGATTAAAATAATGTAATAAAACACATATTTTTATTATTTTGCTCAAAAGTGAATGGCATACATATAATAAAGCTGTAAGTTCCAAAAAATCTGTAAAAGGAAGATATTTAAACAAAAAAGATCTAGGATACTAAAAATAAGCTACAGAAAAGGAAAAAAAGCATTTTTAAATTCGTTTATTTCTGTTTGTCTGTTAGTCTGTTCACGCATCACGTAAAACTACTGGACCGATTGCGATGCGGTTTTCGTAATTGGATAGCTTAGGGTTTGACTTAAAAACTGGTGTACTTACAGGAATCGATAATTTTTATGACGGCTGAAGGAATTTTGTTTAACTGTTGGTATATTAGTATTTCAGGTCTTGGAATACTCGTAGCAATAGAGTTCTTTTAATATAGAGAAATAGCCACGCGTGCGAAGTCGCGGGTACAGCTAGTTTTGAATAAAAATGCTTTGTGATACTTAAAATAACCTACTGAACAAAAATATTTCATTTTTTTAAATAATGTCCGTCTGTTTGTCTGTTACCTAGTCTGTTTGTCTGTACGCTTGTTCGCGCAATACGTAAAGACTACTAAACCTATTGCGATACGGTTATGATGAGGTTGTGTGCACTGTTGGATAGTTTAGGGATTGACTTAAAAACTGGGGTACTTGAAATCCGATGATTAAATACCGAGCAATCGATGTAAAACTATTTGTCTGCAGAATGACTTTTAAGATAAGTAGTATATATTGCACTTTATAAGTACGTATGGTCATGGAATAACACTTATGGGTACTTTTAAATGAAATGATCACGCGGACGAAGCCGCGGGTACAGCTAGTGAACTATAAAAACATTCCCCTTCATGCAATATTTTGTAGATTTAGTTACAAATGCAGTAGCGTTAACAAACAGTGAGTAGAAATGTTTTGCTGGAATTCAGTCGTACCTAATTTAATTAACGAAACTGTTAACGATAAATTTTAATGTTCTGCACATTAGAATTTATACACAATCCTGACAACGCTGAATGAAATTGAAGCCGTTAAAGTTTGCAAACTGTACTTAATTACAAAAACATTGGACCATCGTTATGTTGTGTGTGTATATGGTGCTAACATACCTAATCCTTATCCAATTATCCAATTATAATATGAACGCATTGAACGCTTTATTTCTTAATAATTGGGACATAACGACATAGTGTTCAAATTTCGTAGTGATGATGCAAGAAACAATTGTATAAAGTGAATCTTTGAATTCATTTGAGGTTATTATCTAATCAGCCTGTAAACCAGCCATGCTGGGTGGATAACATATCTTTCGTTCATGCCATTATTTTCAATCGTAAGTCCCAAGCCTTGCCATCTAACCTCAGAACGTTACCTGCCCGTTGTCGGTCAAGCAGGTGGTCTCCTTCAAAGTTCACCCATCTCTTGAAGACCACGTGAATCCTTGTTCCATCTGTTTTCATCCCATCTTGTGACTTCAACATCCCAGGTGGAGTTAAAGGAGGCGGTGCCAGCGCTCGACTTCAAGGTATCGGAGGGTGGCAGCAACTTCTCGATGGGGCAGCGGCAGCTGGTGTGCCTGGCGCGCGCCGTGCTGCGCTCCAACAAGATACTAGTCATGGACGAAGCTACCGCCAACGTTGATCCGCAGTGAGTTTTCTTTACTTAGTTCTTTTTGATAATACATTTTGTTTCTTGGCGTTTTGTTTGGGTAGAACTCTAGCTAGCCTCGGTTATTTTACTTTAGTTCCATTATTTTCCTATCAAAAAGTTTAGTTGTTAAAATAATTGAGGATATAGGTAGTAATGTGAAGTTAAAGCATTAATATAGGCTAAACTCTCTGAACTTTCTTTTAAGGTTGTTCCGTACTACGGAATTTCAGCTTTTCATACAAGCTTGGTACGATAATATATGTAGCCAGGTATGGCATTCCAAGACACAAAGGTCACGTGGGTTACACAAGGCTACGAATCTGAAAAAACTATGAAATTTTGATAGAAGAAATACGTCAATTCGAGTTCAACTTGAATTGCTTCGCTTGATAGGACGATGAAAATGACAATAGAATCAGGACAGTAGATTCATTTATTAATTTAATAGAGTAATAACATATTATTTTCCAATTTTCTGTGTTTTGTTTGCAATAAAGTGGCAACTGGATAGTGACGTAGCATAATGTGTCACTCCCGGAGTGCGAGAACTTCATGCGTTCCAAAATAAAAACATACAAGTCAGATATTAAGTTATGCTATGCCATATCTAGGCATTGTTTTATTTTCATAACCAACAAACATTGTCAAAAATAGAGCAAGTTTTATTTTTCAGTAGATACATAATTATAAAGTCAAGTATTGTCGTTTCAAAAATATTAGGTAAATGTTAAAATCTTTAATGAAATAAGAAATCCTTTGTGAATCATCCGTGACGCACGGATGAATTCGATTTGTTTGTATTGTTCCTGTCTCCTGTCAATTACATCCTAGTAATTTAGTCAGCGGCGTTCAAACTCTGTTACATTTTAATACGTTGTATCGTTCTATTCTAGTTATGGATATTTCTAAAAGGAGATCCGTTTCTTTCAGGACTGACGCGCTGATCCAAAAGACGATCCGTCGCGAGTTCGCCAACTGCACGGTGCTGACGATCGCCCACCGCCTCAACACGATCATGGACTCGGACCGCGTGCTCGTCATGGACAAGGGAATCGCTGCCGAGTTCGACCACCCCTACATCCTGCTCTCCAACCCCAACAGTATTTTCACCTTCATGGTCAAAGAAACGGGAGAGACCATGAGCAAAGTGCTCTTTGAAATAGCCAAAACGAAGTATGAAAGCATACAACAGTAGGTTGTGATATTGTTAAGTAGGCACGTTTTATTAAATAGAATATTATTAGGAAATAAATTATTGTTATTTAAATTATTTAGAATTTTTCCTTTTCAATGAAAAGTTATTGTATGTTGCACCTAAATATCATAGCTATCTAGTTGTATATAGCAGAATCCTAGGATATTGATTCACATAACTAGATCCCAAAATCCATAACAAGCTGTCCCCAACATTGGGCATGTCGGGAATAATCAAAAACGTTTACGTCATGCATATCTGTTGGTCCATAAGGCACACCTGATCAAAGCAAATGATTGCTGACTCGTGGTCACACTAGTGTGTCCACAAGGATTTTTCTTCCTCGAAGTCACACCACTATCAAAAGGGACAAGTGTAAAATATTATCACGTATCGTTCATCCGATTGATTTGAAACTTGTTGGCAAACAACAACTGTACCAAGTTGTACCAACTTGCATGTAGATTTCTGACATAAAAAACCAGCCAAATGCGTTTTCGCGCATTGTTCATCCCATAATATTTTCGTAAATTACATAGCCCCAACATGATTTAAAAGGTTTGAGATGATTTCCGACCTTATCGACTTGAACTTTTTTTTTGATTTTATGTAAATTGGCGATCGGCGCTACGTTCGAAACTACCTCCCCATGATGAACACAATTAAAGTACGTCACGGTGTAAAATGGTCATGGCAGGGCAAGGGTGCTAAGAATCCCCGGGTTACGGAAGGCCGCCAAAACTGACTGACTCTGGCTACGTATAACGAACGCACGTTACGGCTCGACGAACATATGACGCAGTTCGAAGAGGAGCTGGGGAACATGAGATGGCACATTCTGGGGTTATATGAAGTCTGAAAAGAGGGAGAGGATACCGTAAGCTTAGAGTCGGGCCATCTTTTGTATTTCAGGGAAGGAGACCGGCAATCCCAAGGCAGTCTCGGGTTCCTGGTCAATAAGGTCCTCTCTGACAACTCCAGTGTTTCGAATAGGGTTGCGTACCTCTTAATGAAATTAACCGAGAGGTATATGCGGTGTGTATACATAATCCTACCTGAATAGCTTCAAGGTTATTCAGGTATACGCACCGACTTCAAAACACACTGATAATGAAGTGGATATGTACGAAGACATATCTAAAGCCTTGCACAACTCCTCCAAGGATCACTACAACGTTGTCATGGGAGACTTCAACGCTAAAATGGGAGTACAGACATGCAGCGAGTCGGTAGTAGAACAACACGGATTTGGCAGCAGAAATCAGAGGGGGCAAATACTAGTCAACTTCCTGGAGAGAGAAGGGCTGTTTTTAATGAACTCATTCTTTAAGAAGCAGCCCCTACAAAAATGGATGTTGCCACAGCCCCGAGGTGTGACGAAAAATGAGATCGACTTCATCATAGCAGACAATTCAGAGATGTCTCTGTGATCACTAGGTTTAAAACTGGGAGTGATCACCGACTTGACCGAGGCACTCTGGATATTAATTGCAAGCTTGAACGTCTCCGTTTGATGTAGTAAACGCTCCAACCTAACCTACTCAAACAGTTGTTGGAAACATTCCAGTTGAGACTGGAGAACTTATTGGCTGCTTTGGAGAGCACAATTGACGTTGACGTTGACAAGGAACTTGACCAAGTGGTGGGTATCCTGAGGGAAGACGGAACAAAGTTCTGCGAGATGCAGCGTAAAGGCAGGAAATCAAAACTTTCGGTGGATTCTCTGCAGCTAATTGAGAAATGACGCGAAGATCCAGCAGTCAATTCGTCAGAACAGTGGGCTTTGAATAAGCAATTAACCAAGCTGGTACGGCGAGACCTCCGACGCTCCAATACAAGTGCTATAAAAGAAGTGATAGAGAGAAATCGGGGGTCAAAATTCTTCGTACAACAACTTGGTCAAAGCCATCAGACAAAGTTGACCACATCAACCAGGAAAGTTGTCATTTCCAAGCTGGAGATTGTCGCGAAAATTGAAGATTTCTATGGCCGACTGTACATGTCACATGCGTCGAAATCTGAACCCGATATCGAGGATTCCAGGGCCACTCTGATCGGCCACTATACCAAAGAGCTCCCAGAAGTTCAGCAGCTTAAAAATGGAAAAAACCTGGGTGAGGACGGAATTACTACGAAGCTCCTGAATGCAGAAGATACTCTCACGCTTAAAGAACTTCAGCGTCTGTTTAATAATGTCCTCTTCTCTGGAAGAACTCCAAAGGCATGGAACAAGAGTGTGGTCGCCCTGTTTTTCAAAATGACCATTTTGAAATACTGTCGGCCTATTTCCCTCCTGATACATGTCTTCAAACTGTTTTCGAGAGTCAGCACAAATCGTCTTGCGCAGATATTCAACGAATTCCAGCCAACAGGGCAGGCTGGGCAAAGAGAATATAATCACTACGTTTCTTACGTAGTATTGTATTCTCTTTGACTACGTTAGGCTGGGGTTTGTGGAGGATACGGCACTATAGACCACATCCAGACTGTGCAGCAGATTATACCAAAGACAGAAGAGTATAATCAGCACCTGTGCCCATAGATTCTAGAAGTTAGGTAGTACCTGTATTCTAGATCTTTGCCTGTGCCCATTGAGGAATTATTACTACGTATAGAGCAGACGTCACGAACAATATCTTTGCGCGTGGCGGCAGGCTAACGATTCACAGATGCGACACTTTTGTTTAATGTGCCTATCGAATTTCTATCAACGAAGAAAAATAAAAGACCATCTGATAATTTTAATTACAAAATTTAGTTTATTTTCCTTTTAAAAAAAAACTGAAATTTCTGGCGCTCAGACAAATAATCATTGTTGGCTTTTGCGTCGTGATTTAAACGAGGGAGAAGGGAAGCCCTCTTCCCACCCCTTTCAATGCGTGTGGTTGTTTTCTAACGTAATCCCCAGAAAACTAGAGATTACAGTGATACATTTAGCAGGAGAAACCGTGAGAGAAAGTTACTCTGGTAAAATAAAATATTCATTAAAATAGGACCCACAACCTTCCTTTCCGCTCCTCACTCCATATATCAGCTATCAATACTTGATGTTTTGAGGTTTGCAGCTGTCGCCTGTCAATTTGACAGCTGTCATATAAAATGAAGATCTCGATGAAATCTTTCCTATAATTAAAGAAACTGTCAAACTTAAAAGGGCTATAACTTTAAAACTATTGATCCTAGACTAGTAGTTTTTTACAGAAGTTGTAGATTTCATCGATATCTTCGTTTTGAATGACAGCCGTCAAACTCAAACTTAAAACTTAAACTCTGACACTATTGATCCTAATAGTCTAGGATCAATAGTTTTAGAGTTATAGCCCTTCTAAGTTTGACAGCTGTCATCCAAAACGAAGGTTTCGATTAGATCTATCACTTCTATCATTAAACTAATACTAGTCTAGGATCAATAGTTTCAGAGTTATATCCCTCTTCAGTTTGACAACTGTTATTATTTAAAACATAAATAACACAGTTCTATAAAATAACGTATGAAATACTTAACATATATTTTCACGATCGAAAAATAGTAATCTAGTCAATGCTTAATACACTTAAATAGTATAACTACCGATATTTGGTGTAATTATACTGAAAATCAGTAAACTAGTAATTAAACAAGGTAAAGTTTGGACATCAAATAATTTTAAGAATTTAAAAATGGAATGGATGATGGAAACAAGGAATAGTGAATGGGACTACTCACAAGCCACCCATTATCCTCCTTTGGGCAAGCTACGCAGATCCTTCGTCCTTTATTGCACTGCACCTCGCGAGAGTTATTTGTTTGGTTCGTATGGAAACCCGTACTACTATTTGTCGCACTTTTTCACCACAAATCCGATTTTGGGGGTCTGTTAAGGCGAAAGCACGGCAGTCGGACACAAAGATATCCTACCGGCTGTGCCACTCAAGTCGGGACGGCTGCAAGACGAGTTTAAAAAAATACAAAATTTAAAAAGTTCAGTGTCGTTTATTCGATGGATTGCTTGACTAACTTAATATTCTAACAAAGAAACATTACCACTAACCAGGCAGACCATCCGAGTCGTCTCCTTATCGTTCTTATTCCTAAGAAATGAGCTTATCTGCGCTGACTAAGCACGAACGGTGAACGTTACAGTATGGGACTCAGATCGCATGACTAGCTATTTATAAATTTTTCAAATGTTACTGTAAGACAAACATCCCTCACTCCACCACGGATTACATTTTTAAAACATTTCGTCATATTACGAACTAAAACTTTAATCATAAAGATAACACGACCCCGCTCCGCGTTTATACGTATTTTTTTCAAAATATTCGTGTATAGAGACAACTGTTACGCGATAAAACGAATTTTTACGTTACCCTCCCCTCCTTTTCTTTTGTTGGGAAAAACAGGTTTTCGCGATCGTATCGTGACCGTGGGACAGTTTATATTTAAAAAAATACATAGGAACATCAAAATGAAGTGCCCTAACAAAATTTGATTAAAGTAGAGTAACTTTCTTTGCTTTAGGGTACAGCTTAAGATACTATTAGTTATTCTGTGGCACAAAAAGTCAAATAATTTTGCACAGCCGGTATTGGCCCATAAGTACCTACATATAACTTCATTGAGTAGTGCATAAAACCTTATAGGCCCTATATTTACTTTATAATCTACTATTACAGTTCGACAAACTTATCTGTGAAATGGCAAAAAAAGGAACTACAGACCTTTCACTATAACTTGTCCCTTTCATACAATGTTGGGACTGCTGACTATCAATGTAATTACCAAGGAAGTTGTATACTAATCGTAGAGAGAGTATCAAGAATACAGATGCTCCACGCGTATACTGAAAAAAGACGGGTATAAAGTACCAACAATTTTAGGGGTACCCGCTTTGCAAAATAAATACCCTGGTGAGCAACAATATTTAGCAGCAAATTTATATTCGGCCCAAATTATAAAGTTAGTGTACAGCAATAAGAGGATAGTTGTTTTTGATTGATACGACTAAATAATTTGCCTGGTAAAAAAATACTTTAATAAAATAAAATATATATTCGGTACAATTCCGCACCAGTTACCTAGCCCCAAACTGGGATACCCTGTATGAGCACTAGATAACGGATAAACATACATAGACACGAATAATAACATCCATAACTCGGAAACAAACATTTCTCCTCATCACACAAATGATTGCAGGATTCGAACCCGCAACCGTTTGATTTCGTATGTTTCGTTTTCGTTTCATTTTTGGTCTCTAGACCAAAAATGGAATGGTGCAAAGTACACGAAAAATATAGATCATACTAATATTATAAATGTGAAAGTTTGTGTGTGAGAGAGAGAGAGTTATAGTATGTTTGATATTCCTTCACGCTGAAAGGATTTGGATGAAATTTGGTATGATGGTAGCTCATACTATGTATTAACACATATGCTACTTTATATCTCAACAAAAAAAAACAGTTCATGTAGGAAATCGGGAAACCGCGGGGCGTTGCTGGTATTAATCATGAAAGGCTGACTACACAGTATAGAACTAGTGGCTCTGTGAGCTGTAGACCTCGCACTTACAAACTTTTATGCAAACAATCTATGGGTGCACAGTAGCGCCATCTAGTTCTAAGGTAATGACAGTTGCCGCCATTACGGGTAAGTAAAGTAGAGTTGCCAGATACGAAAGGTACCCCAATATATTATATTTGTTTGGATGATGATGATAAATTATTTATTTGTTTTTATTTTTGGGCATAAGTAAAACACGAAGGGGTCTAAAGTTAAACAAAAATAACCTTTTCAAGTGTGGGTCACCAAACCTGACCTGACTGATATGATAACGCCTATCAGTTTCTACTCATTTATAAATGATATTAGGAATAGGATATATTGTTTACATTATAAAAGCTTATGTCTTTTTCTATAATCTATCTCATCTATCTTAATTTCTGAAATAGGGGTATTTTTATAGTGAACGGACTGTATACTCTCTGTTCTAATTTGTGCATGTCATCACATGTCTGTGTACGTAGTATCACCAATGGCGAAGGAAATGTCCATAAAGGGAAAATTCCTTACTCTATGAGTAAGCATCACTACTTCATCTTCTTAGTTTGTGCACTACCTAGTCTCAAAGAGAATATAAAACCTACGGTAGACCCACTGCCTAGTCTGTGCATGTCACTATGTTTTCTAAACACTATTTATTGTGTTTCTAAATGGATTCTTCGTTGATTCATGGTTGATTCGTATTGCTAGATAAATTAATAATACATAAATATACCACGACTACTGAAAATAAACATAATTACATAATATAGTAATATGTGTTGATTCCTCAAAAAAAATCCTGCCTAAATTTATGTTAATCGATCTCAACATGGCCCAGTCATCTGAATAAATTAATAAAAAAAAATATTAATTCTAATAAATTAATCATGGTATCGCAAGTTTCTTGCCTTGATTTCCCCCTTTATAGAAACCCTCACGTTGTGTACGCCACAATCCTGGTAATTGTCATCATCTACCTCTCCTGGAACCTCTACCAGTGTCGAGTGTGTGGGAGATGCTGAAATAATTCACTGGAAACTAATCTTATAGTAAATCAGTAACAAAAAGTCTGACATTGAAGTCAACTCAGTTACTTTCATAAGGTCAGTATATATTTTCTTGTAGCGTAGGTCCTGCCCACCCAAGTTTAAAATGTGTAGATAAAATCTATTTGTTATTATTTTCTTTGTAGCGGCATAGTTTTTTTATTTCGTACTAGCTTACCCACCCGCTACTTCGTCCGCGCGGACTACAGTTTATCGCAAAAAAAGCATTCTTTTGTTCTTCTAGGATATTAAAAATCATATTATTTGTATTAACATATTTATGTTCTTTGACTCATTCTGTCGTTGGTATACTTACACAAGGCGCTGCCCTCCTCAAGAACTTTTATTTTTATCTTTGATAAGCAAATATATTAGATTTTTATAAACACTTGCGCGAATATAAAAGCATTACATAAATAACATTTATGTATCTCAATTGCCTTCACAAATTCATGATCCACTACTAAATACCTACTAAAATATCGTGAATATAGTCAGAATCACTGATCTATTCCTTTTACTGACGCTGATTAAAACCTACCTACATACTCAACCAATGTTATTGAAATTTTGTGGGAACAATTTGACAGCCTCCCCGAATGAAATAGGATCACGTAAATTGGCCCAGAAACCAGAAGTTTCGGAGACATCATTGTATTTAATTACATACATAAAACAACAGCAAATGTATATTAAAGAACGAATCTAAACAAACAGTTATTTTTTTGAATGCATTGTCATCGTTTTGTGTGCTACCCTGAAAGTTTAAGCCGGATAGGTAATCGGGAAGTGCTCTAAATTTGAGGTGCCAGATTCCACCCGTAACGACAGACAGACAAATAACAAGAAAGTTACTTAAGAAAAACATGGTAAAAAATGATACGCATCTGGTTGTGGCCCTCCTCCATTTTTGTAGTGGATAACCGTTCACAGTCGCAGTGCACACTTTCATTCATACGACACTAAATAACGTAGCTTACGACATCTTGATCATCATCATTAGCCCGTGTCAGTCAACTGCTAGCCCGCCACTTCGAGTATATCGTCCTCCTTCTCCTCCTAGCTGACTACTACGTTTACTGAGCCGCGGTCTCCACTCAAGAACACGTCTACCCCAACGGTTATCAGTTCTTCGACAGATATAACCGCCCACTGCCACTTCAGCTTACTAATCCTAAGGGCTATGTCGACAACTTTGGTTCTCTGCCGGATCACCTCATCTATATCTATCTCTCTCTTTATATATATATATATATATATATATATATATATATATATATATATATATATTATACTATAATAAAACTGTAACTGGGCTAAATCTGTACATTAAATATTTTTTGAAAATTTTAATTGACAGGAACTTCAAAATCGGATATGGAGTGCAAAAAGAATTATTTTTATTTTTTGTTTGTCTGTCTGTCTGTCTGTCTGTCTGTCTGTCTGTCTGTCTGTCTGTCTGTCTGTCTGTCTGTCTCTTTGAACACGCATCACGCAGAAACTACTCGACGGATTTTGATGAAACTTGGCACAATCATAGCGTATGTTATGGATTAACATTTAGACTACTTTTTATCCCGAAAAAAACAATGGTTCCCGCAGGATAGGGGTTGAAAGTTATTTAATAAAAACACATATTACGCTGAAACTACCGTACGGATTTTGAAGTAACTTGGCTCAGTCAAAGTTTATAGTATTTGTTAAAATGAATGATACTTTTAATCACGAATAAATACGGGATTTCTGCGGGATATGAGTCTAAAGTTATGTTAATTTGAAAGGAATAATAATTGCACATCCTTTTATAAAACTGTACCGTGAATTCGGCTCCTATGCCACAAGTCAGACTGCCACAGTAGAAGCGGTGTCTGGCTTGCAACCCAGAGGCACATGGATCGAATCCACGCGCTGCTATGAATGTTTTGCCTCAATATTTATAAGCATTTTCATATTTTGTGCCTTTTTTTACATTTTCTTTGTTTTTTTAAGGCTTATGTAATTTCCTGAAGTAAACCATCAAGTTTTGTTTGAAAACAATATATATAATGGGATCTATCCAAACGAATGGTCCGACTTAGGTGCGGTTTTTTATGTTTGCAAGCTGAGGTAATCGAATTGGTATAGTACGTGTTTGGTACGAGTATAGATAGCACAATGGCATCAACTACTCAAGCGAATAAACCAAAGGCATCAAAGTTCTCCCAAATCTCAAAACTCTCAAATTTAACTAGATGGCGCTGATTGACCTTAAAACGCTGATGGCGCTGATTGACACGCAATCATTTCATTCCTGCAACCAAGGGTCCCGGTAAATTCAAATTTATTAGTTTTTGGGATTCGGCTCACACTAGCACTAGCACGACCTCCAGGGGCCTAATTCTCTAATTGTAAGACGCCAATTCCTCGCTGCCTGCGTGGAAATTGGAATCACGAACAAATTCCACGTAGGCATGGGTCATACTCGCAATATCCAGCACCAGGGCTTTCAAGTACGTCCATCTTCAAACACTGGGCGAAAAACCAGGGTTCAAAATACTTTCAAGTGCTTTCTGTAGAAACAGATTAAAGCCTTGAAAGTAGAAAATACTTGCATAGGAAATTGATTTTTGCCGTCATATAAATAAGGAGAACAATCGTGTTTGCAAATAAAAGTACTTGGATGCCTTGAAAGTAGAAAATACTTGCATAGCAAATTGATCTTTGTCTCTATATATAAAAGGAGCACTATCGCGTGTGTGAAAAAGTACTTAAAAGTAGCCTTGAAATTGTTTGTTTGTTTGTCGTATGAGGTAGTGCTGGCCTCTGATGTCAGAGTTTGTCAGGCCGCCCGAGGGCCTCTGACATGGCTTAACGACTGCTATTAACCAATAACAGCCGGGACCGACAGCTTAACGTGCTCTCCGAAGCACGGAGCGATGGAAAACCGCACATAACTTCGAAAAGTCATTGGCGCGGGAGCCTAGGTTTTGAACCCGGTATCATTGGATTCTAAATTGCACTAAAGAACCATTAGCCCACAATCACTCTTTTGAAATATAAGTAAAAAAATACTTGCATAAGAAATTGATCCGTGGGTATTATAAATAAAGACCACAATTGCTTTTGTGTAAAAAATACTTCGAAGCGTTGCAAGTTTTCTGAGTATGTATATACATTATATGTACTACGTTTTTTTATTCTGTTTCTTCCATTGAGATATTATAATGTACTACCTACGTACCTACATAATTATATAATTATATCGTAGGTTTCTTCATAATGTCTTACTGGCAAAATGGTTAGTTGTCGGTATTGAAATGTGTACATACAGAGGTAGGTACATGTATTGCTCTTCACAGAGAAAGTATAGAAAACTTTTATTTTTTCAAATCAATCCTCATATCGTGTTGAAAAAGCTCAAATAGTAGGTAGGTAGGGTAGGTAATTATTAAAAGCCAGTTAAAGTGCCAGTAAGTACGTCGTTCTGTGAAACATCATAAAAAATAATTTGTACTAATAACACAATGTTTCGTTGCATTAAAATTTGTTCGTATGGACCTCATAATAATGACCTACCTTTGATGCCCCATCCAATTTACCTCACCACCTTAATTACTCTCTAATCTGTGCCACCTTACCTTCAGAGCTAATTTTCTCTACTCAATAACAAGACGTTCATGATAAAAAGTTACTTCATTTAAACTAGATGGCGTTGTCTACCCTTAAAACACGCAAGCGGTTTGTTACGAAGTGGTTTGAACGTTGAATGAACTCGAGCAACATCTTTTCTTCTTTTTTTACTTTATGGTCCTTAGAGGCTCTTAAAACGTATTTAGATGTTTTTTGTGTTTTTTGATAGAATAAGTCGACTTCAGTTGTAAAACGCGCAGCGAAATTAAGCGAATTATTTATAGTAAAATAATAATTTATTAATAAAAAAAATAAATTTAACTCATTTATGTCATGAATCTTTCATTATAAAAACCAGGGTTCAAAATACTTTCAAGTGCTTTGTAAACCGAAGCCTTGAAAGTAGAAAATACTTGCATAGGAAATTGATCATCGTGTCCATATAAATAAGGAGCACAATCGTGTTTGCGAAAAAAGTACTTGGAAGCGTGGAATTGAAAGTAAAAAATACTTGCATAGGAAATTGACCCGTACGCTTATGTAAACTTCGAAGCCTTGCAAGTTTTTTGAGCGATGTATCGGCCACCTAGCTTCTTGTGACCCGGCTGGCCGAGTGCGGCCGAACTCAGCCGAAGCCACGCCGAACCCGCCACCGAGTATGTGAGTGCGAGTTGGTGAGTAAAATACTTTGAAAGTCTTGCAAGTATTGCGGGTCCGCACCAGGGCGGCGTACTTACAAGCCAAAACCTGGTTTAAAAACCTGGTCGCGTAAATACCCACCTTCCCTAATTCCACGCAGGTGGCGTGGAATTGGCGTGAGTGGTCATACAGAATCCAGGCCCTGCTCTCAAGCCCTTGCGCTGATTTAAAAACTGGGGTACTTGGTATCTTAGGCCTTGCACGAACTGCCTTGCAGTGGAACGCGGTGCGTTTATTCTAGCTTTTATTTCATATTTTATTATATGCGTTTATTTCATTGCAATACGTGCACTTCTATGAAGTGTCATAGAAGTGCAAGTGTGTTATAACGCATATTCTGTGAAGTACGGAGTGCCGTACTTCACAGAATATGCGTTATAAATAGGCAAGGCAGTGCCTTATTCCGATGATTAGATGCCGAGCAATCGATAAAAAACTATTTGACGGCTGAACGAATTTCGAAGAAATGAAGTATGATATTGTACTTTGTAGGTTTGGTACTGGTCCTCCTGGTCCTCTGGACCTGGACCAAACCTACAACTGGTCTGGTGGTGGTTTAGCTTTTGGTCCTGGAATAAAACGTGTGGGCTACTTTTAAATGAAATGACCACGCGGGTAAAGCCGCGGGCACAGCTAGTTCAGGATACGATTTTTCTTAGAAACTCCGAGCATAGCCCTTTCCATAGCCCGCTGAGCGATCTTAAATTGGTGGACTAATCGTACCGTGTATGTCCACGACTCGGCTCCGTATGTCATAACATGTAGGACACAATGGTTGAATTGGTATTAGCGACGAGAAGAATTGACAAAGTTTCGCAAATACTGCCCAGTCCAGCTGTATTCTTCTGTAGGTCTCTCTCGAAGTTGTTTTTTCCCAGTTGCAACGTTTGCCACGGATAAACATACTCCTGAAAAACTTCGAGAGTAGTTCCATTAACAGCTATTGGTTTCGGAATAACATGTTCGTTGAACATAACCTTGGTTTTGTTCTAGTTCATCGAGATACCAATGCGTTGAGGAGAATCAGCTAAGAATCGGCTGTCCAACATTTATTGCAAGTCCTGCAACGTTTCTGCCACAATGATGATGTTATCCGCGAATCTCAAGTGTGAGATTTTCTCACCGTTAATGTTAATGCCACATCCTTTCCAGTCCAGAGTTTTAAAAATATCCTCCAATGCATTGCGAGAACAATTCCGGAGAAATAATGTCCGCTTGTCTCACACCTCGATGCAGACAATATACATAGTCTGCTGGTTCTGTACTGGGATGGTCATTATAGCACCGTCATACAAACATCTCAACACTTGGATATACCGCCAGTTGACTTGGCATCGTTGCAGGGACTCCAAAAAATACCAAGTCTCGATAGAGTCAAAAGATTTCTCATAGTCCACAAACGCTAGGCACAGGGGCTGATTATACTCTTCTGTCTTCTGTCGTACTGTATGGATGTGGTCTATGATACGGCATCCTCCCCGAAACCCAACAGGCTGGAATTCGTCGAATCTCCGCACAAGATTCGATTCACGATTCGTGATGACTTTAGAAAACAGCCTGTAGACTTGACTCAGGAGCGAATGGGCACATAGTTTTTCAAAGGGGTGTTGTCCCCCATTTTGAAAAACAGGACGACAACACTCTTTTTCCATGCCTTTGGATTCGACTTGTATCAGGCACTTGTGTGTTGTCGGGAGTAGTATTGCCATGTGTAATTTTTTCCCCCATTTTTAGGGTAGTTTTCGAGATTTACCCCAAAAACATGAAAAATCAAAATAATGATATTTTACATTAAATTTTGATGAGGTTTCATATTTTCATGTTTTTGGGGAAAATCTCGAAAAAAATCCCTCAAAGTGGGGAAAAAAAATACTTTTGGCAATAGCTCTCCTACAGCCACACAGTCTCTTCATACAAGTCATATCGCTATAGTGTTGCCAACTGCCCTAAAAGTTGATTCTAATATAGAAACTATGCATATTTTTTACAAAATGGCCGCCACATTGTCCGCCATATTGAAATGAAAAAATCTAAATATACTTGTATCAGGCACTTGTGTGTTGTCGGGAGTAGTATTGCCATGTGTATTTTTTTTCCCCATTTTTAGGGTAGTTTTCGAGATTTACCCCAAAAACATGAAAAAACAAAATAATGATATTTTACATTAAATTTTATTTTGATTAAATCTCGAAAATTACCCGAAAAATGGGGAAAAAAATTACACATGGCAATACTACTCCCGACAACACACAAGTCCCTCATACAAGTTGAATCGCTCAAGTGTTGCCAAATGCCCTAAAAATTGAATTGAAAATTTAAAAAAGTTTTAGAAAAATGGCAACCCTGGCTTTCCTTATAATAATATTTCATCTGGCAAACTTTTCCTGAAAATTACATCATATAACCTCCGAGAGAAGAGGACAGAATTAAACGTACGCTGAAGCTCTTTAAGCGTGGGAGTACCTCCTGCCTTCAGGAACTCCGTAGTAATTCCAACCTCACCCGGGGCTTTTTCATTTTTGAGCTGTTTCAGAGCCATCTCGATTTTGTCAAGGCTGCCTTCTGGCAGCTCTTTGGTATAGTGGCGGGTCAGAGTGGCCCTGGTATCTTCGATATCAGGTTCGGGTTGCGACGCGTTTGACACGTAAAGTCGGCCATAGAAACCTTCAACTTTCGCGACAATTTCCGGCTTAGAAACGATAACTTTCCCGCTTGATGTCGTCAACTTCATCAGATGGCTTCGACCAATCTGTTGTACGAAGACTTTTGATTCGCTCTGTCGCTTCTTCTATTGCGCTTGTATTGGAGCGTTGGAAGTCTCACCTTACCAGCTTTGATATTTGCTCATTCAAAGGCCGCTGATCTGACAAAGTGACTGCTGGACCTTTGCGTCGTTTCTCAAGGAGCTGCAGAGACTCCACCGAAAGTTTTGATTTCCTGCCTGTACGCCACATTTCACAGAACTTCGGTCCATCTTCCCTCGGGATTCCCAGCACTTGGTCAAGTTCCTTGTCAACGTCAACGTCAATTGTGCTTTCCAAGGCAGCGTACCGGTTCTCCAATTTCAACTGGAATGTTTCGGATCCAACAACGCCGCGATATAATTGTACGTGTCATGGCTATAGTCTTCTGTGTCGTGTTTATAGTCGTCTGTTTCGTGACAAAACTGTGGAGCATGTGCTACTACACTGTCCGGCCACAGAAGGAATCAGAATTACTACTGAAATACATGATTTGTCTCAGCAACCTAACCCCAACTCATTAGTACCATCTTCATTATTTTCATCTTCATTGTTACCACCACCTTCTCTGTCACTGGAGCAGTTGTACTTTCAACCCAAGGTAAAGGTAAAGGTTCTCGAATGGCAACCACGAACAAGCAAGCAAAATGTAGGGAGACCCCCCCACACGATGCACTGACGACATTGTAGTCATCGCAGGAAGTCGTTGGATGGAGGTGGTACAAGATCGCTCGTTATGGTGCTCTTTGGGGGAGCCTATGTTCAGCAGCGGACTTGTAAAGGCTGACATTATGATTATGATCATCATGTAAGAACAATATTTAGACCTAGTTTAGGCCCGTATCCATGTTAAACTTTTGTTGAGCAACAACAAAGTTGAAACATGTTGCTGAGTTGCTGATCATCGAGCGAAAACTTTTGAACATTTTGCTTGCAACTCATGGAATTAGATGCATTTACGTTAGCTCAAAAATTAGTTCAAGCAACGGATTGTTGTTCGCAACACTTTTCAACAATTATCAACGTCTGTTGCAGCAACAGATTCGACAATTTCATTTTACATACATTCTACAGTTGTCTGCAGTCATGTCTTCCGAACAAGTCATTGCTGCTGCGGCTTCCTTAACTTTGAATGAAAGTACTCGGAAAGAAAAGAGAAAAAAAAACAGCGGTGGAAACGGGCAATGCTTAGAAGTGGATGACGAAACATTTTCTTCTTCACCGTCTCTTCTAAACACTCATACTGATTGGCTAGTTTTAAATAAAATAACTTTTTCATTATCCCATTGAATTTACATTTTTGAATACAATTCGACCAAAAAATTATTTGTAGAAACAATATTGTTGAATGAATGCATCAATTGTGGGTACAAAAGCAAAAAGTTTCAAAAAGACGAATTTCGTAGAACGGTCGACGCTCTGTTGCAATACTCAATTCACAAACGGCAACAGTGTTTCTATCAACATGTTGCTTTCCACAAAATCGCCAGTTGTTGAACAGATATATTTATATCTGCACCCATATGCAGTGCGCCAGCAACATTGTTGACAGCAACTTTGTTGCTCATCTTAAGTTTACTATGAATACGGGGGAAGCAACCTAAAAGCAACGTAGATTCAACAAAAGTAACACATTCAACAACTAAATATATTTACCAACAGGCTACAAAAACTTCGTTACACAAAAAAAAACTTACGTAATATTCATACTTTGCAATATTTAGAGCCGTTTGCGAGAAATCCTGTGACATAAACATAGCTCGTTCATCAGAAGGGTATTTGGATATACAGGTAAACAAATAATATAAAACAGACAGTTCAGGGCAAATAGTTTTGCATTACAACAACAAGGTAGTATAATATACAATGTACACCTACTCGCGCCAGTCCATTCAAGAGCGTCCACAATGACACGCCACGACTCCCATCAACTCCCATGGCATCCGTGTCCGCAATGCGGCACGTCCGCTCTGCGTGGGGTGCTCAATTAAACCCACTGCTAAATAATATAAACACCCGGATCATAACGAATTCGTACGTTCCGAATGTTCCGTATCCTTGCGAACAGCACACACAATGTTTAGTTCAAAAAAAAATTTGCCTTCATTGGCTTATAATCAAATACTGTGATTTTTAAAATCGTTCGGTTTTTTTAGAGTATTAGCTGATGCGCGCGGCTTCACACGCGTGGTCATTTTAATATATAGCCTATGACACTCACAAATAACGTGGCTTTCTATTAGTTAAAGAATTTTCAAAATCGGTTTAGAAGATCCAGATCCAGGTCCCCCTACAGTCTCACAAACTCACAAACTTTACCTCTTTATAATATCAGTATAAGTACTCGTATATAGTATAGATTTTAGAAATATCTTATACTTGCCAATGTTATTTCTGTATTCTGAGTTGCCAATATTGTTTTTTATGTATCTTTAGTATCATTTTATTATTATTATTTTAATTCAATATCTATCTGTATGTACTTATAATAAAGCAATAGGAACGAAAAAGTCTGTACAAAGAAGATAATTAAAAAAGAAATGGTCTAGGTAACATAAAATAAGTTACTGAACAAGAATATAACATTTTAAAAATTCGTGTCTGTCTGTTTATCTTTTTGTATGTTTGTTCGCGCATCACGTAAAAACTACCGGACCGATTGCGATGCGGTTTTCACTGTTGGATAGCTTATGTTTTGACTTAAAAACTGGGCTACTTTATATCTCAATTTGGTGAGTAGAAGCCGAGCAATCGATAAAAATATTTTTGACGGCTAAAGGAATTATGATCAAATGTTGGTATATTGGTATTTTAGGTCCTGGAATAGCACAAAGAGTATGAACTCAAGTCTTACCAAGTTTCATTTGAACTCATTCAGTAGTTTCGGTGTGATGAGTGGCAAAATACAGACAGACACATAAATGAAAAAAAAACGGGTATGGTTTCAGTATCGAATACAGAGTACCCTCCAAAAATATTATTCATTACTTCAAACTTAACATTACTTTGGACCCCTATCCCGCAGGAACCCTTTATTTTTTTGGATAAAAAGTATCTTTAATTTCAGCTCATAGAGATCTTTAATTTTAGCCTGTTTAGATAATTTATAAAATATGACTATGCTAAGTTGCATTAAAATCAGTCCAGTAGTTTAAGCATGGTACGTGTACTTTGAAATAAATTTCAACTCCTATCCTGCGGGAACCCTTTGAATTTTCGGGATGAAAAGTATCTGTAGGCGCCGCGAATAAGCAATATATTTGAATGCGCTCTCTTGGCAGTGGAAGGATAACGAACAGACGACTAACCTGATCCAGGCGCTGTGATCATGGTTTTCTGGTGGCAGCGTCTCCTCTTCCAATCCTTCCTTGAAGTTAGTGGACTGTATGTTGAAGGGCGGTTTGTTTATTATTTGATTGTCGTGAGGTTTTGTATGTTTATCACGACGAAGGCGTCCAAGGCGAACAGCCTATCGCAAAGAGCGGTGCTCTTGGGACCAGAGGCGAGGACCTAGGTCTGCACACGCGCGGCGGCGTTCCAGGAGGTTATATTTTGAAAGC
Organism: Alsophila aescularia; assembly: GCA_946251855.1. NCBI lineage: Eukaryota > Metazoa > Arthropoda > Insecta > Lepidoptera > Geometridae > Alsophila > Alsophila aescularia. The sequence goes on from OX276379.1 coordinate 43,404,908, forward strand.
TTGTGAGAGCCGTATCGTAAACACGTCCGAGCAGCGAGGCTGTCTACGACGTTCCTCTACGGCGTCTTTAGGTACTCTGGAAGGTTCTTCGATGACTTCGCGCTGGTGAGCGCGGGCGCAGACATTTATTGTCGCGTTTACTCCTTCAGTGCCACAGAGGAGATGATAGGGATAGTCATCGACATAGGGATGGGGAGGATATTTAGGGTTGAGCCATTAAGTGGCACGAACAGTATCTTATGTCCTACCTCGTAGTATGAACTCAAATCATACCAAGTTTCATTTGAATTCATTCAGTAGTCGGCGTGATGCGCGGCGAAGGTACGGACAGACAGACAAAAATGAAAATAAAATACAGTTTTGTCTTCAGTATCGAATATGGAGTGACGTAAAAAAACTTCAATGTACAGATTGGACCTGTTACGGTTTTATTATAAGTATAGACTAGTATTTTAAATGCCAAATATTTTTTAAAAGCTTTTACTATAATTTCACTTGGGACAACACCCCCGCCCCCCCCTCACTCGCCTCCACTCCACCCCGTACCCTTTCACAGTTATTACGAAAAAATTAGAATTTCGATTTTTGACATCCAATTAGATCAAAAGCTAACAACAATTTCAAAATTTGACACATTTTTTCTAAACTTTGTTTTTTTTTGGACCTAAACCCTCTTTGGCTACACCAGAAGAGTGAAGAGAGAAGTGACCCTACCAAAAATTCATCAAAATCTCATCAATGGTTTCGGAACGCATAGAGGACAAACAAAATATATTTATATATATATATATATATATATATATATATAAATATATGTCGATATATATATATACTTCGGGGAAGAAAGGTAGTAAAAGTCACTTTTGGCGGAAATGACTTGATGATGCAGTTTTGTTTAGAATTTTACGCTCTATCGATCTGTATATTTAAAGTCTCAAAATTCAAGAAAAAAAGGTTTTTACCACCCATTTATTTTTAAATTCTAAACCATTTTTTAAATAAAAAAACGATGTAAATTCTAATTTCATCGTACCTCATAAATAAGTAAGGCGTATCACTATTGTAATCAAAAACTTTTGGCTGTAAAAGTACAAGTTATAATCAACTAGTTATAGTCAAAAAGACACCCGGCTTGAAGGAGCTTCAATCGGTAGGGTAAGGTAGGAACTTAAATTTACAGAAATTACAGGGTGTAAAAGTAATTATTGTATTTTACCTTTGAACACAGGTTACACCGTTAATTTATTATTTATATAAGTCAAAAAGACGCCCGGCTTGAAGGAGCTTCAATCTCACCTAGTACCGTGCTAATTCAACAGATTATCTTTTCACTATTAATAGAAAAGAAAGATATTTTTCGATTTTGATGAATATGATCATGATAATAAAGTATTATTTATCTACGAATAATTTTACTTGAGATAACCCATACAAAACTGCGCTCCCTTTGTCATTTTTAGTATAATATTAGAGTGAGATAAACACAGTATCAACTGGCAGAAGGCACTCCGTTAGCACCAAGCGATGCAACTACACCACACTGCCTGCAAATATCTGTACCGATCAACCTGAATCATCGTGCTCTGTAGCGCCCACCGAATAGTCGTCTTTACAACTGTTTACCTGGTCATTTCTATCCCGCTCAGACCCTAACCCAACGTCACCTACCAAATTATCATCTTTGGATTTGGAACTCGGCTCCATTCATGCAGATTCTTGCACTACACAACCAAAAGCCACTAACTTGAGACATCATTTTTAGTCACCCTGACATTAGATTTTTCTGACGTTAAACCATCTTCTCCACCATCTAAAGAAATACAACCTGGATCTTCATCACGTGCAAAAGATCACCACCGGCCAAAATTTAAGGTCACAGAAAAGTAAACCGAAACAAAAACACGTCAAATTTCATCATTTAAGAAGTCATGTATTGATTTTCTGTCAGAGGAAGAAGCACTTGATTTTTCTGCTGGTAGTTTGGATGATTAGACTTGAACTGAATCCGAGTCGAATGGGTCTCCTCAGAAGAAAAAGCTAAATATAAAAAGTTACTTAAAAAAGATGACAGTAGCAATAAGCGCAAAAAAGAAGAAGAAATCAACAGACGCAAGGACATGAAATAATTAAAAGATGCTGCAAAAGAGTATAAGACCAAAAGAATTTTGGCAGTCATATTTTTTTCTGAAGACTTCAAATGTGCAGACGAAACAGATAATTTTTCTGTTTCCAGGGCATACTTATATTATGCTGATTGATTCTGTTCATGCCAGAATAGAAAGCGAAATTAAAAAAAATACCAGGTCTTGCAGAAAAGGTAACATTATTCGAAGAAACTGACAATGAAGATGAAATGAAAAAGAAAGGGAAAAGGAAGAAGAAAGAGAAAAAGTTGTATAAGCTATAAAACAGATGATGTAGGAAGTCAGACGAAAGAATTCGTATTGTGGAAATTATATAACAATCGATTACCGATTTCAACTGCTCAATATAAAATCTTGAAACAACTTTATGAAAGCGATGTTATACCTAGGCTGTATCATCATTTCTGCAGTTCCTTCATAACAAATTGATTGAAGACGCATTTAATGAGTGATGAAGAAGGCGAAGCCGATTACAAAGTTGATAATTTGATAAAAAGTCATATATTGTGGTTTTTTTTCGATTTGGTTTAAATGAAAACAATAAATAGAAGCCTAAATTTAGGTCTTTTCATTCTAAAAGATCACGTGCACTGATAAATCTATTATTGTAAAGAAATCATACATAATAATAAGACATGGGCGTCTTATTATTATGTACGATTATAAACTTTAGTTTTTCCCACTTTAAGAGGCTCTGCGTTGTCTGTTATGGTATGTATTCGTAAAATACCTTTCCTAAATCTAATAAAATACTTCAACCTTAAAAAAGTTCGGTTTTATTTAGTTTAATTAAAGTGCTATGCATACAACCCCATAATTTATTCACTTACGCCTTTAGTTAATCCTTTTAATCGTTTTATATTTGGTTAAGATAGGCTTTTAAGCCCAATACTTGCTTGAGTATGGTAAGATATACGTAGTTATACCCTTTTTACGCTAGGGAACATATGTTTTAAAGGGCGTATCCACCAATTCATTATAACTTTTAGGTCGTAATTCCACACTAACTTTTAAAATAAAAGGTTTATTTAGCCTTTAAGTTTTCAGAGTTAAAATACATTTGAACACAAAGATTTTTCACTATTTCAGATGATTATAAGACTACAATAAAAATGTTGTGAATAAAATATTATTTTTGTTCACGTTTTTTGCTTCTCCTGTAAACTTTATATTTTGGCGTTTACGACCTTTCTTCCCCGAAGTATCGATATATATATATATATATATATATATTTAGATTTATTATACCTAAGTGAATAGTCAACAATTTATCTCCTTAACTCCGCACATAATAAGTTTCGACGCCTTGTTTATTTTGATAAGGGTGGCTTTGGCTCTACTTCCCGTTTGCCAAAATCAGTTTGCCAAAGTTGTGACTCATTTTAAGTTGCATTACCAAAATCACTCTACCGTGACATCTCTTATACCTAGTTATATCTTACGGAAACCAACAATTTTTAGAATTCAAAAAAGAAACGAATTAGGAAACCCATCCTGAATTAGAAATTAACTATTTACTTACTGCGAACGCACATATTATTTTGCTTTTCCTGTGAAAAATTCCAGGAAAACGAGGTAGATAATAAAAGTCGGCTATTTATAGCAAAAGGAAAAACGTGACCCTTATAAAACCACTCACGTATCCAAAGAGAATACAATACTACGTAAGACGCGTATCCTTCTGTCCGTCTGTATACATCAAAGATTTTGAATTACGCTTACTATAAACTCCCTCTACGGTATACACACACGTCACGTATGTCAAGTATATAGATACGTAGATACAGGCGTAGATACTTGACATTTGGCATAGTCAAAAACGAGCATTGGTCACCTGCTCTGTTCACCTGGGAGTATATAGACAGCATAAACCGTCTAATTTTCCCAAAGATTTTGAATTACTCTTACTTTTCTATCATTTAGTTTATTTAATTTTTCTTGGGTACTTGGTACTTGTAGTTCGGATTTCTTGGGTACTCGGTACTTGTAGTTCGGATTTCTTGGGTACTTGGTATTTGTAGTTCGGGTTCACCTCTCAGCCACCCGATGGATGTGGGGGTAAATTAAGTAACGTGAAAACAAACTGTTTTTGTATCATATGGGGTATCATACGAAATATCTTGTCTCAAGCTACACAAAAATAATTATAATTATACCCTGAGCATTTTCAATACAGAAAGATGACTTAGAATCCAACTATGTTGCCGGCGTAAAACGTAAAAACTGCTACACCGATTGCAGTGCAATTTTCACAGTTGGGTAGCTTAGGACTCTGGCTAAGGAACCCTAAGTCTTTGCATGGTAAGTCATGAGCAGTGTTAAGTCTTTGCATGGCCGGCACACACTTTTCCTTTTTTTTCAGGTTGCCTAAGGCTAAATAAATACTTCTTCTCTGACATAAATACTCATCCAAAAGTAAAAGTCAGATTCCTCTGCGTGTGTCTTAAGGACAACGCTTTAGACGTTTAATACTGCCAGTTTCAGAAGTCAGTGTTAAATTACGATGTAAATGTAAATAAACATTTAGAATAGCAAAAAGCCATTCAATCAAATCGTAATATGGGATAGATATGAAGCAAACCACTTTACGCACAACTACAAAAATTGTCTGTCATTCAAAGTCAGAGGCAATGTAATGCAACACAATTGCAAAAGTAAATGCAATACAAAGCTGCAATTGATTGTCATTAAAATGGGATGTTGTAAAGAAGGATGCACTAATGCGCCTAGTTCACAAATAGCCCCTGTATCAAAGATCCCCGTATCAAAGAACCCCGTATCAAAGAACTCCGAATCTCCTCTACAGTCTCTGCAGACAGCCTTCCAAGATAATAAGCTCATAGTAGCTTTAGTAATGTTCACGATTCTCATAGCATACAAACTATTCCGGTGGTACCACCCGAGACTTACAAATCGATGCCCGAGGCGTCCCCTTTCTTGTTAATGTTATAGTAAGTTAACACATTTATTACAAAAATAATATATTTATTTTACTACTATTAATGTACATTTCAATATTACAACTTAATTATCTACTTATTACAATAGAACGCTGTGATTCGATTAAGACGGGATCTCAATGTGGATATCCACTGTAGCAAACCGCAAAGTAGCCTAATAATTACCGGAACGAGTCGTGACATGTACCAAATATAGTTAGGTAAGTATACAAATATGATGCCAACACTTTTTGATAAAAGAAAGTTTATAAAAGCTTGGTTGTAATTGTAGAGCTGACTGTATTTAAATCACTGTATTTAATGTATATTTTTAAGTGTGAAGAAACAACTACTATTTTATTTTAATAAAAAGTTGCAGTATCGCAGTGTGGCGAACCAACAACAACCTGCCGGAGACGAAACTGCTAACTCTAGCTACCTCACAATGTTTATTCACTTTAAATCCCGATGTTATTGTTACAGCACTTTGGTTTACAGTTGAAGCCATTCTCGAATTTGTCTATCAATTTCTTTGTTCGTAAAAAAACCATTTGCATGCAATCTCTTGTAGACATATTTGAATCGGTGGTTGTAAACGAAGATTGCATCGTTCGACAAACTAGAATGTAATCGGCCTAAAAGATTTTCATCTCGCATTTTCTTTCAGGTTACTCTGAAAGTAAGCATCTTTGGCTACTTGGAAGAGCTTGGAGCTGTTTTTGTCACCCGTTTCGCGGACCATCGAGGAGAGGGCGCTGTTGGGATCCGATAGCAAGATGTAGGGATGGTCGAACTCGGCAACCTCTCCGAAGCTCATGACGAGCACGCGATCCGAGTCCATGATGGTGTTGAGACGGTGGGCGATGGTCAGCACCGTGCAGTGAGCGAACTCGCGACGGATCGTCTGCTGGATGAAGTTATCCGTCCTGTAAAACAATAGACCCCGTTACAATTACATGAAATAAAGCTCATACCTGGAAAAATATACGTGGTGATAAACTTACTGTGGATCCACGTTGGCGGTCGCCTCGTCCATGATGAGTATTCTGTTGGACCTGAGCACAGCTCGAGCTAAGCACATCAGCTGACGTTGTCCGATCGAGAAGTTTGATCCACCTTCTGTAACTTTGAAGTCAAGGGACGGCACAGCAGACTTCATATCTACCTAAAATGTACAACGGTGTTACATAAATGCATTATATACAATAAGGTTAACTTCATATACGTTTATTAACCCAGCCCAACCATTACATTACACCTGTCCAGGACCCAGGTTCTTTCACAATCAGGCAGCGCAGCAATTTGTCTAACATACATTGCACATAATCCCTACCCGTCCATATCAAAGTAAGCAGCATCTATTTGACGATACTGAAAGCAGGGCGCAACTTTGCCACAAGTATATGTGTACTACAATGTTATTTTCGGCTTTTTCATGCGGTTTAGCTGTACAAATGCAGAAAGATCGTTAGATAGAAAGAAACCCCAAGGTATATAATTTTACAGCTGCATTTAGAGTCAATTTCTTGATGCCACAGATCCCTTCGATTAAGGCCATCATCAGACCCTCATTTACCTGAGCTACAAAAATAGGGCAATCACCCGTCCACCCACTAGTGGGTGTACTACACATTTGAGCACAAAATCAGTTTCTAGATGAATTTGTGCCTGAGTCCCATTTACTAAAGACCAAGCTCAGTGGCGTGCATTAGGAGAGTTCTACGTCCAGTAGTGGATAGATATAGGCTGATGATTATGATGATGATTTGAGCACAAACTCAGTTTCTAGATGGATTTGTGCCCAAGATCCATTTACAGAAGACCGAGCTCAGTGGCATGCATTAGAAGAGGCCAACGTCCAGCACTGGATAAATATAGGCTTATGATGATGATGATGATGATTAAAGCACAAACTCAGTCTCTAGATGAATTTGTGCCCGAGACCCATTTACTGAAGATCGATCTCAGCGGCGTACATTAGGAGAGGCCTACGTCCAGCAGTTGATAGATATAGGCTGATGTTTATGATGATGATTCGAGCACAAATTCAGTTTCTAGATGAATTTGTGCCCGAGACCCATTTACTGAAGACCAAGCTCAGTAGCGTCCAACAGTGGAATCCTACGTCCAGCAGTGGATGCTGATAATGACCGATTTATAAAGAGTGATCAGGGCTGAATAATATCTTTGGTAACGGCTGCATCGATTTCTTCCAAAAGAAGCTAAGAAACATAACTAACTTCAGCTTTAAATATAAAATGCGTTGACATCGGTCCATCCGTTTGGGAGCTACGTTGCCACATATAAACACACACTACACACACAGATACACAACAGACAGAAAAATATTCAAACTTAGATCGGTTGTTAGGGATTAACCTGTTCGAGAGACCTCCAGAGCTCGTCGTCGCTGTAGATGTCGAAAGGATCCAAATTGTATCTGATAGTGGCCGAGAACAGCACGGGCTCTTGAGGGATGATGGAGATCTTCGAGCGGAGGCCCTGCGGAACATTTAATTAACTATTAGTTGCCAAACAATTAATCAGTGAAGCGTACCTTATTTTATTTTTGAAATGTCACACAGCTAACGCTTATTTGCTGAACAATTACAGGATTTGCTTAAAATTTACAAGATCGAATTTAAAAGCGGGAGGGAAAGTACCTTAAATATTGTTGATCTAGTTTTTTTAATAAAATAATCTATGATTTTAAACTTAATTATAACTGCTTTCAAAGATTTTTGAAAACTTGCTTGCCTCAGCCGGAAACCGAACCGACAAAGATGCCAAAACTTTATGCTGTAATTTTATGCCATCACATCAATGGTAATGGTCAATGATGAGGATCAAATGTCTTGAACCGTTGAGTCTTTCAAAGAAGACTATGAAATCTAACATTTATCAATTAAATGGAGCATCATGGAAAAATACATTAACAATGAAAATACATTCTGTATACTATAATATATTACATTAAATCTATCCTTGATACCCTATTTTTGGGGTGTTTCCTCGTGGTTCCAGGATTTGCTGAAAATATGACTGATTTTTGAATGCTATTAAGACTAAAGATTTGAACTTAAATAGCCTATCATTACTAATTTTGAGAGCTCAGTAACTTCTGCCAAATCGCTAATCATCCGCTTATTATAATATCCCATACGAATAATATCACATTATACCCGTTTTCGTGTCTGACAGGGATATCAAATTACAGGCTTTACGTAGATACAGTTAACTGATTGATAAAGAGTCACAAAGTACATAGGTGTTACAAACCTGTCTGGATACCAAGGCTGTGTCTAATCCATCAACTGTTAAAAGTCCATCAATGTACGCGAATCTGAACATAGCCGATATCAAGGACGATTTACCAGCTCCAGTCCTTCCTACGATTCCAACCTGTACACAAACAATTTTTAATTACAAAATTTTATTGGTTTCACAGTGTTTGGATATGTATAAGCACATAATCAATAATAGTACCTATTACGGTTTATGTTGGCGACGGATTCGGGGTCACACTGCTTGGTGTGACAAATAGTAGGTAAGCTACAAAATAAAAGACTCGTAGTCATACCAGTGCGGAAAACCAAGAGACCAATGACTTTTCAACATAATTATATGCAACAATTAAGTGATTAGATCAAGTACAGTCAGTTCTAAAATCACAGCCAAGCTACATATACATTTAAACAAGCTTCGCCTCGTGGTTTCACCCGCGTGTTTGATGATGATTATGAAATGCCATCTTGCATGCGTCGTCGTGTAAGCACTTACACTTGACCTTATCAAGTAGGTAAACATTTAGTACACAAACAGACTCGATGACAATTCAATGTTTGGACATTTTTGACCTGATGATGAAGTTAGCAGTTACACATGGGAACTCCTTGACATTAAAGTGCTAGCTAAGCTAGTATATCGCATTTGTTACATTAAAGCCTTATTTAAAGCTGCTTTACATAAGTATTTTATGACAAAACTTATAATAATTCTGCAACTTTAGAGCCGCAAGTCGAGTGCTAGTAAAAAAATATATATATTTAATTATAAATAATTAATGTTGAATCTATGTAAACCATGATATAGGTACTACCTGCCGGTAAAGACGTTTAAATAGGTAGGTAAGATTTTAATACGGGTACTAGCTTACTCGTTTAAAAAAAGTCTTAAATGTTCTAAAATGCACTAATACGAGTATATCGGCCAAAGCTTACCTTCCATCCACTTTCTATCTCAATATTGAGATTCTTGAGTACGGGCGCTTCGTTGGGTGCGTATCTCAAGCTAACATTGTGGAAGACGATTCGGCCTTCCTGCGGCCAAGTCGCCGGCATCTGTACCTCTGTGAATAAACCATAGGCAATAAAAAACGTGGCAACGAGAACATAAAAAAGATTAAATTTTCCAGCGCGATGAATTGTTAAAAGCGCAATAACAGCCGCTCGCGGTGCATGCACAGCTTTGGAGCTTTTTACGGCTCCAATATATTAGACTAACGGGAAGTTTGGAATAGTTTGCAGATTAATCTAATTTTTGTGCATGTAACAATGTACATGTAAATTTGCATTTTTCATGCATATTTTATACGTTATCGGACATGATTTAGGCTCCTTGTTATTGATATACAAACAACCATGTAAAACATTGTTTTGTTGAAGACCGAATAAAAACATACAAATCCAGGCAACTGTTTTAAAACGGAGTTGGTTAAACGCTTGAGGCATAAAGTTATGATTTAACTTCTGCTTGTAATAAAAGCGTGAAATTCCTTGCAAGAGTCGGGTGTTATTTAATGGATTTTCAAGTCGCGTGTGTACAGTTTTTTTCTGTAAACGTGATGGTGTTCTGTCCCCTTGCTCGTTATGACCATTCATATCTTCGTGAAACTGTTCTTGAAATAATTGTCGTAATGATATCACACTTTTTCTGCAAGGAATTTTGTGTGACATAGCGATTAAGCGTCCTGTCTTTGAACGCATCATCATTTTTACTTTTAGGCAAGATATTCCTCAAGTGGAGTGGAGCGTAGTTTGCGCGAAGCACTTCAGCGTGCGCTACGCTACGACTTCGATGCTACGACAAACGTTGTCAATTTTGCGAGTTGATCTCCTGTTGCGAGTGTACTCACGTCCTTCGAACAGGTTCTTCTCAGTCTCAATCTTGGTGTACTCCAACACTCGCTCGACGCTGGTGAGCTGCGCGAGGAACTCCACCAGCATCCTGGCGCCGTGCTGCAGCATCGCGGTCAGCATGATACTCTGAGTCACCGCTAGGCCCACGCTCCCTACTGCGATCACGTCACCTGAAATAGAAACAAGCCTGTTAAAGACAGACATCGTATTTTTTTCATAGTATATTCCCCTTTAGATATTTATCCTTTGGCTCAAAACCATAACAACGTTATCTAATACCAAATGTAGATTTTTGTTGGCATCAGGTCAAACAATTTTTTTTATTAGATCAAATCTTAAAGTTCACCTAACAATATGCGACTCTGGGAAACTGCTTGGCTCTTATTTCACTTGCAATCAAAATAGGAAAGGATTACTTGGATGCGGATCTTTTCAAAATGCCTTCGCAATTTGAAATAAGGATGATTTTGTGTCGTGGTAATGGCGTATTAACTTTACATATAGGCTCCACACCAGCGAGTAATGAAGGCGCCCAAAGTGGGGTAATTTTTTTATTTTGCGTTTTGATGTTCTGCATGATAATTGAAATATAGAGATCAAATTTTATGGCATTAATATAATCACGTTAATATTATAAAGATCCTTTGTATGTATGTATGTTTGTTACTCCTTCACTTTCAATCGTCGGAACGGATTTGAGTTAAATTTGGAATGGAGATACCTTTCATCGTCATCATCACTGTTTACGCAAGTGAAATTGCGGGGCGCAACTAGTGTACTGGGAAAGTAACAATAAAAGTAGCGTCTAGAGATAGCTATACAGAGATACTAATTTTTACTGCCTACAAACGGCTAAACAGTTTTTTTAATTATTCTCATTGTTATTATACCGACACTACCTACAGATATCAAATTGACAAGTTTCACTTCAAAAACATTAATTACCATAAAATACCATCATGTAATCATAAAAAAATGTGTACGTACCGAAATCAATATACAGGAACACAAATATGACTGTAGTGAGGTATACCAAGCACAAGGTGTCCAAGTAGAAGCCAAACGTAGACCCTCCGCCGAGATAGCCGTTCCAAGCCGACGTGTGCAAATCCTAGAACAAACATATTTTTAATCACCTAAAGCAGAACTTATTTGAAATATGGTAAAACTGGACTTAAGGCCAGGCTCGAAAAACGAGGGTCTATTACTAAACATAAAAAAAACATTATCTGAACCGCCACAACGTCTTCTACCCGCAGGTACCATATTCATTAAGCAACATTCTGTATACTTAGCATCTTTATATTGTTATTTAATTTGCTTATAATTAACGCGCTTAATTGCACACAATATAATAGGTATCGTTTCATGATAACATAGCTCATGCAAGCATAACTGAAAACATACCTGATGCATATCAAATTCCTCAACGAGTCGATCTTGGGCTCCGCACGATCTGATTGTAGCGATACCGTTCAATGACGAAGTCACCATTCCAAACACTGGACTTTTAGCTGGAAAATAACACCGGGCAATTTTAACTTCTCATTATTGTTGCTTAAGTTTCATTTTTGTAAATTAAATGAATGAATTAAACTGGAGTAAAGAAGTTTAATTTTGTAGTAAGGAGTATAATTATTTGCTCGAGTATCATAATGCTGTTGTTTATCATGACATGTTAACAAAAGAGAGATACGAAAGAAATGTAGCTAGGCATTAGGAAAATTTTGCGTATAAAATACATCCTAATGAGGTTGATGTTATGCAATAATGTGTGACGTTGGAGCAAAGTCTCAAAGCGCTATCCGTTCCTTAGAAAATCTCCATCTACTTCTAGTCTACACAAATCAATCATTTCACCATCATTCTGTGAAAGAGTGTCTTTTGATAAACTCGCAACTGATTCTTATATCTTATATCATACCTATGTGTTGCTTTCTACGAGTATATATTTATTCTCAATTATTATTTGTACGTCGGCTTCAAATATACTGTTTTGCTTCATCGTTTTCTACTGGTACTAAAGGTACGTTGCAATCTGAGATGGGTTCAAAGTACGGATTGATGATTGAACATAGTTTATATATACATGAATCTCGAAAAGACACGGATCTTCAATGCGAAGTTCCTTTTAATATTCCCATGGCATGAGGGATTTAAAACTGGCGCAAGATCTGTTTTTTTGTTTATTATGTTTCACAATAATTACGAGTTTTACACTCGTTTGAAAACATGATCTCATATCATAGGTAAATTTCATAAAAATTGATTCAGTAGTTTTTTGGTAATTCCATTTAAGTCGGTTTTTTGGTTGAAATGATTATTTACTTATGATAATTTAATATCTAATGACTCGGCAAGCTAGATTCGCCATTTAATGTCTTCAAATATACCATCATAATATGTATAATTATGATATATTTCAGCATAAAACATAATATATATTAAAACTGAATCTTTTTTAAGGTTTCAGATAAATTAGATATTATGAGAAGAAACAACTAAGTTGTAGTGGTCTGCTAACCCAGCAGTTTTAAAGCATCTAGGTACTTACTTGTGCCCTCCAAACGCTTGATGCCCTGCGCCGTTTTCAAGTATATCTTGACCATGAAGAAGAATAGCACCAGTAGGACAGCTGAAGGTATCAGGGTCCAGTACAGGGCTATCGCGTTGAGGACCAAGATCGCGCCCAGGGTACCATAGATTTGGAGAACGTCCAGCAAAGTCCGTGGCAGGATCTCGTCCAGCGCTCCCATGTCCTTTGTAAAACGGTTGAGAATACGACCTGAAAATTTCATATATATTCACATTGAAAAAACATTCACTGTGAATAACATAACACCGAAAGGTTCCGAAAGGTAAGGTTTGTTAATTTACGTTATGGCCTTATTTGCGTCCCATTGAAATGTAAACAGAAACAAAATATACTGATGAAAACCAGTAAAAGAGGATCAGTTATCGTGTTTCACAATTAAAATTCTGTTCGTATGAATGAACTCTTCCAAATTAATTTTATTAATTTGGAAGAGTTCATTTATAAAAGTTCTTGTAGGTTTTAGATCAATTTTCAATGTATTAAAGTTAATTAGCGTACTTCAGTTTAAATTGAACAAAAAAGTGTGTTTAGTGTTCATCAAAGCTATGTTTGTTTGTTTGTTTGTTTGTTTGTTTGTTTGTCGTAAGAGGTAGTGCTAGCCTCTGATGTCAGAGTTTGTCAAGCCGCCTGAGGGTATCTGACTTGGCTTAACGACTGCTATTAATCAATAACAGCTGGGACGACAGCTTAACGTGTCCTCCGAAGCACAGAGTGATGGAAAACCGCACATAACTCAGAAAAGTCATTGGTGCGGAGCCTAGGTTTAGAACCCGGTATCGTTGGATTCTAAAATGCACTATAGAACCGTTAGGCCACCATCTCATCAGTTATTTTTATAATTAAGTGTTTTGTCCAGGGCGCTTTTTCGCTAAGCCACGCGAAATTACTCGCAAAAAATATGTGACTTCACTACAAACAATTCCACGAAGTTATCGCAACAAGACGCATTATTTGTGTGAATGGTCATAGCACTTTTTTAGATTTTTCCTGAAATCCCCACTGGTGGGGACGGTCTGGTGGGGATTTCGGTAATAATCCATAGCGAATAGGGCTCAGCTCTACGAGTACCACATTTATCTGCTGCAACAAAATAAGAACGAAAAAAACAAAAGGCCAAAGGCTTTAATTCGGTAACTCCGACCACATGTTTTTATGCCCGGGAATGGCCAATATTAAACGGGAATATGTTTTTATATTCAGTGAATGTCAACAGCCGGAGGTAATATTTTCCCCAGATGTACCGGCGAGTGGTCGTTTGTTTTTTGTTTTGTTTTCCGCCGCTTCTGCAGGTGTGTTTGAGTTTTATGAGCGTTTTCACGGTCCAGTTTGTACGTGGAAAAAATAAGTATATTTCGATGGTTAGCGCAATGCCTGCCATAACAACTGCAGTTACACTTAGAACTTTGGATTAGTACCGTAAGCTGGAACATTAAAGTTTACAATGTTTTGAGTGTCACTGCACTTGCATTTAAATTAAAATAAAGCCGTAACTAGCAAACGCAAACGTGAGGATGCCCTGTGGCCAGTGGAGTGACCACCTGTGAAAAGCAGCTGGATAAAAATGGACGAGGAGAGCTTAAGACCGAGCTCAGTGGCGTGCTTTAGAAGAGGCCTACGTCCAGCAGTGGACAAATATAAGCTAATGATAATGATCAGAGCCGTAATTCTGATCAGTACTTTCCCATTTCCAACCATCATTAATTGCATGAGTCTAGTGGAAAAATATAGCACAAAGTACAAGGATTCATTAGATAGGTATGTCAGTTTCTTGTGTCGGAGGCAAAGTTTAATTTTGCATCACTGCGATAGTGGATAGAAAAGTTATTTTAGAAAAAAAAAACACGATATCGTAACGGTTCTTCGTATTAATAGTTTTTGCCCATGTTACCTATTTGGAAAAACCCTTGGCAAACTCAAACTCATTTTTTATATTGTAAAATAGGAAACATAGAGCACCTTTAGAATTCAAAACGTTAAATGTCTCCTTACGAACTATGTATGTACTGTGTCCTTGTTTATGAGGCAAGGAGAAAAATATAATAAAATATGTTCTACATAGACCAAACCAATAAATTAGGTAAAGTATACTTTGAGTTTGAAAAATAAATTTCTCTTTCAAGTGCTGACGCAGAGTTGAATCATGCGCTGGGAAAGCAAATAACCTTCTAACTCTACCGGTGCTTTGGAACTACGTCTTTTCGAGAATAGAGCACCAAGAAACTCTACAGGGATGAATAATGTAATCGCCTAGATTTGCCTGCGGCATTGCCCACGTGCAAATTCCCCCCCAAATCCGCTCTAAGACCCCTACCAATAAACACCACCGCCCATCCCCCTGTGTTGTTTCACCCGCGTTGATGATGATGAAAAGTACGAATATCCATCGTTCGAAACTTTTTGTTAACTCGTGACGTGCCTTGCTTTGTTCTTTGTGGCCCAACCAAGGAAGTTATATGTACCTACGTGCAACTGGAATGATATCTCTATAGTACAAAAGTGGTCGTACCGAAACGTTTACGAAAGCGGGAAGTCTCTTTCTCTCACGTACAACGTTTAATATTTTTCGCACAGACTATATAATAAACATGCCGTCACTTGAGATTGGTACTATAAATAAGAAAGAGACAATAACGGCTTCCGTTAACTTCCTTGTCTCTTTTTCTTTTTAATTCGTTTTCTCAGCCAAATAATCGATACCCTGTTTTTACTTTGAAGAAGTCATTCCAGTTGTACGCAAGTACATAGAACTTCCTTTAGCCCAACAGAGGAGAGAAACACAACTGTCAGGCGTCTTTTGTTTATTCTTAAATTTCGAATGAAGCATCCAAGTCAAGTTTGAGTTTAATCAAAAATCCAATAGAAAAAGAACGCTCGGTATTCCCTAAAGAACAATGGCGAACTCCCATACATATTTTTATGTCAGTCAAATTCACGGCGTCTTTAGACAAAAAATATCGCTAGTAATTCAGCATCATTTCCTGAGATTGTTAGTCTAAGATTATTTTTTTGAGGAGGCCAGGAATAATTGTTATTAGGCTTTAAAGTTTTGTAGGTTATGTTACTGTTAATGACCTGTTAACCTTTGAAACAAGTCTTAGATATTTTAATTATTTTATCCGCTTAATTAGGTAGGCAAGTAAGTACTTATACGTGATAAATATAATGTTTCAAGATATTATAGGTACCTACGTATTCAATTACCTATCTAGTAAAACAAACTAGGCTTTTGAATAAGAATTATTTTCAATCTGTTACTGCCTGGCGAGTTTACAAAACAATATATTTACATATGTTTCTGCTGTTTCACTGTGCAAGGAAACAGTTGTCCCATATTAGCACAAATATTTTGCAACAATTCCTTACACTAAATATTTTATTTACACAAACCTTTGTTTTTTTCGTATTTATTGTACAATAATTTAACCAACACGCCCTATGTACTATTATTTCTTTCACGAACTGGATGGCTGGTAGATAATGCTGTTTAGCATTAAGTCCTTCCTTGTACCTACACTATTTTTGTGCAAAACAATTAAATAAATTAACATACCCTATTATAACAACAATTCTTTACACTTCCTCCATAAATTAAAATGCATTGTATTCCCTTTGCTACGAGTATAATGTTTTGTATAGAGGTACCATTTTGTCTATAGCACAGTCTATATTATTATTCTGTTTATTGCAAGAAGGTTGAATTACGCTGACTGTTAAAAGATTTAACGCCAGTAAGCTTAATTCAACCTCCTTTGGTTTAAAAAACCGGGTGGGAAGAAAGCGTAATTCAACCTCCTTTGGTTTAAAAAACTGGGTGGGACAATTGACAATTTTGACGTCCAAACCGGAAACGTCATTGTATTTTATAAATTTTTTCACCCGTTGGGCAGGCAACAAGTCGGTTAAACATTATAGGAAGGAAATGAAGTTACAATTTCATGATTTTTTTAAATTGATTTTTTAACCTGGGTTTTTTTCTTACCGGCTATGTTGAAAAAACGTAGAAAAATAATTACTTAAGTTCTGTAGAAATGATATGTCAAGACGCTGCAAGATTTATCACATAAAATTCCACCTATGTTCTTTCAATTTTCCGGGCAATTTTTTTAATTTTTCTTCCTCTAAGAACATGGATCGGAACATGACGAACATTAAAAAAAAATTGACATATCGGTCAAGCCGTTTTCAAGTGATGCAATTACCAAACGACAGCATTTAATTTTATAAAAATATACAGAATGTAACATAATTAGCTACTAATTACTGGGGTGGGGTATTCCACACGTCATGGCAAACAACATTAATTTTACGACTTTTGAGATTTCAAAGTTTTTCATTCATGAATTTACTTATAAAGATTCCTCTAGGAACACTGTATTTCAAACCCTAGTCATCATCATCATATCAGCCTTTAGAAGTCCACTGCTGAACATAGGCCTCCCCCAAAGAGCGCCATGATGAGCGATCTTGTGCCACCTCCATCCACCGACTTCCTTCGATGGCTACAATGTCGTCGGTCCATCGTGTGGGGGGACTCCCCACACTTTGCTTGCTTGTTCGTGGTCGCCATTGGAGAAACTTTATTCCCCAGCGGTTGTCGGTTCTGCGAACTATATACCCTAGTAGCACAGAATAAATAAAAGCACTACCTAGTAGTCAGTTGGGAAAAAACAAAAGCGACCTTGACCTTGGTATTTGTACAAGTATATTTGTCAAGTCTGGTTGACAGACCTGGCGCATCGGAACCTACTGCGCAGTGGTCAGTCAAACGTCAAAGTGAGAATCTGTCGAATCGAATTTGCTTAATTATTTAGGAAAAGGTGAATCTCATCTATCATCTACCACGTGTAACATAATATTTGTCGTTTCCTAAGCCTTCGGTGTTTTCTTCAGGTATAAGTACCACTTCTTACTAGAATTATGTGCGTGCAGAGAGGCAATAGCCTGGCTCGCCCCAAATCTACTAGGGCTGGTGAACAGTCTCTTCTCAACGGGAGTCTTTCCACAAGCACCCAAGCGACGAGAGGCCTAGCTACCTAAGCCCGCAGATCGAGCAGGTATGTACATACCTACATTCTTTTTTATGCGACGTGATAGATGGTAAACAAATATTTAGGGTTATTGCAAATTTCTAAGATTATAATATTTTACATTTGTATGCGAATTTTAAATAGGATGACTCAACCACTGCACACGTAAACGAATTTACATCCTTGATCTAAACAAACCTGCTGCGTGCTTATAAGGCTATTCAGTGACACGTTGTATATATAATTTCTAACACATTTTTGGTGGCTCAAAAAGGATAGGGTCAAAAAGGTTAACATTACCTGAAGAGCTCGTGTCGAAGAATCTCATGATACCTTTGATCATGGTCGAGAACATGGAGTTATGCAGGTTGTTGGAGGCGGACACGCACAGTCCCGCAAAGGGGAACACTCGGATGTTGGTGATCAGTATGCATATGCCCACGATGCAGCCGTGGATGATCAGGTACTGACCCGTTGTAAATTGCCCAACCAGCACATCAAGACCCGTCTCTGTTTCATAAAAAAAAATGATTCACTGTTTTATGTTTTGTGTTTTATTCCTTCTATCTATCTTGGCCATCCAAAGATTATCTGATAGAGATTGCTTCTAGCGATTTGATAGTGTGCCAATTCTCAAGTGAAATTTTTATTGATTTGTTTATTATTTTGTTGATGTCAATATATAGTTATCTATCTATGTAATTACACCATCTTTTGAGCCCAGTTTCAAAATAGGTCCACCTCTTCTCATCTGGGGGTGCTATGAGAACCAGTAAAGGGAATTCAAGTAAAGGGAAGCAGCATCTTCGTGTGTGTCAACATCTGCGATCATCAAGCAGCTTGCGTGGTGTTTATAGCAGGCCCCCCTATGTTGTGTTCAGCAGTGGATGTCTTCTGTCTGATGATGTAGTTACATACTGCTTCCTAATAAACCGGGAGGCGTGGATGGGAATTCTAATGGTAACTTTAGGAAATTGACTGGGAGATTTTGTAAGAGTTTGCTATGTTTTTAATACATAGATAATAAATAAGACTACTGACAGATAGGCGAAATATATATTCGGAGAGCATCTTTAGAGCAGCAATAAGGCAAACGATCTAAAATTTCGTGATATAGATTTTGGGGCAAGTTTTAGTACGGTTCTAAAAAGATAATAACATTATCACCCAGCTCAAATTTAGATAAAGCATTATCTGTTCTATATAATTAATCTAATCTATTGTATCTAATCCTGCACTTACCCATTTCGGCACCCTCTAATCCTTCTTCATATGTAGCCATTTGATTTGCCCTTCAACAATTAAATACAACATAAATTAGAATTACCAACAACCTTAAGTACCAGAAGGTAATTTGTAAGTTTACAAAATACCAACATAAAAATTAGGAAAACTATAGGTCTAGCTTCGCTTTATAATAACTAGGGTACCAGGAATTTACGGTACCAAAATGGCTGTTAACTTACCAGTAACTGACCCAGTAGTCAGCACCGGCCGCGCTTGACGTAGCCAATACTACCAGGGACATGACGAACAGGATGAAAAAAATGCTTCCTCCAGAACGGAAGTAGGCAGCGATCACCTCCCACCGCAAGTTGCCTGACTGTCTCTCTTCATCAGCTACTTTCTGAGCTTCGAACTGTGGCAGCTCTTCGGCCTCGTTGACGCTAGACTTAACCCGCATTAACGCTGGCCTGCCTTCCTTTTCTTCAGTGCTCTAAAATAATATGTCAAGTTGACACGGTCATCACGAGTCTCCAACTTCAATTCAGTCAATTATGACTCAGTAGTATAATTTCATTACCTTCCAAATTACTAGACATGCAACATCTCGTTAAAATTTCGTCATTATAATCAGATGATTTAGAAGGTCAATTATTGAAAATACGCTGAGTCATTATAAGATTAACATAGCGAATAAAACCCGACTTTGTTCTTTGTTTGTCTAATTAGTATAAAACTTTTAACATTTATTTTATGTAAAATTAAAATACTATTGCAGTGTTTAAGTAGATCCAAAATGTTTTACTCTTTGTAAAATAGTCATTTACACCCGAGCAAGCTTCATACATGAGTAAATTTTGGGGTACTTCCCATCGGATCACGATATCAGAATTTCTAATTAACGGATCTCTCAACTCAAATGAATATTAGTTTTTCTTCCCATCGGATCTCGAGATCCGTTGCAACACAATGAATATATTTTTTTCCCATCGGATCTTGAGATCCGTTCAACCGAATTATATATAATATTTGCGTTCTCAACGGACCATTTCAAAATGATGTTCTGTTTTTGAGTTGTTTTAAGTCTGATATTATTTTTTATATGTTTCAATGCAATAAAATCTACATCATCCGTATTTCAATGTCGTTTTCTTAGAATATGATAGCTATACTTATTTGATGAACAATCATTTGTTAGATTTAGCAATTTACAGAAAATCAAATCAAAAAACCATCATGTAAAAAATAGGCGTATGTGCGTATAGAGAAAAGTCGTAAGTTTTGAAGGCGCTTTTTGGTAATTGTCGTAAAAAAATCTCAAATTTATTTCTATCTATATTATTACCCTGCGAAGTTTATCTTTCCATAAGCATTACCACTACCTATTCCAAACAATAGCGTCGTGCAAAACAAGTAAAACAAGCATTCTTACTACCTCTGCAGCCCATGCAGTACGTAAAATGAGACAGTTTACCGAAATAGCTACTGGAAAATTAGTATATTTCAGTTAGTTTTACAGTATTATATCAAATGGCATTTTGCTGCACAAATTCAATATTTATTTGTACTACAAAAGAGAGTAATTAAATTCATAAACAATATGAAATCCCGAAATTCTCTGAGGGAATGTTTAAAATAAATATAAAAATAATGACTATAAAGACATTCTTACAGTGGCTTGTCAATTTATATATGTTTTTTTTTTATTTAGAGGAAACTCTTAAATTTGATACGAGCGCAATATAAATAATCCAAACCTTAAAATTGATTGTTATCCCTACTTTGTTTTTACTCTCTTTGTCGTCACAAGTTACCGTTGTGTAATCTTGTGGTACTGTAGTTATATGTTACTGGTGTATTATTGTCATATATGTTGCTTTTTAACTTATATGCTTTAATTTTTAGCTCCTTACTTGTTAGTTTTGTATAATGTAATTTTATTATTATTTTTAATATCAGTTTGTTTAATTTAGTTATTGTCTATCTTTTTATGCAACTGTGCATGTGTGTATGACCGTGACATCACCTAACGGCTCCAAAGGAAGATCAGCGTTGGTTAACAACCAGCATTATGCTGAGTTGGGGCCGATTTGTGACTTACTCATGCAAATTTTTATTTTATTTTGTGTTGTTTGTCGCAAATAAAGTTTTTTCTATTTCTATTTCTAATATATAATGTATTTTTGGAAGAATATTAACAACATTGTTAAAAAATAGGGATGTTCATAATTTTAATACATTTTTGTAGTGGTAGGCCTCTTACGCAAGAGTCCGCCTGGGGAAGTACCACACCTTTGTCAGATATTCAACCGTCAAGAAGTAGTGTGTAAACATTTCTATGTTTCGGTTTGAAGGGCAATGTTTCCAGCAAAATTACTGGGTAATGAGACTTAACAACCAATGTCTCAGGGTGACGAGCACAGTGCAGTGACGCGCAAGACTTTGCTACCAAAGTTCTGGGTGGTACTGCATCTGTTATGCACAGGCGTAGAGCTTACCATCAGGCGAGCGACCTGCCCGTCTCGTCAATCAACGTAATAAAAAAAACTGTAGTTATCTGAGTTTCGGTTAAAGAAAGTTAGTGTTCATAACTGATTACGCTTTTATTATAAGTTACATGCCATTGATCAATTATCCATGCACAGGTTTAAAACATTTGTTAAAGTAAATCTCATAAAGAAAGCATATTACAATGTTAATTATTATATTAATGACAGATCACTTATTAAGCTCCATGATAATAATAAGTGATCACCTTCTACATAATTATGTTTATGTTAAATGAATTAAATGTTCAAAGGACTCTGTGATATGTCTTATGACTACAACATGTCATGATATCATGATATCATGACATGTCATGTGGTTTTATACAACATACTTAGTTGGAATTTTTATTTTATTTTTCGCAGTTTAGTGGTCGATACCCGTTGCAACCCAAATGAATATTAGTTTTGTTCCCATCAGATCTCAAGGTCCATTGCAACTCAAGTAGCTTTTATTTTTTCTTCTCATCGGATTACATTTTCATATATATAAATATATTGACAAGCCACTGTAAGAATATTGATCTCTTTTAAACGATCCCTCAGAGAATCGTTGGATTTCATATTGGTTATGGAATGAATTGCTCGCTTCTGTAGCACAAAATATATATACATTGAATTTCTGCAGCAAAATGCCATATGACATAATACTATAAAACTAACTTAAATATACTAATCTTGCAGTAGCTATTTCGATAAACTAATTAATGTCTAATTTTACGTACTGCATAGACTGCAGAGGTAGTAGGTTCACTTGTTTTTACCTGTTTTGCACGACGCTATTGTTTGAAAACCTAACAATAGCAAATTATATTATTTAAACACAACTCAAAAACAGAACATCATTTTCAAATGATCCGTTGAGAACGCAAAAATTATATTTATTTTGGTTGAACGGACCTTGAGATCCGATGGGAAGAAAAAATAAAATTCATTTGAGTTGCACCGGATCTCGAGATCCGATGGAAAGAAAAACTAATATTCATTTGAGTAGCAACGGATATCGAGATCCGATGGGAACAAAAACTAATATTCATTTGAATTGCAACGGATCTCGTGATCCGATGGGAACGCCAAGCGAGATCCGTTAATTAGAAATTCTGATATCGTGATCCGATGGGAAGTACCCAAATTTTGCAGCCAGTTTGAAATCGGTTAGCAAAATGATATTGAAGCCATAAAAAAGGATTTTCCAGCTATTCTTCCTACCACTCCATAAGAAGTAGAGATACATTTTTATTCTATTGTTATAAAAATGCCCGGTACTGGACAGATTAAAAGTCAAAACAATGACCTTGACTAAACATAAATCCGATAACTTTTAATCATATCTCGACATAGCTTCTTTTGAGTTAAAAGTTTTAAGTAGACCTGTTGGGAGATCGTCCTTGCAATAATTAATTTTGCAAGGACCAATTACACTTTGATCCGTGAAGCTACTTGTCCTTTACATTATTGATACAAAACTTGGTGAAGTGCACAGGTGGATATTTGCCGAATACGTGAACTTTATGGACGTTGTTGAAATAAATTAATTATACAGTTTGTTTTATTTTAAAAGATATATTATTATTACTGTTCATATTTGTGAATTCAAATAAATAATCCTCGTTTAAAATTATTAACAGTAATTCTTACCTTTGCGCTTAAACTGTCGCCATCCTTGTCCTTCTCTTGCATTGAAGTAAGCATCATGGAGAATGCTTTACCCGATGCAGCCAACTCGTCGAACGATCCGATGTTTTCAATTTGACCCTGCCCCGTGCAAATAAGTATAATAAACGATGGATAATTTTACAAATACTTGTGAATGAGCGATAATTAAGCTACCGCTCAAGATCTACTAAGAGGTGCCTACAAAATACTACTATAAGTAGCAGAGATGTTCCTGGAAACAAAGGAAAAGGATGCGGGTGCGATGTTTTATACAATGGTTAATACCGTGCAATTTACCTTAATTATTTGTCTGTAATTATTTCATGAGAAAATCACCTAGCATACCTAAAAAAACTCAGACATTCAACAAACGTTGTTTCAAAATTACTTATAGGATTAAGCAAAGTGATAGTTAAACTATTACTGTGTTACTGAATTATTAATATGGTCTGTTTTGTTTTGAAGCTTCCAAATGAGCTTTCAAAATGTAACTGCGTTTTGTGTCAGAGCTAAGAAGTAAGTATACATACCTCATTCAAAACAATAATATAATCAGCAGCCTTCAGGAAGTGGACCTGATGCGTGACGAGAATGCGCGTCTTGCCGCGGAGGTACCCGTTGACGCAGCCCTCGAACAACTGCCGGCCGACGTTGGCGTCCACGGCCGACAGGGGATCGTCCAATAGGTAAATGTCCGCCTATAAATCAAACATGTTTAAAGTAACGTTGGCGATTCGAACGATTAGTACCTATGGGACAATATTTATTTTTTATTTTCTCGACGATGGCAAACTCGAAATTTCGATCAAGATTGAATAATTGATCGTAGTGGTACTATTAGTTTAGCATTAGCATCGAACACTGATCTTCACGGAAAGCACACAAGATGTTTAAAAATTAGTCACTTTGGGCCAGCCAGTACTACTCAATCTAATAACTAGCTTAAGCTAAAAAAACACGCCTGCCCAGCCAAAAAATAGCTTTTGCCAATAAATTATATACTGTTGAAATGTGCTTAACAAGGCCTTCAATTTGATGAATGTTTTAAAAAACAATATAGCCTATGTTACTCGGGGAGTAAGGATTCTCACGATACCATACGTCTAAATTTGTTCAGGCATTTAAAAGTTATGGTGGAATAAAGAAACTCACATACATACATACATGAATGCTAAAAACAATACACTACTTTTTTGGGCAGTCATGTAATAAGCACATGCACATAATTAGAAAACTAGGTCAGAGGTCAGATGGACTGCTCAGTATATACAGGGGTGGTGTATAAACAATATACCTACGCATAGTATACATAAATCACAAATTTTCGAAAAATTGTTAAAGTTATAAAACTCGCGGCACACTTGCGTAACAGAATATGTATTATATTGCGTGAAAACTACCTGTGGTTAAATATTTCGCGGTATCATGTTTATGCATCTAATATTTAAGCAGAGAATAATGTTTATACTCCTATAAGTCAGAACTCGGTTTTTTTTCTATTGGACGGAGATGTTAAATATATTTTTGTATGAATTATTATCGATCTGTGTGAATCATAATGAAATGTGAAAATGTGTGAATGGGGGATGTATGGGAGCGAAAAATGATCTCACTGCTGCACTGGATAACAAACGAGGCTGTGGCGATATAACCTATATATATATATATATATATATATATATATACCCTACCTAATAAGAAGCGTAGCCAAATGACACAGGCCAGTGCCGGGCAGCAGCGTCACCGGAGCCAAAAGCTACGCCCTACGATCGCAAACCCGCATGCCCAGCGTGGGGATTATGGACAAACCCTCCTTCATGAACGGCACAAATAAAGAATGGCCCCCAATTCCCGATCGCACTGCATACCTGACCAAGGTGGCGGTCAAGGAAATGGCAGGACAGGGGGTGCGAAGAATCCCCGGGGTATCGTAGGCCGCCCCAAATAAAAACAAATTACCCTGGCTACGTACAACGGCTTCACGAAAGATAAGGCTTAACGAGCACATGGCGCAACTCGAGACGGAACTTACGAAGATCAGGTGGCACATTCTATGGTTAAGTGAAGTCCGAAGAGAGGGGGAGGACACAATAACCTTGGAATCGGGTCACCTATTCTACTTCCGAGAGGGCGATCAGCAGTCTCAGGGTGGCGTGGGGTTCCTCGTCAATAAAGTCCTAATTGATAATGTTGTAGAAATACCCAGTGTATCGACCAGGGTAGCGTACCTGATTCTTAAACTGAACGAAAGGTATAGCATTAAGATCGTACAGGTCTAAAATCTCGGATGAGGCTCTTCAGCTTATGGACAAACGACGGCGGGAGCAACAACAAGTCACACAGTCATAAAAAAGGGAGTTCAGTCATAAGATCAGTAGGCTGATGCAACGTGACCTCCAGTGTTCAAATACACGCCTGATAAAAAAGGCAATTGAGCAAAATCATAGGTCAAAAGTCTTCATTCAGCAATTGAGTAGGTCCCATCTGACGAAGCTCAAGACCAATAATGACACAACCGTCGTCTCTAAGCTGGAGATCCTTACTGAGATAGAAGACTTCTATGGCCAATTATACGACTCGCATGCTTCTAGGCCCAAACCCCGCACATACTAGTAGGATTCCCGCACAATGCTGACGCCATTACACTGAGGAACTGCACGACGTCAGCCTTGATGAGATTGAGATGGCGCTCAAACAACCTAAGAATGGAAAGGCCCCTGGTAAGGATGGTATAACTTTAGAACTCTTGAAAACAGGGGTGGAACCCGTACTTTGGGAGCTTCAGGGGTTATTTAGCACCTTTATTAACGGTGAGAGAACTCCATAGGCGTGGGGCAGGAGATTGGTAGTACTATTCTTTAAAAAAGAGGATACAACCCTTTTACCACCCTTTTTTTCATTCTTAAGCTATGTATATAAGTTGTTTTCGAAGGTCATCTCAAATCGTCTCGCAAGAAGACTTGACGAATTCCAGCCTCCTGAACAGGCCAGGTTTTGCGGAGGATTAAGCACCATAGACTACATACAAATAGTGAGCCAGGTTATACAGAATCTGAAGAGTATAACCAGTCCCTGTGTCTTGCTTTTGTGCACTATAAAAAAACTTTTGACTCCGTTAAAACCTGGGCAGTTCTAGAGTCTTTGCAGTGTTGTCAAGTGGACTGGTGATATATCGAAGTGCTGATGTTTCTGTATGACTCCGCGATTATGAGTGTTCAAGTAAAACATCAGCAGTCTTAACATATCCAACTGTGTAGGGGAGTGAGACAGGGGGATGTTATATCCCCGAAACTGTTCACTAATGCCTTGGAAAATATGTTTAAGACGCTGGATTGGAAAGGAATGGACATTAATATCAATGGCAAAAACATCTCACACTTACGATTTGCCAATGATACAGTCCTAATGATGGAGTCGCTGCAAGACTTGCAAAGCTTGCTGACCAACCTAGATGGTGCTTCACGACGCATCGATCTCGGAATGAACATAAATAAGACCAAGATCATGTTAAACGGTCGTATTGACCCAGAATTGATTGCAGTGAATCGTGTACCTCTTGAAGTTGTCCGAAAATAAGTTTACCTTTGGCAAATATTGCATTTAGATAGGAACAACTTTGAGAAGGTAGCCAACAGAAGAATTCAGCTGGGTCGGGCAGCATTCGGCAAGCTTCGTCAATTCTTCTCGTCATCCATACCACAGTGCCTGAAGACAAAAGTCTTCAATCAGTGCTTCCTACTAGTCATGACCTACGATGCCGAAATGTGGACTCTCATGGTCAAACTAGCCCACAAATTTAAGGTCGCTCAGCGAGCTATGGAGAGAGCTATGCTTGGAGTTTCTCTGAAAGAGAAGATTCAGGAGAGGAGTGGCAGTGATCACATTTCCCGAAGAACCGACAACCGTTGGGGTAGACGAGTTCTCGAGTGGAGTCCACGTTTAGGCAAACGTAGTATAGGAAGACCTGTGGCCAGGTGGAGTGACGACCTCCGAAAAGCGTCTGGAAGAAAATGGATGAGGAGAGCTGAAGACCGAGCTCAGTGGTGTGCATTAGGAGAGGCCTATGTCCAGCAGTGAACAGATATAGGCTGATGATGTGAATCATAAATAATGAGATAAATCAACGGAAAAGAAATAACGCGAGAAATTCAAGATATTCTAAATATTAAAACGATAAAATTGCAAAGATATTTGTGATTGTGTACTCGACCTGAGTATTTTAATGAGCAGTCCCATTGAAAAGCTCGCTTCGTGTTAAATATAGCTGCATTTTTCGAATATTGTTTGTAAGCAATTTATTTATAAAAAAAGACTTAGGTAGACACGTAGCTGCTCTTGTACTATTATTTATTCTGTGCTGCTGCATACTTAAGTCTCGTTCTATTAAGTAGAATGAAAATAGCTGGCAATATTATTTTAAAATATGCCGGGAGTGTTTCTTCTTCGTATATTTTTTTACTACAAATTGGATCCGATCAGGTGACAAAGAGATTTTTTGAGGTAAATTTGAGGCTCCTTTTCTTTGTCTTACTCCAGGTTATTTTGTTTTTCATCGACTCGATCAAAGTTCGTTGAGTAAGAATGAGGATTGATTATGAAATATTCTAAACATTCTTGTAAGTGTGTCTAACTATTTTTTTTTGAACCGCAGTCTCATTCTTAAAATCAATTCAATACAACATTTAATTGGTAGGAAGAAATAAATAAGAAGCAAGAAATCGAATCATATTTCCCAGCGGTTGGTC
Source organism: Alsophila aescularia (assembly GCA_946251855.1). Lineage (NCBI taxonomy): Eukaryota > Metazoa > Arthropoda > Insecta > Lepidoptera > Geometridae > Alsophila > Alsophila aescularia. The sequence continues at coordinate 43,432,923 of OX276379.1, forward strand.
GTGCACTTTTATATAGCGAAATAATGTGTCTCTCCATATACTATGGTATTTGTACTATTATTTATTCTGTGACTATGGCGAGATTGATTGTGGCACGTTGACCTCTACGGATAACTATCCTCTACTCTAAACTTTCTGCCCATCGAAATCTTCGTACCAGGTAAAATCCTACTCATCGTTTTCTAGTGCTGTAAAAATCAATTAGTTAAAACGTATTATATACTGCTCAATGCTTCTGCTATTGATTTAAAACGCCGATAATAAAGTAATAAACAAAAATGAAACATAATATTTCAAAAGTACCATGTTTATTTTATCTATAATGATATGTCGATGTGATACATATTACGTAGGTAGTACTGGCCTCATCCATTTTTTGTATTCTTTTCCACCTGCACTTACTATATACCTCTCTATAACTTTCACCACTGAACGCATATACACTCAACTAAAAATTTCCACCGATGCACAAATAAACACCCCTCTATGGGCTTTCACCGCTGCCTAATTCACTCATCTCTCTATTGATTGCTACCGCTGTATATGCACTCCCTTCTCTATAGACTTCCACCGCTGTATATAAACCCACCTCTCTATAGACTTCCACCGATGTATATAAACCCACCTCTCTATAGACTTCCACCGCTATATATAAACCCACCTCTCTATAGACTGCCACCGATGCATATAAACTTCTACAGACTTCCATTGCTGCATATAAACTCACCTCTCTATAGACGGAGCGCGCCAGATTGATCCTAGCGCGTTGACCCCCCGAGAGTGATACCCCCCTCTCCCCCACCAGCGTCTGGTCGCCGTACGGGAACTGCTTGAAGTCCTTATCTAGAGCACACACTCGGCACACCTAAAAATAAAAGGGAAAAGTTTTCCATGGTTGTTACTCTGCATGTTACTCGATACTATATGTATAATACGAGTACATCCATTTACTACGGGTAGGTTTTTCAAGATAAGATACAACGTGTGAGAAAATTAAATAAGGAGACAAAATAAGTTTTTCGTTTCCATGCAGCGATGTATTTTTGCGTTCAGTTGCTTGTTAATTTTCATTGAAAATAAGGTTGCTCAAAAGTGAACTCTAGGCACAGTACTGTGCTCTAGGGATAACTATCCTCTACCCTAATGTTGCTCAAAAACTTTCTGCCTTAGCATTTTTTGTCACTCCTAATTTAAATTTGTCTAGAAACTGGGTATTTATAAATGACCCTTTCATTTATAAATACCATGGAGGTAAAATAGAAAAAAACTTTCGTCTTAGTTAAAAGTGAAACTATTAACTAGACAGTTACGGTCCATTATTGTGTACTGCGTCATAACTTACTCACTACTTATGATAGCGATAACAAAATTAAATTAACTGGTCTACATTTCTTTGCTCATCATAAATTATTCATGGAGTATATATTATTTGAAACCCTAAATTAAAATACTAGCATCACACGTACCCGCTTATACTTTTCAGGCTCGTAGGGCAGGCCGAACAGTATGTTCTCTCTAACCGTGCTCGGGAAGAGCCACGACTCTTGGCAAGCGTACGACACTTTGCCGTACACGGAGCACGAGCCGGCCATTGTAGGCAACTCCTTCAGCAGCAGTTGCAGGATCGACGACTGGAACAAGTATAAATGCTGGTAAACTTGTTAACAATGGAATGACAAGCATTGTTTAAAATATCGCTATGTTACGGCTTGCAATCATTTAGTTTTGTTACCACCATTTGACTTCAGAGTATTGACCTGGTTTAACCGTACTAATAATTTAAGTTTCTGCAACACTATTTATAGTTACAAGGTACTCTATGAATAATGTTATAAAAACAGACTATATAAATATTACATACATTTTTATTTTGTATTAATGTAATCTTTTATTCTATTCTTATACATCTAAATAAAAGTCCTACTGATCTATTTGGAGATGAATGACAACAACAAAAAATGCTTCAAATAAAACATTGTAGTTAAACCTAGCTAATACTTCTGATTTCGAAGTTTATATCACATTAATCTTATCGCATTAAGTTTTTTATTTAATTCTATATATTTTTAGGATGATACGAATGCTTGAGACTCCGGATTCATTAAAAGCAGTTCTAATAGCGATTTTTATTATTACATCACTGCAAATATATTCTACTACTTAGACTCATATGAAAATCAATTCCATAGGAGAAAAAAACATTTCCTTCATCAAACATCAACACAGTGGTTAGATTCCAGTGTCAATTAACATCAAATATTTACTACGAGTCATCGCTTTAGAAATCATGTCATGTGTTTGTGTGGAGCTCATGTCTTCGATCCAGGGCGCTTATTCACTATGCCGCATGAAATTCCTTGCCGAAAACGTGTGACGTCAGTACGGCAATTGCCGTACGATTCCACGCAGATATCTTAACGCGGCGCGTAACGTGTCTTATTGGCAATAGAGAATAATGGCCCAGGTTCGATTAGAAGGTCGCTGTTCGAAATGGAGCTAACATCGTCTTGGTTTTGAGCATGAACGTCAAGAAATAAACGAAACTTTACAGATTTAATAATGCCATACCAATAATACCCTTTTCCTTTGAGTGCAAGCAAAATACTTCAGGATTTCTCGGACGTAACGGTGCCAATGGTGGTGCATAGTATTTCTTTTCACAGTCGGAACAAAGTACGCCTGAGTGCCAAGAAATTCAGGTCACCAGTCCAAGTGGCAGACAAGTTCGCTTAACACTACGGATGTATCGCCAAGGCTTAAGCTTAATAACCAGCTGAGCTAGATCTATTTTCAAACTATATAAGTATGATGAACTTGAAGAGCTGTAAGCGTAACATTTCTTATTTCTTACAGTGTTTGTATCTCTGTTTTTCTATGCTAGTTTGCATGATAAAAACACAAATCTGTAGCTTAGATCACATGGAGACGGCTAAATGGAGAAAAGAGCTGTTAAAGGAGTCGTGCAGTAATTGAATGTGAATAAAATTCGCAGATCGATCTCAATGGCATGCCTTGGGAGACGCCTATGTCCAGCAGTGGACTAACAGGCTGTTGATGATGATTAAGATGAAGTAAATATCAAAAACCAATAGTGGACCCTTGTAATCCCTGGTTGTAATCTGATTTAAATATTGTTAAAAAGCTAAGAAAAACAGATCACCGTATCCTTAATCTCCCAAGCTCCTGCTATAACTTTACCTTATATTATTACAGCTTATTTTTCCTTGTTGCCGAATCAACGGTGCGTATGATTAGTATATCTCGTATAGCAGAGTTTTTTCTTACAAATTTAAATTCGAGTATTTTTCGTGTGCCAAGAAAATTCGGAAGATCGCCAGAGCCCGTCTTGCCTCAACGCTGGCTACCCTAGTCTTGATAAGATATTGTTAATAGACTTAAATATAAATTGTAATGTACAAGATGAAAAGGTCATACCTTTCCAGAACCTACGGCACCGATGATAGCGCAAAGCTTTCCTCTCCGTAGTTTTAACGAGATATTCTTGAGTGCCAAAAATTCGGGGTCAGCTGTCCAACTGGCTGACACATCGCGTAGAACTACAGCTGTGTCGTCGCCGTGGGACAAGCTTCTGCGGAATTTTGTGTTCCTGGGAGAAAAGCCACCTATAAAATAGAGATGATATTAAAAGCTGGGCAAGTTGCGAGTCCTGCATAAATTCAGGGTTCCGAACTTCAAAGACATATATATATATATATATATATATATATTATATACATTATATACATATATTATATTATTTATATTTCAATAGCTGCGTATACTCATTTTAAGAACCGCAAAATATTTTAAAATAATATGTACAATGTTTTAGTATTTATTGTGTAGATTGACATAATCTATATATACAACATTATTTTTTGTTTACGCAATTTACAAAACATGTGATCCCACTTTTCTCAACATTGTTTACATTTTGATATTACATTATATACAATTTCAAACAACTAACGTGCTATGTCGGGTTTTTGCTTTCAGCCGCGATATCGGATCGGAAGGTCAGCACGCAATGCAATGCGAGCTGACTTTCCGCAAAAGTAATAGTAAGTAAATTTAATGTTTCCTATTTACTTACATATTTTACTTTTCTTTAATAGTTGCAATTGCAACATACGTACATAACTGAATAATCTAAACTTCTTCTTTTTTTAATAAAAAAACAACAACTATAATATGTAGCCAATCTCAATAAAGACTGGCAGAACTAAGTTACCTGCATATTTTTTCTTCGTACATTTTATTAAAAACTTTTATTTAACTTCATTTATGTATTTCTGTCTGTCTAAGAAGCTTGATTGAATTGCTACTGTTAAGTTTAAATAATTATATGTTTTTGGTTGGTCTTTAGATACCTCGATAGGCTTTAGTCATTTTTTGTTCACTCGTAAATACAATATAGCAGGTGTAAACCGCCATATTAGTATTTTTGACACTTCATATATCCTACTAGATTTCCCTCCCGCGACTTCGTCCGCGCGGCCTATTGTATATCGCAAAAAAAAAGAATCCTATGTTCTTCTAGGATATTAAGAGCGTTGGACTTCATGTATTCCTTCCCCCCTCACGTCTCTACATTATTATGCGCGGCACCAGCACTACAATGCGACCGAGTGTTCGAGTTACGCGGCAACGCGTTTTAACTTAGCCGGTTTATACTCAGTTCAGCACACCGCACTAAAATCACAGAAGAAATATTAGTATTAACTAATATGTGCATGTATTGACATATACCTATACCAACATATATGAAATAGTTGTAATTACCTAGGTTATGTTACAAATACAATGCTGTGGAGACCTTATGCATTTTTCAACTAATTATCTACCAATCAAGATTAGGTGCAGGTAAATCTGTGTTACAAATAAAATACTGTAGGTAGGGATATATTAACATATAATCTTTTATACATCTAAGTCTGCAAGTAAATTAAAATTGAAGTGTCTGTTTGTAAATGCCGAAATAACAGCTTTTACTAAATGTCTATGAAAGTATATACGGTACTAATAACAAACACGGAACTATTAAACAAAAACTTTGTCTGTTTGTTCCGACTAATCTCCAAAACGGCTGGACCGATATTGTTGGGACTTTCATTGGCAGATAGTTGATGTTATAAGGAGGCTACTTATATTTATGAACAAGAATTAGGGTTCCTAGCAAAATAAATAAAAAACATGAATTTTGGCCACACGGGAAAAGCCCCGCGGGCACACCTAGTATAACTGTGTTTTTTAATTTTATATAATCAATAAACTACATTGCCTGTATGTCTGTCTGAGTAAATCGTCAAGAGCGTGTCGCGCACGAATTATTTTGGGTTCCGATCTCATAATATCATGTCTACTTGCCTGTCTTTCTGTTTGTCTGAATAAATCGTCAAGTATGTGTCACGCACGAACGTGACATTGTACGACGAGACGGAATAATTCAGGGTTCCGACCTCACATCATGTCCTCTCGCATGTTCTTTTGTTTATTTGAATAAATTGCCAAGTGCTTGTCAGAGCATGAAAAATGTAGGGTTCCGATCTAATATCTTAGGATATTAGATCGCAGCACCTGGTCATAGGAAGTCCTACGCTACGTTTGCCTAGAAATGGTCTCCAGTCGAGAACTCTTCTACCCCAACGGTTATCGGTTATTTGGGAAATGTAACCAGCCCACTGCCACATCTACTTGCTCATCCTTAGATCTATGTCGGTCACTTTGATTCTCTGTCGGATATCTTCATTACGAATCCTGTCCTTCACAGAAACTCCAACCATAGCTTTCTCCATAGCTCACTGAGTGAACTTAAATTTTATGGACTAGTTTGATCGTGAGTGTCAATTTTTCGGCTCCTAAGGCCACGACTTCAATGCACGGCTGGGCATGAGGAATGGCGATGAACTGAGAGTGGGGCAGTTTGGATTTGGACAGCGGAACCACAGGGGTCAGCGATTGGCCGACTTCATGGAGAAGGAATATATTGGATATATATTATATATTATCCTATATTGGATGGGCACTCTTTATTATGAACTCCTTTTTCAAGAAGCCCCCGTCCAGGAAATAAATGGACGTGGCTGCACCCCGGCAGTCATAAACAAGAGATAGATTTCATTTTGACGACCAATAGGCATATATTCAATTAAGTCTCTGTGATAAAAAGGGTAAAGACTGGCAGTGATCACCGCATGGTAAGAGGCACACTGAATATCAACGTAAAGCTAAAAAGGTCTCGTTTGATGAGATCTACTCTTCGCCCAAGTCCTGCCCAAATCAAAAACCCCGAGATCTTTCAGTTGGAACTCCAAAATCGCTTCCAAATCCTTACCGAATGCGATGCAGTGGACGAACCTAACAACGGGCTAGTGGAAATTGTTCACGCGATCGGGTTGGAGTTCTTTAGGACCCAACCCAAAAATAGAACACAAACTATCTGAGCATACACTCAAACTTATGGCAGAACGAGGCGAGACGAGGCTGCAGTCATCAGTGGATATGTCGAGTTACAGCTTGCTCTATAAAAATTCTATCCAGCTATCAATTCAAGCACAAAACAAGAGCACAAATTCTATCCAGTTGCAAAATGGGGTGAGACAAGGAGTCGTTATTTCTCCGAAACTGTTCACCTCTGCACTGGAAGATATATTCTAGCTTCTGAACTGGAACGGATATGGAGTAAAATATCAATGGCGACTACATCACTCAACTTCAATTTGTTGATGATATAGTCATCATGGCAGAAACCCTAGAAGACCTAAGTACTATGGTCAGTGACCTCAATATTGTTTCCCAACAGGTGGGTCTTAAAATGAACATAGGTAAGACGAACATCATGCCAAATGCCCATGTGCACCCATGCTGGTTTATGTTGGGAACGATATTATCGAAGCTGTTGATCACTATGTCTAGTTAGGTCCGATGATCCAACTGGGGGGTAGACTCAACTTCGACACAGAGGTCAACCGATGAATCCAACTCGGATGGGCACCGGGTCAACAAGATTGTTAAACATGATCTTGGTCTTGGTTTTATTGCATTTAAATTTTGAATTTGTTAATAAACCTAATCTGTTTTCTCCTATTAGTTCCATATTTACTATACCACAACCAAAGATTTTCGAGTGGTTAGGCATAGTTTTTAATTCATGAAGAAATAATCTAAATCCACAATTCTTCTTTCATCTAATTCTCCACTGAATTCTTTACTGGATGTCTCCACAACGTCGTCTTGAAACCTACTGTATGAATGTTATATTATAAAATAATCAACACACATTTACGATTACAATCCTCATCATGGACAGTGGACATACTCATATTTAAACTCAATACGCAGTTTAGCTAGAATACCAACTAGGGAGCTTAGTATGAGGTAAGTGGGAATATTATGTTTTTTACATTCTCATTTTTTTGCAATTTGAGTTATCATTTCACGTGTTGCAAGCCCATCGCCACTTTTTGACTATGAAACCCTAAAATATTGGAGCCATATGTGCCATTTAGTATGTATTCCAAAATAAACTAGATGAAACTAAGGATTTCTAGTTTGACCACGGAACAACATAAACTTCAAGTTAAAGGCACTATTTAGTAATTAGGTAAGTGATTCATACATACATAAATTTGATAAAACTGTAAGGGTTCCTAGATTGACTTATACGGGACCCTAAAATATATTGAGTCATAGGCTAGAATAAATATTATATCATAGGTACTAATAAGTATGTTGGTAGATGATTCATTCCCACATAAACTTGATGAAACTGTAAGGGTTCCTAAATTGACTAAGGAACCCTAAAATATATTGAGGCATAGGTACTAATTAGTATGTAGGTAGGTAATTCATGCTGACATAAAGTTCATGAAACTGTAAGGCTTCCTATATTGGTTACGGAACCCTAAAATATATTGGATCAAAGCTACTAATTAGTATGTAGAGGTAGGTAATTTATTCCAACATAAACTTGATGAAACTGTAAGGCTTCCTACATTGGTTACGGAACCCTACAATATATTGAATCAAAGCTACTAATTAGTATGTAAGTAAGTAATTCATTCTGACATAAACTTGATGAAACTGTAAGGCTTCCTATATTGGTTACGGAACCCTAAAATATATTGGATCAAAGCTACTAATTAGTATGTAAGTAGGTAATTCATTCCAACATAAACTTGATGAAACTGTAAGGCTTCCTACATTGGTTACGGAACCCTACAATATATTGAATCAAAGCTACTAATTAGTATGTAAGTAGGTGGTAATTCATTCTGACATAAACTTGATGAAACTGTAAGGCTTCCTATATTGGTTACGGAACCCTAAAATATATTGAATCTAAGCTACTAATTAGTATGTAGGTAGATAATTCATTCCGACATAAACTTGATGAAACTGTAAGGCTTCCTATATTGGGTACGGAACCCTACAATATATTGAATCAAAGCTACTATTTAGTATGTAGGTAGGTAGTTAATTCATTCCGACAGAAACTTGACGAAACTGTAAGAGCTCCTAGATAGATTTCGGAACCCTAAAATATATATTGTCATAGCACAGAATAAATAATTGTACTACTGGTCATAGGTATTATTTAGTATGTAGGTAGGTAATTCATCCGACATAAACTTGATAAAATTGTAAGAATTCCTAGGTTGATTACGGAACTCTAAATTTTAGATAGGTATTTCGTTGTGTTTTTCAGTAGCGGCGAGACCTCAGCCATCATCTCCGCACTCTGTTCTGAAGACAAGTTCAGCGACCCTGCCACCGCCGTCGCTGTCTAGTTCCTGCTATCCGCACCACTTCCAGCTCCTCGAGTGCTTGAGCAGGCTCGTTCGTCGTCACATTCACAAACTCAATGAGTTCTGGTTTTCTGCAAATATTTAGGTAGTCGTATTTAGTATGTGAACATAACACATTACATTACACATATTATGTCATTTTTTGGGTGACATTAGGTAAGAAACTAAGAAAATTGAAGTTGTTACATACTGTATTGTAGGTAATTAGATAATTTAGTAGGTAGGTACTTACTTCTTCTTTCTTTGTCTCATTTTACGGGCTTTCTCCTTCAAATTATTTTTTGCAGGCATATTTCTTGTTTTCGCCATCTTATCTGCACTACCACAAACAAGAAAAACAAATCTTATATTTATTCTATGCTACTACAATAAGTGTAAGAAGTTTTAGAGCGCAGGCCTGCAACGAAATACAGGTCCGCTTCGCACAATTGCCACAGACAGACTGATTGAACAAATAGAAGATAACAGACGTAGTATTTGTATACTCTTTGGTAACAGCGTCCAATGATTCCGCATGCGAAGAAAAGACAGAGTGTGAGGGCGCGCGCGTCTTTGTAAAGGTCGTAAGCGCCAAATCAAATAATTGATTCTTACAAGAAAACTACACAATCAATCAAAAAACTAGTTTACAGAACTAAAGAAGTAGTTATTATCTACGTATCAAAGTAAAAATCATCTTGAAATATTATAGCGTTCCTGAGATCCACATCAAAACGTGTGCGAAACAGAAATTTTTTATATCATTTTTTTATCGAGAATTTTATATACAATCGTGTTTCTACATTTATGGAACCAAAGAAAAAATGTCAAAATTTCATATTTTAGTCATTTTGAACTCTTAACTCTCGTAGATATCGAGTTCTAGGTCGATTTTGATAAGCAAAATCACCTAATACGGCTTCTTAAAAACCAATGCAAAAGTAAGTATAGCACCACTCTTGACGTTTTTTGACATACTTGTCATTTCCTTTCCATGGCAACCGTTTCTTACAGCGAGTAATCAAGATTTTCCAGTTTTCTTGTGAAAAACTTACAATTTTCCGGGATAAAAGTATCCTATGTTTTATTTTAGGGTATAAGCTATCTCCATTCCAAGTTTCATCAAAATCCGTCCAGCCGTTATCGCATGAAAGCTCCCCAAACAAACAAACAGACAACGTCTCATTTTTATATATTGGTATGGACAGCACTGTCATGAATAAGACGAATCCAATGATCATTATCTCATTTATCAAAATTCATCAAGCCGTTTAGGCTGTAGGATGCGCCTAAGAAACGTACAAACAAACATACAAACAAACACAGATTCAACCCAAAACACATAACCCTCCTCAGTCGGGTAAAAAAGGCTATTACGAGTATGTTCCAAAAATAAGTTTTTAGTTCCTAAAACTAAAAACTTCTTTTGTTGTGAAATATTACTTTAATTTGGTACATATCTATTAACCATTTGAAAATTGATTATTTACCGTGCTCAGCTACTTTTTATATAATAAAAATAATCAAAAATTATTACGATAATATGTTTAGTACAAGGTTATCTATAATTTAGCTTAATGGACACACGCCTATATTCTTTATCAGTGTAAGAATATCTGTGATCAATATCGATAAAGTTTTGTGTGAGATAACAGTTAAATCATTCCTGATTAATTTCGACTGGCTTGTGCTATCAGATATCAATAGCCAAGCAGTAGATATGCAGTATGCAAGCAAACGTTACTGCTTCCCCACTGGCAGAAAAAGGATTGAATAAAACCAATCTCTTAGAGTGACCTGATTATTGCAGTGCAGTTTGCGATCAGGGGATCAAATTGCTACGTATAAAAATACATACCATTGACCATAGTGCTGGTGTTAAGGTCGTTGGACTTCCGGTGGAAGGAGAGTGGCCTTACGGGCCCATCAGGCTCCTTGAAATCAAGGTCGCTGGACATGTTCTTGAACAGATTGCTACTTGAAGCTGTCTCCGCCTTCTTGCCGATCAGATCTGGTCTGTCCTCTGTTCAAAGAATGTACGATAATAAGGTAAATTAAAAAAAAAACTTGGATACGGATGTACAAGGACTACTAGGTGTGGCGTACGTTTTTTTGTATGGAATTGCTACTTCGTTGTCAAAGCGTCAAAGTAGAAATTAAATGAATGACGCCTCTGACTGCATCAAAATCAAAAATCTAAAGCTTGTTTGCCTCTTTTAAGTTTGATTCACAGTCCGTTTTTTTTTTCTTTTTATCATAATTTATTTTTATTATAATTTTAATGGGTTTCAATCTACACAACATATATTCCCTAAAAGTCGTCTCGTCCATCTGATTTATTTTCAACTGATTTCATCAGGGGCAGATTTATGTTATTGAGTCGTCTGTATTCAATACCTTTTACGAAATCTGCTTCAGTTACCTACCTAAAGGTCAGATGATAATGATATTAGCAAGTAAGTAGAGAAGTCTACAAATTGTATTTTGGCTCTCACGCCACTTGATTAGATTACATCATTCGGTTCATTGCATTGTAACGGGTGTTTTTTTTAAAGGTATAGAACTTTAAGTTGTCAACACTTTTTTAACTAACGGCCATTTTGTCAGCTGTCAAGTGATTTATGTTTAGTTTGGTTTGGCATTTCAACATGAATAGACTGACGCCTGAACAACGCTTCCAAATTGTGCAAATTTATTTTGAAAGTCATGGTTCTGTTCGAAATACGTATCGCACACTACGTCCATTTTACGGTCAACATAATCGTCCATCAGAGCAATTAATTCGATTAACTATGGAACGTTTTCGGACCACGTTTACTCTAAATGATAATACGCATCCACAGAGACGTCGCACAGTACGTACAGAAGAAGTCATTGCTGCTGTAGAGCGTAGCGTAGAGGAAGACCCGAATCAGTCTATTCGCCATCGTGCACAGGAGTTGGACATGTTTCCATCCACTTTATGGAAGATTTTGCGGACACATCTTGGTTTGCGTGCTTACAAAATCCAACTCGTGCAAGAATTGAAGCCACACGATCACCTAGCAAAGCGTAGATTCAGTAAATGGGCGCAAAACCAAATTGCGTTGATCCCGATTTTCATAAGCGAATTAGCGATTTGTTTAGCGATGAAGCTCACTTTTGGTTAAATGGATACGTCAATAAACAAAACTGCCGTATTTGGAGTGATGATCCTCAAGCTTATATTGAGACACCGTTACATCCTGAAAAACTGTCTGTTTGGTTGTGCTTTATGGGCTGGTAGAATAATTGGTCCGTGCTTCTTTAAAAACGATGCTGGTCAGAACGTCACAGTCAATGGTGATCGCTATAGAGCCATGATTACTGACTTTTTCGTTCATCAATTGAACAATCATGATGTGTAGGAGCTGTGGTTTCAACAAGACGCGGCAACATGTCATACAGCTCGTGCCACAATGGATTTATTGAAGGTAACGTTTGGTAACCGCATAGTTTCACATTTCGGACCCGTGAATTGGCCTCCAAGATCCTGCGATTTAACGCCGCTTGACTATTTTCTGTAGGGATATGTGAAGTCGCTAGTCTATGCCGATAAGCCCGAAACGATTGATCACTTGGAGGACAACATTCGCCGCGTTATTGCTGATATACGGCCACAAATGTTGGAAAAGGTCATCGAAAATTGGACCTCCAGAAGTCATATTTAAATTATAATGCCAGAAGATTATCTTTAGAATACAGTAAATTTCATGTCAATTTAAAAAATCATCTTTGTTTTATTCCATTTCTAAGCTCTATACCTCTAAAAAAAACACCCTTTTGTAATAAGAACTGAAATATTTCCGCGGCGAAATATAATGTCTAATGAGAAATAGCTGCCACTATCAAGTCAAATAGCTAATTATGTAACAAATTAACTATAGAAATGGGATTCATTTGTTTTGAGCTTTAGATAGGTCCATTTTACACTATTTTAATTATTGCTAAGTTACTATTGCATGCGCTTTTTTCCCGAGTAAATTGAAGTAACAAGAACTGTGCTTTCCTTGCAAGAAAAAATTCAGCACGTGTATTATACGCAAAACTAGCTTAAAAATTAAAAAAAACACGCCCGCCCTGCTTTTGCCAAAAAAATAAATATTGTTGGAATGGTATTATTAATGGGCAAGAACTTCAATTTGATACCCATAATGTAAATTTCTAAAAAAAAAACGCGTTTGAAAATGGTGCCATACTGCCGCCATATTGAATGTTTTCAAAAAAATATATAGCCTATGTTACTCGGGGGAATGTGAGGATTCTAATCATACCCCATACACCTAAATCTGTTCAGGCATTTAAAAGTTATAGTGGAATAAAGAAACTCACATACATACATGAATGATAAAAACAATACACTCCATTTTTTAGGCAGTCGTGTTTTGTGTGAAAGCGAGTTATAGACATTTTCCTACTTTTGTAACTAAACATACAAACATACATGAATGCTAAAAACATAACACTCCTTTTTTTGGGCATTCGTGTAATAAAGAAAATACTGACATAGCGCCCTGAATTAGCAAATTGATGTGGCGATGGGCAGTACCACGGCCCGGGAGACGAAGCGTGAACGCAACCGCTCGATGTGTGTGATGTTGGCGGTCATTCTTGGTGGCAGGGCATAGTGTCCGCCTGGCTGAGTGAAAACCTGCTACCAACCTCTAGCAGAAAACTTTCGCTAAGCCTATTCATATTCTTAATACCTCGACTTCATCGTCACTTAACTCCAGGCAATACGAGTAGTAAAAATCAATGTTAAAACATAATTCTAAATATTTGATCTGCTTGAAAAACTATACCTAACTTGAGAAATTCTTGCACTCGCTTGATCGAGACGATGAGCTCGGCTGTGAACGACAATACTAGGGGCAGCACCAAAGTAACGTTTATCTGTGCTGCATTCATGAACTGCTGCAGTGGGTAGATCTGGAACAGACGTAAGGGATTAATAGGTACGTGAACAAGGGCATCAGATACCAAAACTTAAGACACATCTAGGATCTGCCATAAGCATGCAAAATCATATAGTAAGAATGAATATTATCATGTGCTGAACATTAGTGTGCACAATTGTCATCATTATCACTACCTACATCTCCACTGCTGGACATCCATCTGTCCTCTCCTAATGCACGCTGCTCAGCTCGGTCTTTAGCTACCCTCGTACAATTTCTTTTATTTGTTTCGCAAGTCTTTACTCCACCTGGCCATAGGACGTTCTACGCTACGTTTGCCTAAACATGGTGGAGCACCCCAACGGTTAATCCTTTGGGAAATGTAGCCAAATGTTTCTTCAGGAAATGTTGGATCAAATCTTCTCATTTGTATGAAGATTAATCACTTTTTCTGGAAATTTGATGTGTGTGTGTCAAGCGCTAAGAAATATGAACAATATGGAACCCAACGTGAGTCAGGTCATAATTAAGTATATTGGCTCAGTATTAATAATTAAATAATAGTAATTAAGTATGCAAGCATTTGTAAGCTTTATGAAATCATGTATGTATTAAAAATATCAAGAAACCTCTATTTCTATAATATTTTTGTTATTAAATTAATTCTATTCCTATTTATAATACGAGTATGAGAATGTATAATGTGTAAGTACACAGATAGAGCACTATGGGTAGGTACCTATACTTTTCTAGTTAGAAGCTTCTGTTCTTACATTCAGTCTATTTTAAAGAAAAAATAACTGCATTTTCAGGTTAAAACAATAATATACAGCCTAAAAATACATAAAAAGAACAAGTTGGTCTCAATTAAAAAATATATATTTAAAGTAACTTACTAAATCAAATCTTATTTTATTAAATACATCCAAAAAATATTTTTTGTTTTTTGCTGGAATTCTCAAATTCAAATGTTTATTGCATTAATTATGTAATAGTTTGATGGTTATATATACAAAAATACAGATCGTTATGGACCCTCCTGGGCACATAAATTAGAAGAGAGGAGGACTTACTTTAGGCCTTTGCCACAGATTGACAGATCAGAAAGGCAGCTGTTTGATAATATACTGACGTCACATCCGGTAATTATTATTATTATCAAAATATCTATAATAATAATTCTGTTTCCGTGTTTTTGTGAACAATGTGTGGACATAAACCGATAGCTTGTGAAATCATCAATAGCTCATATCAGTTCACTGCTGGACGAAGGCCTCTCCTAATGCACGGCTCTGAGCTCGATCTTCAGCTCTCCTCATCCATTTTCTTCCAGCCGCCGTTTTCTTTTCGCAGGTCATCACTCCACCTGGCCACAGAGAGTCCTACACTACATTTGCCTAAACGTGGTCTCCTCTCGAGAAGTCATCTACCCCAACGGTTAGCGTTTCTTTGGGAAATGTGACCAGCCCACTGCCACTTCAGCTTGCTTATCCTTAGAACTATGTCGGTTACCTTGGTTCTCCTTCGGATATCTTCATAACGAATCTTGTCCTTCAGAGAAACTTCCAAGCATAGCTCTCTACATAGCTCGCTGAGCGACCTTAAATTTGTGGACTAGTTTGACATCTCTGTACTATATTAACGCAACAAATAATCTGTACTTACCTATCATTGTATCAAAAAGTTATAGGGACTATCTAATAGCATAACTATAGCAAATTTCTTCAAGTATGTGTCTTAGTGTTGAGAAATAGCTCGGTAATATATGAACAATGAAACTACCAAATAAAATGTAATACTTACGACAGTTGCCGACATCGCGTTCCCGAACAGTACATAAGTCAAGATCGTGATGAAAAGCGCTGCTCTTTCGGTGAAAATCATGAAGCCGATGAAAACTGTCCGCAGAATAGTCGCCTTCCTCACTTCTTTCAATTCTTCGGCGCGTTTCTGTCCGACTACCTTTTGGAACGGGATTTCCCATGCGTACATTTTTATAACCTAGAAAAAGTATTGGTTTTTAGCATTATCATCTTAAACGTATCGGCAAGAAACAAGTTTTATGTTTATCTGACTTGCAATATCTACTGTTCGCAATGTTTCATTTTACATGATGCCACATATCCTACTTACAAAACAGCACATATATTTTTATTCACTCTTCGATTTTTTCTGTTACCCTTCAGATTAACACGAATTTTACAAGACTACGAGGACTTGTAAAATTCGAGATAATCTGAAGGGTAATAGTAAAAATCGAAGAGTGAATAAAAACATATATGCTGTTTTGTAAGTAGGATAAGTGGTGTTATACTTGGAGGAACTAACCTGAATTCCGTTGATGACTTCACTCATCACTTTTATCCTCTCGTCAGTTTTTTCAGCATTTGTGAACCGGACCTTGCCAATAAGACGGCCGAGACCACCTTTAAAAGAAATATATAATAATATTAGCAGTACCCATCGGCTTATTTGCCCGCGTGGACTGTTTTTCCCGGACAAAAAGTGTCAAGACCTAAATTATCTTTATACCAACATTCACCAATTCGAAACTGGGATATATTTATTTCTAAAAAAAGAAGATATTAGGTAGCTAAGGTACTTAATCTACTTTAGCATAACTTCACTCAGAAGGCATATCGCGCGTATCATGTAATGTTTTGATAAGTATGTTACTAGCTGCGCCCTGCGGTTTTACAAGCGACCATGATGTTGGATGATGACGATGAAAAGTATCTTATTAGCACATAGGATCCAGGACCTAAATTATCTATATACCTACGAAATTTTATGAAAATTGTCCTGTCTTTTCTTAGAAATGTTTATCACCATTTAAACGGTAAACTCTTTCTGGTATTAGATTTTATTATTGTGAGGCCGGTTGATACCTAAGTACAATAACATCTTGCGTCAAGTGGCATAACTTCTACATGGGAAGTTGTAGCTACTCCATACTAGATGGCGCTACTAGTATGAAGTTACGCCAATCGATCTGGAATGATCATGTACTGGGTACTGGATGATGCAGTGTGCTAGTACCTATTAGTACTTTCCAAATAGTCTTCTATTTTTTGTTTGGTAAACTTTCTAGATTTCACGTGACACTACTTTGAAGAAAATACGCCGTATACTTAAAAATAAACAAAGAAAAAAACCAAAAGATAAAGATTTCATTGAATAAAAAAACTAAAGCGTCTTAGTTCTTGATACGAGTATATCTAATATATTCAACCTTTTTTTTTCAGATTAACATCGATAATTTTTTGTGTGATATCCGCACATTTCGTTGAATCAAGTTTCGACTATAAGTATTGTATATTGCAACTCATATCATTGAAGCAAATACCAATGCTAATGGACGCGACCGTGCTAAGACTTTTACTACTCGTATCTTTGTTATAACTTGGTCGAAGGTGTGAGCTCTGCAGTCACGTCGTCTTACCTTGAGTAGGTAACGCTATTAGAATCAATGCAGCTAGCCCTATCAAGGCAGCGTATCCCGCCTGTATGTAGCCGAGATAGCACACGGCGACCACCTGTATAGGGATGATCCACACGTAGTGCAGGAAGACAAACGCCATGTCGAATCTCTGAAGGTCATTGGACAGGAGGTTCACTACTTTGCCGGCAGTTGTTTCCCCGAGGGCTGCGTTACCCATACGCATTACCTGCAAGAGATTAATGCATGTAGACATTTTGTATGTAGCTGCAGCTCATAGACAACTGCACCTTACTCCATACTCCTTTAGCTGTAAAAAAATAAACTTGGTCCCTTTTGTTTTTACAATGGATTATGTTTTGGTGGGAAATTCGTGTACTATCTTTTCAATGTATAGTTTTGCTTTAATGTATATTTTTCTAATAATTCTTATATAATTATTATTGATTGACCCCTTGTTATTTTTGTGATTTCATATATAGTATTACTTGCTGCACCCACAGGTTTGCCCGCCTTCAAACTTTGCTACCCGATCGCCTACCTAGGGATATAATTTTAAATAATCCCTTCTAAGTGCACCCCTCCCTTAGGTACTCAAGGAATATTCCCTCCAAATAACATATCTCTAGGCAGCTGGTTTAGGCTGTGCGTTATCTGTCAGTCAATATGTATGACACGGTAATGTTACAACACTATGTATAGTCAAATGGATTATATTAAAGCTGTAATATAACTGTTCGACAAAAATGGTGCTGAAGTAGATAGAAAAACAATATGTTCTTGTAACTCTGTGCACTAGGTTAAGTGGACGGATGTGAAAGGCTACGCCAGAAATTCTTACATGAAATCGATCTTTAGAAATCTTCTTAGAAAGTCATTTCAATACAGGTGTCACAAATCACTGAATATAAAGAAATGATGCAAACGCGAGTATAAAATGAAAGGAGGGGGAAATAAGCAAAAACTTGAAGCATTTCTTAGAGATGTCATTACAGGCACCTAACAGTAACCAACTTTATTATATGCTTCGCACATGGTAGGTACACGTCAGCACTGTTTTACTTTACTGCAGTTGTGTGCAATTTTTGCCTGTTTTTGCGCTACCTGATAAAAACCTGATACCTGATAAAGTAGTGTTATTATTACTATCAGGTGCGCCAAAATGGCCAATGCAAATAAACCCTTGTGCCATCTCATAGTATTCAAACTCAGTCTAAGTAGTAGATGATAGTAGGTCAGTTACTACACAATATGTTGAACTCGAATTACCTTTCGAAACATCAGCGAACTTGTAGCAACTCTGAGTTTCATGCCGTACTGCTGGCAATACAGGTTTCCATGGTGGTTGAGGTACGCAGCCAACCAATTACAGGCAATCATGCTAATAGCGTAGTACGAAGCGGTTTCTCTTGACATTGTCGAATCTGCTGACCAGAACTGGAGAAGTTGTCCAAATAGCAGTGGTGTGCACGTTCTGTATACATAGAAGAACGGGTAAATGATGAAATAAGGTGAACTGTAGTTGGTACAATACAATGAGTCGGTAGGGATCGGGAATCATTACGATAATGATGCCGCGTGTAGTTCCCTGTCTCGTACATATTCTGGCGTTCCCAGGGCGCGTCTGAAATCTATCGTAGTTAACGTTCAATATTATCTAAATAAAAAAAGCTCCCACATCGCGTATAGTTCACGAATTTAATTCATTAATATCTAATACATCATACCTATCATTGCATATGTATTAATCATCACGGGACAACAAATAATTTTGTTTTGTTTTAATGAGTTCACCAATGATTATTACATTATCATCATCATCATCCTAATCACCAGCCTATATTTGTCCACTGCTGGACTTCTCTTCTATTGCATGCTTCTGAGCTCGTTATTTAGCTCTCTTCATTCATTTTCTTCCAGCCGCTTTTCGCAGATCGTCTATCGATCGATTTGTCTGTTTGTCTGTTTGACTGTTTTTCTGTTTGTCTGTTGGTCTGTTGGTTTGTTTGTCTGTTTGTCTATTTGTCTGTATGTTTGTTCGCGCATCAAGTAAAAAGTACTAGACCGCTTGCAATGCGGTTTGCACTATTAGATAGCTTAGGGTTTAATTAAAAAACTGGAGTACTTGGTATCTCAATCCGATGAGTAGAAGCCGAGCAATTGATATAAACTTTGTGACGGCTGAAGGAATTTTGATCAAATTTTGGTATATTGATATTTTAGGTCTTAGAATGGTACATAGAATACTTTTAGAGAAATGACCAGGCGTGCGAGGCCGTGGATACAGGTAATTTTTAATATGTTGTTAAAATGGCACGTTTTCTTATTAGATATCTATTGTATCGGGAATTCCATGTCAACATCTCCATCTCAAAAATGTATGATTTCAAATCGTAAGCATATCTTACAACGTGTTATTTATATTTTGTTTGACGTTTCACATCTGCATCTGCGCTAGATAACTGATAAGGAATAATCTGTTAAGTAACAGTTTATGTACACAAATAAATAAATTGTAATATACGAGGTAAAAATCAACACCTACATAGGAAACCTCTGAAATGTTTATGACATAATCTAATATAATCAAAGTACAAGTATTGCAAATAAAAATACATAAAATATTATAAAAAGATCATATCAATAAAAATTTAGGTAAACTAAGTATTCTTTAAGTTTGAAAAAGAAATTCCCTTTTCATGTGCTAACAGAGTTAAATCTCACACTAGAAAAGGAAATACCCTTCTGACTATTGGTGCTTCGGAAATACGCCCGTTAGAGAACAGTCCACTAAGAAACTACGGGGATGTATTTTTCCATATTTGTTAATTCTTTATATATTTTCTCAAATGTCACAAATTATAACAAAACTTACGTAAACTACATATATAAAAGATAAAAGTGACAATGAGATGTCCCACAATCATCAAACAATCCAACGTAAACAGCTGGAATACTGTGCAAAAGAAAACTTACCGCAAAGAAACATAAAGGAATTGCATCAGACCACCCGGCAAAAAAGACCATCCGAAACTTCTGACAAGCACTCTGACAAAAGATGGGTCCCTGCCAGCAGCCTTTGCGGCCGCTTCCTCTGCCAACCAATTTCTGAAACAAAACGAACAGATAATAATAATTATACAGAAGCTGTTCCCGCGGCTTTGCCCGATTTTTCTGTGATTATATCACAGGATCCTATTATGTTGTTTGTGTTATTCCAGACCAAAAGTAACATTATCATCAAACTTCGCTCAGAAGTCAAATGTTTTTTTATAGATTGCTGGACTTCTACTCGTCGCATTGAGATACCACGTTTATAAGTATAACTCTAACCTATCCAACAGTGGCAAACGCATTGCAATAGGTCCAGTAGTTTTTACGTGATGTGTGACAAACAGACAGACAGACAGACAGACAGACAAACAAACATACTGTAAGACACCATTTTAATATTTTTCTTTCTGTTTGTTTCTTCGCGCAAACACAGAGTTTGCTGAAATAAAAAGCTTTTGTCTGTGTTATAGTATTTATAAATTATGTTTTATATGTTTGTTTAATTTAGTGTTCTTTCGTATTCGTTCGTTCGTTTTAAGGATAAGAAAGAAAACTGACTATCAGCGTCTTTTTCGCAATTACTGAAGAAGCTGACTCACGAAATAGTTAGTAAATATGTAATTTCTTATAAGTATTTTCATCAGTATTAATGTAAAAGAGACAATTATATGTATGTATATATCATATTTTCTACGAGTTTAGCATTGTACTCAACAATTAGACAGGGGCCGACCAGGGGCTTCAGTCTCGACATCGGTAGCAATAATTTTACAACCGAAATCGGTCGCAAATTACAGAAATTGATAAACATCGATAGCTTCTGTCAATAGCTAACGATCATCATCGTTACCCATAATGTACTGTTGTTATTCGTGCCGACTTAGCTATCAGTAGCTTGCGATGGCATAGCTATCTCTGTCGAGACTGCCAGCTACTGTCAAAGATATCGAATGTTATGGGTATCATAACGAACTTTAAAGTTCTTTATAAACTTTACGATTCTTTTAGTGTTTGCGATGAACTTTGCGTCTATTATTAGCAGCCCGCAAAGTTTTCAGTACACTGATATCTTAACGCCAGTAAGCGTAATTGAACATCTTTGACTAGTATATTTTTAACTCGCATCGACGTGAGGTAGCAAGCCTGTCGGTATTCTACAGATTGCACTATGGAGAGTGTGCACAAAAACTGAACAACCTGATTCCCCC
The DNA here is from genome assembly GCA_946251855.1 of Alsophila aescularia. Classification (NCBI taxonomy): domain Eukaryota; kingdom Metazoa; phylum Arthropoda; class Insecta; order Lepidoptera; family Geometridae; genus Alsophila; species Alsophila aescularia. The sequence continues at coordinate 43,454,326 of OX276379.1, forward strand.
ATCACCTTTCCATCACCGTATGACTAGACGATCAGCAAAGTGCCACCCTTTTATGGTTGAAATACCTCGCACAAGAACGAAGCGTTACGTTTCTTCATTTATTATAAGAACTGCAAAGGAGTGGAATGCCCTGCCCTGTCAGTGTTTCCGGTAAATTATAACCCAGGTGTGTTCAAGTCAAGAGTGAATAGGTTTCTACTAGGCAAGCGTGCTACACCTTCGATCACATCATCGCTTTCCATCAGGTGAAATCTTGGTCAAACGATTGCCTAGTCCGTAATTAAAAAATAAAATAAAAATGTAAAATTGGTACCCATGGAAATAGTTCCTATTCGTATTCTCTTTGCCCATAATCACCATGGGCGCAGGCAGGATTATTTTCTGGGGGAGGGTGCATACATTAGGCATGATATATTATCGTCAGCGTATAAGTAAAATATAATTTCAAATCATAGTGAATATTTTAATTAATACAACTAAATGTGCGTAATCGAAGCAGCGCAAACCAAACTTATTTCTTTCTATCATTTTAGAAAATTAATTAATATACTAGGCTGAATAATCTCTCTGATAAATCTGTGCATGCTGTGTTCATAGGGAAAGGAACTGAAAGGGTAATGGAAGACACTGATATATATCGACAATTATCCATTTTGGACAACAACTCAGACCTCAGTTTTTTATCATTACATAAGATAGGTATGTAATATACCTATGTGTAACAAAACAATAATTAAATTGTGTAAAGCCAGGGGGGCGCAACTCATCCCTTTGCACCCGTCCTCCCGGCGCTCACGATGATCACTAATAGATAATAGATGATCTTGCTCGGTACCTCGGTTGTAGAAACTTGCATTTGTTGTAAACTCGTTGTACACTATAACTTTGTTTTTTATAGCTTGATCTCATGAGGGCTGTCATCGAAATAGCAAGCATGAAGTTTCGTATTTTTTACAGTCAAAACGTACCCAGAACAATGTCGTACTTTATTGGTGTGGCGGAAAGGGATGTTCAAATTTAATATCGACATCTTAATCACAGACTATAAAACAATAATAAAAACTAACTTTATTTGATTATTCGTAATAAATTCATAAAAAGTTTCCACAAGCTAATTTGAATCTATTTTTGTGGTAAAATGCAAAGATTTTGAATTACGCTTACTGGCGTAAAATAGATTCCGCTCTAATCTTATTTTCTCCTAGCAAAATGTCACGTTCTATATAGTGTAGATGGTCTATACTCTATATGCACCCAAGTAAAAATACCATCCTTAGGAAAAAAACATAATAAAGTACTAGCTTTCGCCCGCGATTTAACTCGAATAATTATAATAACTCGAAGAACCGACAACCATTGAGGTAAGCTAGTTTTATTGTGGAGACCACGATTAGGCGACCATAGTAAGACGGTTGGCCAAGTGGAGTGACGAGCTGCGAATGGCGAGAAGAGTCGAAGATCGGGCATCGGGCTCAGTGACATTGACAAGGAGCAGTCAAGACAAGTTTTAGTCCAGCAGTGAATGAATATTTTGATGATGAGGATTAAAGTAAAGAAAATACATACTTACCATCGTTTATGAATACCTAATATATTATGATATTCATCGATCCATTGGATTACAAAAAGTGTACAACCTTTCAAAATGGATGCTTGAAATGATGAAATGATTCAATTGTACATTTTCACTTTTATATATTTGTGTGGATGTTTCTAGCTAAATAAAAGTACTATATCGTTGGATATATTATATTTAATAGACTAAGCGAGCGCGATGCGCGAGTGAAGCATCTCCGTTTCAGCTTGGGCAAAAATGCTTTCGTATGTCTGGATTTCTGTTCTCCTCTACAGGTTGCATTTCTCAACCGATCTAGATGAAACTTGCTATATGCAGGTTAAGCCAATTTTCAGTTTTTTTTATTCTTCGGTGATTTTTGATAGGGGGGGGGGGGCCTCAAAATGCTCAATTTGAGGTTTCTGCCCGTGGATTCAGCCCTTTACCTACTCAGTCACTGACAGACAGATAGATAGACAGACAGACAAAAATTCTAAACGATATTTTTGGATTCTCCTACTTTCATATACTGAAATAAAAATGTTTTTTTTTTTCTAAATTATCTTCCACGTAAAGATTTCATTTGTTTAGTCTTATTATATGATATATATATATATATATATATATATATTAACATTATCTTTATCTATCTATCTATATATATCTATAGATATATAAAGATAATGTTTGTACTAGAAAAGTCACAATAAGAATATAGAACATATGTTAGCAATATAATTATATGATCGTTTTTTTTTCCATATCGTTCGATAATCGTTTTTCTCCTACACTACTCCAACCCTAGAAGTATCACTCTTGGCGATCAAGCTAAGTTGTACAAACTATAATCAATTGTTTTCGTTAATATTTAGCGATCGGTAGCCTCGTTACCTATGTCAAGACTCTAGGCCCAGGACTTCAATTCTGTTAGCTATTGAACCGCGATAACGCAAGTCGATTGCATGAAAATGTTTGCGAATTTTTCTTTTTACACGTTTGCTCAAAAAAAGGAGTGTTATGTTTTTAGCATTCATGTATGTTTGTATGTCAGTTTCTTTATTCCACCATAACTTTGAAATGCCTGAACAGATTTAGACGTATGGGGTATCGTTAAAATCTTTACATCCCCCTGAGTAACATAGGCACTAACTTTTTTGAAAAGAAAAAAAAACAGTTGTACTGCATTATGGCTCCATTTTCAATTGCAAAAAACAAACTATTTCTTCGAATTTTACAATATGGGTATCAAATTGAAGGCGTTGATAAGCACATTCCAATAGTTTAAAATATACAGACATAAATTCATTTTCGGTAGGGCAGGCATGTTTTTTAGCTTATAAGCTAGTTTATTTACCACTTGAAAGTGCTAGAAGCGAAAACACAAAAAAAATATGGATTAAATAAAAAGACAAAAGAGAAAATTTCGCAAAACAAAATATATGCGATCGACTTGCGTTATCGCGGTTAAATAGTTAACAGAATTGGGGCCATGTCAACGTGTTCCAGTGAGACAAATAAACTTACAATTCGTAACCAGGTACGCGAAACTGAGAACCTGTTCTCGACACGGGTGTACGTGACAACTCACAATGACTACAGCTAATTAAGTTAATTTAATTCACTGTTCGGTCTTGTCTATCTCCGCTGAACCATATACTTAGGCTATTGTAATGAAGGGGCAACGTTTCTCAACTTGTACGAAGTTGTTTGCGGAACTAGACAATTAACAAGCGTCTCGCTGATGAAATTATTTTCACATAGTTTTCTGATACTCAGTCTGCAGTTATAATTGACCACTTGAAAAGCAAAATGATAGATAGATAAATGATTTATTTGTTTCTATAAAATACACACGTAGTACATTAAATGCAACAGATAAACAGATCCTTAATAAATAAGGTATAATACATATCCCTATACATGATTCATATTTCGTACAGGTCACGCGTGCACCAGACATGCACAAAATACCTTAGATACTAAACAAAACTAAAAGTACATGTGTGGTGTAGCAAAACAAATGGATATAAGGTAAAGGCACCTATTTCCGCGGTATTTTCACCAAAACTCGAAAGAACGTTGAAAATTAATCATTTACTGAACCTTTCTGATGGTTTGGCTATTTTTATCAGAAGATTTATTGTTTTTACTTTTTAAATAGATTAAATGATTAATTATTGGATTAAATTTTGTATTCAAAACAAAATTAAATCTGAAAAAAGTCCTAGGCACCTTATTCCGATGTAAAAATCCGATGTATTTGGTCCCCAATTCCGAGTGTACAATATACAAAGTGAAAGTGTAATTATTGTAAAAGAAAAATAGTAATTTTATTATTATTCCGCTATAAAAAAAACAATATTGTAAATACACTCCGATCAAGTGACGATGCTCTAGCGACCAAGGGGGATTTGCCGTTTTGGATCTTGGTCGCTACAGCGCCAAAGGGGATTCAGCGGAAATTAGTTTTCGCATTATTGAATTAAAGAAAACTGCGTAGTAACCTGTACAAAGTTGTGAAAAAAAGCTGAAAACTGCATTTTAGTTGTGTCTATGCCGCGGAATAACGTGCTTATTGAACCTTTTCCCGACTGTACATCGGAATATCGATTCATACCAAAAAAACACGTTTACTAATTCCGAGTACTAAAATATATAAGATTTTTGCATATTTTATGTACAGAAAAATTATCAATTTCAATTTTGTCGTAACTATATATAATACTTGCTAACACTTACATTGGATTGTGTATAAACTTTAATTTTTTCTATCTTATCTTTTCCATACAACGAATTAATAAAATACATGACATGTTATAATTAGTGAATGTGACGCAAAAATGTACCTCGGAAATAGATTTTAATATTTAAGTACTATTTAAGTTGTCAAATCCAAACCGAGAAATGCCTAATTTTATAAACAACCCTGAAAATCAAAAAATAAAACAATTCTATGAAATCGCTATTCCGCGGCATACATCGGAATAAGAAACTGACTAAAATATTTGGCACCTAATGCCGCGGTATATTCAAAATGTATTTTTACCCTAATTTACTCAGAAAAATCCACAAAAGTTAAGTTTTTTCGATTAAAAACATAATTTCTGCATTCGTTTATCCCAAAGAAGTAGACACACAGTTTAAAAATAACGATAAAAACTCTATTTAAAAAACATGGTACTCAAGTGCACAGGGTCCAAAATATGTTTTAAAGTTTCAGCCGGATAGCTAATCGGGAAGTGCTCGAAATTGCAATTCAAGATTCCAGGACAGACAGAATACATATACATAGATATATATAGATACATATATACATACAAGTGAAGTTAAATAAAACCTTCTATATTTTTTTTAAATAACAGCTTTTAAAAATACCATATTTCGTTCTACTTCTTGGATTGAGATACCGGGTACATCAGTTTTTAAGTTAAACCCTAAGATATCCAACAGTGGAAACCGCATAACAATCGGTACAGTAGTTTTTACGTGGTGCGCAAACAAACAAACAGGCAGACAGATGTATTATTCCAAGACCAAAAAAAGTACATATAAAGTACAATAAGTTAATCAAAAAACATTTAAATAAGTGAATTAAAACACATTAAAAAAAGCTTTTAAGCAGTGTCATAGTGAAACTTAGAACGGGCTATCTCAATTAAATATGTATACAACATTCCTTGTCTGAGCTGTTAACCGTTGAGGAGTTCCCTAGTCAGGAGCCAATCCTGTGTGCAGCAACCATGTCATGGTAAAACTTAACACCCGCTATCATAATAAAATGCTTAAACGAAATTTAGTATCTGTGCTGTTGACCGCTGAAGAGTTCTTTTAAATTCAACTCGCAAGCAAACATACATGCAAATTAAATAATTGCTTCTAATACCAAACTTTGACAGCTGACAGAGAGTTTTTATTGTATATATCCAACAATGAAAACTACATTGCAATCGATTCAGTAGTTTTTACGTGATGTGCGAACAAACAAACAGACAAACAAACAGACATGATTTTTAGAAACGTTATATTCTTGTTCATTCACTTATTTTAAACTAATGAACAAGAATATAAATGGTAAAATATAAAATAGTACCTTATTTTAATTTACTTCTTTGTAAGACTTTTTAAAATCTTTTGATTTATCGTAGGTATAGACAATACACAGTATTTCACAGCCTTGAAAGAACAAGGGCGAAATTGTATGTGATAAATCTTGCAGCGTCTTGAAATATCATATATACAGAACTTAAATAATTATTTTTCTACGTTTTGTCAACATAGCATGTAAGCTAGTAAAATCCAAGTTAACAAATTTAATTAAAATATTCATTTAATTGAAACTTCATTTCCTTCCTTCTATGTTTTACCGGCCTTGTTGCCTGCCCAACTACGTGAAAAAAAAGATAATACAATGATATTTCCAGTTCGGACGTCAAAATATGCGATTTAAATAAGAATAGGATTGAAAATGAGCCATCTTGAACCGCGATTGTAAACAACTTCAGTTTTTTTGGTACAGTGTGCAAAAAAAAAAGTCAAGGGTGTAGGAACCAATTTTTTTCGTCTTTATTTTAATTGGATACAATTTTTAATGGGTTTTAATAGGTTTTTCACAATTTTAACCTTAAATGTGTATAATGTTTTTCGATAAGGCGATTTAAACATATCGCGATCGCTTTTTAACACAATTACATTCAGTTTTTCAAGTAAAAAAGCATGGAAATAATTTTCAAAACAGCATTGGTAACATTTTCGGGTGTTACGTCACACAATACTCATATGAGATCACTTTACATCCCTCATTCGTCAAGTTACTCATTCGATAAGTCACTCAGAATATTCCCTTCAAAATTTCTAAGTCCACTGGCGAGTTTTGGTTGTGCGTTCCCTTTCAATTAGTAGTTGTATCACGGTACTATTTTATATGTATAAGATGTAATTTAATAAACAACTAATGCCAGGCTTCTGAGGTTTTTATCGAGAGTTTATCAGTCTATTCAATAACTGAAATACAACTAAACCTGATTGAGATCAGATTGAGCTATTGAATAGATAGTCTCGATAAAATACCTTAGTAACCGGGCATTAGTAATTTAATAAAAGATATTGAATTAAATATAACGAAAATTTCCTCTATGACCACAGACCATATTAGAGGAGATACGGGAAAATATTTGTTTACATGACAATGAAAGTGTCTTCTTTTTATGTTCAAATATATGAAATACACAACGGAGGTTGACAACAACATTAATAAGTACGGTTGTGGCATCGCCGCAATATCTATTGGGTGAACTCAGTGGCCCGATTGCAGAAGTCTAAATGCAACCCGATACAATAAGATTTTCATTATATTAGTATGAAAATCTCAAACATTGGTGTCAAACATTAAAAATAATGAAAGAACGTTTTTCAATAAATCACTTTTCTTTTTATTTTAACATCATATTATTATTGTTTGGTATTTGTGCTAACGCTACTTTTACTTAGTTGTCAGTATGAAGCAAGGAAGTTAGATGTACTTATGTCGTAAGTACATAATTATAACTTCCTTGGTATGAAGTTAGTCACGAATCCAGTCCTATTCATAGTTAAAGAGTATCTTCCCACCCGGTTTTTTAAACCAAAGTAGGCTGAACTTGAAAGGAGGTTGAATTACGCTTACTGGCGTTAAACCTTTTATCAGTAAGCATAATTCAACTTCCTCGCGTTAAACAGAATAATACTATAGACCAAATGGTATGTCAATATAAAATCTATCAACAAAACATTATAATAAAGAGAATACGGTTATGGTAGTTATTGTATAAATTGTTAAGGAATCGTTGCAAAATATTTGTGATATAGTATAATATTATTACCACTATTTATCCGCACAGTGAAACAGCAGCCACATATCTGAACACATATACACACATATACACATATGTAATCTTGCTACGCAGTAACAGATTGGAAATAATTATTATTCAAAAGCCTAGTCTGTTAAACTAGGTAGGTAAATGAATAGACACAATATCTTTAAACATTATATTTATCACGCATAGGTAATTACTTAATTGCCTACGCAATTAAGCAGATAGAGTCTCTAAGACTTGTTTCAAAAGTCGTTAACAGTAACATAACCTACAAAAATTTGAAGCCTAATAACAATTATTCCTGGCATCCGCAATAAAAAAATCTAAGACTAATAAATCCCAAGAAATGATGGCGAATTACTAGCGATATTTTTGGTCTAAAGACGCCCGGAATTTTACTGGCATAATAATATGTATATTTTTTTAATATTGCCCGAGTTCCTTAGGGGTGCACCAAGGAGGAATTTCTGAGTGGGTGAACGGGTATGGAAAATTTTGAACGTGGGCAATGCCACGGGGAGAAGCTAGTTGTTGAAGCAATAATTAGAAAACGAATTAGTTACATCATATTTGTTATAAGTATGAATCGGTTTGCTTATCGCCATCCCCATTAAAATGTTAAAGTGAAACGTTGTCCGTTTTTTTTTTTTGTTTGTTTGTTTGGGGCGCTTTCGTGCGATACCGGCTGGACTAAATTAGATGAAACTTATGTCGTATACCATAGACACCAACATGGTATACTTTATCCCGGAAAATGACCACGCGGGCAAAGCCGTAGCTATTTGGCCCAGCTATTTGTTAATATTTTTCTCAATAAAAATGAACTTATTCTATACAATGGCTTGGACGCCCGTTCATATCTGCAGCAGGAAGATAAATAAATAAATAAAAAACACTGCAGCAATAAATACTGATGAACTTCGAAGTATGAAACTAAACTATGAATAACGCGTGCTATGAAAGTGCCCACAAAAACAAAAAGATGATGAAAAAGACGAATTCGACACAACTAGGCCTTCATCGACAGGGAAAGGATATTAGTTACCTATAATTAAAAAGATTATCGATACGACAAATAAGAGTAAGTCCGTAGAAACAACAACTGATGATAAAGCATCAATCAAATAATAAACATTACATCAGTGTTTATCAAAAAGTACTTGTACGTGATAAGATGAACTTCAAAATGATTTGATGACGCTGCGCCCCGGTTCAATGATACCTGACCATTACTTATAATCAGGTCATAGAATAACTAATAGTAGATATTAAGTGTCATATTAAATCAATACTACCTACTAATATTATAAATGTGAAAGTTTGTAATGTGTATGCAATCACTCAGCTACATGGGCTGAACGGACTTTGAATAACGGACTTCCTATACAGATCCTTTATATTTAGGTCCTTGAATAACACAGGGTACCTTTCTTCTTCTTCATCATCATCATCATCATCATCATTGTCATCATCAACCCATGCGAATTATACCGCGAACCGCAGCTAGTTGATTATATATGTGAAATACTTAGTCTCTGAGCAAAAAAGTTCAAATGGATTTATTTATTTATCTGTTTCCACATGTAAATCTTGGTCTACACTAATATAATAAAGTGGAAAGATTTGATTGTTTGTTTGTTTGTTTGTAATGGAAAAACTCAAAAAATAATGACACGATTTAAAAAAATTTTTTACAAATGAATCTAAATTATCAGCGAGTAACACAAGCAGGATTTTATTTTTCAAAATATTAGATTTCCTTTCGAAAATTGCAATAATGAAACCGAGGTATGAAATTTTGCAAAAAAACTCGATTACTTTGTGTCACAAACCAAAAAAGTATATAAAGACTACGTAAGATCACAAACTAAGAAGGAGATACGGGTCTTTGTATACGGAACGTTGCCATGGAAACGAAATCACAGAACATCTTATAATCATTGACGCAGGAAATGCTCTATGCTAATAATACACGAAATAGTAACCGTAATTCAGCCTCCTTGCGTTAAACAGAATAATACTATAGACGAAATGGTACGTGAGTATAAAACCTATAAACATAAACATTTTGTGTATTGTTGTTGTTCTATTTGTCCAAATAAAGTACCTATTAATTTTATCTTTCTATAAATCTACCCGTGCGAAGCCGGGGCGGATCGCTAGTCTTAAATATAACAGTAGTAACTATGTTAAAAACATGGAACCTTGGTGGGCACAGAATATTTATAAGAGGATAAGAAGGGTTAAATATTACAATTATAAAATATAATGAAAGGAGTGGGCGAAAAAGAAAAACAATTATATTGTATTTTTATCGCCAAAAAAGTCTTGTAGAGAATAGTAGCATTTTTTGATTAGATGTTCCTTAAGTTTGTTAAAAAAATTAGTTTATATTTCTATTTCTATTCTATTTCTTTTAAATATTGAGGTATATGATTATATATTTTAATCGACATTACACGAGTGATCGTGCTATGCATTTTCATATTAGAATTTGGGAGGACTAGCCTTTTTTTATGTCATAAATTATGTGAACCTGTATAGGTATAAACATAATAAAAAATGGCAGGTATTTTCTTACAAATTTGCAAATTTCTAAAATGTAAATAGAAATTAAAGAAAGTATTTGATTACTACTTATTTTATTTATTTAGTATTTGATTTAATATAAAAACATGAACCAATTTTGATGACACTGTCTAAAAATTTTTTTTTTATCTATGTCGGCTTAGTCATAAATCTCGGAGATATATGTTAACATAAACACAATAAACTCTTTTGGAAATGCAATTGAGAACTTCCTTTTCTAAGGATCCGAGAAATTTTAATTTGTAGTTAATCTAAAAGATAGCAATCATTACGTTTTAATTGTGATAAGTGATCGCTCATATTATTAAATTATATGGCAGTTATCGGTATCACACTAGTAGTGTTTAAATTTAAATAAATTGATACTTTATCTAGTTTACTGTCATTAAGGCTGGATTCGACCAAACTTAGAATTGTGGCACAGAAATGACGGAATAACCGTCATTTATCTAAAATTTACTATCGTTTGGTCGAATCCAGACTAACTGCCGCAACTTTTTTTTTTAATAGTTCTTTGTCAATCGTTCATTGGTGAGAATTCCATCAGGTGAGAATCATCACATTCTCACCTGATGGAATCCGAATAAGTAGTAGAAGGTATAGCACACTTCCCTAGTAGATACTTATTCACTCTTGACTTGAACACACCTGGGTTATATTTTACCGGGAACACTGACGAGGGCAGGGCATTCCACTCATTTTTCTCTTTTTAACGCTAATCGAGTGTTAAATCTTTTGTTCCAGACAGATTTTGGCAACTTAGTGCTTGATTAGCGTTAATTGACGATTATGACTAGGCAGTAAGAGTTTAAAAATATTTCTTAAACTAATTATACTAACACCGAAATATTTATGGAATTAAATAAACAAACTTACCTTTCGAGTGTATCGCCGACTTTCTTAGATTCATATTGTATTTTAGCAGGCACCAAGTCATATTCTTCCAAATCCCGATAATTCCCATTGTAAAAAAGTGGGAACATCCAACAGAAAAAAGATCTGGATAAGAGTCCTGGTATTTCCTTTTTCGGTGGCTGTGTAAATAACTTTTCATTATTCGGTTTAGTCTCTTTGGCATTGGCATTATTTGTTTTTGAGTCCATTTTGATTAAATATTAGGCACAAATTATCGATGATAAAATGTTATTCACTATAACTCGTAACAAAAATAACGAAGCAACTAATAAAGTGGAAACAATTAGCGCCCCTGCGCACAGCGACCACGCTTCTTTTCGACTGGCTGATATCAGTAAGTCTGAACTATCTATGTAGTGCGAGCATGCCACCTGATATTTATTTATTGCCTGATAAAATATCGGCCCCCTAAATTTTAGAAAAGATAATTTGCCGTACAAAAAACCCACCGAAAATATATCGGACAACCGTACAATAACAGATTAAATAAAATTAAGGTAAAAAACGATGTCATGGAAGATTATTTATAACTAACTGTACCCGCGGCTTTGCACGCGTGGCCATTTCTCTAGGTTAAAAGAACCTATTACTACTCCAAGACCGAAAATACCAATATACCAACATTTAAACAAAATTCGTTCAGCCTTCAAAAAGTTTTTATCTATTGCTCGGCTTTTACTCATCGGATTGAGATAATAAGTACACCAGTTGTTAAGTCAAACCTTAAGCTATCTAACAGTTAAAACGCCATCGCAATCGGTCCTGTAGTTTTTACGTGATGCGTGAACAGACTAACAGACAAACAGACAACACGAATTTTAAAAATGTTTTATTATTTTTCAGTAGCTTATTTTTAGTCACCTAGAACCATTTTTTTTTTATTTCTTCCTTTTTCAGTTTTTTTGGTACTTACTGCTTTATTATATGTAGATGCCCTTCACGTTTGGGCAGAATAATAAAACTATGTGTTTTATTACATTATTTTAATCATGCCTATAAAACAGTACCGTGACAATCCTACTGACTGACTGACAGACAACGCCAGCCTAAACCGGTGGACCTAGATATTTGAGGAGGAATATTCTTTGAGTATCCTAGAGGTGAACTACGGAAGTTACTTTATAGTAACTCACCTCGTAGATCACCTCTCATCATCTCTGTTCATGTTTTACGGTTTATACAGTAAAACATGAATACCTACTCCAAATAAAATACCCCTATCCTGCGGGGATCTTTTAATTTTTAAGACTGAAAAACAGACAAAAATTAAAAATACACAGTTTTGGCTTCAGTATTAAATAAATAACAGCCTCCAAAAAAATACAAGCTATCTTCAATGTACAGAATTTGGACCATTATCCTGCAGGAACCCTTTATTTTTTCAGGATTAAAAGTATCCTTAATTTTTGTCCATCATATAAAACATGACACTGTCAAGGTGCTATAAAATCGGTCCAGTAGTTTCAGGGTGGCAAGAGTTTTTTTAAATATAACTTTCAACCCCTATCCTGCGGGAACAATTTAATTTTTCGGGATGAAAAGTATCCTATGTCCTACCACGTAGTATGAACTCAAATCGTACCAAGTTTAATTTAAAGTCATTATGTAGTTTCGGCGTGATGCATAGCCAAGATACAGACAGACAGACAGACAAAAATGAGATTTTACTGAGAAACTTGAACTCTCCTATTACTATACTCCTCTGCAACGTCACGTGCTTAAAAATAGTTTCACTTCAACAAAGTTTGATAGAAGCAGAAATATAAAAGGGACGTGGTACAGTTGAACGTGTTTTTGTACCGCTAATCCCACTGAATCCTAGCAATTACCCTTTCGGCTCTAAGCACGTGCAAATCCCCGCCAGCATCTGCTTTCGCATGACAATGAATAAAGCGCAAGGCCAGACGTTGACCACGGCAGGAGTAGACCTCAAGGAAAACTGTTTCTCACACGGTCAGATCTATGTAGCTCTGTCTCGTGTCAGCAGTGCAGAATTTTTTGTTTGCGCTCCAGCTGCTGTAACCATTAATATAGTAAATGAAAAAAATCGATAATAATATCTACATCTACACTATCCACACTAATATCCACTGCCCATTCAAAGGCGGACAATATGTCGTATTTTTTCCAAAACTAGGGCGACGGACTCGTGGTCAGACCGTTTTGTCATACTAGTGTGACCACGAGGAATTTTATTTAATCGTGGTCTCACTGGTGTGACTTACGCCAGCAGCTAGTTTATTCATATAAAATAAAGTCGTTGAACCGAAGAGATAATAATTACATTCAAATGAAAATTTCATGCGGCATAGTGAATAAGCGCCCTGACTATATATTTATTGTTTTTTTATGAAAATAATTTGAAATTACGTATAATTTTATTCTATTAATTTCCTCAGAATACAGTTTACGCACAAATTCAAATGTATTCAAAATTATTTATTCATGAAGCACTACACGTACGTAAACGTAATAGTAGATTGTATTACTAGGGAGCGAAATAATATTTTGCCGGCGAGGGCGCTATTTTGAATCCAGAGCGGAGTGAAGGATTCTGTATGTCGCCCGAGGGAAAATAATTTTGAGTCCGAGTGTTACACTCTACTTTCATCCTCCTCTATGAGAAAATGAAATAAAAGGCGCTTGTAGATACTTTACAGCTCAAATATTTATTTTCAAGCACAAATTAAAAATGTATTTAACCCCGCCCGCCTTCTCCCAAAGATATTTTTACATTTTGGTGTACACAGATCCTACACTAAGCTGAGCTTATGTTGTAAGTTTCTGTATAACCTACCTTCGAGCATAATTATAACCGAAACTATAGGTACTACGTTATGAAAGAAAGTACATGAAATGTTAGTAAGTATTTTAACTCAAATTTATTTATGTAACAAAATTACCTATTAAACACACGTCGTCATGGCGAACAACTTAATTTTATGACTTTTGAGATTTCGAAGTTTCTCATTAATGTATTTACTATTAAAGATTCCTCTAGGAACACTCTGTTACTTCAACTATAGTAGCACAGAATAAATAATAGTACTACCTAGTAGTCAGCTGGGGAATAATCAATAGCGACCTTGACCTTGAACTTGTACAAGTCTGTTTTTCAAGTCTGGTTGACATACCTTGCGCATCGGACCTACTGTGCAGTAGTCAGTCGAACATCAGAGTGAAAATGTGAACGTTAGAGTGATAGTACGAATTTTCTATATTTTTTTTTTATTTTGTATATGAATTATGTTATTTGTTAGTTTCAAGTCAAATATTACATTGTCGTTTCCTAAGCCTTCGGGGTTTTCTTCAAGTAACACTTGTAGCTCTAAGTATGTGCGTGCAGAGAGACTATAGGCTGTCTCCCCCCACATCTACTCGGACTGGTGAACCGTCTCCACTCAACTTTGGGAAGTTGAGTGGAGACGGTCATAAAATTAAGTTCAAAAGTCATAAAATTAAGTTGTTCCCCGTTGAGTGAAGACAGCCTTGCAACCTAAAACTGCAAGAAGGAGTATTATATGAATGTACATACCTACTTTTTGGTGTGACAGACACCCGACAATTTAAACCTATCGTCACGATAGAAATTATTGAATTTGGTAATTTTAGTTTCCAACGTCTGGTACGCCTATGTGAAAACCGAAGAAATTTCGTCCCTAACATGCGAGGTGATACTGTTAGTTTTGTGTGTCGCGATCGACTTATGGCCGGTTTCTATATCTTAAAACGAACCGTTTTCACTTACTGTCGTCAGCTTTTGACATAAACGAGACGTTGGAAAAACGACTTGTATTTTTATGGGAATTTGGGGGTTAATAACGAAACTTAGAAACTTAGGTTCCAGATAGGTTAGTTTCTTACCTACGTTCAAGATCAGTAAATTGTCCTGTAGCCATTGTATAACCCTTTTTAGCCCTCCTTCAGCATACTCACGAGCTTCGTCCCAGGTATTTCCCAAAAAGATCAAAGCCGCGTCGTTAGCCTAGGAGTTTTTTCCTTCATCTGAATTTAAATTGCACAGGTCATGTCATCATGGTTTCAGTATGTTGGGGTAAACTCGGATTTGCCTTATCTAGGTAAAGTAGTGTTAATTCCATTAAACTGTGTTTTATCTCGTGTGGTAATACACAAAATTGTGTGGTATTAGGTATGTGGTGTGGTACATCACATAGTTATAATGATCTTTATATTTACCCAACTGCGGAGGGTTATGAGTTTGGGTTGTATGGCCGTTTCTTTAGCGCTTCCTACAGCCTAAACGAATATATTTTGATAATTTGGATAAATACTTACTATAATAACCTAAAACAAAGTAATACTAAAACTAGTCTAATAATCCGCTGACAGTGGGTGACGTTCCCAAAATGCTGGCAGCATTGCCACGTTGTATGGCAATGCTTAGTCTTTAGGCAAAGTAAAGGCCAGGATTTTGGTCACGTGTTGCTTCGACCAGACGCCCCGATAGATCTTTGTATATTTGACCCACGGCCTATAATTTGGATTGTATTCTTCTTAATCACGAGAATGACAAAGGATATATGAAGTGTCAAGAAAACTAATATGGCATCTTACATCTACCATATTGTATTTCTGATCTGAAGCTTGTTTGCATCTTTTTAGTTTTGTTTGCAGTCGTTTTGTTATAATAATTTATTTTTATTACACTACTCGGCTCGGTTTCATTTGATTAGAGTTTCTAATCAAATGAAACCGAGCCGTAAGTTTTCATTTGAGTTTGTGACCTCGAGGGTGTAGACCAGCTCAAAGGGACTCCAAGCACACAAGTATATGGAGAAGGTAGAGAGAAAGGGGAGATAGCTTAGCAGAAGAATATAGAACTCGATAGATGCCTTTCCTGGACTATATTAGTGTCGCTTTGAGTGCCTTGGTCAAGTCGACACTAATATAGTCCAGGAACAATGAGGAAAATTCGTGGTGGGAGCCATCCTTTTGGCTTTGGATAGTAGATTTCCCTCTCATAGAAGACAATAGGCCCGCAGCTGAAGTAGCATGAAGATCCTGCACTCGGCCATTCACTTTTCTCCAATGTAATATCTTTCAGAGTATACCCTTGGGGCTCTAGTATTGTTATTATCACAGTCATTTCGTTCTTCAACAATACGAATCAATCAACTACGAACGGAAATACTATCATACATTTAAAGGCACCAGATGTATGTAATAAACTTATTACACATTTTCAAACCTAATATTGATTGGTAAAAAATGAGTTATATCCAATATCAATTTAAGAATGACAGGTTAATATTTGAATTAAGAATATGTGGCGACAATACAATTATAGACTATAAAAAAGGTTGACATCTTCACAAGTTACAGTAGAAAATTCATGTACGTGTACTTCCGCAGGATGTTTAACTTAGAATTTCATGCAGATATTCTATGAATTATCTTACTGCAAAACTATCCGGGATATTGAGTAAGTTAAGTTTATACTTACTACGAGTACAACCTATACTTCTTGGACCTAAATGCCAAATTCACGATTGATTCTTGTTTACTTTTATGACGGCTCATAATTACTGTGTCTAAATATCAAAATCAAGTTGATAATGTTTGGGTCCGAACGATTAAAAGGATTATAAACCCTAACTAACCTATTAGATTAATTAACCTTTTTTAAATTACTTTGTTGTTTATTAAACTTTTCCAATAAACAAGGAGGCTGGGTAATTAGTTCAGAAGACTATAAAATATTGGATCTTCAAGGTCAACTATCCGGTTATTTCCCAGCGTCCCCCACTTAGTGACGTCTAAAAACACTGATAACTTCACTCACGTCACGTGTCCATCTAATTTCTCGCAAATCACAAAGTAACTAACTATTACGTCGTACTAATTATTTATTCTGTGGTAATGGGTACCTCTGAAACAGAACGCTAATTTTATTATCACACGCTAAGTTACTTATATACTATGATTTTTATAACAGTTAACGCCTGCTTAGCGTAAACATAAGAATATAATAATTTTATATGTGAAAAATTTGGATCACGGACGAGATTCGAACTCTCTACTACTGTGCCTCAACGCGGCACATGCCTGTACCAATTTGGCTAACGTGACCTATGCATCGCCATCCAAAATTTTCCACTAGCTTCTTTGAACCCGGTAGCCGAATTGGTAGAGGAATGTGCCACGCTGTGGCACAGTATGCGAGTTCGAATCTCGTCCGTGATCCAAATTTTTCCATTAGAAAATTATTATATAAGTTACTTATCATTACAAAATACGTTAATACAGGATAATCTTATCTTTTTCACTAGATAAGGCCTTTCATTTGATCGCCGACGGGGTTGTTTTATTTTTTGTAATCCTCCGTTTTGTGGCGGCGGCCATCTTTAATTTACAATGATACTGAATATACATAATTGCATTGTCATCAGAAGTGAAGGTGTGTACCAAACTTCAGATCAATCGGTAAACAGGAAGGAGGTAAAATTTCAATTACCACATTTGTATAACTATGGTCAGACGACGACATCAAGGTGGCAGTGGATTCGCTTTGCGCAGGACCAGAAAGAATGGCTTGCACATGAGGAGGCCTATTATTATACCCCATAGTGGGTTGATGTAGGCTGATGTAGATAGATAGATCGATAGACACATTTGAATAAAAACTGTCGTGTCGGTGACTGACTATGAATGCTAGCACTATTATTTATTCTGTGGCACAGCCTAATCCTGAGGCTATAGAGACTTAATTTTTCAGGGTAGCTTCCTTTGTTACAGCATGGAGCACTAAAAAAATAATTTTGAATATTTGGGGCACATTTAGTCGTTTTATAATGTTTATAGCTTGTCTTTGTCTTAGGAAACAAACATAATGTTATTTTATTCTACAGAGCAGCCGTTTCGGTTCTTCTTTTTATTATTTTGATCGGCTTTGGCATTTGGTAATACTTAATTTCTTAAGAGAATTTTGAAATAGATTTATCTATCACCGGAAATTAAATTTACCTTATAACCTCAATAGCACTCATCTCTCATTATATGTTCTATTTTCAAGTTATTGACAGCACCTATGATGAAAAATTACATAATGTTTATTTCTTAAATGGTAGCTAAAACGCAAGTCACTTAATTTAAAAAGTAATAAACATATTTTAATCATTACGTCAATTTATTTATCACAGTAATAAGCAGAACGTACGCAAAGTTAATCCAGCCTGACAGTATCCCTGAAATTTTGGTGTCACTATGATAATAACTTTTCCATCGTAACCTGTATACAATAATGCACTTAATATGTTTAAACGTAGACCAATGTTTTGAATATTTATCTATACGGACAGGTACGTACCATGTCTTTGATAACATTCTGCGTATCTTATTGATATACGTTTAATCATTATGTTACATTAGAGTTAGGTAGAGGTATGTCTCGCACGTGAAATAGTGCTATCGTAGACTGAATCTTATTATAAAACACATAATCATGATGAGGTTGTAAAGGTATTTACTCAAACAAGCTTGTAATGTGGTCATTATTTCCACAACCTTCTTGGGGCAAAGTCGACCTTGCCGCGCTTCTTGAATAGGTGCTAGCAAAGTTGTATGGAATTTAATTACTGTTGTGTTTTGCGGCCAGCAATTTCCTTCAAAAAAAGCAAAATCCATTATTGTCGTGTTTTCAGTACTATTATTTATTCTGTGGTTTTGTTAACCACCGAACGCGAAAAGAGAGGCGGCGTTGTTCCCAAACGTTCCCAATTGTACCGATATTGATGTTTTTTTTTTTCTGTTTGAAAGCTGATGTGATCGAGATGGTTCTTAGCTAAAAAATTTTATTGTTCTTGTTGTTTTTTGTTGTTATTATTGTTGATCTTGTTGTTTTTGTTGTTGTTCTTGTTGTTTTCGTTGTTCTTGTTGTTCTTGTTGTTTTTGTTGTTCTTGTAGTTTTTGTTATTGTTCTTGTTGTTTTTTTGTTTTTGTTGTTTTTTTTTTCGTTATTGCTGTTTTTGTTGTTGTTCTGGTTGTTCTTGTTGTTTTTGTAGTTCTTGTTGTTTTTGTTGTTGTTGTTCTTTTTTGTTGTTCTTGTTGTTGTTGTTATTTTTAATTGTTCTTGTTGTTTTTGACGTTGATGTTGGTGTTGTTTTGGTTTTTGTTGTTGTTGTTGTTTTAGTGGGTTATATAATTTTTTCATCAGTTTGCTAGTTTTATTTAAATACCTCGCATTGTTTGAGTAAAGCACTATACAAGCCTTGGTCCGCAATGACTGCCCTGCTGGCCACGCTATGATGGCCTCGAGCTTTGCTTAGTTAAGTTCTCGGCCTTCAAGCTTGGCCATCATTGCAGCCCTTGCTGTCCGCGCTATAAAAGCCTCGACCTTCGGTCTCGGCCTTCATTCCAGCTTGGCCATCAAGGGCTGCAATGCTGACCGCGCTGTGATGGCCCCGAACTTAGCTTAGCTACGCTCTCGGCCATCATCATCGCTGCCAGCAACGCAGTCATTACAGACCGCGGCAGTAATGTACTATGAATACAATTTTACTTCAAAATGAGCCAGTGACCCAGTCATAATTGCACAGTGATTAGTAAGCCAGCATTGTCTAATAAATTTAATTAGATAGGGAACCCACGCGGCTTCTACAGTTTTGCCTTACATTTTCCGTGAAATTTGCATTTTGGGAGAAAATCTTTTTATCATACTAAACTTTAACGAAATCCAATAATTCTGGTTCTTTTTTATTCACCACAGAATAAACTACGTTTATAGATTTTGTTTTTTCTTAATTTATTATTATTTTTCATTTAAACAGTACACGAACTTGAGATGTATGCAACGAGAAAATATCGGTATTTAAACACTCATTAATTTAAATTCTAAAATTACAATAAAAGTAAAATACTTGATCTGTGATTAATAAAATAAAAACTTTAATTATTGGATTTAGTTATAGTTTAGTACCTATGGTAGAAACTATTTCTCCCAAACACAAACTTCACGGAAATATTAAAGTCAAACCTGTAAAAACCGCGTGAGTTTCCCTATCCTCTTAATACTGACGAAAACGGAGTCTTCTAAAACTATCTTAAGTTTGCAGTTACGCGGTTACTAGCAGCATCTCGAAGCTTTACCCGTGTGTTTTTTTTCTTGTATAATAGATAGGTATCTTATGTGTTGCTAGCTGCGAATTGGACGAAGATGACGACGGTGGTGATGATAGATATCTTGAGGATAAAAGTGTAACATTTATTATTTTAGGAATTATAGTATCTATATAGATACCTAGTATTATCATAATTCAGTCCCTTACTGAGAGGTAACAAATATACCTAGGTACTTACATACATAGTAGACACATACTATCTATATTAAGTTAGGATTACTAGGAATAATGAAGAAATCTGACTTGTACAAGTCCTATTCATTTATATCTTGAAGGATTATACTCCTCAGCTTTAAATTTTCTGAGGAAGATAAATTATGAAAACTTATCTGATAGCGCATGTGGGTTCATGTAGGTAAAATTTCAACATATTTAACAGATCTGATGACAGAATTAACATTAAAATAACACATGTAAACAATAAGTAAGTAAGGAAGGCTTTGAAACGGGTGCCAATATCAGATCTACCATTTATAGCTTCCGATTATTTTTGTACTAATAATTTGCCAAGAAAAATACATTTTGTAAACATAAACTGATATTACAAACTCCACTTCATAATCAGTACTGTTAGTGTATAATCTAGATTAAATGCCTAATCAAATACACTTCGATCCCGTCTGATCAAATTGCTAATATTGACATTGCAATGACATAAATGAGATTAGTACAAGCAACGCTACAGTGCGGTGTATTTTGAATTATAAATCAACACGATATAAGTACTTAACGATAATATAGTAAATTATAACATCATACATTCTAGAGTAGCGCAGTAATGACGTATTTCCGTCCAGGAATGATAATGTTAACTAAGTAATTATTAGTAAGTAAAGCATACATAAGTTAGTAATTAGTAAGTAATGCATACAAAGGTTAGTAATTAGTAAGTAAAGAATACATAAGTTAGTATTTAGTAAGTAAAGCATACATAAGTTAGTAATTAGTAAGTAACAAATCATACATAAGTTAATAATTAGTAAGTAAAGCATACATATGTTAGTAATTAGTAAGTAAAGCATACATAAGTTAGCTAAGTATATGTAACAACGCCAGAAATCACCATTTGTACCTAATTCAAATTATAAACCTTACACTGATAAAAGTAATACATTTCAGACATTTACAAAACAATACGAAACATATTCGCCTAAATATCTAAGCTGTCTGTCATTGACCTAATAAAACCATTAATTAATGGAAAAATATTATGTAGTTCAAGGACGTTTATCAATAATAAATGATGGTGGGTGGGCATAATGATAATATGTATTAATACTGCACCGCCAACATTTTTCTTACACGTCCAGGTTGACTGGTAGAAAATGCTACTTAGCATTAAATCCTCCTTGTACATTTGTTTGTGCTAAATAATAAATAATATATTTGGGGCACGTCGTGGTAACTAGTAATATATATTCAACCAAAGTCAATGGCTACAAAACCACCGTTTTACAAACAAAATCCTCAATATTTATTAATCCCAATATTTAGAGCCGTTTGCGAGAAATCTTGTGACATAAACATAGCTCATTCAATAGTTGGATCGTAATCAAAAGGGTATTTAGAAAGTTAAACAATAATGGCAAATATGAAGAGAGATAAGATTTAATTTGAAACAAGAATGCAAACAAGGTCGCATACAATGTACCTAAACTACCTAATCACGTCAGTCCATCCAAGAGCGTTCAGAATGACACGCCGCATCAACTCCCATGGCATCCGTGACCGCAATGCGGCACGTCCGCTCTGCGTGCGGTGCTCAATTAAATCCACTGCTGAATTATTTAAGCACCCGGATCATAACGAATTCGTACGTTCCGAACGTTCCGTATCCTTGCGAACAGCCCTCGCAATGTTTTAATTCGGGCCAAATCGTCTTCATTGGTTAATATGAAATACTGTGATTTTTAAAAACATTATATCTTATCATTGTATCTTATTAATCTTTCCTATTTCAAAATATACAAATTAAAAAAAAACGGTTAAGGAGAGTCGGACTCGCGCACTGAGGGTTCCGTATAAACTTGTGGGTATGAAAATAGTTCGTCTATCACGGGAATGGAGTAACGAAGATTTAAAAAGTAACTGATGTAACTATAAATGTATGGTTTTCGGACTATTCCCTTTACTTGTGCTAATAAGACATTGCTTCTTGCCAAAGTTCATGATACTAGGTCAACGGAAAATAGGTACCCAATAGGTTTTGATTCCCTTGCGAGTGTGGAAAATGTCGATATAAGCGGCATCAACGGCCGTATCTTTTGATTGCGTTGACTTAGATGTTTGTTTTTTTTACAGCTCCAAGGAATTCCAGACTTGAGTATTTTTAACACCCGAACAAAGAGACGGGTGTTATAAGTTTAGGGTATGTATCACTGTGTGTGTTTATGTTTGTGTGTTGGTGTGTGAGGGTGTGTGTTTGTGTGTGTCTGTCTGTGGCATCGTAGCTCCCAAACGAATCGATTTTGATGCGGTTTTTTCTGTTTGAAATCTGATGTGATCGAGATGGTTCTTAGATATATGGGGAGGGAGAGGGGGAAGGGGGGAGGTGAGAAAAGGGGGGTGAAAATCGTAGCTCCTAAACAGCTTCTGAAGGACTTTAAGTACCTGTGTTCACCCGCTTTCAGTAGCTCTGTCGTTATACCGTCCTCCCCTGGTGCCTTAAGCTGTTTGAGAGCCATTCTGATCTCGTATAGGCTGACATCCGGGATATCTTCGGTATAATGTCGGGTCAAACGGGCTCTTGCATCGCTAGTCGTGCTAGAAGGACTACGCGATGAGGTGTATAATTGTCCATATAACTCTCGAGCTCAATCAAAATCTCTGGATTCGACGAAACGATGCTGCCACTGTCGGTTTTCAGCTTCGTCAACTGTCTTAGCCCAATAGACAGATCTCTTGCGAACACTTTGGAGCCCTTGTTCCGCTCTATTGCGTTCTTAATACAAGTAGTATTATACGAACGCAAATCGTGTCGCATTGAGTTGGAGATCTGTTTATTAAGCAAGCTGTAACTCGACATATCCAATGAAGACTGCAGCCTCATCTCGCCTCGTTCTGCCATAAGTTTGAGTGTATGCTCAAAGAGTTTCTGTGTTCTATTTTTTCGGGGGGTCTTAAAGAACTCCGACCCGACCGCGTGCACAATTTCCACCAGCCCGTTGTTTAGTTCGTCCACTGTATCGCATTCGGTAGGGATTTGAAAGATCTCGGGGTTTTAGATTTGGGCAGGACTTGGGCGAAGAGCAGATCCCATCAAACAAATCCTCTCCAGCTTTACGTTGATATTCAATGAGCCTCTTACCATGCGGTGATCACTGCCGGTCTTAACCCTGCTGATCATAGAGACATCATTGAATATATGCCGATTGGTTGTCAAAATGAAATCTATCTCGTGCTTATGACCGCCGGAGTTCAGCTACGTCCATTTCCTGGAGGGGCGCTTCTTGAAAAAGGAGTTCATCATAAAGAGTCCCTCCTTCTCCATGAAGTCGGCCAATCGCTGACCCTATGGTTCCGCTGTCCAAACCCAAACTGCCCCACTCTCAGTTCATCGCCATTCCTCATACCCAGCCGTACTTTGAAGTCCCCCATCACCACTGTGAAGTGTGTTTTCGGGGCATGTATGGCATTAGAAATGTCGTCATATATAGCCTCCACTTCATGGTTTGGGCGTTTCGAGTGTGGGGCGTACACCTGTATGACCTTCAACGAATACCTATGAATAAGTATGCTCGAAACGCTTTCGATCTTCACAATGTTATTGATGACGGACTTGTGGACGAGAATCCCGATACCGTGTTGGGTCTGCTGGTCGCCCTCCCGGTAATAGAGTAAGTTGCCGGAATTGAGGGTCATCGTATCCTCTCCCTCTCTTCGGACTTCTGATAACCCTGTAATACCCCAGCGCAACTTACTACTTCTTCCAGCTCTATCAACTTCTCATCAGTCCTCAAGGTGCGTGCGTTATAAGTTGCCAGGTCCAGAGATCGTGAGAATTGGTAGCTGGGTCTCTGCCGGAGATTCTTAGCACCCCCTGCTCCGGCGTTACCATGGCTGCTACCGGTGCCAGGAATAACGGAGCCGCTGGGGGCCGTCTTTGTTTTGCGTCTATCATATTGGGGGGGTTTGCCATAGTCACCACGCTTGGCAGGCGGATTGGTAACCGCAGTATTACAAAAATGTGCTCGGAGGACGTTGCTGCTCATCTTCCGGTGTGTAATCCCTTAGTTGCCTCTTACGGCATCCACGGGAGGATTGGGAGGGGTCTTATTCTAAGCCGAGATCACCACGGCAAAATTAAAATACATTACTTTCATTTCATGAAATTTGATACTGTGTCTTCTGGGTTTTGTTTTAATAACTGCAATAACTGCATCACGTTTACTTTAAGTCGTGAATTGCAGTATTCATTTAATTGCTTGTTCCAGCTCTCATTGTAGTTCTGTCTCTTTCTGCATAAATGGACCAAAAATCTTTTGTTTTCGTTCTTCAGCCAATCCATATACGTTTTTGTTTTTATTGCTCTTTTTTACATATTTAAATCTGTGAATGTCCGTCCCAAAATATGAAATATAAAATGGCTAGGAATATTCCCAGCTTTCATGAATATGTTCCCAAGGAAGAAGTAGCAGGCCAGGTTTATTTTGGTTTTTGACCACTTTCCTTTAGTTAGACAAAATTTTAGCTTTGCGTCGCATTCTTAAAGTGCAAAAAGCAGCCTTTCAGGATTATTTCAGGATATATGTCAACAAATGCTTCATAATTTGACGTGAATTTCAAAAGTTTCCATGTTGATATTTGAGATTTGAGTATCTCAAATATAAGACATAAGTTCAATAACTAAAACCCGACTACGGTCGGGTAAAAAATACCTACCTCGCTTGTCAAAATCGGACCAAGTTTTTAGTACACAAGTAACTTAGATTTGCAAAAACGGTCCTGGGCCCCAATTCTACTATAGTCTGCGCCAGAAAGATTGGCAATAAAGTGCATTGACATTGGTGGTTCAACTAGTGGTGACAAATCTTTTATGACAGGAATTATATTAGTTTTTTTTAACTTTTACAGGAGGTCGCGAAGATAGGTTCCACCAGAATATTATACAATATTCTGCCGCCGTGCATAAGTACCTATGTTAAGTGTAGTATCTAAATATTACTATGTTCCGATTGAAGCGTACAGTAGATAGTGAAAAATTAAGATAATGCTCAAATGTATCAAAGTAATGCACCTGTGAAGTGATGCACAGGACTTTGTTACTCAAAGTTTTGGGTACCACTGCAATGGGCATGCGCGGGCGTTATCTCTTACGCAAGCGCCAAGTCGTCTCGTTACTTATAAACATAGTTAGGCACATAAACAAAGAAAATATTATTAAATATAATTTATTTAAAAAAAGCATTTGTATTGTAATTCATTGTGTCCTCTTAATTCTTCGCTGTATGTGGAGCTTTCTGAATCAGACGTGCTACCTGTGACATTATGAATTTGTCAGTAGTTCTATCTATAGTAACATCAATTCCATGCATTTTTCTGAATCTTTGAACTTCTCCTAAGTATTTGGTACGCTACACAACTGTCTCTGGGCAATCTATTAACACACTTTTTCTGCTTCGCCTAATATATTTCAATATTTAGTGGTGCAATAAGCGTCTCAGTGTACTTAGTCTTACTCAGGTTAGGTTAAGTTAATTGGTCATCATTATTTATACTTTATAAAATTTTATTCAGAATCCTTATGTCCTATTTTTCAAAACTGTCCATCTTCCCAATATACGCTCCTAAGATAACTAGTTCTCTTGTTGACTCTTTTTTTTTTAATCACGTTATGTTACAAAAGGGTTTTGTCGCTTATTGCGAACATGCCACCCTGGTTGTTATGCATACCTTACCCACCTGTAGACAAGCGCGATCAGTTGAATAACTAATCGTGCCTATCCACAAGCGAGTATAGCTTTCTGGCATCATCTGAAAGTGGATCTGCAAATATGCTATTAGATCAACCTATTCCAGTCATATTACAATGATTTCTAATACTAGAATTCCGGGCACATTCCATTAATATGTGGTATACGTCATCAACAAGTCCACAAGTTTCACAATTCGGCGATGTCGTTTTGCGCATCAAATAGGAGAATTTATTGCATGGAATGTGTCCGAATCTTAATCTTAAGGCTATAACAAGATTTTTTCTGTTCAAAATATTATTGTCAATCCATGGAGAATTCATGGGGTGTGGTTGGACCGTCCGATACCATATTCCCTTTTCCTTTGACCTCTCATCGAAGTACTCCTTCCAAATCTTATAACAATATTTTTTAACCATAGGCTTATAGTCTGAAAATGAAGGTGTTACATTTGTAGGTATACCGTCAGTGACAGCTTCTTTAGCTAGCTTATCTACGCATTCATTACCTATAAGACCTACATGTGACGGAATCCATTGTAAGATGATGTTTTTATATACAGACTGTAATTCTAAAAGTAACTTTATTATTGTGTAGGCTACAGGTAACCCTCGAAAGGTCGGGGTACAACGATTACTTTGAGCCAGGTGTTGAAGGGAACTTTTTGAGTCTGTTAAAATTACTACATCACCATAATTTGAAGATTTAACATAAGATAGGGCTTCCATAATTGCTAATATTTCAGTTTCCATAATGCAAATGTTTGATTCAATTTTAATTTTAAAAACAATTTGTAGTTAAGTCTAAAAACGCTGCTCGAGACCCACTACTATCTTTTGAGCCATCAGTGAAAATGCAATTATATGTAGTGTATCTATACTTATAATAAAACTAATTCTGTACATTGAAGATATTTAGAATTTCATTTTTGTCTGTCTGTCTGTCCGTCTGTATGTTTCTTGGCTTGGCATCACGTCGAAACTACAGAATGAATTTAAATGAAACTTGGTATGATTTTAGTTCATACTACGAGGTAGGACATAGGCTACTTTTCATCTCGAAAAATGAAAGGGTTCCCGCAGGATAGGGGTTGAAAGTTATTTCAAAAAACACTTACCACTCTTAAACTACTAGACGGATTTTGATGCAACTTGGCACAGTCATAGTTTATATGATGTATTAAAAATGAGGATACTTAATGTCCCGACAAAATAAAGAGTTCCTGCGGGATAATGTCCCAAATTCTGTAAATTAAAGATATTTTGTAAATTACTTTGGGGACCATTCTATGTTTAATACTAAAGCCAAAACAGTTTATTTTTTATTTTTGTGTGTCCATCTGTCTGTCTGTCCGTCTGTCTGTCTGTACCTTGGAAGTGCATCACGCCGAAAATACTCAATGAATTCAAATGAAATTTGGTATGATTTGAGTTCATACTTCGAGGTAGGACATTGGATACTTTTCAACCCGAAAAATTAAAGGATTCCAGCAGGATAGGCGTTGAAAGTTATTTAAAAGAACACGTATCACGCTGAAACTACTAGACAGATTTTGTTGAAACTTAGCACAGTCATAGTTTATATAATGGGTAAAAATTGAGAATACTTTTCATCCCGAAAAATTAAAGGATTCCAGCAGGATAGGCGTTGAAAGTTACTTAAAAGAACACGTATCACGCTGAAACTACTAGATGGGTTTTGTTGAAACTTGGCACAGTCATAGTTTATATAATGGGTAAAAATTGAGGATACTTTTTATTCCGAAAAATAAGGTGTTCCTGCGAGATAATGTCCAAAATTCTGTAAATTTAAGTTATTATGTAATTTTTTTTGGAGGCCGTTCTATATTCAATACCAAAGCCAACACTGTATTTCTTTAATTTTTGTCTCTCTGTCTGTCTGTCTGTCTGTCCGTCTGTCTGTCTGTACCTTGGTAGCGCACCACCCTGAAAATGATTAATGAATTCGAATGAATTTTGGTATAATATGAGTTCATACTTCGAGGTAGGACATTGGATACTTTTCATCCCAAAAAAATTGTTCGTGCAGGATAGGAGTAGAAAATTATTTAAAAGAACACGTAGCAAGCTGAAACTATTGGACGGATGTTGATGCAGCTTGGCACAGACATAATTTATAAGAGAAAATTATGGATACATTATGTCCCGAAAAAATAAAGGGTTCCTGTGGGATATGGGTCCAAATACTGTACATTAAAGATATAGTGCTTTTTTTTTTATGTTACTCTATATTCTTTAATGAAGCATAAAGTTTTTTTCATTTTTGTGTGTATGTTTGTCTGTATCTTAGCCGCGCATCACGCCGCCGGAACTACTGGATGAATTCAAATGAAACTTGGTATGATTTGAGTTCATACTATGAGGTAGGATATAGGACACTCTACATTTTGAAAAATTTATGGGTAGAGAACCATCCAAAAAATATATTTTGGATGGTCCTCTATATTCGATACTGAAGCCAAACTGTTTTACTTTTTAATTTTGTCTGTATCTTGACCGCGCATCGCACCCAAACTACTAAACGAATTCAAATGAAAAAAATAATATTGGGTGCTTAAAAAAGATATTGAAAAACTTTTTTTTTTGTTTTCGTATCTTTCTTTCTGTTTGTCAGTATGTTTGTTTGTTCACGCATCACGTAAAAACTACTGGACCGATTGCAATGCGGTTTTCATTGTTAGATCGCTTAGGGTTTAATTTAAATCTGGTGTAATTGGTATCTCAATCCGGTGAGTTAGAAGCCGAGCAATTGATAAAAGTATTTTTGACGGCTGAAGAAATTTTGTTAATTTCAGGATCAATATACCAACATTTGTTGGTATATTGTTCCTTGAATAGCACATTATGGTACTTTGAACCTAAAGAAAAGACCACGCGTGCGAAGCCGCGGATACAGCTAGTTCTTATTAAAATAATCAATCACATTGTTCCTCAAAGTAATCGGATGAAAATTACGTTTTGATGTAGTTACTCCATCTATGTTCAACACAATAATTCCTGATATATTAATATTGTGATTATAATATTACCCATGTGTCCAATGAAAATATACCTAACTGATCATTTGAATTAACTGGTAAGGAAATGTATGACTCATGGACTACTGTTAATAGTGGCTTTTTCTTATTATTCCAATATATTTTTCTAGTTAGACAAGATAAACCGGAAACTAGTTTTATGGATGAATTGTTACAACGTGATTTATTTTTAAACCAAAATTTACTGCCTAGATATCGTCGTCTTAAGTATAAAGGCTGCAAACATAGTTCGCTCTCCATCACGTGAATCAGTATACTCCTAATGCAACCACCAATAGTTCTCATGGCTTGATTTTGAATTTTATCTAGCTTGCTTATATTAGTTTTACACGAACTGCCGTAATCCAACCTACTTCTTATTAAAGCTATATATAATCTACGTATATGTTTCTGATGTACACCCTTATCTGCACCAGAAAGAACTTTAAATACGTTTAAAGAATTTAAAACCTTTTCTGACACCTCATTAATGTGTTTTTTCCATTTAAGGGATCGGTCCAACCACATTCCCAAGTATTTGACAGTATCGTCAGTTTCTATCTCCATGCCATTTATTTTAAGATTAACATAATGTCTTTGAAAACCTTTACACAAACTTTGCTTTTTGCAGGTGATATTTATATTGCGAAACATTTCATATAACGCATCTAAGTAAATTTGTAGTTGATTCTCTGCCTCTAACCAAATATTCGAAGTCAAATACAACTCATAATCGTCAGCGTACTGTGAAATACCTACCCGGCACTGATAATTTATATATTTACAAATTTGGACTGTCGCTACATTAAACAACAAAGGCGAGACAGTATCCTCCTGTATATGTACTGTGCTTATACCGCTACACGTAGTTCTAGATAAATTATACTCATTAGTCTCAATTTTAAGGTACCGCATCTTAAGGGGCAGAAATGGGAAAATAACACAAAGTAATCCCGATCCTGTTCAAAAACTACTCACGGTATCCTACTGAAATTAAAATATATGATACTCGAAGATATAAGTAACAATATCTTTGTCCCAAAAACATGAATGGACTTACTTGCCTCGATGAAAAAAAATGCCAAACACATCTGTAAATAAACAATTCCGTAAATAAATCCTACATTTAATGGTATTTCGATATGATATTGTACCTAAATATTACTTGTATATTAATAAATCGTGTATTTATCCTATTTGTTTGGAAAGACTATCTATTTATGTGTAATTGGGATTTTTCTAGAATGTCGCTTACGCTCTTTATTTCGGAGCGATATCAATTTCGTGCCGCACTACTCTTTCACGGCAATCTACGTATTTTGCTTCGCGGTCTCTGCCAATTCTGCCATTCCGCGGCGAGCCGCGTTGCTAGGTGGACCTGCGCTACTATTGTCCGTTATTTGTCTTTAGGTAGAAATAAACGTTTTTTATTAGCCGTTTTATCGAGATTTGTAATATGAATTAACTCACGTTAGTTTTTAAAATAAAATAGGTTAGTTAGTGTTTGGTGTTATTTGTTATAGATTGGGTGAGAATTGAATGTGTCTAGATGTTTTGACAAGTTTTGTCTGTCTGTCTGTATCTTGGCCGCGCATCACGCGGATACTACTGAATGAATACACATGAAACTTGGTGTGATTTGAGTTCATACTACGAGGTAGGACATAGAATACTTTTCATCCCGAAATATTAAAGGGTTCCCACAGGATAGGTGTTGAAAGTTATTTAAAAGAAACGTACCACGCTGAAACTACTGGACGGATTTTGATGTAACTTGGCACAGTCATAGTTTATATGATGGATTAAATTGAGGATACTCTTTATCCCGAAATACTAAAGGGTTCCTGCGGGATTGGGGGCTACAGCTATCTTAATTTTCAAGTAATAAATAATATTTTTTGGAGGGTACTCTATATTCTATACGGAAGCTAAAACTGTTTTTGTCCGTCCGTCTGTCTTTATTTAGACCGCGAATCACGCCAAAACTACTATTTTAATTCAAAATTTGGGTTGAAATTGAAGTCACAATTTATCCCGAAAATATAATGGGTTCCTTTTTTTAACCCCTAGCTCCAAAAATATGTTAATTTTGAAGTAATCAAAATCTGTATAATAAAGCAATAAGTATAAGTCTGTATAAAGATTATTAAAAAAATGGTCTTAAATACTTTGGGCCGTTGTGGTCTCGGCTTAGAATAAGACCCCTCCCAATCCTCCCATGGATGTCGTAAGGGGCGACTAAGGAAATACACACTGGAAGATGGGCAACAGCGTTCTACGAGTACTTATTTGTAATACTGCGGTCACCAATCCACCTGCCAAGCGTGGTGACTACGGCAACCCCCAAAACATGATAGTGGTGTCTCCATTATTCCTGGCACCGGTAGCAGCGACGGTAAAGGTGGAGCACGGGGTGCTAAGAAACCCTGGCAGAGATCCAGCTATCTACCCTTACGATCTCTGGACCTGGCAACCTATAACGCCCGCACCTTGAGAACCGATGAGAAGTTGATAGAGCTGGAAGAATTAGAAAGTAAGTTGCGCTGGGGTATTATATGGTTATCAGAAGTCCGAAAAGAGGGAAAGGATACGACGATACTCAATTCCGGCAACTTACTCTGTTACCAGGAGGGTGACCTGCAGTCCCAACAAGGTATCTGGTTTCCAGTCCACAAGTAGTCAATATCATTGTGAAGATCAAAAGCGTTATGAGCAGGGTGGCATACCTTATACTCAGAATTACCGAACGGTATTCGATGAAGGTCCTACAAGTGTACACCCCACACTCAAAACGCCTGGACGATGAAGTAGAGGCTATGTACGACGACATTCATGCCAGACATGCTCCGAAAACATACTTCGCAGTAGTGATGGGGGAATTCAACGCACGGCTAGGCATGAGGAAGGCGATAAACCGAAAGTGGGACAGTTTGGATTTTGACAGCGGAACCAAAGGGGTCAGCGATTGGCTGACTTCATGAAAAAAGGAGGGACTCTTTATGATGAACTCCTTTTTTCAATAAGCGCCGCCAGGAAATGGTAGTGGCTGCGCCCCCCTGTGGTCATGAGCGCGAGATAAATTTCATTTTGACGACCAATAGGCATATATTCAACGAAGTCTCTGTGATCAACAGGGTTATGACCGGCAGTGATCACCGAATGGTAAGAGGCTCATTGAATATCAACGTAAAGCTTAAAAGGTCTCGTTTGGTGAGATCTGCTTTTCGCCCAAGTGCTGCCCAAATCCAAAACCCCGAGAGCTGGTATTCCAAAATTGCTTCCAAATCCTTACCAAATTCAATACAGTGGACGAACTAAACAACGAGCTAGTGGAAATTATTAACGCAGTCGGGTCTGAGTTCTTTAAGACCCACCGCTAAAATAGAAGACAGAAACTCTCAGAACATACACTCAAACTTTTGGCAGAACGAGGCGACATGAAGCTGGAGTGCTGGAGTTTCAGTGGATATGTCGAGTTAAGCTTGCTTAATAAACAGATGGATGGTGGGTCTTAAAATGAACATGGGCAAGACGAACATCATGTCAAATGCCCATGTCGTACCCATGCCGGTTTATGTTGGGAACTTTTCGTTGGGTCTACTTGGGTCAGACGATCCAACTGGGCAGATCCAACTTCGACAAAGAGGTCAACCGACGAATCCAACTCGGATGGGCAGCGTTCGGGAAATTACGCTATATCTTCTCGTCGCAGATACCGCAGAGCCTCAAGACGAAAGTTTATAATCAGTGCGTGTTGCCAGTGATGACATACGGCACTGAGACGTGGTCGCTAACTATTGGTCTCATACCACCGACTTTAGCACCGTAGACCACATCCATACGCTCCGGCAGATTATACAGAAGACCAAAGAGTATAATCGGCCACTATGTTTAGCGTTTGTGGACTACAAGAAAGCCTTTGATTTAATCGACACCTGGTTAGTGCTACAGTCATTACTGCGGTGCCAGATTGACTACCGGTACATCGAAGTGTTGAAGTGGGAGATGTTATTTCTCCGAAATTGTTCACCTCTGCACTGGAAGATATATTCAAGCTTCTGAACTGGAACGGATATGGTGTTAACATCAATAGCGAATGCATCACTCACCTTCGATTTACCGATGATATAGTTATCATGGCAGAAACCCTGGATAACCTAAGCACAATGCTCAGTGACCTCTATATTGTCTCCCAACAGGTGGGTCTTATAATGAACATGGATAAGACGAACCTCATGTCTAATGCCCATGTCGTACCCATGCTGGTTTATGTTGGAAAATATAGTATCGAAGCTGTTGATCACTATGTCTACTTAGGTCAGACGATCCAACTGGGTAGATCCAACTTCGACAAAGAGGTCAACCAGCGAATCCAACTCGGATGGGCAGCGTTTGGGAAATTACGACATATCTTCTCGTCGCAGATACCGCAGTGCATGTTGCCAGTGATGACATACGGCACTGAGACGTGGTCGCTATCTATTGGTCTCATACACAATCTCAGAGTTGCACAGTGTGCAATGGAGAGAGCTTTGCTCGGTGTTTCACTACGTGATAGAATCCGAAATGAGGAAATCCGTAGATGTGATGCTTTCGCCATTGATATTAATACCATATCCTTTCCAGTTCAGAAGTTTGAATATATCTTCTAGTGCAGAGGTGAACAGTTTCTCGTAGTCCACAAACGTAAGATATGGTGGTCGATTATACTCTTTGGTCTTCTGTAGTATAATCTTCCGGAGTCCAGCTTGTTTGGGAGGCTGAAAGTCATTGAACCTACAAGCCGACGGTTTGTAAATACTCTTGAAAGCTTATAAACATGGTTCAGCAGCAAAATGGGCCTATAATTCTTCAAGAGGGTGTTATCACCTTTCTTAAATTATAACAACTTCACTATGCTCCTGTGCCATGCCTCTGGCGTGGTACCCTCGAGGATGAACGAGTTAAACAGTCTCTGAAGGACTTTAAGTATCGGTGTGCCACCCGCTTTCAGTAGCTCTGTCATTATTCCATCCTCCCCTGGTGCCTTGTTACTCTTAATTTGAGCTCACTTTGGCTTTGACAAAACGATGCTCCCAAGCTTTGCCTAATAGACAGATTTCTTGCAAACACCTTGGAGTCCTTGTTTCGCTCTATAGGCATTCATAATACAATTAATATTATAAGAACACAAATCGTATCGCATCTACTTGGAGATTTTTTTAATAAACAAGCTGTTACTCGACATATCCACTGAAGACTGCAGCCTCATCTTACCTCGTTCTGCCATAAGTTTGAGTGTATGCTCAGAGAGTTTCCGTGTTCTATTTTTGCGGTTGATCTTAAAGAACTCCGACCCGACCGCGTGAACAATTTCCACCAGCTCGTTGTTTAGTTCGTCCACTGTTTCGCATTCGGTAAGGATTTGGAAGCGATTTTGGAGCTCAAACTGAAAGCTCTCGGGGTTTTGGATTTGAGGAGGACTTGGGCGAAGAGTAAATCTCATCAAAAGAATGAACAAATATGGAAAAAATTACATCCTCGTAGAGTTTCTTGGTGCTCTCTTCTCTAACGGGTGTATTTCCGAAGCACCGGTAGATTTAGAAGAGTATTTATTTCCTTTTACATTGTGAGATTTAACTCTGTTGGCACATGAAAGGGAAATTTCCTTTTCAAACTCAAAGCAGTCTTAGTTTACCTAAGTTTTATTGATTAGACCTATTTATAATATTTTAGGTATTTCTCTTTTTTCATGAGATGTTAATTTTGAATTATAAAAGCGCTATTATTTTGCCTATTTACAATAAAATACTTTGACTTTGTGCCTATTCGAATTCTTTAAATATTTTTTATTACTTTGATATACTTCCAATAAATTAGTTCATCTTCTTTGCTATTAACCAGAGATACAAACCACAAATACAAAACAACCGACATCTCCCGCAACCAACCCATATAACCATTGTTTACCACCTGCCACTATGAGTTACCACCTACCATCATCAGCTCCAACTTCTTACTACCTTCTATTTGATAATGAAGGTAGCCACCACATCTCAGTACCGACTACTTGCCGTACACCAACAGCTGCCATTCCTTTATAATGAGACCAGCTCTTTGGTCTAAAAAAAAAACTACTGTTTCATTCATTTTAATCGAATTGACATTGCAATATGTAAGGAATAGTTTTTTTTGTAATTTCAAAGTAAGTCTTATAGTATAAGTGGTTAATTATTATAATACCTATATACATCTATACTTCTACACTAATCTATACTATTACTATATAATATTATAAAGCAGTAAAGTTTGTGAGTTTGTGAGGTTGTAGGGGGTAATCTCTGGATCTACTGAACCGATTTGGAAAATTATTTTGCCAATTTAAAGCCACGTTATTTGTGAGTGTCATAGGGTATATACTAAAATGACCGCGCGTGCGAAGCCACGGGCATCAGCTAGTGTTTACTATTGTCACCTAATATTATTACATATTGTATACTAATATAAACAGATCTATTCCCACTAAATCATCATAATTTGATGAGTCACTACCTGCAAAAATCTTCTACCACCTCTCATTAAATAGTCACTAGCTAGTCAGTCGTAAATTTGCCTATATATCAATTTATCAAACCTTTACTACCATACGATACTACTGTGCTACTGCTGATCTGCTGTACTGTAGTTAATTATACTGTGTCATAAAAACCTGTGTTGCGAACCGAAGTCTCGTGTAGATGGCGGTTTACTACGTATAGGTTTTGAGAATATAAACTAGTTTTCTTAATTCTAAATAGCGGGAGCTTGTGGACTTAGAACACCGTTTCGCTTATCGCGATTAATGCACGCGGGGAAGTGGGGGTGAAAATTAAAATCTCCGCGCGACCATTCTGGGCCCTAAGAAATTCCCAAATGTAAAAGTTTTTTCGAGCATTTTTTCGTTTGAAGGAAACGTATCTGGCTACCGGTGTGAACTTTGCAACCAAAACGTAGCAGCCTAAAATCCGACTAAATTAAGAAGGTATTTTTTATAATAGTGGTTTACTCTTATTTGTTAATTAATGATTATTGTTTAATAATAAGAAAATAAAAAACACTTTTGATTAATAACTTGACGCTAATTTTTATAAAAAATATATCCCTTATAACATGAACAAAATATATTCTTGAGATTTTTCAGGGAACATGCGTCTAGTTAGACCTCTTATCCCCTGAAAACTATAATTTTCAATTGCCAGTTTTATTCTTTGTTAATGTAGCTTTAAAACGTGTATAAAGAGAATGTGACTAAATGAAAGCTTAACCCTAAATTCTTTACTTGAATTGAGGATGAACACTGAACCATGTCTGAATTTTTTAGGCTGCTGATATTTTTCGACATATATGGCTAAGTATTTTTTACAAATTTGTATGTATTCATGATAATCTCTTTTTTGTCAACTGATAGCGAAATAGGTTTTCTTTTTTATCAGTTATAATAGAGGAGCTCCAGAAGAGGTACCTGTAAATGATAATTAAACAACATTTTGTCTACTATTTTAGATACTATGTAGACGAGAAAAATAATTGAAAATGAGATATTTAATGTATGCATGCAGATTCATTTCTTCTACTTGCTGAACGAGCCGGCTTTTTCCGAATCCATATCGTCACCAATGTTTATTTATTTCACAAATAACAACAACAACAAAAACTTATCAGGCCAAAGGTGACGCATCTCTGCTGTCTGACGTAACAAAGTGTTTGGGGTGAAGTGGCATAATTCGCGTTTTGTAGTATACTTGTTATAATGCTTGAAATTTATATTTGAAGTAAGAGCAATTAAGTATAAATAAATGAGATGATTCGATAAAACACTAAGCGTAAATAAACACAATTTTTATAAAAATCATAGGCTCTACTGTATAGAGATTATCAAATGAGACAAATAAACAAATCAAGTATGTATTACGTAGAATTGTTCTAGTATGAACTACATAGAATTGAAATAAAAAACGATGCTGAAATGTTTTTTTTTGTGTTCTAAATTGGTAAAATTTTAAGTTACATCCCTTTGCTCTTAGTGATAGACGTGGGGTCAATTAACTTTATTGCTTATCTTTCTGTCGCAGACTATTAAACAATTGTAATGACAATTATCAACAAAACGAAAATTTTGCCAAAATTGTTGATAACTGTCATTACAATTTGTTTTAGTAGAATTGGGGCCCTGGACAACTAGGAAATGTGCCATCCCCAAAAAAGTATGTAATAATAAATTAATTTGTTTTATTGCAGCAAAAAATAAGTTTTGGAATTTCATTTTTTATTTATTTACCGCCAAAAATAATAACCCATACACTTTATCGTAATAATAATCAACTAATATCACAAATTCATGAAAGCTTAGAGATATATTTACGTCTTCAGCTCTGTCGAAATCAACTTTGGTCATATCTGCCCCTATCATCATATCATTTATTTCCTTGTATTAAACAATTTTATATTTTTGAAATTTGGCTCGTCTGCTATTAGGTTTATTTACACCTTTGTCTTTAAGTTTCTTCTCAGTTTTTTATAATATTTTGAAAAATCAGCAGATGATGCTTACTCCTGTTTACATAATTATCAACGTTTTTTTTTTCGAAATTAGGGTCACAGTCTTCGTTGTGGTTCTTGTTCTTTACCAAAGTTGAATCCTATAAATATGGTTCATGAAAGCGTTCCTGCGAGCGGAGCCGTCGGCATTTCGAATAATAACTATGAGTATAGGGATTCGTTATTCTCAATTTTCATCACGACCCTGGTGATATCACTAGGGTCGTGATGAAAATTGAGAATAACGATTATGATCAAAATTAGCCATGCATTAATCCAAGGCAGGGTATAAGCCATATCAATTCCAAATTTCATTCAAATCCGACCAGCCGTTTTGGCGTAAAGTGGTATCAAACATACATACATACATAGACAAATTCGCATAATATTATTGTGATTATTTTAAAATGTACAATAATTAGAAATTGTACTGTTGATATTATGTTTTGTACTTCCTTTTATTGTGAGGGATCGAACACAAGAAAACTTTCCGGTATTTCTATTACGTTGTTATTTAGCGGAATAGCACAATTGGCATTTTTCCCTACTTGTTTTATTGGTAGAACAACCAAGAATTATGTTTCCTAATTATTCTATTAGTAGAACAATGGAGTATTTTTCCTACTTGTCCTTTTGATAGAACAAATAGTAGATCAGATGGTAACCATCCGCGAAGACTACTGAAGTTTACCTTCCTGATCCAGTTCTCATAGTAAGTTATAGCACTCATCTAGTTACCCGACTACAGCGAAGCAAAAAGGAAAGTTATGATTTTAGACAGTATGTATGAGGGACTGAGGGTATGTATGTATGTATGTTCATCTGTTCCTTCAATTAAACTACTCATCATAATTTGACAAATGGGGTATCGTTGGGAGCGTCATCATTGTCCGGTGGTTAAAGGCTTTGTGATGTCACATAATTGTTGTATTGGTAGTACAACCGAGAATTATTTTTCCTACTTGTTCTGTTAGTAGAACAACCAAGAATTCTGTTTTCTAATTGTTCTATTAGTAGAACAACGGAGTTTTTTTCTTCCTACTTGTTCTTTTGGTAGAACAAATAGTAGAACAGATGGTAACTACCCGCGAAGACTACTGAAGTTTATCTTCCTGATCCAGCTCTCATAGTAAATTCTAGCGCTCGTCTAGTTATCAGACTACGGAAAAGCAAAGAGGAAGGTTATGATTTATGTCCTGTATGTGGGTATGTATGTATGTTCTAAACTAAACTAAACTACTCATCATAATTTGACAAATGAGGAAGCGTCTTCATCGTCCGCTGGTTAAGACCAGGCTCTGCTTTTTAAGGGTTTTTTGCATAAATATGCTGGGTCAACCACAAACTTGATAAATGTGAAACTTAACATATATGTTTTTGAGA
Organism: Alsophila aescularia; assembly: GCA_946251855.1. NCBI lineage: Eukaryota > Metazoa > Arthropoda > Insecta > Lepidoptera > Geometridae > Alsophila > Alsophila aescularia. The sequence continues at coordinate 43,493,265 of OX276379.1, forward strand.
CCTTTATCTCTCTAAGACTAAGACAAAAACATGATTAGCAAAATTTCATTCGATACATTTTCTTATTAATTCTAATGTAAACATTACGTTTTTTCGGTAATGTTTACATTTTTCTACTCAACGGCTTAAGTTATAAATCTCACAGCAAGAAAATATAGTTTATTATCTAAGACTAAGACAAAATTTACCTAACTAAATTATTAGCCTGCCAATAAAACAAATAACTTTTGAGACATACGTCATTTAGTTCCGAGCTAAATTGTGTGTTCAAACAGCGCTCGCGATATTCAACCTTGTTACGCAGGCACTTCAGTGCTTATTGCGGGTAGCGGGTGGCAGAGTGTAGGGTAGCTGGCAGGGAAGTGGGGAGTGGGAAAATGTAACCTTGGAGCCTGGCCTTAAAGGCTATGTGACGTCACATCAAATTGAATAGTGCGTTCTTAGGAAATAAAGACGTGAACTAAAACAATGTATATTTTCTATGATGCCGTGTTTGGTAACAAATGAATGGGCTTAATTAACACATTTCGGAAATATATATATTATAATACCAAAGTAATTTAAAACAAAAATATAAATTCAAAAACTAAAACCCTTAATGGACTAATAAGTCTCAAACATAAATATTCAATATTCATAAATATTTTTTTGTATATGTTTCGCCTATACGTCGTAAATGTTACTAAGGATAATTTGATTTCATCATCCGCACATCACTAGACTCGTGAGACTCTAAAAATACGTATTAATAAGAGTGGTAGGAGGCTTAGATATCTCTAAACATTTGTCTTGCTCTTTCGGTTCTTCAACAACAGAACTCCAGGCGGAGTCAAACTACGATACTATGAGATTTTCACAATACTCTGGTTCTACATACTTAAATAAAAAAAGTTTTCGCGATGAAAATAGGATTAGAAGCAATTGACACGATAGGAGGTCGAAAGACATATATCGCACCGGAGAAAAAGTATCGTTTAAGCTTATCAAGCCTTCTATCACACTAAAAACTCTATTTTATTAAAAAGTTGCAGTTTCAGTGTGACGAATCAAAAACAACCTGAGGCTAAACTGCTGTCTCTTGCTACCTTATATCCCGTATGCTATTGGTAGTTTGGTTTACGGTTACCGAAAGTCATTCTCGTAATAGTAATTCCTTCGATCATAAAAGAAACCTTCACTTGCAATCTCTTGTAAATATATTTGAATCGATGGTAAACGAAGATTGCATCGCTCGACAAACTAGAATGTAATCGGCTTAAAAGATTTTCATCTCGCATTTTCTTTCAGGTTACTCTGGAAGTAAGCATCTTTGGCTACTTGAAAGAGCTTGGAGCTGTTCTTGTCACCCGTTTCGCGGACCATCGAGGAGAGGGCGCTGTTGGGATCCGATAGCAAGATGTAGGGATGGTCGAACTCGGCCACCTCTCCGAAGCTCATAACGAGCACGCGATCAGAGTCCATGATGGTGTTGAGACGGTGGGCGATGGTCAGCACCGTGCAGTGAGCGAACTCGCGACGGATCGTCTGCTGGATGAAGTTATCCGTCCTGTAAAACAATAGACCCCGTTACAATTACATAAAATAAAGCTCATACCTGGAATAAATCTTTCTACGATGATGTAAGACTGTAAAAAATATGTGGTGATAAACTTACTGTGGATCCACGTTGGCGGTCGCCTCGTCCATGATGAGTATTCTGTTGGACCTGAGCACAGCTCGAGCTAAGCACATCAGCTGACGTTGTCCGATCGAGAAGTTTGATCCACCTTCTGTAACTTTGAAGTCAAGGGACGCCACAGCAGATTTCATGTCCACCTAAAATGTAGAATGTGTCTTAAAAATGAAATATTACACAATAAGATTAACTTGATAAACTTTTATTCATCTTCAGCCTATATTTGTCCACTGCTGGACGTAGACCGATCTCGGTAGCGTGCATTGTGTGAGAGCATAATGCAAGCTACTGAGCTCGGTCTTCAGCTCTCTTCATCCATTTTCTTCCAGCCGCTTTCCGCAGGTCGACATTTCACCTGGCCACAGGGCGTCCTACACTACGTTTGCCTAAACGTGGTCTCCATCGAGAACTCGTCTAACCCACCAGTTATAGGTTCTTCGGGAAAAGTAACCAGCCCACTGCCACTCTATCTTATCCTTAGAGCTATGACGGTCACCTTGGTTCTCCGTCGGATATCTTCATTACGAATCTTGTCCTTCAGAGAAACTTCAAGCATAGCTCTCTCCATAGCTGGCTGAGCGACCTTAAATTTGTAGACTTGTTTAACCTTGAGAGTTCACGTTTTGAAACCGTAGGTCATAACTGGTAGGACGCACTGATTGATGACTGTTGTCTTCAGACACTGTGGTATGGACGACGAGAAGACTTGACGAAGCTTTTCGAACTTGATTGCGAAACTTTTACTAGCCCGGCCTAACTACATAACACTATCCAGGACCCAGGTCCTTTCTCGCTAGCAATCAGGCAGCGTAGCAGTTCGTCACCTAGCGTAGCAGTCGTGATCGAGCGGCGACTACGCCGTATCGTTCTAACATACATTGTATATAATGCCTCCCGATGTCCATGCGCTTAGGAGCTTCGATGCCACAGAAACACACAGACATATAGGTACATAGCAGACAGAAAAAAGCTTCAAACATTTAAGATCTTTTAGGGTTGAAATAGATTAGATGTTTATTTTGATTGCTTGCGTCTGACCTGTTCGAGAGCCCTCCAGAGTTCGTCGTCACTGTAGATGTCGAAAGGATCCAAATTGTATCTTATTGTGGCCGAAAACAGCACGGGCTCTTGAGGGATGATGGAGATCTTCGAGCGGAGGCCCTGCGGAACATTTATTTAACTATTAATTTAACTCAAAATGTAGTGTTAAATTCCATAAACTTAACCATAGATACCGTATCTATACTTATAATACAACTGTAACAGGTCCAATTCTGTACATTAAATATTTTTGGAGGCTGTTCTGTATTCCATACTGAAGCCAAAAATTAACTTTTTTTCATGTTTGTCTGTCTGTCTTGGTATAAGTTCATACTACGAGGTAGTATAATAGGATACTTTTCATCCTGAAAAATTAAACGGTTCCCGCAGGACAAGGGTTGAAAGTTATTTAAAAACACCACTCTAAAACTACTGGAAGGATTTTGATGCAATTTGGCACAGTAATAGTTTATATGATGGGTAAAAAATGAGAATACTTATTATCTTGAAAAAATAAATGGTTCCTGCGGGATAGGGGTCCAAATTCTGTACATTGAAGATATTGTGTATTTTTTTTGGAGGCATTTCTATATTCGTACACAAGCCAAAACTGTTTTTTTTTCTTTTGTCTGTCTGTCTGTATCTTGGACGCGCATCACACCAGAACTACTGAATGAATTCAAATTAAACTAAACATGATTTAAGGTCATACTACGAGGTAGGACATAGGATACTTTTCATCCCGAAAAATGAAAGGATTCCCTCAGGATAGGGTTTGAAAGTTATTTCAATGAATACTTATCACACTGAAACTACTGGAAGGATTTTGATGCAATCTTGGCACAGTCATAGTTTATATGATGGGTAAAAATTGAGGTAATTATTCATCCCGAAAAAATGAAGGGTTACTGCAGGATAGGGGTCTAAATACTGTACTTTAAAGAAATTTTGTATTTTTTTTGGAGACTTTTATATATTCAATAATGAAGCCAAATCTGTATATTTTAAATTTTGTCTTTTTTTCTGTCTATCTGTATCCTGGCCGCACATCATGCCAAAATCACTTGAATAATTTCAAAAGAAACTTGGCATGATTTGAGTTCATACTACGAGGTAGGACATTGGATTCTTTTCATCCCGAATAACTAAAGGGTTCCTGCAGGATAGGGATTGAAAGTTATTTAAAAGAACACGTATCACGCTGAAACTACTGCACGGATTTTGATGCAACTTGGCACAGGCATACTTTATATAATGAGTGAAAATTGAGAATACTTTTTATACCGAAATAATAAAGGGTTCCTGCTGGATATGGGTCCAAATTCTAAACATTGAAGATATTTAGTAAAAACATTTTTGGTTGCTGTTCTGTTATTCGTACTGAAGCCAAATATGTTTTTTTTTTCATTCTAGTCTGTTGTCTGTCTGTCTCACGCCGAAACTACTGAATGAATTTAAATGAAACTTGGCATGATTTGAGTTCATACTACGAGGTAGGACATTGGATACTTTTCATACCGGTAAATTAAAGGGTCCCCGCAGTATAGAGGTATTTTATTTGGAGTTGGTATTCATGTTTTACGGTTTATAGTTACTTCCTTAGTTCACCTCTAGGATAATCAAGGAATATTCCTCCAAATTTCAAATACCTAGGTCCACCGGTTTAGGCTGGGCGTTGTCTGTCAGTCAGTTATTCATTCTGTCTGTAGGTATGTCACGGTAATGTTTTATAGGCATGATTAAAGTAATGTAATACAACACATATTTTTCTATTCTGCCCACAAGTGAAAGGCATCTACTTAGAATAAAGCAGGTAGTAAAAAGCTACCTGCCAAAAAAGCTGTAAAAGGAAGATATTAAAAAAAATAAGATCTATGGTACTAAAAATAAGCTACTGAAAAAGAATAAACATTTTTTTAATTCGTGTCTGTCTATTGGTCTGTTAGTCTGTTCGCGCATCACGTAGATTGCGATGCGGTGTTGAATTTCACTGTTGAATAGCTTAGGGTTTGACTAAAAAACTGGTGTACTTAATATCTCAATCCGATGAGTAGAAGCCGAGTAATCGATAAAAACTTTTTGTCGGCTGAAGGAAATTTGTTTAGATGTTGGTATATTGGTATTTTAGGTCTTGGAATAGTAATAGACTTATTTTAACTAGAAAAATGGCCACGCATGCGAAGCAGCGGGTACAGCTAGTAATTAACATGTATATAATTATTATATACTATTCAATAATATTGTATCTAATCTATGCTTGATACCCCTTCTTTGTCGACAATATGACTGCTTTGTTAAAACTAATAGGAATCAAAGAAATATAACCTGAACAAGTATTCAGAATGCTATAATCCCATTACTAACTTAGGAAGCTAATAACTTCTGCCAAATTGCTAATAGTCCGCCTATTTTAATTTCCCATACGAATTATATCACATTATACCCCTTTTCAGGTCCAATAGGGATTTAGATACAGGCTATACGTAGACAGTTCACTGATTGATTATTTAATAAATAATAAAGTAGGTGTTACCAACCTGTCTGGATACCAAGGCTGTGTCCAATCCATCAACAGTTAAAAGTCCATCAATGTACGCAAATCTGAACATAGCCGATATCAAGGACGATTTGCCGGCTCCAGTCCTTCCCACGATTCCGACCTGTACACAAACTATTTTTTATTTTGAATTCGTGTTGCTCAGCGAACACTTTCTAGGGGCTTTTCAAAAGCTGCTTTAGAAAAGTATTTTATGACAAAACTTATTATACTACTGCAACTTTAGAGATGCAAGTATTTGACACATTTTGTGCCTTTGAAATGGATTATTCTCGAAATGCCCACTAGACCGCTTATTCCCGATTTCAGGAAAAACAAAATAACATTCTGTTTAATTTTAAATTATTAAAATAGAATTTATTTGAACCGTGATCGTCCAACCGTGATCCACCAAATATTTTAAAGTATATAGGAACTACCCGAAACCAACCTAACGATTTTTCAAATAGGTAGTAAAAGTTTTAATTTGGGTGCTAACTTACACGCTTTATTTTATAAGAATGTCTTAAATGTTCTAATATTGACTAATATATCGGCCAAAGCTTACCTTCCATCCACTTTCTATCTCAATATTGAGATTCTTGAGCACGGGCGCTTCGTTGGGTGCGTATCTCAAGCTAACATTGTGGAAGACGATGCGGCCTTCTTGCGGCCAAATTGTCGGCATCGGTACCTCTGTGAATAAACCATAAGCAATAACAAATGTTGCAATGAGAACATAAAAAAATATTAAATTTTTCAACGCGCTGATTTCTTAAAAGCGCAATACCAGCCGCTTGCCCGCGGCGCATCTAAAACTTTGAACTTTGGACCTATTGACCTATTGACGATGCCTATTATTGCTCCAATATATAATACTAACGGGAAGTTGTTTCCACCAAAACTATACTATATACTTTTTTCATTTTTGTCTGTCTGTCTGTCTGTCTGTCTGTCTGTATCTTGGCTAGGCATCCCGCCGAAACTACTCAATGAATTTAAATGAAACTTGGTATGATTTGAGTTCATACTACGAGGTAGGACATAGGCTACTTATCATCTCGAAAAATGAAAGGGTTCCCGCAGGATTGGGGTTGAAAGTTATTTCAAAAAACACTTACACTCTGAATCTACTGGACGGATTTTGATGCAACTTGGCACAGTCATAGTTTATATAATAGGTAAAAATTGAGGATACTTTTTATCCCGAAAAATAAAGTGTTCCTTCGGGATAATGTCCAAAATTCTGTAAATTGACGATATTATGTAATTTATTTTGAAGGCCGTTCTATATTCAATACTAAAGCTAACACTGTATTTTTTTGATATTTGTCTGTCTGTCTGTCTGTCTGTCTGTCTGAATGTCTGTACCTTGGCAGCGCACCACACCGAAAATACTTAATGAATTCAAATGAAATTTGGTATGATTCGATTTCCCACTTCGAGGTAGGACATTGGATACTTTCAAAAAAAGGGGTGGAAAATTATTTAAAAGAACACTTAGCAGGCTGAAACTATTGAACGGATGTTGATTCAACTTGGCACAGACATAGTTTATAACATAGGTGAAAATTATGGATACATTTTGTCCCGAAAAATTAAAGGGTTCCTGTGGGATATGGGTCCAAATTCTGTACATTAAAGATATAGTGTTTTTTTTGGAAATTACTCTATATTCGATTATGAAGCCTAAACTGTATGTTTTTTCATTTTTGTCTCTATGTCTGTTAGTTTGTATCTTAGCCGCGCATCACGCCGCCGGAACTACTGGATGAATTCAAAAGAAACTTGGTATGATTTGAGTTCGTACTACGAGGTAGGACATAGGATACTTTACATATCGAAAAATGTATGGGTTATTATTTAGGGGTTGAAACTTATTTAAAAGAACACGTACCACGCTGAAAGTAATGGACAGGTTTTGATTCAACTTGGTACTGTCTTAAGTTATATTATGGGTTAAAATTGAGGACACGTTTTATCTCGAAAAAGTTAAGGGTTTCTGCGGCATATGGGTCCAAAGTTATGTTAATAATTAAGTAATAAAATATTTTTTGGATGGTTCTCTATATTTGATACTGAAGCCAAACTGTTTTACTTTTTAATTTTGTCTGTCTGTGTGACCGTATCTTGACCGCACATCGCACTCAAACTACTAAATGAATACAAATGAAAAAAATGCTCTTGGGTGCTTAAAAAATGTATTGAACATATTTTTTTGTTAATCTTTTCTTTCTTTCTGTTTGTCTGTACGTTTGATTGTTCACGCATCACGTAAAAACTACTGAACCGATTACGATGCGGTTTTCATTGTTAGATAGCTTAGGATTTGATTTAAATCTGGTGTAATTGGTATCTTAATCCGGTGAGTTCGAAGCCGAGCAATTGATAAAGTATTTTGACGGCTGAAGAAATGTTGTTCCAATGTTGGTATATTGGACCTGGAATAGCACATTATGGTACTTTGAACCTAAAGAAAAGAATACGCGTGCGAAGCCGCGGGTACAGCTAGTAGCAAATAAGCGTCTTGTCTTTGAACGCATAATTGTTTCACTTTTAGGCAAGATATTCCTGAAGTGGAGTGTATTGTCGTAGCACTCGTAGATTGGCAAAGTAGTAGTACGCTACTACTTTGACGCGGAGTACTTCAGCGTGCGCTACGCTATGACTGCGATGCTACGACAATTGTCGTCAATTTTGTGAGTTGGTCTCCTGGTGCGAGTGTACTCACTTCCTTCGAACAGGTTGTTCTCAGTCTCAATCTTGGTGTACTCCAACACTCGCTCGACGCTGGTGAGCTGCGCGAGGAACTCCACCAGCATCCTAGCACCAAACTGCAGCATCGCGGTCAGCAGGGTGCTCTGAGTCACCGCTAGGCCCACGCTCCCCACTGCGATCACGTCACCTGAAATAGAAACAAGCATGTGAAAGACAGACATCGTTCTCACAGCAAAAGGGAGTCCTTTTGGGTACGGAACGATGAAAAAGTTATCCAAAAGTGTTTTTTTTTCTGGAATCAAGTCAATAATGTTTTATTTTTATATCGAATCCTAGTGCATCTAACAATGTGCGACCCTGGGAAACTGCTTGGCTCTCATTTCACTTCGATCAAAATAGGAAAGCGTTTACTCGAAAGTAGCTCTATCTTTCAAAATGCTTTCACTATTTGGAATAACAATCATATTATGTTGTGGTAATGTCATATTAACTTTAAGGGCTCCACACCAGCGAGTAATAATGGCGTCCAACGTGTGGCAAATTTAACATTTTGCATGTTTTGATGTTCTGAATAATAATTGAAAACTATCGTTTTTACTTCATGTCAATAAAATAATGTACGTAAGTATACAGTGTAGGTACTGGAAAAGTCTAGAATTGAAATATTATCTACAGATAGAGAGAGAGAGAGAGAGAGAGACACTACTTTTTACAGCCTACAAATGGCAAAACACTTCATTTATTTTTAAATTTTCCCTTTATTATCAAATCGACATTACATACAAATAGATAGATAGATAAATTCTTTATTGCACACACCACAAATAAAATCAACAAAAAATAAAGGAACAATTGCAGAAGAAGTGTACAATGGGCGGCCTTATCGCTAAAAGCGATCTCTACAAACAAAAAAAAAACATATGGCCATACAGTTAACCAGTTTCACTTTAAAAATAGTAATTATGTTATCATTGATAAAAAAAGGAATATTTGGGTACGTACCGAAATCAATATACAGGAAGACAAATATGACAGTAGTGAGGTATACCAAGCACATGGTGTCCAAGTAAAATCCAAAAGTATGCCCTCCGCTGAGGAAGCCGTTCCAAGCCGACGTGTGCAAATCCTGCAACAAACATATTTTTACTCCATTAAAGCAGAACTTATTTAAAATGAGGTAACTCTATTCTCGAATGGCCACGAATTCTAGAAATTGTAGCAGCTTTTAAATAGCTTTTGTAATTTGTACATATGTTTTTCACAGAATATTGCCTGAAAATATATATGATAAAAATAGATAGATAGATAGATAGAAAATTATTTATTGCACACATAAGATAGGTACATAGGCGAACTTAATGCTAGCAAGCATTATCTTCCAGTTGACCTCGGTGTATTGTGATGTTTTTTAATGCGGAATAGTGCCTATTTTAAATTGGAAAACTAATAAATTCCCAACAATAATATCAATACTACTCGACCGACTAAACGCCCGCTGCCTGTCGCTCAAATGCCTCCTCCTCTCTTCGACCACGGGTTCTATGATCTCATCCTCGCCGATACGATGATCCAAATTTCGACTGTCGTCGGACGTTCGTTAAAGAGAATGCCGAACGTGAACTCGTCTCTGTGAGGTTTCGGCTCTATCCTGTTCAAGTTATCTCCCACGCCGTATTCGAACTGCTTCATTTCATCCCGTTGTCTCCCGAGTCGTGGAAGAAAAGATTTCCTTTGGTATAGTCATATTACTCTTTGTTCACTTCTAAAAAAATAATAAAGAAAATTCTGTTCAACGTATTTTGACTTTGACATTCGACTAACCACTGCGCAATGCACAAGTTCTGACAATCAGAGTTGTCAAACAGACTACAGTATCCAACCAATTTCAACTCCGACCAACTTATGTGTGAAATGGCGAAAAAAGGAACTACAGCCATCACGAATGAGGTTCACATTTTATGTTTTTTAATTGGTATACTTATCGATTGACTGGAACAATCACGCCACCATTCAGTTCACCTGACAGCCAGCGACGTGACTTAGGAGTCACCTTTTAAAAAGGGATTGGTGAAACAGTAGATTACGACTTTGCTTAGATTAGGAGTTCCTTAGTAGTCACCTTGTTCGTGGTTAGTGAAAACGGGCATTAAGGTTTTATGTAACACTAGCTGTACCCGCGGCTTCGCACGCGTGGCCTTTTCTCTAGGTTAAAAGAACTCTATTACTATTCCAAGATTTAAAATACCAATATACCAACCTTTAAACAAAACTCCTTTAGCCGTCAAAAAGTTTTTATCGATTGCTCGGCTTCTACTCATCGGATTGAGATAATAAGTACACCAGTTGTTAAGTCAAACCTTAAGCTATCTAACAGTTAAAACGCCATCGCAATCGGTCCAGTAGTATTAACGTGATGCGCGAACATACTAACAGACAAACAGACGGACACGAATTTTAAAAACGTTTTATTCTTTTTATGTAGCTTATTTTTTGTATACTAGTTTTTTTTTTTTAAATATCTTCTCTTAACAGTTTTTATGGTACTTACTGCTTTATTATAAGTACAGATGCCCTTCACTTTTGGGCAGAATAATAAAAAAATGAGTTTTATTACATTATTTTAATCATGCCTATAAAGCAGAACCGCGTCATACCTACTGACTGAATGACTGACTGGCAGACTACGCCCAGCCTTAACCGTTGGACCTAGGTATTTGAAATTTGGAGGAATATTCCTTGAGTATCCTAGAGTAGAAGTAACTATAAACCGTAAAACATGAATACCAACTCCAAATAAAATACCTCTATACTGAGGGACCTTTTAATTTACCGGTATGAAAAGTATCCAATGTCCTACCTCGTAGTATGTACTCAAATCATGCCACGTTTCATTTGAATTCGTTCATTAGTTTTAACGTGATGCGCGTCCAATGTACAAACAGACAAACAGCAAACAAAAATAAAAGAAAAAAGTTTTGGCTTCAGAAGAAAGAAAAGAAAAGCATTCCAATACCAAATTTACTTAATATATTCAATGTACAGAATTTGTAACCATATCCCGCAAGAACACTTCTTTTTTTTGGCATAAAAAGTATTCTCAATTTTCTCTCATCAAATAAACTGTGACTTTGCCAAGTTGCATCAAAATCCGTGCAGTAGTTTTAGCGTAATACGTGTTCTTTTAAATAATTTTTAATCCCTATGCTGCGGGAACCCTTTAGTTTATTGGGATGAAAAGTATGCAATGTCCTACCTCGTAGTATGAACTAAAATCATGCCAAGTTTCATTATAATTTATTCAGTCGTTTCGGCGTGATGTGATGTGATACAGACGGAAAAAAAGACATAAATTAAAAAAAAAAAATGTTTTGGTTTCAGTATTGAATAATAACAGCCTCCAAAAAAAAAAACAAAATATCTTTTATGTAGAGAATTTGGACTCCTATCCTGCATAACCCCTTTATTTTTTCAGGATGAAAAGTAGCCTCAATTTTCACCCATCATATAAACTATGACTGTGCCAAGGTTCGTCAAAATCCGTGCCGTAGTTTCAGAGTGGTAAGTGGTTTTTCTAAATAACTTTCAACTCATATCCTGCAGGAACCATTTAATTTTTCGGGATGAAAAGTATGTTATGTCCTACCTCGTAGTATGAACTCAAATCATACTAAGTTTCATTTAAATTCATTCAGTAGTTTCGGCGTGATGCCATGGTACAGACAGACAAAAATGAAAAAAAAAATAGTTTTGGCTTCAGTATGAAAAATTACTAAATTTCTTCAATGTACAGAATTGTACCTGTTACAGATTTATTATAAGTATAGATAGAATAGATTAGTTTTAGAGAAATCTTTAAGCCTGTTAAGCCTTTAACCGTACAATACTTAACGAACTGACATGTAATTTAACAATGTATTCTAGCAAATATATCATTGATTGATTGATTAATTTGGCCATAAATACAAGAAATAGGAATATTATTTGTTGTTGCTACATTTTTTTTTCTTATGTAATTAAGATTTATTTGCTCATTGTTCACACATTATAGTTTAATATTTATTTATCTATGTATTTGTATATTATTTATGTATGTGTATTTATATACGTAATTTTGTTCTTTTTTATATTTAGGTTTAAAGAACTTTATTTCTCCTAAGAACTACAATGAGATACAAAAAAATACCTATAAATACTTATAAATTGATTTAATAATGAATAGTATATTTTTCCGTCCGCTCTGGGCTATAGCTGAAAACCGGCATGGCTTCGGCAAACAGCCTTATGCCAAATTCTGAGATAAGCACCACTTTTATTAATTTACTTATTATTTTTTCTTTGTTTTGTTTTTCTTTTGTACTTAATTCCTTCATTTTTGTAATTATTTGTATTTTTATATTGTGTGTGTTGATAAATGTATTTTCTATCTATTTTATTTCACTGCTGGGCGTAGGCCTCTCGTAATTTACGCTACTGAGCTCAATCTTCAGGTCTCCGCAGTTTTGCCGTTTATTTTGGAGTTTTTGCCGAAATTCGCCACGCTCTGGGCATGCGGGTTGGCGATCGTAAGGCCTAGCTTTTTCGTACCGGTGACGCTGCTGCTCATCACCGGCCTTTGTCATTTTGCTACGCTTATTTCTAGATGGTTATACCGCCATCTATCGGTCACCAGAGCCTCATTCGTTGTCCATTAGGATGACTGCGTGCAGATGAGGATGGCTGGAGAAGTAAGATATATTTTTTACTCCCTTACATGGTAAAGAGAAATGTTTGAGAAAACTGTTTAATGTGAGCGTAGTTCATGCAATCACAATTGAAAACATACCTGATGTATATCAAATTCCTCAACGAGTCGATCTTGGGCTCCGCATGATCTGATTGTAGCGATACCGTTCAATGACGAAGTCACCATTCCAAACACCGGACTTTTAGCTGGAAAATAACACAAGGAAATTTTAGCCTCTCAGCATTGATGTGTATGAGTATATTTTTATAGGTAAATGAAATGAATGAATTAAATTCGAATAAAGGAGCATAATTTGAAGGAAGGAGTATAATTATTTGCTCGAGTATCAATAATGCTGCAGCTTATCATGGCATGTTAACAAAAGAAAGATACGGCAGAAATGTAGCTAGGAATTAGAAAAATCTTGCGTTGTGCGTGTTATAAGTACGTTCTAATATAATTTATTATTATTTGTGACGATGGAGGGACGTCCTGCAGCGCTATCCGTTTCTTAGAAAAAGTGCATCTACTTCCAGACTACACAAATCAATCATCTCACTATCATTCTGTGAATGAATGTACCAAAAGACATATTGATGTATTGTGTCTTTTGATTTACTCGCAACTGCTACAATACTATACAATAACTCTTTAATGCAAACTAAGAACTAAGTAAGATAAAGAATATAGCATAAACTAATAAAACCTGCCTATAGTTTATGTCATATATGTTGCTATTATTTATATTATTCTTTTTATGTCGGTGTCAAATAAACAGTTTTGCTTTTTCTTCTTAAACTGTACCTAAAGGTACGTTGCAATCGAAGATGGGTGCAGTGTACAGATTGATGATGGAACATAATTTATGTTGACATGGACCTTGAAAGGATACGGATGTACAGTGCACAGTTCCTTTTAAACATTCCCACAGCAAGTGATATTTAAGACGATCTATTATTTATTTATTTTTTGTTTAACGTTTAACACAATAATTACGAGTTTAACGGTTGAAAAAATGATCCCATGTAATAGGTAAATTTCATAAAAAATGGTTAATTTTTTTTTTGGTAATTCCATATAAACTGGGTTTTGGTGTTGAAATAATTATATAATACATTGAAAATAAATTAAACAAAGAATACAACGTTAAAAACCATAGTAATAGGCAAATTAAAAAAAAAAGAAGTTAACTGGATAATTTTTTTTTACAGAATTGAAAAAATATTATCTAATTTTTACTTTTGAAGTCTATATAAATATACACATACATAAGCAGCATAATATAACACAAAACATACATAATCATACACATACACAAACACACTTACATTACAATCTAAACAGTGATTCACTACTAACGAAATTATTGTTATAATTTTAATTTCTTGTTATAAATTTAATTTTTATTATTATTTTATGTTTGGCCTTTTACTAAATAAGACATAACTGTAACACATATATGCGAGAAGTCCCTCAATTCATTACTATTTGTACTATTATTATGTCAATAAAAAATTATTATTATTTTTATAAAGTCTTTAAATAGAGTTCATACTGAATCTTTTTAAAGTTTCAGTATTATGAGAAGGAACAAATAAGTTGTAGTTGCCGGAGTGTATATCCAGCAGATTTAAAGCATTTAGGTACTTACTTGTGCCCTCCAATCGCTTGATGCTTTGCGCCGTTTTCAAGTAAATCTTGACCGTGAAGAAGAACAGCACCAATAAGACAGTTGAAGGAATCAAGGTCCAGTACAGGGCTATCGCGTTTAGGACCAAGATCATGCCCAGAGTTCCGCAGATTTGGAACACGTACAGCAAAGTCCTTGGCATGATCTCGTCCAGCGCTCCCATGTCTTTTGTAAAACGATTGAGGATACGACCTGAAAGGTTCATATATATTCACATTGTAAAACTATTGAGAAAACAACCTGAAAGGTTCATATATATTCACATTGTAAAACTATTGAGAATAATACCTGAAAGGTTGATATATATATATTTATTCACATTGTAAAACGATTAAGAATACGACCTGAAAAGTTTATATATATTCACATTGTAAAACGATTGAGAATACGACCTGAAAGGTTCATATATATTCACATTGTAAAACGATTGAGAATATGACCTGAAAGGTTCATATATATATTTTCACATTGTAAAACAATTGAGAATACGACCTGAAAGGTTGAAAAAACATTCACTGTGAAGAATATAACACCGAAAGATAAGGTTTGTTAATTTACGATAGGGCCTTATTTTAATCCGATTGAGATGTGAATAGAAATAAAATACAAGTTTAGTGATGTAAACCAGTAAAGGAGGATCGCTTCTCGTGTTTCATACCTAAAATTCTGTTCATCATAAAATTAATTTGCAAAAGAGTGCGAAAATAGTTCTTAAATAAGAGTTTAAAATTACACGTCCTGTAGACTAAAGGTACATTTTCAATGTATTAAAGTAAATCAGCATAGTTCAGTTTAATCGCGAGCACGCATCCGTTGCATAGTGACGTGTTGTGCGTATCGTTTCAATTGTGTAAAAGCGGCAAAATGGCCTCCAAAGTGATAAAATGTGCGTCATGCAACATTGCGATCAATCGTTAGATTAATTAATTACTCACTTTTTATAATCTCACAAGTAAAATTATTATAAAAATACAAAAAACCTGACTGCGAACAAAATTATAGAATACGAGCTCACCACCCGCAAAAATAACAAAATATATTATAAAGGCGAAAGTTTGTATGTATGTAAGGATGAGTGCGAGGGTGTGTATGTGTGTGTATGTTTCTTGCTTCCTCACGCTGAAACGGCTGAACAGATTTAGATGAAATTTGGTATGGAGGTAGATTATATTAACACAGGCTATTTTTTTATCCCGGAAACATGCATGGTTCCTGAGGGACGTGGACGGGGCTATTATTAGCTATTATTTATATCAATGTTTCTTTTTTTACTTACATATTCAACTTTACTTTAAAAATTCAATTGCAACATTATTTACCTTAACTTGAACAAACTAAACATGAAAATTTTGTAAGAAGTTTTTTTTTTATTTTTTGCATGGGAGTTTTATCAGAACTCTGACTATGTCACCCCCGTAGGGCAGATCATCTAATATTATGCTATAAATGTATACTATAACACATAAATAGGTATTTATCTACCATCAAAAAGAAACAAGTACAATTTGAGCAGTATCCCGGCCCCCTCCGATGAAGGAGAAGCCAGGATACTGTTACAAATTCCCATCCCATTTTTCGCCACCCAACATTTTGTAAGAAGTTTTTTTTTTTTTTGCATGGGAGTTTTATCAGCACTCTGACAATGTCACCCCCGTAGGGCAGATCATCTAATATTATGCTATAAATGTATACTATAACACATAAATAGGTATTTATCTACCACTAAAAAGAAACAAGTACAATTTGAGCAGTATCCCGGCCCCCTCCGATGAAGGAGAAGCCAGGATACTGTTACAAATTCCCATCCCATTATTTAATACCAATAAGCTCTGACGCAACGCCTGGTTTCAAACACATTCCATCAGAACACGTTGGACGTCTTCAACCATACCGCAATCTGAACAGTTAGGCGAGTCTGACTTCTTCATCAGGAATTTAAACTTATTAGATGGAATGTGTCCGGAACGGAGTCTCAACATTGCCACCACGTGTTTACGACTAATCGGTATCATATCGAACCATGGGTAGCGAGGAAGTTCACATTGTATTGTATTATACCATATTCCCTTAGATAACGACCGCTCATCAAAATATTAACGCACATTTCCTTAACTTTACCCAACAGTTCACTGTGTAACGGTGAGCATCTGTAGTGAATTCCGTCATTAACGGCCCGTTTCGCCGCCCTGTCCGCCTCCTCGTTACCCATAATGCCAATATGCGAAGGTATCCACTGTACAACCATTGTTTTATTTAAGTCGCGAAGTTTGCAAATGGAATCTAGGATGCTATAGGCTATCGGATGACCTCGAATGTTCGAGGTTAACGAAGCCAGGTGTAAAAGTGCACTTTTTGAATCAGATAGGATGACAAATTTACTACTTCCAATAGTAAAAGCGTAAGACAGTGTTTCCGAGATAGGTATTAGCTAACTATGCATTATCGAAATATCAGTGTCTATATTGAATTTAGCATATGTTCCTATTTGAGGGTCAAAGAATGCCGCACCAGTTTCATCCTTAGATCCATCGGTAAACAGTTGGTAATATGAACGATATTTGTTATTGATCAAATTGGTACTTACTTCGAACTTCTGGTAAGAACTTCGAAGCTCCGATATATTACTCCGTCTTTTAGACGTTTTCATTGCATCTATACCTACTAGAATATTTTCCGACAAATCGAAGCTACTTATCCAGGTATCTAAGGAATGTATTTGTAGTTTACTAACTGAATGAAAGTGATTGTATTTGTAGGTTGTATTTATTGTAACTAATAAAGGTATTTTTTTTCTTGCCCAGTAGTTAAAGTTGATACCATCGCTAAGTTGTTCTATAACATTTATATTTATATTATCATTAAAAGACTTAGACCTCAACCAAAATTTGCCAGCTAAATACTTCCTACGGATAAACAACGGTTGAAGGCATAGCTCACTTTCCATAACGTGATACTCTTAATGAAACCTCCTATGACCATCATTGCTTGATTTTGTACTATGTTAAGTTTATTCACATGAGTTTTAGCACTAGTGTCGTATAGAAAACTACAATAGTCAAGTCTGCTACGAATAATTGCAATGTAAAGTCGTCTGAGGTGTCTAGGATGTATTCCCCACTTCGCTCCAGCAAGCACTTTGAATACATTTAAAAATTTAAGGGTTTTGTCCCGAATTTCACTAATATGTCTACCCCACCTCAAACTCCTATCTAACCACATACCAAAATATTTTACACTATCAACTTGTTCAACTACATTGTTATTTATATTTATATTATGATTTGATCTACCTCTACTAAATACACATATTCTAGTCTTTCTATGTGAAATGCTAAGGCCTAGTCCATCCATGATATTGCAGAAAATATCTAAAGCGTTTTGTATATCTACTACTGCAAGGGATATGTTTTTGTTGGAGCTATAAATAACAAAATCATCCGCATACTGGGTTATAAATACTTCTTGGATGTCATGGCAAATTTTGATTGTGGCAACGTTAAACAATATTGGGGATAAGGGGTCGTCCTGTGCTATACCTATTCCTGTTGTTCTACAAAGGGTTTCATTATCACTTAATTGTATTTCTAGATTGCGCTCATGGAGAAAATGTATTTGCAAAGAGCAGATCCCACCCCAAGACCGTCCAAAATATTTGTAAGACTATACAAGTTCACATTATTATAAGCGTTGTCAATATCAACAAAACACCCTAAAGTGGAATAGCCTTTCGTAAATCCAATCTGTATACGAGTAACTATTCTAGATAAATTGTCTAGACATGATCGTGATTTTCTAAACCCCACAGTTTCCTTTGAAAAACAGTCTCTAAAAACCAATCCAGCCTCCGAGAAATAATTGAATGTAATATTTTACTAGGGCATGACAGCAAAGCAATAGGTCTAATGGCCGCTGCCGATTGGTTTTCATGAACAGGTTTCGGTACAGGAACTATATTTATCTATATTTATCTCTGTATTATATTCTTCCATTGGTAAGAAACGAACCCCGAGGCTAAAAATCTGTTGTATATAGAAACAAGTATCACTTTACCTAATTTAGGAAGGTTATTGATCATCGAGTATGATATGTTATCAGCACCTGGTGAAGTATCTGATCGTTTAATACAGTTATCTAGCTCCTGCACCGAAATTGGAGAACTCAATTGTTGATTAACTGAAGTAAAAGTCGGGAGACACAAAATCTGGAGTTAAACTTCTTAATAATAATACTAATTTCTCACAATCTACCACTGGTCTAGATGTTTTGTACCCTTTGAGCCATTTCATACGGAGCCACATTTCACTGGATAAAGTGACGTTGTCAATATTATCACAGAAAGCTTGGAATTACTTGGTTCTACCTCAACGAATAACCCGCTGGGAATCGGCAACTTTATTCTGCAAGACAACTAGGTTCTCAGGGGTAAGGTTTCTTCTAAATTCGGCAAGGGCTTTGCGACGAAGAGCAGCAGATTTAGACAAATACTGTGACCAATATGGTCTAGGCGAAAATTTATCATGTCTTATAGGATTTCTGTTAATTCTGGTAGTCGGTATAAATTCATCTGTAGCTCTATTTATAATTTCGATCAGACTGTCGTAAGCATTCTGATTTTCTGTCGGTACAGTGTAATTACTTAAATTTTCTTCTAATTTAAGTCTATACCGTGTCCAATCTGCTTTCCTAAAATTCCGTCTTTTTTTGAAAAAGGTAGATGGCATAGCATCTATACTAATCTTCATAACTAAATAGTCGCTTCCTAAATTCTCATTAATAACCCTCCAGTTAAATCTAAGGGAACATCTACCGATGCTGTTGATATATCCGGGGATGTTTTTTGACACTGACCATTCACGAGCTTTATCCGAGTATGACTACCATCGTTTAAAGTGATAAAATTATTGTCCAACACTGAGTTAAAAATCTGTCCCCCTCTGGTGTCTGTCTTGGTTGGCCAATTGGGATGGTAACCGTTGAAATCTCCAGCTATTATTGTTTTTCGAGTCAGTTGTGAAAAGTTATGGTCCCAGTCACTCGCAGAGGAAGGGCAATATATACATTTTGTACATGTTCATAATTCTGAATTACAACATGAATTAATTCAATGCCTGTGTTAGAGATGTTCATATTACATTTCTGTACTTTTACTGACCAGTGTGTTAATATTGCTACTCCACCATATCCGTCACTACGATCTGATCTAAATAATATTTAGATCAGATCGTAGTGAGTGGATACAATATAATATATTGTATTGTAATATATTATATTGTATCCACTAATACGAAAATTGAAGAAGAGAGAAAGAAGAAGAAGAAAAAACATTTATTTGACTCACAATTACAAAAAATGACAATAATAATAACAAAAAATAGTAAAAAATTAAGTGCGGTGCCAAAAAGGCCGCGCCTCAGCACAATACTGAGTGTCTATGACACTCAGCGCCTGTCAAACCATGTTTCACTAATTATTGCAATGTGGATCTTCTCTTGATATAATAATGATTCAAATTCAGTGCTCTTTGGTCGAAGGCTTTGCGCATTCCACTGCAGTATATTCACTACAGTAGAATGCGTGTTATGTCCATCAGTCATTTATAGGGCGTGACTATCCATACTTGCTTAGAAGACTTAAGCAAGACAAATCAGAAAGGTAGTTTACAACAAATGATATGAGTCCTTCAAACATTATTATAAAGCTGTCTTTCATTTTCTCTTCCCATGATAAGTATTTTTTAGTATCTCCTCTTTCAACTTGTTTAACAAAACCTGCTAGAATAGTTTCTCTTCATTCCTCTCTCTTTCCTCACTAGTAGGCTGCTCTCTTATGGAACTTTCCTATATACTGGCTTCCAAAATTTCGTCTTCATTAGTATAAATCTTTTTTTTACTCTTTTGTTTAGTCATTTTCGGTGGTTTATCAATTTTGACTCCTTTTGTTTTTACCACGTTTGCATATATCTCAGTTTGTTTGTGACTGGTGCTTGCTTCAAGCTGGATTGGTTCGTTCAGTGTAGTGTTCTTGGACCTTGTAATAGGTATCAGGAAAACGTGTTCAGGCATAGGTGGAGTCGGTAGATATAGGTTGTTATTTGCATATTTATGAGAGCAATTACACTCCGCCATCAGTTCACGTAATTTCTTCTCCTTTATAAATATAGGACAGGTTTTTGATAGTGCCATATGTTTTCCTCCACAATTGTTGCACGTAAATGAAGTAACTTCACAGTTAGCGTGGATGTTGTCACCACATTTTGGACAGACCGGCTTAATTGTAGAACACATTCTAAGTGTATGTCCAAATCTCCAGCAATAAGAGCACTGCGTAACCGGGTATACATACGGGCTGACATTGATTCTAGTGCCAAACAAGCGTACATTGGTAATGATAAGCCTTTAAAACAGATGCGTACCGATTCACTCGCTTCCCACCGGCCGTCAAAACTATTTTTGCATTTCAATCTCTTTACACCTATAATTACTGTCTCACTACCTAGACTTTCTAATATTTCTTCGTCAGTAAGGTCTAAATCCATGTCTTTAATGATCCCATAAGATTGATTAACCTCCAGAGTTTTTTGGCATTTAAATCCATTTTCATTAAAACATTTCGTGTTCAAAAACTTATCAGCACTCTCTACCTTACTAAATTGAATTAAAACTTTGAAAGCCTTTATGTATTTCACTCGTACTATATCTTCAATATTCTCGGCCTTCAGCATCTTTGCCAACTTAAATTGTTTAGTTACTTTCTCCGTATTAGTCAAGGACACCTCAATTTGTCCTTCCGATATTCTCGTAGATCCCTCTGTATCTGACGCTCAAGCAAAACGTTTCCCGTTTCTAATAACAGTAGTCCATATCGCCTCCTGATCTAATCTTCGACGTCTTTTGCACGATTTCTTTAATGTTTCTAAACTCATCCTTCTTTCCACATTTTCCTCCAAGTCCATGTCAACCAAATTATCACAGCTCCTTGTTATCTCTCCATATTTGTGCATTAAAATGCTTAAATCGTTGTCCTTATCTTCGTTCATTATGAAAAAGATAAGCGCATCACCAACAATGCACTTGATCGCACGCGGAGCGAGCTGCCCGAACCGGTTATAGGTACGTAGATCGAGCGACACGTCCTACAATAGGAAGCCCCCGCGCGCGAGAAGCTTTTAAGACAGTTAGCTACTGTCTATTAATAAGAATTATACTTATTTGAAATGGTCTCTTAAATACCTTCATTTTGATATCTCACTCGATAGGTTTTGGTCAATTTTTGTGTTGTCGGAAATACAATAATATGGCAGCTGTACGCCGCTGTATTAGTTTTCTTGGATCTTCATATATCCTATAGCACTCTCGTGATCAAGACGAATCCAATGATACCACATTTACCAAAATCCATCAAGCCGTTTAGGCTGTAAAGACGCGCCTAAGAAACGTACAAACAAACACACATACAACCCAAACAAATAACCCTCCACAGTCAGGTAAAAATAGACATCATGGACGAAAAAAAACCCTAGGAGTATGTGTCAGTGCTTTTTCTAAATGTGGCATAGTGTCTGCAAAGAGTCTTTTATATGAGTCAATTTAGACTGGAAAGCGGAAAATTAATAGTAGAAGTTAGGTACGTGACATTGACGATATTGTCTTCCTATTAAAAGAAGCAAATGCCGAGGAAATTCCTGTATTTGTAGCCCGCGAGTTGCAGAATCTGCCCCCGTTGCTTTTTGATCATGTGGACGTAACGAGATTATTGAAAGATATTGTGAAAATACAACATGACGTTAAAGAATTTAATGAGAATAATTATGCATCAATATCCCAGCACTATCTCAGCTAGAGATTGTAAAATCAGAACTTGATGCATTGAAAGCTGATCTTCGCCAGAGTCGGCTTATCGAGATTTGGAACAAAAAGTCATATCAAAATTGTTTATGGAAGTACCACGCTATGGACGAGACCAGAGACAGATAGTGCTGAGAAACCTGTTTCTACTACAAATGGGGAAGTAAAGAAACGGTGCCCATCTGTCAGCCGCTCGATTTAGTACCATTAATTCTATATGATATCTTGATAAATTGCTGAGGCCAGCTTAATATGAACCGTACGTTCAAACATTCCTGTACATTTCGGGTTTGAAGTTATTTGGTAATTATACTGAGGGTTATGGTGTTTTTTTAGTTTCTAAACCACAAAACCAAATAACCTTGAAATACATTCATGACAATCTTGACATTTTGACTTTCATCCCCTCTCCCAAAAGAACCTAAATATCGTGATAAAAGTATCCAATGTCCTACTTCGTAGTATGAACTCAAATCATACCAAGTTTTATTTAAATTCATTCAGTAGTTTAAAACGTGATACGCGATCAAGATAGAGACAGACAGACCAACAGACATATAAAAATGAAAAAAATACAGTTTTCGCTTCAGTAACGACTAAAGAGTAACCTCCAAAAAATATTATTTATTGTTTCAAACATAACAATTTTGGACCACTATCCTGCAATAATTCTTTCTTTTTTTTCGGGATAAATAGTATCCTCAATTTTAATCCATCATATAAACTATAACTGTGCCAAGTTGCAAAATCAAAATCCGTCCAGTAGTGTCAGCGTGATACGTGTTCTTTTAAATAAGTTTGAACCCTTATCCTGCGACCCTTTAACTTTTCGGGATGAAAAATATCCAATGTCATTTCTCGTTGTATGAACTCAAATCTTACCAAATTCCATTTGAATTCATTCAGTAGTTTTGGCGTGGTGCGCGGTCAAGATATAGACAGATAGACAGACAGAAACACAAAAATTAAAAATATACAGTTTTGGGTTCAGTATCGATGAGAATACCCTCCAAAATAATACTATTCATTATTTCAAACTTAATATAAACTTTGGACCTTATCCCGCAGCAACCCTTTATTTTTTCGAGATAAAAAGTATCCTCAATTTTAATTCATCTTATAAACTATGATTGTGCCAAGTTGCATTAAAATCCATCCAGTAGTTTCAGCGTGATACGTGTTCTTTTAAATAACTTTTAACCCCTATCCTGCGGGAACCCTTTCATTTTTCAGGATGAATAGTATCCTATGTCCTACCTCATAGCATGAACTCCAATCGTAACAAGTTTCATTTGAATTAATTCAGTAGTTTCGGCATGTTGCGCTGCCAAGATTCAGACAGACAGACAGATAGACAGACATACAGATAGACAGACAGGCAGACAGACAAACAGAAAAAAATATATAAAATACAGTTTTGGATTCAGTATAGAATAAAGAGTAAATTCCAAAAAAAAAAAAACACTATACAGAATTGGATATTTTACAGTTTTATTACAGTTTTTTAATATATATATACACACACATCACATAGCGACTACTATGTGATATATATATATCACATAGTAGTCGCAGAACCGACAACCGTTAGGGAATAGGGAATAAAGGCTCTCGAATGGCGACCACGAACAAGCAAGCGAAGTGTGGGGAGACCCCCCACACGATGGACCAACGACATTGTAGCCATCGCAGGTAGTCGGTGGATGGAGGTGGCACAAGAACTCTCGTCATGGCGCTCTTTGGGGGAGGTCTATGTTCAGCAGTGGACTTCTAAAGGCTGACATGATGAAGTATAGAAAGATAGATAAACAAGACGGAGAGACTAAATCTACGAAGTGTGAGCGAGAAAGATAGTGAAGCCACTTTTACCGTTTTATTTTCTTTCTGATAAATATTATGACCTGGCCAATCCACCCGCTTCCAGCTTGACGTCTCTACCACATTTACCTGAAGAGCTCGTGTCGAAGAATCTCATGATGCCTTTGATCATGGTCGAGAACATGGAGTTATGCAGGTTGTTGGAAGCGGACACGCACAGTCCCGCGAAGGGAAACACTCGGATGTTGGTGATCAGTATGCAGATGCCCACGATGCAGCCGTGGATGATCAGGTACTGGCCCGTTGTAAATTGGCCAACCAGCACATCGAGACCCGTCTCTGTTAAATATACAAGTGCTGTAAAAAATACCATGGTACAAAAAATGGACTTCAAATGGATTAACTAATAACTAATTAAAAGGTACTGATCTAATTTTGATACAATTTCTACAGTACTGCACTGGAGGTCTTCTTTCTCAACTAAAAATAATGATCTAATTTGGTTCAGAAATTCCAAGATATTAGAGAACATAAACTTTAATACAAACAGATATTCTAATAAAAACTACTGAACCAATTTTGATGAAATTTATATGGGACTACACTGAAACTCTACTCCTTTGAATAAAATAGCAATAATCCAAATTGGTTTAGAAATCCTAGAGATTTGAAGCAATATAAACACAAAATCAAATGGGTTTACTAAAATAATAACTTTTTCACGAAATACTACTGAACTTATTTTGATACAATTTATATGGGACCAAATGGAGAGAAAGCCCTTTAAAAATTAAACGGTCCCCAATGGACGGAGAAATCGGTGTACAAACATAAAAAAACATACATACGATGGAACTTTATAACCGTCTTCCTTGTGTGAAGTCGATTATAAATGGTTTCAATGTTTTATGTACCCTATTACTTTTTAATAAATCCTATCTATTAAAGGTTGCGTGTCGTTTATTGGCAACGACACTACGTGCCTGATAGAGGTCGTCGCTTAAAGCGATAAGAAGATTGTGCCAATTCTCAAGTGATGTTTTTATTGTTATGTTTATTATTTTATTGATTGATTGGGGCCCGGCTCCATAATAGGACCACTCTTTCTCATCCCGCGGGTACTGTGAGAACCAGTAAAAGGAATTCAGGTGATGGGAAGCCGCATCTTCATGTGTAATCAACATCTACTGCGATCGCCAAAACGTGCATAGTGATAATGGTAGCCCCTCTCCCCGCCTATGTTGTGTTCACCAGAGGGCATCTTCCGGCTGATGACGATGTAGTTACATTGCTGCTTCCTAATAAACGGGAAGTCAGCAATGGAAATTCTGATGGTATCTTTGGGGAACCGAATGGAGGGTTTTTGTAGGCGATTGTCGGGAATGCTAGTTAAGCAGATTTCACATGCAGCATTGACACCGCCCCTATCACTGACAGTCGTCTCCCAACTCCTGCACATATAACTTGTCAGTTTAATATTGTAATTGTGGTTACGTAATAAAAGGTATTATAGCATAACCGTATGCGTTTCTCATTAGCACTCCCACTCACACACACAACCCTAAAGTGGTGACCCCGACGTGATTTGAACACGCAACCTTCTGATAAACATTAATTTTATCAGTTTTCTTTTTCGTTCGTAATCATTAATTGCTATGTGTTTTAATACATAGCTAACAAACAAGATAGATAGAAAGGAAAAAGAATTGGGAAATCATCTTTAGAGCAGCAATCAGGCAAACGTTCTAATAACGATTTGGGGTAATTTTTAAAATGGTTCGAAAAATATAATAAAATTATCTCCCAGCTCAAATTCAAATCCAGCGTAATCTGTTTTTTATTAGAATAAATCAAATATATTGTATCTAATCCTGCACTTACCCATTTCGGTGCCCTCTAATCGTTCTTCATATGTAGCCATTTGATTTGCCCTTCAACAAATAAATACAACTATAAATTACAATTGTTATCAACCTTAAATACCAGAAGGTAATTAAAAAAATAGACTAATGGTAGCTCTAGCTTCGCTTTATAATTACTAGGGTTCAAAACCGGGAAAAATCGGTCTCTAAAATACTGGGAATTCCTGATTCTTTTGACGTAATAATAAAATAACCGTCTTTAGGTCTTTTCGGGAATTAACATCAATAGCACACAATTTCATTTTTTATCGCACGTATCGGTTACTATGATACTTTCTAGCGATCGATGGAATAGGAAGGAGTGGGTGTTATTCGTAATGATTCTTCTTACAATTCCACGGACTAGAGCCGAATCAGGAAGAGTATTTTCTTCCGCTGGTTTACTGTAAAACGTGTGCTCGCTAAATAGTGAGAGAGTGTTTCGTTTAGTGATAAAAGTCTAGGCGCTTTTTATTTTTACCCGACTGAGCAGGGATATCTAGCTATGATTCTAGGTTTCCGTTGACCTAGAATCATGAAATTTGGCAAAACGCAATGTCGTATAGCACAAATAAATGTAAAAATCTGAAAACCATAAATTACATTTTTTTTGTTTTTTTTTTTAAAACTTCAATTCTTGATTCGTGATGGACGTAGTATTTACATACCTACAAGTTTGTACGGAACCCTCGCTGCGCAGGTCCGACTTGCACTTGACAGGTTGTTTTTTTACTTGCTTATGTTTTTACCCCTCTGCAGAGGAGATTTATGTGTTTGAGTTTTATGTATGTTTGTATGATTGTACGTTTCATAGGCGCGTCCTATAGACTAAGCGGCTTGATGGATTTTGATAAATGGGGTATCATTGGATTCGTCTTGATCACGGGAGTGCTATAAGATATATGATTTATCAAGAAAACCAACATGGCGGCTTACACCTGCCATATTTTATTTCCGACAGAACAAAAAATTGCCATAACAAACCTATCGAGTGAGGTATCAAAATACAGGTTTTTAAAAGAACATCAAAAAATAATAATTCATATAACTTAATAGTAGCAATTTTCTTTTAAGCTTTTTACTAAAGTTTCAATTTTAGATTACTCATGTTAATTTTAATACTTTTGCAATTGCAACTATTAAAGTAAAGTAAAATATGTAAGTAAAAAAGAAACATTAAATTCATATAAATACTAGCTCAGCCCCGCGGTTTCACTAGTGTCCCTCAGGAGCCATACATTTTCACGGGATAAAAAGTAGCCTATATGTTAATCCAAGTTATAATCTAACCCCGTACCAAATTTCATCCAAATCCGTTCAGCCGCTTAGGTATAAAGAAATAACAAACATACACATACACACCCTTACATACATACAAACTTTCGCCTTTATAATATTAATGTGGTTATTTTTGCGGGCGGTCAGCTCGTATTCAATAATTTTGTTCGCAGTCGGGTTTTTCGTATTTTTATAATAATTGTACTTGTTGACTTATTTTCTCATAGATATTTAAAAATTGTTAAAAATACAGGCAATTAAATATGTTCTGTGTTTTTGATTTTCTTTCACTGATTGTATGTTGTGTTTTAGTTTAATATAAAACTAACTTCATTACAATTTTGACTAACTGTATTTTCTTTATACATATGCTACTGTATATATATTTTTTCTTATAAATTATCATGTTCCGATTTGATCTTCAATTGTTTTTTTTTCTTGGCTTTTGCTGAAAACCAGCGCTGCGTGCCATCGGCAAACAGCATAATGTTTAGCCTATTCAGTACCACTTTTGTTAAATTCTTTTTATTTATTGTTTCTGTTATTTTTTTGTAAGTATCTATTCCCTTGATGATTGTAATTGTAGGTGTGTGTGTGCGTGTATGTGTGTGTTGAATAAAGGTATTTACATTGTTTCTTTTCTTTCCTTAAATTATGATTATTTATTCTTGAATGTTTTTTTATGAAAAGAAGACATGTTTAAAGTTAATGATTCTGTGGTTCTGCATGCGTAAAAATAATTTGTTATTTTTATCATAAGTATTGTTTAGTGATTTGTTTGAAAGAAAATATGTTTTTTGCAAAAAAAAATACGAATGCGAATACGAATCCCCATGTATATTTCTCAATTTTATATATTTTTGGAGAGGTCCATTTTTTTTGCCTCTAGGTTTCGACACAAACTCATTAATTTTGACCATACTAACACTAGTATTCAGTTGTTTTTTTGTATGTTGATAGTCACTGTTATTATTTAAAAAAAAGAAATATAAAAGAATAATGTTCAAAGCAAAATACCTCTTCAATGTTTGGAGATCCTTTTTTTTAACTTTCGTAACTTTTTTTCGTAACTTTTCCAACTCACTGGCAATAAAATACCAACAAACGTCCTAAACTTATAGCAGCACAGCATACAGTGACTGATATTACCTATATATGCCGAATTTTGAAAAATTACTGGTAGCTTACCAGTAACTGACCCAGTAGTCAGCACCGGCCGCGCTTGACGAAGCCACTACCAGGGACACGACGAACAGGATGAAGAAAATGCTTCCACCGGAGCGGAAGTAGGCAGCGATCACCTCCCACCGCAGGTTGCCCGACTGTCTCTCTTCATCAGCGACTTTCTGAGCTTCGAACTGTGGCAGCTCTTCGCCCTTGTTGACGCTAGGCTTGACCCGCATTAACGCTGGCATGCCTCCCTTTTCTTCAGTGCTCTAAAATAATGAGTTAAGTTGTGTATTTTATTTGTAAATATTACATGAATTTCTAACTACATCATTTTACATCATGTAAGGATTATTATCAATCCCATACTACGGACCATTTTCAACACGCTAGCCTCAGTTCAAGTTTAAGCCAGCGTGCTGATAATGATTATTGACACTGATTTTATAGTAAAAAAATATAAGACAAACTTAATCATGACATAATTAGTTATGTCCATAATGCACATTTCAATGACATGGTCATCATGAGTTTCAACTTTCAATTATGACGCAGTAGTAAACTTTCATTACCTTCCAAATTAAAGATTTTCGACATCTCATTACAATTCGTCATTATAATCAGGTGACTTCGCTATTTCTTTCATTTATAACATGACCTTCATACATCATCATTATACATCATCTTCACTAATATTATAAAGAGAAAAGAGGTTAAATTTTGTTGTATGTTTGTTAGTAATGAATAAATTAAAAAAATACTTAAAGGTTTTTTTAAATCATTTTACCTATACATACCAACCTACCTATTATCAGCGAGTAACGAGCAATATTTTATAAAAAAAATGTATCAGGGATCGTTGTGAAAATTGCAATAATGTTACTCAAGGTACCAAAAAATTGCCTGTACAAGTCATTATTTGGCGTGCGCTGCGAAAACAATTGAAGATACATAAAAAAATACAACATGTTTATAGTACTCATCATTACACACAAGAAAATCGGCGAGGCTGTCACAATAACTATAATAAATCATTTTTTGTTTAAATTTATCAATCAATACAATGGTAGAATAAGTAAAGTGGTAGAAAATGTATTTGTAATAATTAAAAGAAGCTAAACTTAATCATGACATCATTAGTATCGTGTGGTCTGTAATTCATGTTTCAATGACATGTTCATCATGAGTTTCAACTTTCAATTCAGTCAATTATGACTCAGTAGTATTATACTTTCATTACCTTCCAAATTGTTAGATGCGCAACATCTCATTTAATTTTGTCATTATTTCAGGTGAATTTGCTACACAAACAATATCCTATGCCTTATCGAAATTCG
Organism: Alsophila aescularia; assembly: GCA_946251855.1. Lineage (NCBI taxonomy): Eukaryota > Metazoa > Arthropoda > Insecta > Lepidoptera > Geometridae > Alsophila > Alsophila aescularia. Next base: position 43,522,993 of record OX276379.1, read on the forward strand.
GTATCGATAATTTCGAGCCTATCAATACAATTAATAAGGTCAATAATTTAAAATGCGCTGAGTCATCATAATGATTAACATAGCAAGTAAAACCTGACTTTATTCTTCGTTTGTTTTTAGTATAAAACTTGTAACCTTTATTTTATATAAATTTGTAATTATTATTATTTCTAAAAACACCAGAAAGGCCAGTATCTACCTACTTATACTGTCTTACCTCTGTAAGTATATGCTTTCTTTAAAGGGGTTCATTAAACTTTTCCATGAACTCTGTTGCTATTGCACGAAAACTCTTGTTTTGGTGGGGGCATTGTATAAATCGATCTGAAATGTTTTCCATGTTGTGAAACTCATTTCCACCCCGAGGCTTCTAACATGAGTAAATTTTGCAGCCAGTTTGGAATCGGTCAGTTAAGCCATAACATAGAATTTTCCGCTATTCTTGCAGTCATAAGTGCCTTTATAATTCAAATAAATTACCTGGAATACATAAATCTACCAACTTTTAATCATATCGTGACTAAGCTGCTTATTTGTTAAAAGTTTTAAGTAGATCTGTTGGAAGATCGTCCGTTCAAAGTTAAAGACCAATTACATTTTCATCCTTGAAGCTACTCGTCCTTTACAATATTGTTACGAAACTTGGCGAAGTGGACAGGTGAATAATTGGCGAATAAATGCACTTTGTGGACTGTTGTTGAAATAAATTCATTTTACACTTTGTTTTAGTTTTATAAGATATTCTTATTACTGTTTATGTTTGAAATTCAAATAAACGGCGCTCTTCTAGGGCAGTATGTAGGTATGAAAACATTTCCTCAGCCCCCGCAAATGTTTCGAGCGTAGAGACGCAGCGAGCGAGAAACACGGCCCGAGTGGGGAGGCCCCCGCGCTTTTGGGTATGCCACAGTATAGTAAAATTAGTTTTTCGCTATATTGGGTGGGTACGAAAGAGAAAATAAATTTGCTTTTCTACTGAGGACGTTTAATTGTTATGTAGGTACCTATGTCTGAATTATTATTGTAATTGCAATCTAATCTTATAATAAGGAGGAGGAGGAGGAGAGGAGGGGGAGAGGAGGAGGAGGGAGGAGGGTGGCACCCAAATCTCCCCTCCCTTGTGTTCCATGATTTTTGATATTTTCGGAGTTATTCCATATATTTTTTCACGAAACTCCAGGTTTCACTATAAAAATTAGTAATTTTATCCCAAGTAGTAAAACTATTATTGTATAGTTTTTTTCGTATTTTAGTAGTCCAGTAGTGACTTTTTTATATGTAACTAAAATAATTGAAATTATTGACAAATAACACAATTTTTTTTTTTTTTTTTGTTGCTGTCTAAAAATCTTCTTCAATTTACAGCAGAAAGTGACATCAACGGTAGAAAGCTCGACATTTTTATAGGACCGATAATAGGTGCATTGTAAAACAGTGGTCCAGGTCAACCGTACATTTTGGGTAGGATGCGAAATTATCCACAACAATATATAGAAGTGAGACGTTGTCTGTTTGTTTGTTTGTTTGTTTGGGGAGTTTTAACGAGATAACTGCTGCATGGATTTTGATGAACTTTGGAATGGAGATAGCTGGATCCCTGGAATAACACAATGGATGCTTTTTATCCCGGAAAATAATTAGTTTCCACGGAAAAACTGGAAAATATCGATTACTCGCTATACAGTACAAGGCTGTCAAAAAGCATCAAGATCGTTGGTGCAAAAGATGGTATGGTGGTAAGATGGTTTGTTTTGTTGGTTGGTGCGTTCCTGCATTGATTTTTAATACCCTAAAATCATAGGATGCTTTTTCCGAGATAAATTTTGTAGTATGCGCGGACGAAAATGCTAGCAAAAGCTAGTTTAAAAAAAATGCTGCCTTGTAAACCCCAAAATGACTTGGATGAGGTACTCCAAAAAGTTGTGGGAATCCTTAGGGAAGAAGGCACTAAATTTTGTCAGCTGCAGCGTACGGACAAGTCTAAAATATCGGATGAGGCTCTTCGATTTATAGACAAACGGCGGGAGCAACAACAAACCACACCATCAGAAAAAAGGGAGCTCAATCAGAAGATTAGTAAGCTGATGTGACGTGACCTCCGATGCTCAAATACGCACATGGTAGAAAAGGCAATTGATCAAAATTGGTGGTCGAAAGCCTTCGCCCAGTAATTGAGTAGGTCCTATCTGACGAAGCTAAATACCAATAAGAGTGTCCAAGTACAAAACCAGCAGTCTAAACATATCCAACTGCGAAGGGGAGTGAGACAGGGGGATGTTATTTCCCCGAAACTGTTCACTAATGACTTGAAAAATATGTTTAAAGCGCTGGATTGGCAAGAAATTTGAATTAATATCAATGACAAGAACATTTCACACTAACGATTTGCCGATGACATAGTCCTAATAACGGAGTCGCTGCAAGACTTGTAAAGTTTTCTGACCAACCAAGATGAAGCTTCTCGACGCATCGATCTCAAAATGAACATATGACATATAACCTAACCCACACGATCGACTATATAAAATAATTTCATTAAAACAATAACAATCGGGAACTGTTATTAAAAAAAAAACAATTTATATGAACAGAAATGACCGAAAATTGCTGAGTAAGACTTTTAAAAGTTAAATGCTGCGGACACGAAATCTATCCACATTATTTACCATATAAAATAAAGTAATTAATTCTTATTAAAACAATAAGTTTCGGAAACAGTTACTTAAAATATAAACAATTAAAATGAATAGCAATAACCGGAAATTGGTGTGAATTGATACTAATTAGGACTTATAGTGTTGACACTATAATTAGTGCAAATAAACTATTAATAAATATATAAATAATATTGATTTAAAAAAACTACAGGCTCTTAGTTTATTCTAATAGGAATCATTTCAGTAGTATTTTATGATATTAGAAATATACAACAATAAATGCATATGTATTTTTTATCCTGCTTATACATTAATTCATTATTTGTTGTGTAAACGAAACCTTTGTGGCGTGGTACCAAGCTCATGACAAGAACCGAGAAGGCTCAGGGTTCGATTCTCAGATTAAGTACCTAGGTGCCTACTACTATAGCAGGTATAGGTAGGTAATAATACTTTATAAATGATATTACATGATGGTAAATTGTAAGTACCTACATAATATCTCAGTTTAATATTAGATTTCAATAATTATATAGGCTATTTTATTCCCTTGACCATAAACCGTGTCATACTGTAACGAAAGTCACATAACCTCAAACGTTAACTCATTTACTCATAAATAAATTTTTGAAAAGTTCCTAGAAAAAACTAATAACACACAAAAGCTTTTAACATCATGCTTTAAAAATAAAAATACTGATCAGTTGTGTTTGCGATAATTTTACATCGAGCTTAAGTCACTTTGGAGATCTGGTATAGTCTTTAAGTTCGCTCAGAGGTCACATTTCCCGAAGAACCGATAACCGTTGGGGTAGATAAGTTCTCGAGTGCAGACCACGTTTAGACAAACGTAGTGTAGGAAGCTCTGTAGCCAGGTGGAGTAACGACCTGTGAAAAGCGGCTGGAATAAAATGGATGAGGAGAGCTGAAGACCGCACTCAAAGACGTGCCTTAGGAGATTAAATTTTTGCCTAAACGGCTTGATAGATTTTGATAAATGAGGTATCATTGGATTCGTATTAATCATGAAAGTGCTATAGAATATATAAAGTGTCAAGAAAACTAATATGACGGCATACCGCTGCCATATTGTATTTCAGTTGTACATTGTATGTTCCACCGAACATACTATGATCCTAACCTATCGAGTGAGGTATCAAAATTAAGGTATTTAAAGGACCATTCCAAAATATACAATTATTTTTCCTAAATAGTAGCAAATTTCTTTTAAGCTACTTACAACATTTTCCATTTTAGATTATTCACGTTAGTACTATAGTCCAATATTGCAATTGCAACTATTAAAGTAAAATATGTAAGTAAATATGAAACGTTAAAATTATATTACTATCATTTTTGCAGCTTTTCAGCCGCGACAGCGGACGTGTCGCGGCTGAAAAGCAAAAACACGAGCATATGTTTGCGTCGTGTGTTCCGCGCCCCACGTCTGCACGCCAGTCGGGTTTTTTGTATTTTTATAACAATTTTTACTTGTTAATTACCTAAGTCTATCTAAACATTGTTTATATTTTATCCTTGATTTCAGTGATTGGTCGAAAACTAGTCAGCACGTGGACGAAACTGGATTTAAGGTCAAAAACTGACGAAATGTGCATATTCAGTCATATATCAAATAAAAAAACACCTTTACTATTGGCCAATTGGCCAAGAATTGGCGAACTTACCACACTACTTTTTCATTTCCCATCGTTTCAATTATACTGAATTACTGACCTAAGTATTAGTTTGTGGTAATTGAGCAAAGAATTTTAACTAACTCAATCTGTTCAGGGCCATTATTCTCTATGAACAGTCACACGCGTTACGCGTCTTGCTGTGGAATCGTTCGGAAAAGTACGGCAATTCTCGAACATGCACAAACAATTCCACGCAGACATCTTAACGCGGTTCGTTACGTGGTTGAGTGGCAATAGAGAATAAGGTCCCAGAAAATCTTACCTACTGTAGTTTTTTATACTGTGGCATGCTTGCCTAAACAATGTAGGTCGTCAACGTAAATCATATACTGTAAATAAAGGAGTTAGGCAATTGATTATGTATCGGTAAGTATTTTTTGATTTTTTTTTGTAACCTACTTTTTATCTACATAATTAAAAATCAAAATACTTACCTACTAATTAATATTATAAAAAAATATTACCTGCTTACAACTTTTCAAGTATTTACATACATATTTTAGATAGAGATAGGTAAGTATTTATTATATTAATTTACTATATAATTTTTATTTTCAGTTCCAATCTGAATTATTTTATTATTCTTACCCATTTTGGAAAATATAAATCAACATCAATGAATAAAAATATGTTACTCACAATTTTTACCTATACGATAACTTTACTACGCCAAACATTTATTTACGGCTCTACGCTACAATGATCATACATGTACTACGCGCGAGGGGTATTTTTTCGGAGACAAACGACACAGGTCCTTCCTCGGAGAAGCCTCGGAAAAGAAATTTTGCATTTCGAGCACTAGTCGTCGTCGGTCAGTGTCCGACGACGACTAGTGCTCGAAATGCAAAATTTCGGTTGTTTTTCCTTCTTGGAAAAAAATAAGAACGAAATTAGAATATTTTTGTCATGCAGTTCCTAAAGAATAAAAAGCCACGTCTATTAGAATAACTTTCACATGGCTTTATGATCAATGATGTTATATATCTCTCATTGTTTATGATAGTATCTCTTAACAGGACACTTTTAAATACCGATTTAGAGTCATCTTTTGAATTATTTTTTATCGAGCCAACAATTCTCAATCACGTTTCTATCACTTACAATTTCTAGAGTGTATATTCAAATTTAATAAATCCTTTTTTTATTTTTTTTTTATATATCATTCGGTTTACAGAGTTTCAAAACCTTCAAATGTGCTAGAAGCCCGCCTTACCTTTGCGCTTAAACTGTCGCCCTCTTTGTCCTTTTCTGGCCTTGAAGTAAGCATCATGGAGAATGCTTTACCCGATGCAGCCAACTCGTCGAACGATCCGATGTTTTCAATTCGACCCTGCCCCGTGAAAATAAGAATAATAAACGATGGATAATTATACAAATACTTGTGAATGAATCTTCAAGCGATTATTAAGCTACAGCTCACTCAACATCTAATAAGAGGAGCCTACAAAATACCACTATAAAGTAGCAGAGATGCTCCGGAAAACAAAGGAAAATTGTGTGGGCACGATATGTGTCATGGTGATATCTTAAAATTGATTATTTCATGAAATGGTTAGCCACATAATGAAAAAAAAAACATGAAATTACCGGTGAAATTATGAAATGGTTTGGCCTGATGAATGAATGATTATCGCTTGACGATATGAACAGCTAAACGTACGGCTACTTCATGATATGGTCAAACATTAGTGATCATAAAATAGTTACATTATCCACTGCTAGAGTCGATAGGTGGAAGCCTGACTTGGCCGTGATAGGTTAGAAGGGGAAGGCGGGAGCGAAGCGTAGCGAGCTCGTCTTCGTGTTATTTTGTAATCCTTGAAAACCTATCTACCTATCCTTTGCAATCATGAAAACCCTACATTAATGATATTTAATAAAATGGCCAAACGTGGATTGAAATTTCATTAAACGTTGATGTTTCAACAATATGGTTAGTTTTAAATAGGGATTTCATGTTAGTAGAACCATTTTATGAAATAGTCGATAATTTCATGAAATGATCAATTCGACGATATCGCCACGACATAATTATACATTGGCTAATACAGTAGTGCCGTGCGATTTATCTTAATTCTTTGTCCATAATTATTTAATGTGAAAGTCACCATACCTACAAAAACAATATCAGCTCAGTCATTCAACACACATTGTTTCAAAATTACGTAGTAATATATACAAAGTGCTAGCTAATCTATTTTACTGTGTTACTGAATTATTAATATACTTACCTAGTCTGTTTATACCTAGTTTTTTCTAGGTATCTATTTTATTTTCAAGCTTCCAAATGAGCTTTGAAAATGTAGCTGCGTTTTGTCAGAGCTTAGAAGTAGGTATACATACCTCATTCAAAACAATGATATAATCAGCAGCCTTCAGGAAGTGGACTTGATGCGTGACGAGAATGCGCGTCTTGCCGCGGAGGTAGCCGTTGACGCAGCCCTCGAACAACTGCCTGCCGACGTTGGCGTCCACGGCCGACAGGGGATCGTCCAATAGGTAAATGTTCGCCTATAAATAAAACAGGGTTTAGCAAGTCTTAGTAACTTTGGCGATTCGAACGAATAGTACCTATCTATACTTATAATAAAGAAATAAGTAAGAAAAAGTCTGTACGAAGACGATAATAAAAAAATGGTATAGACGACTTAACATAATCTACTGAACAAGAACGTTTTTTTTTTAATCGTGTCTGTCTGTTTGTTTGTTTGTCTGTATGTTTGTTCTCGCATCACGTAAAAACTACTGGAAAATTGCAATGCGGCTTACACTGTTGGATATCTTAGGGTTTGACTTAAAAACTGGGGTACTTAGTATCTCAATCTGATGAGTAGGTGCCGAGCAAGCGATAAAAAACTATTTGAAGGCTAAACGAATTTTGAAGAAATGTCGTATATTGTACTATAAAGGTACTTTTGGTCCAGGAATAACACGTAAAGGCTACTTTTAAATGAAATTACGACGCGGGCAAAGAAATCACGTCACATTCTCCACAAATTGTTATGGTTAAAAACATTATGCGTGGAAGCTACGCGCGCCGTTCCATCTTTCGCGATATCAAGTTTAAGCATCATACATGTAAAGTCAAAACTCAGACTTTATCTATTAGACAGAGTATGAAAACTATATTACAATAAAAATTTTGTAATAAGTACCTATCTGTGTGAATCATAAAAGAGACAAATAGCAGAAAAGCAAAACAACGAGATATAAGATATTCTGAATATTTAAACGATAAAATTGCCAAGATGTTTGTGATTAAGCTTGCTTATTTTAATGAGCAGTCCCATTGAAAAGCTCGCTTTGTGTTAAATATTGCTGCATAATTAAAGTATGGTTTGTAATCATTTTAAGAAATAAACGTACCTATACCTAAAGTCTCGTTCCATTATGTAGAATGATAATATCTGGCTATATTATAAAATAAGCAGCGAGTGTTCTTCCGCGTATTTTTATGTTTGCTACAAATTGGATCGGATCAGGTGACTCAGTTTTGTTACGGGAAGTTTCAGGCTCCTTTTCTTTGCCTCAGTCGAATTGATCGATTTGTTCTTTGAGGAAGATTGAGGATTGATATCGAATTATCCTAAACATTCTTGTAAAGTAATGCATACAATAATAGTACCTAACCAATTTTCACTCGCAATCAGATACTCAAAATCGATTCAATTTTAATAACTGAAACAACATTAATAAGTTATAAGCGTGTATCAAGCAATCAAATCATAGTTGTGCTTGTTTGTATAGCGAAATAGTGTAATACTCCATAGACTATGGCGAGATTGATTATGGCACGTTGACCTCTAGGGACAACAGCTATCCTCTACCCCAATATATCAAAAAACGGCGTTCGAAATCTTCGAATCACATAAAATCCTACTCAGCGTTTCCTAGTAATGTAAAAATCAAAACATATTTCAAAAGTTGGTACCTATGTTACTTTTTCTATAAACTGAAAAAAATGCATAGTTATCGATGTGATTAGTAGTACTGGCCTCGTCCAAAAATTCATTTTTTCGTAGACTCTTTCACCTGCACCTACATTCCTCTCTATAACATCCACCACTGCATATGCACTCACCTCTCTATAGAAATCCACCGCTGTATATAAACCTATCTCTGTAAAAACTTCCACCGCTGTATATAAACCCACCTCTTTATAGACTTCCAGCTCTGCATATAAACTTCTACATACTTCCACTGCTGCATATAAACTCACCTCTTTATAGACTTCCAGCGTTGCATATAAACTTCTACAGACTTCCACTGCTGCATATAAACTCACCTCTCTATAGACGGAGCGCGCCAGATTGATCCTAGCGCGTCTGGTCGCCGTACGGGAACTGCTTGAAATCCTTGTCTAGAGCACACATTCACCTCTCTATACACGAAGCGCACCAGATTGATCCTAGCGCCTTAACCCCCGAGAGGGATACCCCCCTCTACCCACCAGCGTCTGGTCAGCATATGGGAACTGCTTGAAGTCCTTGTCTAGAGCACACACTCACCTCTCTATAGACGGAGCGTTCCAGATTGATCCTAGCGCGCCCCCCTGAGGGATACCCCCCCTCTCCCCCATCAGCGTCTGTTCGCCGTACGGGAACTGCTTGAAGTCCTTATCTAGAGCATACACTCACCTCTCTATAGACGGAGCGCGCCAGATTGATCCTCGCGCGTTGACCCCCGGAGAGGGATACTCCCCTCTCCCCCACCAGCGTCTGGTCGCCGTACGGGAACTGCTGGAAGTCCTTATCTAAAGCACACACTCACCTCTCTATAGACGGAGCGTGCCAGATTTATCCCAGCACGTTGACCCCCTGAGAGGGACAACCCCTCTCCCCCACCAGTGTATCTAAAGCACACACTCACCTCTCTATAGACGGAGCGTGCCAGATTGATCCTAGCGCGTTGACCCCCTGAGAGGGATACCCCCCTCTCCCCCACCAGCGTCTGGTCGCCGTACGGGAACTGCTTGAAGTCCTTATCTAGAGCACACACACGGCTCACCTGTGAAGTTTTCCATGGTTGTTATTCTGTATGTTACTCGATACTATATGTATAATACGAGTACATCCACTTATTACGCGAAAACGAGTAAGTTTTTCCAAGATATGTATAAATAGTATGCACTGCACCTATTCTTCAATCTTTTTAACCTCCGAACAAAGAGACGGGTGTTATACGTTTAAGGTGGGTCTTACGTATTATTTATATACTCTTTGAAGGTGGGTATTACAGTGTCACTGTGAAAAGTTACTGTCTGACAAAGAGAGTAACTTTCAAAGAGAAAGAGTCTAACAGCACAGCTAACAGGAAAGAGTGTAACAGTGTATTTATATATTGTTAGGAGAGATAATGCCATAAGTAGGCGTGGCCTGTCGACATCACGCGATGGCGTCATCCGAGCGGTGGAGAGGCAGCTTGGAGAGGGCGCATCGGTTCGGAGCTCACTTTGGCGGCGGCACCAGGATCGGACGGACGTTTTGCTTTCGCGTGTTGATACTTTTAAATTATTATCATTTTTAGTGGTTACCTTATTTTTTTTGTTTAAATGATTATAAGTTGATTTTAGGTGTAGAAGTTTTGTTTTTTTTTAATTATTAAAGATCTTAGTGTCTAAATTCAGAAGTGGGATTCCTATCCGCTCTCTGATTTGGCTTTCTTGATTGTAAATTGCTTGAATTTAGTATTTTGTGATTTTAATATTTGTGGGTAACCAAGCAAAAAAAATAAAAAATTGAGCAAAGAATTTCGTTGCTATGTCGGAAAAAAGTAAACGTAAAAGCCGGAAACGAGATCGAACGCCCGTTCCTGGTTTAGAAGAACAACTTCTAGCAATTTTGAACCGATTAAACGCTTTGGAAAGTGATTCTAGGAGACCCAGTGCAAGCGAGGATGGTGTCAGCGCAGGTACGTCGCGCGCCCTGCCGGCGCCCGACCCGGTTGCCCCGGCGCCGCCTGTTCCGTCGAGCGAGACGCTCGAGCCGCTGGTACTGCAATCGAGCGCCGCGTCATGCGCTGCAAGTCCGGACCTGTCCGTGCCATGTTCGAGCACGATGCATTCCAGCGCAGATATGGTTATAAGTGAGGTAACAGAGAAGCTGGTAAGTGCTATCAGTTCTATTCCGGTAAGATCAAATCACGTTTTCATCTCTAACTTCGACCCATCTTTGCACGATTTCGATTTGTGGTGCAGTGAAGTTGACCACGTGCGTACTTTGAATAGATGGGACGATCGCGAGTGCTTAGCGCGTATCGGAAATTGCTTAAAAGGTGACGCACGTTTATGGCTTAACGAGTGGGTTAGCAACGATCATAGTTGGTCTAATTTTAAGCGCGAGTTCAGAACTTTATGTCCACTCCGTTTAGACGTTGCGAACATTTTATTTGACGTGATGAAAAGTGATTCTGCTAACTACCCTACTTACGCTGAATATGCTAGACGTTCCTTACTAAGGCTACGTATTGTTAATGGATTGAGTGACGAGTTGATTACGCGGTATTACTGACCCAAAAATACGTGCAGCTGCTACTAACGCCAATTTATCACCAGATAGTTTAGTGAACTTCTTGTCGATATACATGAAACCTGCCCAGATTAAGCCCGTCCGTGGTCGAAACGACTTTCGTAAGAGTGATTTGCATCTAAATACGCGAAAACGTAGCTATAGTGATGCTAAGATCAAATGCTTTTCTTGTGGGTTTTTTGGTCACAAGTAGGCTTCATGCACCAAGCGTGCGAAGTCAGGTAGTACAAACGTTGATCGCTCGCAAGCAAGTACTTACAAGTTTTTCGAATTCAAATAACTCTACACCAAAGCCTGAGCCATGCTCTTTTTGTAAAAAGACTGGCCACAAAGTAGAAGATTGCTTTGCAAGACAACGTACTGAATCACGCGGGAAATCAAATGTTAATTTTTGTCGTGAATCTGTCGTCACGTATAAGCAGAATGATATTGCAACCGCAGTTATTCAGGGCATCCCGGTTGATATTCTTATAGATAGTGGGTCAACTATTTCTCTGATTTCCGAGTCGGTTGCGAAGCATCTTCAATGCACTCAGACACCGTCATTTCGTCTCCTTCGCGGCATTGGTAGTCAGGAAGTAGAATCGTCCTACTGTACTACTTTGACAGTCGAGTTTTCTGAGATTACCCTCGAAGTTGATTTTCATGTCGTCCCGGATAAATTCATGAACACGCCGGTTATTGTTGGTACGGACGTGTTAAATAGAGATGGAGTTACGTATACTCGAACGCGAGGCATGCAACGACTTACACGAATAGTGTCCAAGACATGAAGGTTCATGAACCATTACCGATCGACACACCATTGGTAGGTACAGATAGGGAGTGTTTAATGAGTGTCATTAACGAATTCACGGATTATCTTGTTGTCGGTACTGCTAATACTACCGTAACAACTGGTTCTATGCAAATCCGGCTGCATAATGAAACTCCAGTGGTTTACCGACCCTACAAGATGTTTCATGATGAGAAATTGTGCGTTAGGGAGATTATCAAGGACTTGTTAGACAAACAGATAATAAGAGAATCTGAATCAGAGTTCTCAAGCCCAATATTACTTGTGAAGAAGAAAGATGGTAGTGACAGGTTATGCGTGGACTTCCGGGCGTTGAACGCGAACACTGTGAAGGACCATTATCCATTACCTCTAATTGACGATCACATAGACCGTCTCGACAAAGCCAAGTACTTTATTAGCTTAGACATGGCTACTGGGTTCCACCAGATTAAGTTGGATAGTGAGTCAATTCCTCGCACAGGGTTCGTGACGCCGGAAGGCCATTACGAATATCTGAAGATGCCTTATGGTCTTGCAAATGCGCCTGTCGTTTATCAGCGCATTATATCAAACACCCTCCGTCCCTTCATCGAATCTGGTAAAGCTTGTTTACCAGATTCGATTCGATTTTATTGCCTATTGACACGATTGATGAAGGCCTGCATACGCTACGTGAGGTCCTCGAGACCCTGACTAATGCTGGTTTCTCCATCAACCTAAAGAAATGTAAGTTTCTTACTACAGAAGTGGAGTACTTGGGTCGGACAATTAGCAACGGTCAGGTGAGGCCGAGCGCACATAAGGTTGAAGCTTTAGTCAACTCACGAGTGCCAAGTAATGTAAAGGAGGTAAGACAATTCTTGGGCCTTGCAGGTTATTTTAGACTCTACATCCCTTGATACTCTCTAAAGACAGCCTGCATTGCAAACCTGACTCGCAAAGGTGTTCAGTTCAGATGGGGTGAAGATCAGGAGAAGGTTCGTAAAGATATTATTGAACGGTTGACTAGTGAGCCAGTGTTGGTCATTTTTGACCCTTCTCTCCCCACTGAAGTGCACACCGATGCGTCAGCGCAATGGCGCCGACGCATCGATATGGCGCTGTTTTACTTCAGACTCGTGACGGCGGACATAAGCTGACTGTTGCTTATTTCAGTAAGGTAACTCAAGGCGCAGAACCACGTTATCACTAGTACGAGTTAGAAACGTTGGCTGTGGTCAAGGCGTTGCAGCATTTTAGACATTACCTAATCGGTATGCAGTTTAAAGTTGTCACTGATTGTAACGCCTTAAAACTGACTCAGCGCAAGAAGGATCTACTGCCGAGGATTGCCCGGTGGTGGATGTACTTGCAAGATTACGACTTTGAGCTTGAATATCGGAAAGGGACTGCGCTGACTCATGCCGATTACTTAAGCCGAAATCCAGTTAATATCTGTGAAATTCGTAAACCACTTAATTGGGCTCAGGTAGCGCAGGCCGCTGATGAAGAAACGCAGAATTAGCTGCAAAAGCTTAAAGACGGTAATCTAGATTCGTCTCGGTACGTTAAGCGCAATGACATCCTTTACTATAAGATGGAGGTAGTTGGCGAACAACCACGTATGCTATGCTACGTACCAAAGGGTCACCGCCTTAGCTTACTCCGTGTCTTTCACGATGAGCATCAACACGTTGGTATAGAAAATACTACTGACCTGATATTGAAGCACTTTTGGTTCCCTAAACTAAGAGTGTTTGTGCGGAAGTACATACAGCACTGTATTGTTTACCTTTCCCATAAAAAGGTACCGCATCAGCCCTTGCAACCTATCGAATCGTGGAACAAGCCCACTGCGCCGTTTGATACTGTACACAGTGATGTATTGGGGCCACTTCCAGATTCGAACGGTTTCTAGTATGTAATTCTCATAGTAGACGCGTTTACCAAATATTGTCTCCTTTATCCGATGCACAAACAAGATGCGAACGAGTTGAGAAAGACTTTTGAACGTGCAATTTCTCTCTTTGGATCACCAAAATTGTTAGTGGTTGATCGTGGTCGTATGTATGAAAATGCATCTTTTGTTAATTGGACGAAAGAGTTGGGTAGTGATATACATTTTATTACTCCAGAGATGCATCAAAGTAATGGGCAAGTTGAGCGGTACTGTCGTACTGTCATGAATATGATTCGTGTCGAGACAAATTTCAGACAAGAAAGTTGGTCAGACATTTTATGGAAGCTACAGCTCACCTTGAACATTACCGTGCAAAAATCAACTAAATTTTTGCCTTTGAATTTGTTAATTGGCAGTGATAGTACAACTCCCGTCATACGATCTCTGGTGCGTGATGTGGCTTCGGAAGCAACGAGTCCAAATTGCGAATTGTTACGCGAGCTTGCCCGACAGCGTTCTTCCGAGCTGCTGGACGAGAACCGTAGTCGCCAAGACGCTCGAGTTAACGAACGGCGTCAGACTCCGCGCTCTTTCCAGAAAGACGACCTGGTGTTCGTACGAAAAACGAGCCAGGCTACGGGCAAATTGGACTCGGGCATGCGTGGCCCGTACATGGTCACGCAGTCATTGCCACATGGCCGGTATGAGCTTAAATTGGTCGCTGGCTCTTACGGTAAAACTACGCAAGCTGCAGCAGAATACATTGTACTATGGCGCGGGGAATCGACCCCCGAAGTATGCACTACATTTTTTGAAAGTGAGTATGATCTAAACGGTGCCATTTTTCAATGGTGTCTGTGGTCTACTCAGAAGTGGCTTATTTTGTGACGTCATGATATCAAGTACCCGAGGGCAATGCTGATACATGCTGAAATGTATTGAGGTCACTGTTCACTTCTGCAACGTCTAAAATAAGTCACTGTACTTGGTGCATACGTGTGGTGAGTACGTGAGCACCCTGAGGGCTCTGCTGGACTTCTGCTAGGACATATTACGGACTTGTGTACCCTGAGGGCTCTGCACTTGTACGCGAGCACCCTGAGGGCTCTACTGGACTTCTGCGAGGACATATTACGGACTTGTGTACCCTGAGGGCTCTGCACTTGTACGTGAGCATCCTGAGGGCTCTGCTGTGTTGACACACTTGTCAATATTGTGTGGCGCAACTTGAGGGCACTGCGCGAGTGAAGGACATCCTGAACGGTACTCATTTACGTTAGTACAGTGCATGAGGCCTCTGCACTTGTACATTGGGCATCCTGAGGGCACTGCCGTGAGTAAATACTATCGACTTGTGCATCCTGAGGGCACTGCACTTATCGTGAGCATCCTGAGGGCACTGCTGTGGTTTACATGTACTACGATATCCATCGTATTGTGTATCCTGAGGGCACTACACAAGAGATTCCTGAAAGTAATCGTTTTTACTTTCAGCTTATTACATATGACTGTAAAACGAATGCAAACAATATCGGTTCTAGATGACAATGACGAGGTGGAGGAAAACGCAATTGAGGCACCGTCATGTAGTGCTGAGCGCCATGTAGTGGATGTACACGTTCCCGCTACCACATCTCAGGCGATAGAAGATCTGCAGCAGCACCAATTCTCCCACTCTGATCAGCTAACGGGCGAGGACGCGCCGTCGTCAGGAGAGGCCGTGTTAGGAGAGAAAATGCCATAAGTAGGCGTGGCCTGTCGACATCACGCGATGGCGTCATCCGAGCGGTGGAGAGGCAGTGTGGAGAGAGCGCATCGGGTCGGAGCTCACTTTGGCGGCGGCACCAGGATCGGACGGACGTTTTGCTTTCGCGTGTTGATACTTTTAAATTGTTATCATTTTTAGTGGTTACCTTATTTTTTTTGTTTAAATGATTATAAGTTGATTTTAGGTGTAGAAGTTTTGTTTTTTTTTATTATTAAAGATCTTAGTGTCTAAATATATCATCATCATCATCATCATCATCATCATCATCATCATCATGTCAGCCTTTAGAAGTCCACTGCTGAACAAAGGCCTCCCCCAAAGAGCGCCATGACGAGCGATCCTGTGCCACCTCCATCCACCGACTTCCTACGATGGCTACAATGTCGTCGATCCATCGTGTGGGGGGTCTCCCCACACTTCGCTTGCTTGTTCGTGGTCGCCATTCGAGAACCTTTATTTCCAATGGTTGTTGTTCCGCGCGACTTCGTCCGCGCGGACTACTGTTTATCGCGAAAAAAAGCATCCTATGTTCTTTTAAGATATTAAAAACCAATACAAAAGTAGGTATAGCACCACTCTTGACACACTTTTTTGTCATACTTGTTATTTCGTTTTCATGGCAACCGTTTCTTGCAGCGAGTAATCCACATTTGTCTGTTTTTCGAGTTTTCCCTTGGTAACTTTCAATTTTCTGGGATACAAAGTATCCTATGTTTTATTCCAGGGTATAAGCTATGTCCATTCCAAGTTTCATCAAAATACGTCCAGCCGTTATTGCGTGAAAGCTCCCCAAATAAACAAACAAACAAACAGACAACGTTTCACTTTTATATATTGGTTTTCACACGCACACACACACAAACACACACACACACACACACACACACACACACGCGCGCGCGCGCACACACACACACACACACACACACACATATGCAAGCATGCCGCGCACTCAATTAAAATTAAATTTAAGTTCTGATGCCTAATCACAGGTATTCATACCTTACTGGGCATCTTAGGTAGGACATGCTATGTACTTAAATATGTGTACCAGTACACTATTCTGCTTCTACTATGATTATACCCATGCAAGTTTTCTTTGTCACCTACTAAGTATAATATTTAATTTTACTAGTTTAATACACAGGGACGCGGTTCGGGGAATACTCTGGCTGCTCTTTGTCTGAGGAAGTCTCCATATTCTGAAATACAAGTCTTGGAACTTAGTTTGGAGATAGAGACTTCTATATGATAGTGCAGTGGCTAGTTGTGTGTCTCCTTGTTTGTGCTGCGTCTCTGTATGTGAAACCTTGATCCACTTGTTGTCATGTCTATGTACAATAATTTTAGTATTCCTACCAGGAAACATGTAAACTTTTTCTGAATAAAGTATATTGATTGATTGATTGATTGATTCTGTGCTACTACTTACTATCCCGTATCCAAGGAGTACATTGAACTTACTTCTCTACCGAGAGGTCGTATAGACATTGTCGTTGACCGAGAGATATTGAATAAAATTGTACTTTCTTTGCTAGGTATAATGTTTTCTTTAGAGGTTTTATATTGGCCTACCATTTAGTCTATAGTATTATTCTGTTTAACGCAAGGAGGTTGAATCACGATTACTGTTAAAAGGTTTAACGCCAGTAAGCATAATACAACCTCCTTTGATTTAAAAAACCGGGTGGGAAGTAAGCGTAATTCAACCTTCTTGGGTTTAAGAAACTGGATGGGGCTGTGTCAAGGCGCACGGCCGTTTGTTTGTCGTGAAACGTCATTATTTTGTCCACAGAATAAATAATAGTACAAGTACAGAAGGATAACTAAGTAAAGTCATTTAAATACATAGCAACTCTCGCTACAACGTAATAAAGTGCAATTTAACTCGCACAGCGCTGTGAGCTTTCAATTATATTTACCTATAAGGAATGGGTGTGCACCCATTGCGTGCAGGCTAGAATGTACCGTATCACAACGCGCGAGAGCTTCAATTGCTCTAACCGTTTCAGAATCGCTCTGTAACTTTTTCGCTAGGCAGGGTTGTATCAAGATAAAAATAGGTACTTGCACTAGTAATTATTCTGTGATATGATATGACTATTATTATTATTTAACACTTTATGCACAAATACAGTGTACAGAAGAGGACTTAATGCTAAGACAGCATTTTCTGCCAGTCATCCTGGTTGTGCAAGAAAGATGTCTATAGGCGTGCACTCGAGATATGGACAGTAAAATGAAAATAAAGATAAATTAATCTAATAATTAATAATTATTGGATATTTATTTTATTGATCTTTTATTTAATATTGTAACAGAATAAACAATTATGTAATAATGTATTATTTTTTTACTTATTATTAAAAATGTTGATAGTTCTATTAACTACATATAATGACATTCTTGTCAGAATAGACCTAGTGCCTCATTATTTGATTATAACTTGATAGGTATTGCACTTATTGTCTGAATTCCATGCTTAATAATGAATGGACAAGAAATGGCTACCCACGTAATAAAATGACAGTATGTAGGTATTTTCCGAGACTTTTCAGACTAAATTCTATGCAGTACATTCTAGGTTTCTTCGTGGTATTCATAATTAAGAAACGAATAAAATTTGACAAAAACTTTACGTAAGTAGGTACTATATCGTAAGCACACGGCGCGCGACTCATCGAGCGCACGCTTGATACTACTGAATTAACCGCAATATTGCGGCCGCAAAGTGTAGGTATAATATTTGTACTTGTTGCGGAGTGCGACTGGCCTGGCCAAGCCTAGAATTTTTAAAATAGATTGATAGTTTTTTGAGTTCAGTGAGTTTATCGGTACCTAGCAATTTTTTTTCACCGTCGTAACTTCTAAAAAAAATGACAATAAGCGTAATTCAAAATCATTGGCAGCAGTGCTTTTGAACATTGACAACTTCATTATTACTCAAGTGCCTAACAGACCTGTTATAATTTCGTGTATCAGTTCTTTGATTTCGTTTCCATGGCAACGTTCTTCATACATAGTAAACTTCTTTTTTTCAAATTTATATTACCTCGGGTTACATTATTGCAATTTTCGAAAGGAACTCTAATTTTTCGAAAAATAAAATACTGCTCGTGTTACTTGCTGATAATTTAGCTTTCTATAGGTTAAAGAATTTTTTAACTCGTGTCACTATTTATTGAGTTTACACATTACAAACAAACAAACAGACAAACTATCAAATTTTTCCTCTTTATAATATTAGTTTAGATATATATATGTAAATATATGTTTTTTTTCGTACTATGCCGAATGCATAGTAAGAAAAAACACCACGATCTCACCTGATGGAAAGCGATGATGTGTTCGAAGGTGTAGCACGCTTGCCTAGTATAGTAGATACCTATTCACTCTTGACTTGAACACACCTGGGTTATATTTTACCGGAAACACTGACGAGGGCAGGGCATTCCACTCCTTTGCAGTTATTATAATAAATGAAGAAGCGTAACGCTACGTTTTTGTGCAAGGTATTTCAACCAAAAAAGGGTGGCACTTTGCCGAACGTCTAGTCGTGCGGTGGTAAGGTGATGGAGGAATCAGATTCAGCAGTTCTTGGGCACACTCTCCATAGTGCAATCTGTAGAATACCGAAAAGCTGGCGACCTCACGTCGATGCGCCAGACTTTAAAGCTTACACTTTAAAAGCTTATTAGCTCGTTTTATTTTTTAAGCTTTTTTTTTTTTTGAGTGTCATCCCCAATGAGCCTCATAGCACGTCTGTCAATTTAATCCAAAGCCTCGAGTTGATACTTGGCAGGACGTCCCAGAGGTGACAGCAGTACTCAATGTAAGATCGGACCTGTGCTTGATAAAGATTCAAAAGCTGTCCCGGGGTGAAGTACCGCCTAACCTTAGACAAAATACCAAGTTGGTTTGCAGCTACCTTGGCTTTGGATTCAATGTAAGAGCGATAAGACCCAAAATTCAGGTTTGATGTGAGTTCGACAGCTCAAGATGGTTGCCTATTGGTATTGTAACACTATGGAAAGACGGATATCGTTTTATTTATCTGCGTTTTGGTAGCATTAACCTGGTTAGAATCGCCCCAATCGGACACGGCTTCTAAGGCTAAATTTATACGGTCTACCATAGCCTCACTCTGAAGCTACACAGGGTCACAGCTGGCTTGAGCATTAGAAATGTATCTCTCAACTATAGTACTGTCATCTGCATACCCAAAGGTACCGGCTTCAGCAGGTCATTAATATGTAGTAAAAAAACAGTGTAGCCGAGAGAACCTATCTCTGAGGTACACCGGCATTGATATTTTATCAGACGAGCAGCCCTCTAAGACTTCTCGAAAAATCAGGTATCCAATTACATAAGCCAACAGGTAATCCATATGAGGAAAGCTTGTTTAAAATGCCATCGTGCCAGATCCATCAAGGGAGACGGCAAGCACCTCGCCATGCATCTCGATGTCTTCGCTTCGTAGGTGAGTGGCATACGAGAGAAGATCTCCAATAGACCGGTTTCGGCGAAACCCGTATTGCCGGTCACTGAGGAGATCATTATCTTCAAGGTATGCCAAAAGCCTTATGTTGATGACACGCTACATACACTTACAGAGTAAGGAGGTTATCGGTATGCGGTGATGGATGGATGGGTATGTGGATGTTCCAACATAGAGGTCTTCGGGTATAGAGTGTCATAGGATATTTTTTACCCAATCGTAGTCAGGTTTTAGTTTTTTAACTTAAACCCGACACTTTTACGAAGAAGACGAATCGATTGATACCTCGCTTGTCATAATTGGACCAATATTTTATTTTGAACACTACAACTAAAAGATTGCTTCGCCGTAGTCGAGTAAAAAAGTAGGTTTTGACATTCTATACCTGAAGAAGAAACTATTGATACCTCGCTTGTCAAAATCGGACCAATAGGGGTGATTCTATGGTGCAACATCCACATACATACATACATAAATACATAAATAGACTGTTAGTCTCATTACCCTTCCCTTGCTTCGCCATACTTGGGTAATAAGATCGCTCAAAACTGGGGGGTAATGGGGATGAGGATAGTAGCTTTATCGATCGTTTTTTGCTTGTCGCTAAACTGGTGGTTAAGCGTAAGATAAATGTTAATAAGGATGAATTCCCTTACAAAGCTGTACCAAAATCATTCGTTATTGAAGCATATTTGAAACATGATATTATTCTGAATTATGTCGTTATAATATGCAAAATGCAATATTACTCCTCCGCTGAATACTTCATACGTCTCTAGCGGGCGCGTAAAGCGGGCGCGCTTGCGAACCACGCGCATACCTGTGTACCAGTGTAATACTAACTACTAAAATGTAGTGTATCTACTAACTAGACAATTATGGTCCAACATTTTGTAATACTTCATTACTTATTAACTATATAAGAGAGCGAATTTAATTGAGGTGAATTGAGGCGCTACATATTCTTCGTCAGTAAAAAATATTCATGGGGTATATTCATATATATATTATTTGCTTTCAAAACACAATCCTAACCCTTAATTAAAATACTAGCATCTCACGTACCCGCTTATACTTGTCAGGCTCGTAGGGCAGACCGAACAGTATGTTCTCTCTAACCGTGCTCGGGAAGAGCCACGACTCCTGGCTAGCGTACGACACTGTGCCGTACACGGAGCTCGAGCCAGCCATTGTAGGCAACTCCTTCAGCAGCAGTTGCAGGATCGACGACTGGAACAAGTCAACATGCTGGTAAACTTGTTAACACTTGAATAACAAGACATGTGAAGTATCGCCGTGTTGTGGCTTGTGCCATCTAGTTTTGTTACCGCCATTTAACTATACGAATACAAATATATATGCATTACGAATATTCTTTCATATTTGATAGTATTGACCTAGTCTAACCGGACTAGTAATTGAAGTTTCTGCAGCACTATTTATTGTTACTATGAATAATGTTAAACATCTACACTAATATTATAAAGAGGAAAGATTTGTTTGTTTGTGTGTTTGTATGTTTGTTTGTTTGTAATGAGTAAACTCAAGAAATATAGAACCAATTTTAAAAATTATTTACTTAGCTACATTGTCAGCGAATAACATGGACAGTATTTTACTTTTCAAAACATTAGAGGTCCCTACGAAAATTGCAATAATGTAAAAAATCAAAAAACACAACGATCGTTGCTGCCAAAGATTTTGAATTACGCTCTGGTGTATTTTTAGAAGTTCTTAGGTACAAAAATGCTAAAAGTAAGAAAAATGCCGCGGTGTGACCATTCTTTTCCATGGCAAGCAGGGGCGAGCCACTAGTACTTAAATAATAAGTCATACTGATCTGACTTGGAGATGTACGAGGTTAAAAAATAAAAATTGATTAATTTAAAAATGAATAATCACTGTTATTAAGCCTAGTTAACACTTAGTTATATGTTATCGCGCTAAAACTTTAATTTTTATTTACCTCGACGTTAACAAATATTGAAATATTATATAATAACCTATATTTAATATTATCAAAATGTCTCTTTTATTAACTTAATTTTATATTATTTAGCATATCACGAATGCTTGAGACTCTGGATTTTCTAATAGCAGAGATAGAATGGAATATTTGATGCC
Source organism: Alsophila aescularia (assembly GCA_946251855.1). Classification (NCBI taxonomy): domain Eukaryota; kingdom Metazoa; phylum Arthropoda; class Insecta; order Lepidoptera; family Geometridae; genus Alsophila; species Alsophila aescularia. The sequence goes on from OX276379.1 coordinate 43,544,924, forward strand.
ATGTGAGAGTGGTTAAATTTCAGTTTCACATAACATCAAATATTTACGTAACGCCAAGGAGAGGCGTTGCCGATCCGGTGCCGGGGCGTTAAGTCTGCTCTGACCTTAAACGTTTTTTTTTTCATTGTTACCGAATAAACGGTGCGTATGATTGGTATAGCTCGATTAACGGAGATTTTCTCTTACTAATTTAAATTGGAGTCATTTTAGCGTGTCTTTTTTGTTTTTTTTACTCCTCGTAATATTAGCTATCTGCCAGTGAAAGTCCCGTCAAAATAGGTCCAGCCGTTTCGGAGATTAGCGGGAACAAACAGACAGACATACTTATAACAAAAAAATACCTTTTTGTTATAAGTACCGTTTATACTTTCATATAGATCTGTTATTTTGACATTACAGATACTTAAATTTTATTTATTTGTATGTAATATATATGTATGTATGTATGTAGTATGTATGTAGAATGTATGGGTTAAATATTAGGTGAAAAGGTCATACCTTTCCAGAACCTACGGTGCCGATGATAGCGCAAAGCTTGCCTTTCCGTAGTTTGAACGAGATATTCTTGAGTGCCAAGAATTCGGGGTCAGCTGTCCAACTGGCTGACACATCGCGTAGGACTACAGCTGTGTCGTCACCGTGGGACAAGCTTCTGCGGAGTTTTGTGTTCCTGGGAGCAAGGCCTCCTACAAAATAGAGATATTATTATCAGCTGGACAAATTGTGAGACTTGCCTCGCATATTATATATTCACGAATGCGTACTTCAAAAACACAGACAATACCTATTATTTATTGCGTAGATCTACAATGGTAATTTCAAGAACCGCAAAATTTAGTTAATTTGTAATAAAAAAAACATTTGAAAATCAAAAATTTATTAAAATCTAGCTGCGCTCCGTGGTTTCACCTTCTTGGATGATAATGATGATCAAAAGTATTCTGTGTTATTCCAGAGTAAGCTTTCTCCATACCAAATTTCATCAAAATCCGTTGAGCCGTTTCAGTGTGAAAAGTACCAACATAGAATGATACACACACACTGAGTCGCAAACTTTCGCATTTATACTGTCACTTTTACATATGTCACTTTGACATCTGTCACTTTGACACCTGTCACTTTGGCACCTGTCACTTTGGCACCTGTCACTTTGACACTTATCACTTTGACACTTGTCACTTTGACACTTGTCACTTTGCCATATGTCACTTTGACACCTGTCACTTTCACACCTGTCACTTTCACACCTGTCACTTTGACACCTGTCACTTTGACACCTGTCACTTTGACACCTGTCACTTTGACACCTGTCACTTTGATACCAGTAACTTTGACACCTGTCAGTTTGACACCTGTCAGTTTAACACCTGTCACTTTGACATCTGGAACTTTAAAATGGCATATTGAAGTGGCAATTCCCATACATTTTTTATATATTTTTGTTTTTTCTATACATTTTTTAATAAAATAGCTTTTATTTTACTTCACTTGTATGTATGTCCTGGAATTTTACAATCAATATTTAATCCACTTCCACTGAAGTTATCAGGCTGAATTTTGGCACACACGTTTGGTTCTCGTGACAATGTACAATTACATAAATGCCGTCATTTTCAACCCAATATGGCGGACGTTACAAAATGGTGATTTATTATTTCCATTGTAAACCCTATGATATGGGTATCAAATGACAGGCCCGATCTTAGTTTCATCAAGACATGGCTATTGCATAAAAGCTTTTCTTGAAAGAACATGGGCGAAATTTTATGTGATAAATCTTGCAGCGTCTTGAAATATTATTTATACAGAACGTTATTATTTTTCTACATTTTGTCAATATAGCATGTAAGCTAGTAAAATCCAGGTTAACAAATCAATTAAAATAAACATTTAATTAAAACTTAATTTCCTTCCTATAATGTTTTACCAGCCTTGTTGCCTGCCCAACGGATAAAAAAATAAATATTACAATAACGTTTCCGGTTCGGATGTCAATATCGTCAATACAGTATTTAAGGGCATCACAGATGATTAAGATACTATATTACATGATGTTACGATATCTACATATAAAATATTATAGCATCTATCTAATATTATATATCTAATATTATATCACACACGGTACAGATACGATAATATATTGAAATTATTCATTCGCTCGCAGGCTGTCCTCGGTGCCACATGTATTTCTTCACCGTTTTCTATATACAGAATGATTAAAATATATGAGTAATACGGTTTCACTATTAGATTTATTCGATAGCTCATCAGACGGCGATTCTGATTTCGAATTTGATATGCATTAGCGCACTGTAAAAGTTGATCAATTTGGATAGAAAATCACTAAATTTAGAAAAAGCCGCGGTAAATTTAATCTTTACGCAGATGTTTCTACAAAAAAATATCAAACTTATATTAATAAGTCGAACGAAGATTTTCTCGAAATTCATAATTTGATTAAGGAAGATATAGTGAAACAAAATACGAACATGCGGGAGCATTTGAACAGAACAACGACTTGCAGTATGCTAAGAACCATCTCGTTTACCTCAGCTTTCAAACATAAAATACCGCAGCTAAATCGGTCCATTAGTTCGAAAGCTACGATTCACACCGCTCACCTCCCCCTCACCCCTCCATTCTCAAATTATAGCTATGAATCATTTTGTTTACCCCAGCTTTCAAACATAAAGAAACCACAGCTAAATAGGTCCATTTGTTTGGAAGCTACGATTTTCACCCCCTTTTCTTTGTCGTCATCCCCCCCTCCTAGGAACCATCTCGATCATATCAGCTTTCGAACAGAAAAAAAACACATCAAAATCGGTTCATTCGTTGAGAGCTACAATGCCACACACACAAATACACACACAAATACACACACACACACACACACACACACACACACAACCTAACACACAAACACACACACAAACAGTGATACACACCCTAAACTTATAACACTCGTCTCTTTGTTCAGGGGTTAAAAAACCCGTCACGAATACAAAACAGAGCAACCTGTAGAGCATATTGCGATATATTTTGATAGTTTAGTAGTATTTTTGTGTTTTTCGATAGTATATTTATACATATTTTGTATCTTTTACTATATATTTCGTATCTTAAGATGATCTTTTCAAAAATTCCATATCGCTCGATATCTTAAGATACTGTAAGATGCAAATATATATTATCTTCGCCGTTTGTGATGGTTCATATAAATTGTATGTCGAGCGATATTTTATCTTAAGATAAAATATTATAGTATCTTAGTCGTCTGTGACGCGCTTTAATGCGATATAAATAAGAATAGGATTGAACGTAGACGCGAATATGTACCTACTATACATTTGTCATTGAATAGCAATAATAATGAGAGAAGGACACACATAATGTGGTAAAGTTTAGGCAGGTGAAGGAAAAAGGAGAATTAGGTACCTGTAATCACAGAGATGAGATCCACAGATGCAAGGTAGTAGTTTCTTCGATAGGTCTGTAATCCAATTTCGGCACTGGTGTTCCTTTATCACAGTCAAATTATGTTTTTGATTAACACTCTGTTCAATCACTCGCGGCCGCGGTATATTTGTGTTTTTGAGTTATTTTTGAATAATTTGCGGTTGAAGCGTTTGATGCGTTTCTTTTAGCGTAGCGTCGTTCTCTCGTGCCGGTTTAGGAGTGAGTGGTGGCGGGATGAAGGGAAATGAATGAATGAGTGTGTGCATGTAACAGATTAAGCAATACAAATAAATATAGATAATTAGAGATTCATTAAGCGGCGCGTACACATACCATAAAAACAGTAAGTTTGAGCAAGACGAATATGCATATTTTTTATCCTTTTCGCGTATACGCCTGTTACCGGACATTAGTTTGTTTATGTTGGGAGCCAGTATCACTGGCTCCCAACATACACAAACTAATGTCCAACAACTATAAACATATATACGCAGCTGATCCATGAAAAATGCCATTCGCGTTCATTGAAATGTATGTAACTACTTCAATTTTTCGCGATTTATTGATCTCATAGTAAAAGTTGTTCCAAGTTGTTCATAATGAAGACTCGATGAGAATGATATCCTCAAATATGTTCGTCGTCTATCTGACCCATACATACGTGTAACATAAATAGTACAATCATGTGCATATTAATATGTTTTTATTGTATGTAATACGAGTATGTATGTACGCATGTATGTAATCATAACATACATGCGTACATACATGTATGTTATGATTTAATATAACAAAATACTTATGATAAAATTTGTACTTAAATTTTTCTTTTGTACTTTTCAGACTCCATAAGTAGATAAATCAATCGCGATTGAGCAACCTATACCTATACTATTAAATGAGTGAATTAAAAAAACTGGTACGAGCATGTTTAAATAATGCCCAAATGAAAATTGAAAATTACCACTGGCCAAACGGCTGGCATAAGTCGCGGGTTTCTCTTTAATCACAACAAGTTTGACGTTTGTATGAATAACCATCTTTAAGGCAGCAAAAAAAAACGTTGAAAAAACTCGTCTTGTATTAATATGAGCGCCCCTTATTTTTACACGACTGGCCAAAAAAGGAGTGTTATGTTTTTAGCATTCATGTATGTTATATTTTTGGCAGGGCAGGCGTGTTTTTTTAGCTTTTAAGCTAGTTATTTATATTTTCATTATTTACAAATATATCCGTCACCCTCAAATTGAAGTGGTTGTAGCTTCTCCGGTATATTATTTTATTTTTACCCAACTACGGCGAATCAAAAAGGAGGGTTATAATTGAAACCGGCATGTATGTGGGTATGTAATGGTCACAATAAATTGACTATGGATATAAAGACGTAAACTAAAAAGAAAATGCTATTACTCTGTAGAAAAATTTAAATCGGACAAACTGGAACTATTTACAAATAACTCAATTTTATGATAAGGCTGAGCTGATGTTACAAAATAATTAAGTGGAGTTAATATAATATTATTCTAATTAAAATTAATTATTGACTTAAGTAATAAAAATTAACATTAAAATCTTATTATATAGATATCAATGAGCTGACTTTCTAGAAAATAATACCAAAGAATTTAGGTGTAATTAATCAATTAAACATTATGTAGAATAATTTTGTTGTTTTCCATACATTTTGTATTTTTTTATGGTTTGTAGTTGTCATTCGTTTATATGAAGAAAAAAAACATAAAAATATAAATAGCTAATAATTTAGCTGTTTTTTTTATCAACAATCTAAGTCAAAGTCAAAGTATTTTATTGTAAACTAGCTGTACCCGCGGCTTCGCACTCGTGGTCTTTTCTTCAGGTTCAAAGTACTATAATGTGCTACTCCAGTACCAATATACGAACATTTGATCAACATTTCTTCAGCCGTCAAATATACTTTTATCAATTGATCGGCTTCTAACTCACCGGATTGAGATACCAATTACATTAGTTTTTAAATCAAAATCTAACAATGAAAACTGCATTGCAATCGGTCTAATAGTTTTTTACGTGATGCGTGAACAGACAAACAGACAGAAAGACACGATAAAAAAATATGTTTTATTCTTGTTCAATACCTTTTTTAAGCACCCAAGAGCATTTTTTTATTTATTTTCTATGTACAGTCTTTTTCGTACTTATTGCTTTATTATAAGTATAGATATATCACTGTGTCAATTCGCATCAAAAAATCTGTCCAGTAGTTTCAGCGTGATACGTGTTCTTTTTAATAACTTTCAACCCCTATCTTGTGCAAACCCTTTTATTTTTCGGGATAAAAAGTTTTTTTTTTTTTTTTTTTTTTAGCGTGGTACGTATTCTTTTAAATAAGTTTCAACCCCTATCCTGCGAGAAACCATTAACTTTTCGGGATGTAAAGTATCCCATATCCTACCTCGTAGTATGAACTCAAATCAAACCAAGTTTCATTTGAATTTATCCAGTAAATCCAGCGCCGTGATGCGTGGCCAAGATACAGACAGACAGATTACATACAGATTTTCACTAAATCTTTAATGTACAGAATTTAGACCCATATCCCGCAGGAACCATTTTTTTTTTGTTCGGGATAAAAAGTAGGTATCCATAATTTTCACCAATCTTATAAACTATGTCTGTGCCAAGTTGCATCAAAATCCGTCCAATAGTTTCAGCGTACTACGTGTTCTTTTAAATCATTTTCCAATTTTTGAAATGTATCCAATGTCCTACCTCAAAGTATGAACTCAAATAATACCAAATTTCATTTGAATTCAATGAGTATTTTCGGCGTGATGCGCTGCCAAGATATAGACAGACAAACGGACAGACAGACCGACACAAAAATTAAATAAATACAGTTTTGGCTATAGTATTGAACATAGAACGGCCTCCAAAAAAAACATTAAAAATTTCTTTAATTTACTGAATTTAAGACATTATCCCGCAAGAACTCTTTATTTTTTCGAGATAAAAGTATTCTCAATTTTTACCCACTATATAAACTATGACTGTGCCAAGTTGCAACAAAATCTGTCCAGTAGTTTCAGCGTGATACGTGTTCTTTTAAATAACTTTCAACGCCTATCCTGCGGGAACCCTTTAATTTTCGGGATTAAAAGTATCCTATGTCCTACCTCGTAGTATGAACTCAAATCATACCAAGTTTTATTTAAGTTAATTCAGTAGTTTCGGCGTGATGCCTAGCCAAGATACAGACAGACAGACAGACAGACAGACAAAAATGAAAAAAAAAACAGTTTTGGCTTCAGTATCGAATAATGAACAGCCTCCAAATAAATATCTAAATACCTTCAATGTACAAAATTGGACCCGTTACAGTTAAGTCAAAATTAACATTTCATGAACAAGGAGATACATAAAATATTATAAAAAGATCAAGTCAGTAAAAATTTAGGTAAACTAAGTATTCTTTGAGTTTGAAAAGGAAATTTCCCTTTCATGTGCCAACAGAGTTAAATCTCACACTGGAAATAGTTATTTGTTATGCAAGGCTGCAAAGTGATTTTTTGGCGAGAGTACTTGTATTGAAACCTGAGCAAGCGAAGGATTCTAGGATTGAAATCAAAAAATAGAATAGAATTGAATCAAATATAGAATCCTGATACTTTTCACCTCACTACAGCGAGGAAAATGCTAGGTGCAAGAAAAACAGCTAAAATAATATATTAAATTTGTGTTTATAATCATAATAATAAAAAATGGGCCGTCGCGGGATGCCTGGCAGATGAATAGAGACTAACAGAATCGAATAGAATAGATTCGAAAAGAGCCGAATAGTGTCGAATATAATAGAGTAGAACAGAGTAGAACAGAGTAGAACAGAGTAGAACAGAGTAGAACAGAGTAGAACAGAGTAGAACAGAGTAGAACAGAGTAGAACAGAGTAGAACAGAGTAGAACAGAGTAGAACAGAGTAGAACAGAGTAGAACAGCGTAGAACAGAGTAGAACAGAGTAGAACAGAGTAGAACAGAGTAGAACAGAGTAGAACAGAGTAGAACAGAGTAGAACAGAGTAGAACAGAGTAGAACAGAGTAGAACAGAGTAGAACAGAGTAGAACAGAGTAGAACAGAGTAGAACAGAGTAGAACAGAGTAGAACAGAGTAGAACAGAGTAGAACAGAGTAGAACAGAGTAGAACAGAGTAGAACAGAGTAGAACAGAGTAGAACAGAGTAGAACAGAGTAGAACAGAGTAGAACAGAGTAGAACAGAGTAGAACAGAGTAGAACAGAGTAGAACAGAGTAGAACAGAGTAGAACAGAGTAGAACAGAGTAGAACAGAGTAGAACAGAGTAGAACAGAGTAGAACAGAGTTGAACAGAGTTGAACAGAGTTGAACAGAGTTGAACAGAGTTGAACAGAGTAGAGCAGAGTAGAGCAGAGTAGAGCAGAGTAGAGCATAGTAGAACATAGTAGAACATAGTAGAACATAGTAGAACATAGTAGAACATAGACTTGTGAGGTGAAAAGGGTATTTCCCTTCTGACTCTACTGGTGCTTCGGAAATACGCCCGTGAGAGAACACCAATAAAAGAGAGAATCGACAGAGAGAGTCCGGGGAATAGTTGTGGGTGCAACGTGTATGCCGGCCGCTGCCACAGAATAAGTAAAAGTTTGCTGCGCAGGTGCGCACAAGGTTCGGGCGGCACGTTTACTTTGATTTTGTATGATCGCTATGCAAAAGATGTGTCCATGCTTTAATGTTTACAACATTTAGTAGGTATGCTATCCAAAAGCAAAAATAAAAATAAACTTTGTTTGAAGCTCTGTTTATTGGAATGTGCTGGTGATACTGAACAAATTTTTTTCTCAAATTGTATAAACAATAAATAACGTTGTGTCTAAAAGACAAATACGAGTATAGAAGTTACAAAAATAATTTTCAAGTTCCTAAATCAAACCATATTAATAGTACCTTACTGCCGCGGTATGTAATGACTGCGTTGCTGGCAGCGATGATGATGGCGAGATATGTAGCGCCATTCCAGGCCATCACAGTGTGATTAGCATTGCAGCTCTTGAGGGCAAAGCTGAAATGAAGGCCAAGACCGAAGGTCGAGGCCATTATAGCGCGGACCGCAAGGGCTGCAGTGATAACCAAGCTTGAAGGCCGAGAACGTAGCTAAGCAAAGCTCGAGGCCATCGTTTATGTAGATGAGAAAGAGTATGCATCCTAACACGCTGCCTTGCGGTATGGACTAATAATTGGGATTAAGGTTTCTGATCTCACAATGCTGAGGCCCGGCCTTTTCGGCACCGCACTTAAATGTTAATGTTTTTTCTGTGTTTGTGTGTCAAATAAATGTTTTTTCTTTCTTGTCTTTTTCTTTCAAACCCGCAGGACGCAGCTAGTTTTCATATGTTAAAAATAATAACAAACGTTAATGTTTCTATAAATCAATAACCAAGCTTACTATGGAGACATACCTATAATCTTTATCAAAATATAAGAATATCTGCTAATCATCAATAATCTATCTGTATATAAAAAAAAAGTGAGCTTAGTCTAGCAATAACTAAATTAAAAGCTAACAAAAACACGCCTGCCCTGCCAAAAAAGACTGTTAGAATGTGTTTAGCAAGGCCTTCAAATTGATACCTTGATTGATAATTGATATTGTAAAATACGACATTAAAATACGTGATTGTGTGTGCGTATGTGTGTGTGTGTGTGTGTGTGTGTATGTGTGTGTGTGTGTGTGTGTGTTTCGTGTGTGTGTCATTGTGTGTTTGTTATTATTTACGCTGAAACGGCTCAACGGATTTTGATGAAATTCGGTATGGAGATAGTTTTGATCATCTTTATCATCCAAGCGGGTGAAACCGCGGGGTGCATCTAATTATTGATAAAGTTATACTTATTTGTGTGATAGAACTGATAAATAATTCCTGACTGAATACATTTTTTTTGGACTTGGTAATCGTTTGACCACAATCTCACCTGATGGAAAGAGATGGTGTGGTCGAAGTTGTAGCACGCTTGCCTAGTGGATATCAACTGCCAAGCAGTAAGTATAGAGTAACATGCAAGCAAACGTTCCTGCGTACCCACTGGCAGAAAAAGGATTAGGCATGTGATTTAATAAAAATCAATGTCTCAGAGTGACCTGATTGATCGCAGTGCAGTTTGCCATCAAAAGAACGAATAACGTTAAATTAAAAAAAAAAAAATACCATTGACCATGAAGCTGGCGCTAATGTCACTAGACTTTCGGTGGAAGGACAGAGGCCTCACGGGCCCATCAGGCTCCTTAAACTTGATGTTTCTGTATATGTTCTTGAACAGATTGCTCCTTGAGGCTGTCTCCGCCTTTTTGCCGATCAGATCTGGTCTGTCCTCTGTAAAAAGAAAATAAAATTTTAAAATTCGACTGTATCATACTTAAGTTTAAATTATTGAAGGTATTCTAAGACGAAATATATCCTAAAGAAATATATTATCAAGATCAAATAGCTAAAAATAAACGATAGAAACCGGATATCATGTACCTATTTTTTTAAAATTGTATATCGTACACCTGGGAGAGATGCAAATATGGGAGAGATGCCCACAAAGAAAAACACTTTAAAATAAGTAAAAGAGAGTTTCTGAACGCATCTTAATAGTCAGTCATAATAGTCAGTCGATTGTCTAACAACACGAAGAAGGTTTCAAATTTCAAAGTATGTTATCCCCAAAGAAAATGGTGCTTTTTTGCAGATTTTGACGTAAACAAGGTAATTGTAATCATTTTAAACTATAAAAATAATCCTATTTGGTCCGACAATTTTGAAAATTTACTTTCATTTATATAATTATGTGTTTTCGTCATTGGCCTTTGACACGGTCATTAGCTGTTCGCAAAGAGACGCAATTTTTCGACAATTTTCGAGTCGTGGCCTATAATTTTGAAAGAAATTTTGAAGCACAACTTCAACAAAGAAAGTGTTAAAGCAGAATATGATTGGGTAAAATCCATTATGAGGCGTAATCCAAAACTAACTTTGCGAAAATCTGAGGGTGTTTCTGTACAAAGAGCTCAAGGCATGTACCTCGATGAAGTAGAAAGTTGTTTTGATTTGTAAGAATCGCAATTAGTTGAACATAATTTAAGAAACGAAACTAGTAAATTTCTACTTACAGACCTAAACAGAGCGTTTTTTAAATAATTAAAAAGTAACTTCTACAAAGAAGTCAACACTTGGATTCGGAACAGTCCAAACGGTAAATTAGGAAGACTTCAGTTCGGAGTTTTTTTTTTGGCAAAACTTGGGGTAAATCAGCTACCCAAAACAATGGAACGTCGGGATTTAGCGCTTATGGCATTTACCCTTCTAATAGAAATGCAATCCTGAATATGCTTTTATTTCTGACAACAATGCATTAGTTCCAACTAGTCTTGCAGTGCAATACTTGAAGTTTCTATACCACAGACTTCAACTAGTGAAACAAACACAACAAACATCTCAAAAGCACTGCTTAAATTTAATGCAAATCCAGGCCCATCTACAAGCAAGATGCATTTAAATAAACCTACCTTAGCAACCCCAACAAAATTGGATCCATCAGAGAAACCTAACAGTATCAAAGAAACACCTTCAAATTTTTTAGATAAAATCCAGTTCTCTCTTACGGCCTTCGATCAGTTTCCAAAAGAAAGCAACATGCAGAGCTTTTGACAAATCCTGACACCATAAAGAAAATTAAGATTAAGAAAATGGCAACGGAGCGTGCAAAAAACATAAGGCTAGAAGTATAAAGAAATAAAGTAAAAAGAAAGGCAGTATCTACAAGAAATTGTAATAGAAAGACAAAATGATTAAAAGGGAAACATCAGACGAGCCAAGTGATGAAGATGCAGTTATCTCTTTGCATGACGACTCATCTAGAGAAGACATAGAATACAGCATTTTGGCAGATATCTGCACTGTATGCGCAGAGTAGTAGTATCATGCAACCAAGAAAAAATGTGACTAGTTGCAGTGCATCCAATGCAAAGAATGGTCCCACGAAGACTGTAGTGAATATCCAGTAAAATGTTCGACTTGTGATGAGTAACACGTCTACTTTTTGTCTAATACTTAAGTGGGCATCTCTCCTTGACACCTATAGGTCACCCACACATATGAGACAGATGCCCAATCGACCAAATAAAACCAAAACGAGGTAGTTCCTAAAAACAAGTCAGATTAATTTATTTTTCATAAAATCTTAATACATTATTGAAGTATTTTGACTGATTCTTTCCATCCTCTTTTAATATTAAGTAAATTAAATATAATTATTTTACAAAGCTATAGGCATCTCTCCTCGATTTACTATATATTTCCGCAATATTGCATTTTAAATTAATTTTTCAATATCTACACAGATCTTAATTACTAAACACAATGTAACATATTTTCATAACCTACAGCAATGAAAGGATTTACATTCGATAGACTTATTCTGAAATAAATAGATTGGTACCTAGATACCTCCTAGTCCCATAGTAAATAGAGAGCCTAAATTAATATTCCACACAACACTCGCACAACTGTTTCAATATACCTATCATAGAGCACACACAACACAGTACTTTAAAGTGAGTTTTCAAAGAAAAGGTTCAAAATGATGGCCTTTCTTCTCCAGGTACAAAGTTACCCGTCGGGAAACGGACGCGATCACTTTCTCTGGCATATGTAGGAAGGTTATCTTACGAAATACAGCTTCGATTCGCGCTCTGACATGTTGGAGGTAATAGTTGTTAAAGTGGACGCTCTAATGCTAACGTAGCTAGGCAACAAGACTTGCACAAAGACAAGTCCCAGCCGCCCCGAGTCACTTTCCCATCTGACTCCTAATGTTGAAAGACAGTTAATTTTCGGAAAACTTTTTCTTGTAACTCACTCACTAGTAACTCGTAATTTTAACTACTTCCTGAAAAATTCTGAATTAGCATCTGTATGCGTGATTTTGGTATTGCTACACCGTGCTGTTATACCCAGTATATTATATAGACAGTTTTCAGTTTCTATATAAGTTTAAGTTAAGGTGGGTTAGGGTAGTTATAACCCATAAGTTTGGTAAATGAGTAGTTTTTGATAAATGGGCGCAAGTGATCTTTATTGATAGGGCACTAAGTTAATTATTGTGTTAGGGCACTAGTGATTCTTGTTGGTAAGGCACTATTGTCCACCGGGCTAAGTGCCACCCTTAATCAGTAAACTTGTAGTCTTTAGAGGCGTTCCAGCAGTATTTTATGAGAGCCAGTCTCATTCAAGGCTTAATATTTTTATCGGACTGCGACAACACCATGGAAATAGTGAACAAAAATTGCGTCAACCGCAATTAGCATATTGATAAACAAGACTAGTTTAAAAACGAAAACCCGGAAATTACGGTCGGGTAATAAATTGTCTATGACACTCTTGTGACGAAGACGAATCAATTGATACCTTGCCTGTCAAAATCGGACTACATCTTTAGTTTGTACACATAACCCTTATTTTGCTTCGCCATAGTCGAGTAAAAAATTTCCTATGACACTTTATACCTGATGAAGACGAATCAATTGATACATCGGTTGTCAAAATCGGTCTAATAGGGGCGACGCTGTGGTGGCACATCCACATACCCACATACAATACATACGTTACCCTTACCTTTCTTCGCTATACTCGGGTAACAAAGTAAGAAGTAGAAGTGTAAAAGTGGTACTAATCAAATTAGTTCCGCTTGAGAAACTATACCTAACTTGAGAAATTCTTGCACTCGCTTGATTGAGACCATGAGTTCGGCTGTGGACGAGAATACCGTGGGCAGTATAAAAGTGACGTTCATATGTGTTGCATTTATAAACTGCTGCAGTGGGTAGATCTGGAACAGACATAAGAGATCATTACGTGAACATGTGCAGTACCAAATCTTAAAACAAAAAAGACATCAAAGAACAGACATACGCTAGAAAAAAATATAAGATTGAATGTTATCATGTGCTGAACATAAGTGTGCACTGTACTGGATTAGAATGGAATGGCTGCACATTCATACTAATATATAAAAGTAATCGTTGTCTGTTTGTTTGGGGAGATTTCACGCGATAACGGCTGGACGGTTTTTATGAAATTTGGAATGGAGATAGCTTATACCCTGGAATAAAACATAGGATACTTTTTATCCCAAAAATTGTACGTTTCCACGGAAAAACTTGAAAATGTTGATTGCTCGCTGTAACAATCAACATTTTCAACATTTTTCATTTTTGTTGATTGAACGGTTGCCATGGAAACGAAATAATTACAATTCTGACAAAAACATCATGAGCGTTGGTGCTAGGTATACTTTTGCATTGTTTTTAATTATCCTAGAATAACATAGGATACTTTTTTCGCGATAAACTGTAGTCCGCGCGGAAGAAGTCACGGGCGAAAACTAGTATGAAATGATGATGATGATGATGAAAAAACATTAACTATACAAGATGGAAAGTTAAATATCTACAATTAGAACACCAAGCCATATTGTTGCAAGGTTCAACAATGAGCAATGTTATTTGGTACAAGCACATATAATATTGTGACGATCGGACGTGAAGACTCTGAAACATGTGCCTAAATCGAATCCTCTCATTTGTATCAAGATTAGTCACTTTCTCAGACAACTGTATGTGCATGTTCCAAGAACCAAGCAATATGAACAATATGGCGCCCAACAGGATCAGGACAATTATTTTGCAATTATATGCAAGCATTCGTACATTTTATAAAATCATGTGTGTTTGAAAAATATCAAGAAACTTGTTTCTGTACTTAATATGTTTATTTTTAAAGTAATCCAATTCTCATTAATACTAGATAGATAGATTAACTCTTTACTAGGTTACTCGTTGTACACCACAAGTACAACGAGAAAAACAGTTAAGCAATAAGTGTCACAATGGGCGGTCTTATCGTTCAGAGCATTCTTTGCCAGACAACCGTGAAAGTAAAGCATTTAAAAACTGGCTGCCTAGAAAAATAAAAAAATACGACTGCCCTGTCAAAAACCAACTAACAAGTTTTATGCCAATTATCCATACCAATATATAAAAGTGAAACGTTGCCTATTTGTTTGTTTATTATCCATACCAATATATAAAAGTGAAACGTTGCCTATTTGTTTGTTTGTTTATAATCCATACCAATATATAAAAGTGAAACGTTGCCTATTTGTTTGTTTGTTTATTATCCATACCAATATATAAAAGTGAAACGTTGCCTATTTGTTTGTTTGTTTATAATCCATACCAATATATAAAAGTGAAACGTTGCCTATTTGTTTGTTTGTTTATTTGTTGGAGATAGCTTATACTTTGAAATAAAACATAGGATACTTTTTATCCCGGAAAATTGTAAGTTTCCACGGGAAAACTGGAAAATGTTGATAGCTCGCGGTAAAGAACGGTTGCCATAAAAACGAAATGACAAGTCTGTCAAAAAACATCAAGAGCGTTGATGCTATACCTACTTTTGCATTGGTTTTTAATATCCTAGGAGAACATAGGAAGCTTTTCTGGCGATAAACTGTAGTCCGTGCGGGCGAAGCACGAAAACGAAGAACGAAGTCAGTAATTATATATTGTTGGAATGTGCTCATCAAGGGTTTCAATTTGATACCCATATTGTAAACTATTATTTTTTCTAAATTATATCTTATTTTACTCGGGATGATGTAAGGATTCTAACGATACCCCATACATCTAAATCTGTTCATGCATTTAAAACCCAACGAACACAAACTAGTTGCATGACGGCTTTAGAGCCAATCTGATTATGCCCAAAGGTGTTAAGACGTAAGTGCTAGAGCTTACTCTGGAAGCCTAATGCAGCAGCTCTTACGCCATTGGCACAATTTTATGTTGCCATTACAGCTGTACAATAGTAGTAAAATGGTGCTTCAAGAGTTGCAACGAATAATTAACGCCACACTAACGCTTTTATAATGCTTCTTTTGTGAACGAGTGAACAAATATGAATGTATGTATTATTTGTCAAAATGGTGAAATGTAATTAATATTTTAATAGGCCATCATTAAAATATTATTCTTATGTCAATAATTCATATGTGCCTTATTATTTTGTAAAACACAAGCGGATAAAAACGCTTTCATGTTTACTGTACATGTATATGGTGTTTTTTTCAGTAATTTTTAAGCGTTTTCGAAATAATATAAATGTTTAAGAAATATTTGCTAAATAATATTAGCTTTGTCAAATAAAACTATTTCGTATTTTTATTATGTATCGACAGTTTACTATCTGCAATTGGTCGTTTGTATATTGACAAATTAAAGTTAATTTCATTGAAACACATCATTATTACATCTTAGTTTTGACCACTGTCTTGTTTCATCATCATCATGTCAGCCTTTAGAAGTCCATTACTAAACATAGGCCTCCCCCAAAGAGCGCCACGACGAGCGATTTTGTGCCACCTCCATCCACCGACTTCCTGCGATGGCTACAATGTCGTCGGTCCATCGTGTGGGGGGTTTCCCTACACATCGCTTGCTTGTTTGTAGTCGTGTCTTGTTTACTTGCAAGTAAAAAAGACAATTTTCTTGAGAAATGGCGGATTGACTAAGTCTGTACAACGGTGCAAATAATCTCTATTGTATTACTCAAGGTAGCTCTAGTTCCTATTTAAAGACCTTAAGTAGGTATTTAGTTACATTGATTGTCTTTTTGGAACTTGAGTCTATATTAGAGTATATTATTACCCCTATTATGGAACTTATAGTAGAAAAAGAGTGGTTATTTGAACTCTTATATAACTGTTTTATGTGGCCAATAATTAACTCTTTTATGCAGTTGAGTGGCGTATAACAGTAACACGCCATAACACTTTCAGTACATAACACTCATAACACAACGCTTTCAGTGACAAAATTCTCTTCGTAACTGTCTAACAAAGATGGAAGTGGTAAATTGGTTCTAGAATAAACTATTAGAAATACAAGGATGATATTTGGCTCTGATACTGCCATTTTTGGTACAGACGTTTGCGGAAGCAATTATGCAACTTAAAACTGCTTGCTTAAAACTCTAATGCCGCTATATTATACATCTTAAAGTTCCAAATTAGGCTGCAATTTCCACTAGTGTGTTAGTTGGGAAGTTATGGTGGCATAAAGAAACTCACATACATACAAACATACATACATAAGCTCTGAAAACATTACACTTCTTTTTGGGCAGTTGTGTAAAAAACTAATTGGTCTCAATGAAATGAACACTATAAACTCGTACTATCAGTAAAACTATACCTAAAGTTACTTACTAAATCACATCGTATTTTTTGGAAAACACATTTAAAATATTTTTTGTCGCCGAAATTCTTACAAAAATCTTTATTTGCTTGCTTATTCCTTTGTATCAGATTGACAGATCAGAAAGCGGTTTGATAACATACTGACATTCATCACATCATAGAAAGTAGAATTATTTGTGACAGAATAAAAACAAAAATATTTTCGTGTTTCTGTAAACAAGATGAACATAAACCGATAACTTCTGATTTCATATTCTTTAAATTATTATCGTGTTCACATCATTGTAGTAGATTATGCACCAAGGGGATAAAGCAGTGTCTCACGTCACGGGCGGCATATAGAATCCTGAGCGCAAAGAGGGACTCAGAGTTAGCTCCCGAGTGAGGCGAGGGGTCCAATATGCCGCCCGTGACAAATGACAGGCTATATCCCCGACTCCACTTTTCATATATTCTTCGAGACAATAAAAACAATAAATGCACCATAGGCTACTTGGCTTTCAAGTTGATGCTACGTGTTGGAAATAAACTAATAGGACGGATTCGGTTTTGTTGTTCTACATTGACTAAAATCGTTATAGTAGGCTTTTTCGTATTTATCTTTAGATTTTTCCGGTAATAGTTTATTAATAATCACTAAGGCATCTGATTTAAACTCCGGAGTGAAATCACTATCGCTTGACGACATTTTAGTGTCAACTTGTAAATGATAAAATTCGGAACTGATAAAATAACACCAGACGCCGTCTTTAATTTCACATTTATTAACAATCGCGCCTTTTTTTTGTGTGCTGCCTATGGTAGCCAGTTTGATTTTCTCATAATCCCGTATCTATGCTAAGAATTAAACGAATTTTAAAGTTCCAAATCCAAATCTAATTACATCCCTTGGGGTGTAACGTAAACACATATATCCCAAGGGTGCGTCCCTTTGGGTGTACGTTTAGATTGCGTGATATGTAATTGGACATTCTCGAGAAGGTGGTATGAAAAATAATGTAATTTTCATAATATCATATATCATAATTTCATATCATGCGCAGTTGCACCCGCGTGGATGTTAATGATTATCAAAAGTGTTATTCCAGGGTATAAGCTATCTCCATAACAAATTTCATCAAAATCCGTTGAGCCGTTTCAGCGTGAAGAAGTCACAACTCACACACCCTCAACACACACTTTCATACTTACATACTTACACTACCTACATACTTTCACATTTATACTGCCACTTTATTTATTATTTATTTATATCTTATTGCACAATTAATAGAGTACAAGTGGCGGACTTAATAATAAAAGCATTAAGCACCTGTCACTGTGAACAAGCATATTAAAAATTAATATAACCCCCGACTTTCCACCCCCCATTATAGCTAAGAAGCATCTCGATCTCATCTGTTTGAGAGCTAAAAACGAAAAGGTCGGATTCGGATACAGCCTTGACTTCTTTTGTGAAGAAGTGGATCAAAAGTAAGCTATAAAGTAAAATATACCGAATTTCGTTCAACCGCCAAAATTTTTTTTTCAATAATTAAATTATTAATTATTACATTTTTCCTTTAATTTTTTCAATTTTTTTCCAATAGTTTTGACGTGATGCGCGAACAGAATAACATACAGACAGACATGACCTAAAAAAAACTTATTTAACTGCTTATTTTAAGTAACCTAGACCTAAATATCATCTTTGTACGGACTTTTTGGTACATACTGATTTGTTATATGTATAGATAGATAGATAGAGATGATCATAGACATATACATTGAGATGATGTTATAATGTTAATGTGATGTTATGCAAATATATATATAGTTAGGTAAAATATTCTAAGTAATGTAGTCACGCTTAGTATTGTGTTTTCAAAAACTATCACAAGCTCAGTCTCATCATTTAGACATCTATATACCATATTATCGCAACAAACAATTTGTACCTATCATTGTATCAAAAAGTTATAGGGACTATCTCATAGCATAACTATGGCAAAGTTCTTCAGGTATGTGTCTCCGACAACGATATAACAAAAAAAATAATAAAATAAAAATGTAGTACTTACGACAGTTGCCGCCATCGCGTTCCCGAACAGTACGTAAGTCAGGATCGTGATGAAAAGCGCAGCTCTTTCGGTGAAAATTATAAAGCCGATGAAAACTGTCTGCAGCATGATCGCCTTCCTCACTTCTTTCAATTCTTCGGCGCGTTTCTGTCCCACTTCCTTTTGGAATGGGATTTCCCATGCGTACATTTTTATAACCTAGAAATAAATAATAAATATATTCGGGACAATTCCACACCAATTACCTAGCCCCAAACTAGGATACCCTGTACTATGGGGTCTAGATAACGGATAAACATACATAGATACGAATATTTAACATCCATGATACGGAAACAAACATTTCTGCTCATCACACAAATGATTGCACCTTGCAAGATTCGACCCCGCGACCGTTTGATTACGTACCTAGGATCACTAGCCACGAGACCAACCGGTCGTCACAAAAATGTATTGGTTTATAGTATCGTCATCAAAACGTAACGACAAGAAACAAGTTTTGTTTTTGTCTGACTTGCAATGTGGCGGATACCGTTCACCATGTTTAAATTTACATGACGCCTACTTACAAAACAACATATACATTATTATTCACTCTTCGGTGTATCCTATTACCCATAAAATTAACAAGAATTTTACATGACCTCATGACGTCAAAATATGTCGAACTCATTAGATAACCTTCCTCTGATATTCTACTAATAATTGGCCAATTAAGTGTCGAAGCACGCTTATTGCAGGGTTCCGCACACATTTACACCATGTTATGCCGAACGGTCACCACATCGCAGCAAGTCCTCATCCTTGTTGTTATGCTGTCAAGTTGCAGTATTGCAGTCAAGGAAAATCAAAACCAATGCCGTCTTTTGTGATGAAATTGTGTATCAAACACAAATTATCTGCACACGCACCCGCCATTTGCTATGCTTGTGTGGAATCCCTGTTTTTTTAAACTTCTTGTATATATGTGCCATGTATCAACTTTTAGTGTCAATAGTATCTGAATAAATAATGAAATAATAATGACTGTGACAAACAGACAGACAAACGGACAAGATGAAACTATAAGGGTTATTCAACTACGTAAATTTTAAAATCAAACCTATGTATATGAAATCAAATTAGATTATTAGATTTAATAGAATCGGAAGAAGCTGTTGTGCTGAATCAATCCTGAGTCAAATAACATCAATATAGGCTAGATAATCATAGCTGCTGTTTCAGGTTCACGGACATATTACTACTGTGGTAATGTACTCAAAGGTACAGTAATCGCAGCGGAAATAGGTGTATCGGGAGTTGTCTGCTAGTCGCTGCGCAAACTGCTATTTTTTCAGGCGCAATCCGAATGCTAAAGGTGTAGACAGCATTGTATAACTGCCTCGCTCACTCGCTTCTTCGCTTCGGTTTTCACATATTTTATCTCGCTCTTACTTTATGCCGTTTTATCCCCACAGCAGTACCTGCGCAATCGTTGACAGAGCCTTACTTAACATACATATAGATTGGCTGCGAGTATTGTACTTGGAGGTACTAACCTGAATTCCGTTGATGACTTCATTCATCACTTTTATCCTCTCGTCAGTTTTTTCAGCCGTTGTGGACCGGACCTTACCAATAAGCGGGCCGAGACCACCTATAAAATAAATATAATATAATACTAGTAGCACCCAACGGTTTTGTCAACGTAGACTGTTAACAGGCTAAAAATATCGTTTGACCTAAAGTATCTTTATACCAATATTTATCAAAATCCAGCAAGACAATTCGAAACTGCTTTTTTTTAGCTTAGGTACATACTTTATTTTAAACTTCACCACCCAGATCGCGCGTATTCAATCATGTATTTTTTTTGTTATATGGGTTACTAGCGACCCGCCCCGGCTTCGCACGGGTAGTAAAAAGAACTACACAATCGGATAATGGAATCCCTTCGAGTTTGGGCTCATTTGGTTTGTCTTGATAAGATCATGTCTAGTTTCATGTGGTATCAAGGGTGTGATGATGGAGCCGGAAGGTAGTCACAGGAACTCAACAACAAAATGATGGAAACCCTTCGAGTTTGGGCTCATTTGGTTTGTCTTGGTGAGTTCTCAGGTGTTCTGTGGTATTCAGGGTCTGATGATGGAGCCGGAAGGTAGTCAAAGGAACTCCACACTAAAATGATTGAACCCTTTAGAGTTTAGGCTCATTTGGTTTGTCTTGATGAGTTCTCTGGTGTTATGTGGTATCCAGGGTCTGATGATGGAGCCGGAAGGTAGTCACAAGAACTCATCAACAAAATGATGGAACCCTTTTGAGTTTGCGCTCATTTGGTTTGTCTTGGTGAGTTCTCTGGTTTTATGTGGTATTCAGGGATGATGGAGCTGGAAAGTAGTCACAGGAACTCAACAACAAAATGATGGAACCCCTTCGAGTTTGGGCTCATTTGGTTTGTCTTGCTGAGTTCTCTGGTGTTATGTGGTTTTCAGGGTCTGATGATGGAGCCGGAAGGTAACCACAGGAAAATGGAAAATGGTCAAAACTAATTCAGTTGTTATATATGTAGGTTAGATTTCGGTTTGGCACCGCCTTCAAAAAACTCTTTCTTATCTTATGTTTATGCATTATTATTACGTTGGTAATTTCGAAAAAGTGTTACTGTTCTGGCTCAATTGTAATTATTTCATTATTTTTAGTGGTTGTTTACAAAATAACATTTTTATTATGAAGTCGTTATTTTTTTTTTGGAAAAGTATTTTATAAATGAAATGACTACGCGGGCAAAGCGTGTACAGCTAGTATATTTATATACTATCTTCTTTCTTTGACAGGAGGCAATTCCTGAAATCGCCGGTAAGTATCACATCTATTCCTCCAAAAAACTCTGTCGTTCACTCTGTGGATAGGGTAGCTCCAGAACTTCTTCTTTCCAACAATGAGCCTAATCTTTATTTTAGTACGGACTTTCCAGGCGCTGCAACTACTTTTGTGAATTTAACTATACGTCATGTACAGTTAGATTCGGCCATGTAACCCTCTCTTTTGCTTTGTGGTGGAGTTTAAGGTACCGTTGTGAGCTCCAGAACTTCTTCTTTACAACAATTCCTAATCTTTATTTTAGCAAGGACTTAACGGCCACTTTTATGATTTTTACTTTTTTCCACCTATTTTTTTTATTTTGAAGTAGACTTTTTGTAAACTTTTTCATATTGAAACAAATGTTCTAAACGAGATCTTAAAAGCAACACCCAAACAAACACGTTATCTTTTAAATCTCGAGTAATACCGCATTAGAGATCACAAAATTTTGTTGCCAGACGCATTCGACGATTGTGAACTTGGTCACTGGAAGTTCGACTGGAAGTACTGGAAATCGATCGTATTCTGAAACTTCTGAATGATCTAAACCTTGGCTACCTATCAAATTGAGTAGTACATTTTTATTTTTCTCTCGTTGGAAATCCACTAGCGATTCTAGGTATTTTTTCAGTAATGATTATATGAACTACGTATGTGTAAGTATGAAATGAACAAATAACATATCCATTTTTATTATCCTTTACGTAACTACATTTTGTCAAAACTTGCGTTCACTGGTCAAAACGTTTTTGAGATAAGACGCCTTTTATGCAGAAAACTGGGATATCAAATTTCCGTGCGGAACGCTCGATGTATTCTATGGGCGCCGTGAGGCTCTAAGAGTAAAAACTATAAATCTCGTGGTTCTTTACAGCTGCAATGTGTTCTTTGGCCCTTTTCACTATAGTGCGCTTGGTTTGTCCAATTTAGGAACTACCGCAGCTGCAATCTATCTTATATACGCCAGAAGCCCCGTTTAAATAATTAACTATGTATGGTTTTAAAGTCTGAACTATATATAAAAGTGTTGAATATGTATTTTTTGCTGAAGAGCATCGGTAAATAAATATATGAGTAATAACAAGATGAATTCTTTCTTCTTTATCATAATTTCTAACCCGACGTTCTGATTAGTTAATCTACATAATATAAGTATTGCTATTACTCGTATCGTTGAAGCAAATACCAGCGCTAATGAAAGTGAACGTGCTAAAATGTTTACTATCTTTGTTATAACTTGGTAGAAGGTGTAAGCCCTGCATATTGTCTTACTTACCTTGAATGGGCAACGCTATTATAATCATGGCAGCTAGCCCTATCAGGGCAGCGTATCCGGCCTGTTTGTAGCCGAGATAGCACACGGCAACTAGCTGTATGGGGATGATCCACACGTAGTGCAGGAAGAGCAACGCCATGTCGAATCTCTGAAGGTCGTTGGACAGGAGGTTCACTACTTTGCCAGCAGTTATTTCCCCGAGGGCTGCGTTACCCATACGCATTACCTGCAAGAGATTAATGCATGCTGTAGCAAAAATTATCTTGTCCCCTTGTGACATGTTAAATCATGACTCCAAGTTAGATTTTTGTTATAGATCTCGATAATAGAATATATTGGGTACAACGCCATCTGGCGAGGAGCAGCGTCTTTTCTATTAGATCAAGTTGTGTTTTCTCCGTATCTGAAAACCAGACGCCGAGTTTGTAAAAAACGCCGAGCTCCACCACGCGCGCGCCACTTTCTTCGTTAAAGGAATAATGAAAGCTTTTCTTGTTGAAGACAGATTGATAATTTCGCCTATCTAAGAATCAAGAAATAATGGTTGAATTTGCCTCTGCGAATGAAAGGGAAAAGTTTTCATCTACTGTCTAAAAATAGATAAAATGGTTAATCCACGCAGCGACAGCTGCGTGGATTAACAACACAGCGACAAGAGGCGTGAACTAGAAGGAAGGTGGAAACGAAGCGGTGGTATCTGTCGGCAAGTAGCAGGGCTTCTGAGTGTTGCTATTAATAATTGACGTTCCAGGAATATTTCGGGCTCTGGATAACTTTGGACGAGGAACGGGTTGTTTAAAAATCCAGAATAGGTCGCATCTTCAAGTTGGCTAACAAATAATAAATACAGAAGGCAGCGTTTCATATGTCGAAAATAATTTAAATCTAGAAATCGCTTGCGATGGTCACACCATGGAAGGTTTTGACATAATGTCTAAATCGCATGAAAGTTCCGGAGTGATGGTTTTTTTATATGAAGTTTTTTGATGTAAACAAGGAACCTGATTGGTATGTACCAGAACTGGCTGGAGGACAGTGACCAGTATTGCTAGGCCAACAAGGTCTGCTTTACGAAGCAAGTTGCAGAGTTCTTTCTAGATTTTTCTGGATACCGGAAGTTCGAGTTCTCAGTAGAATGCTACTCGAAGTGCAAACCAAAGTTCGTATATATACAAGAGAGAAGCCTGTGGATTGGATTTTGATTTCGGACGTGAAACTGAATTTAGTTTACATAGTTGGCACGTAATTAAGATCGTCGCAGGCAGCAGAAAAACACGCAGTTCTCTTGTGTGAACAAAACGACCGAGTCACGCTGTCCAGAACGAAGCTGCCCTGTTACAGGCGAAATAAATATACGAGTGCAAAAGCCAGGTTAGTGTGATTTCCCGTGATTTCAGTATTGTACTAACGAAATATCTGTTTTGATTTTGCACCGCGTCTATCTAAGGCGGGCATCTCGAGACACATTTGAACACAAAGGAACGTGGTTTCCAGGTTAAAATCGTGCATCTACGGTCGGCTATTGTCGTCACCACTTCGAGCTGCTGTGCGCAATCACCCGGGGCTCACCACCGTTCGTGGAAGAAGCCGGTCTACGAGGGACTCCAGAA
This sequence comes from Alsophila aescularia, assembly GCA_946251855.1. Lineage (NCBI taxonomy): Eukaryota > Metazoa > Arthropoda > Insecta > Lepidoptera > Geometridae > Alsophila > Alsophila aescularia. The sequence continues at coordinate 43,569,486 of OX276379.1, forward strand.
GGACTCCAACGCACCACCTGTCCAGTAGAAGATACCAGGCACCGTTCGTGGTCAAGCAGTAGGAGCTGATCGAGTGGAGTAAGGAGGCGTTCCGCGGCGGTACGCGAGACGACGGTACGGCGTCCCAGGAAGCCTCCAGGTTGGTCCACTCCATATCATTTTGAGTCAGCGAGCTACGTTAGCGAGGGAAGCCTTCGCCTTCTGACGTGTTAATATATTGTTGAAAGATACTTTCTGTCTTATTTTCTGTCTTACTTTCTGTTTCACATTCTGTTTTAGAGTTTAATATCCCTATGGGAAACACAATCTTACACACACACACTCTGTTTGCACAAGTTCTCTTTTAATTTAGAACATTATAAGGCAAAGACAAGATTATTCCTTTACGTTGTGACCAATACATGTTAATTTCTTGATGACAGACTCTCTAAGTTTTTACTAGCCTAGGATACTGCTTTTCTATTGTAAATTCATATCATACAGGCCGAAGTTATGTACTAAAATTTATATGTTTGAGGAAATTGTAATCATATTTGAGAATTTTGAGTTTTGAGTATTAAGTTAGTAATATTTCCTATTTTAAGATCTTGCTGTTTATAATTATATTGATGCAGAACAAACTAAATTAAGTGTAAAATATTTCTTTTTGAATTCCTCAGTAAAGGGGAGAGTACCAATATTTGATAACTCATGTGTGTCTTTTTTCTATTTTTTGTAATAAAGCCCTTTGTTATTGAATTTACCATCTTGTTTTAATTCCTCGCCTTTACCTGAGAAGGAGGTCCGTTTCCTTAGCCGGGCAAACGGTCTTTTCACCCTTTTGTTTTCACTATAGATTATGTTTTGGTGGGAAATCCATTTCCAATCTTTTCATTGTGTAGTTTTGCTTTACTGTATATTTTTCTGATTCATGTTATCTAATTATTATTAATTGACACCTTGTATTATTTTATAGTGATTTCGAACTTACTACTAGCTGCGCCCCGCAGCTTTGCTTGCTTTCAATTTTTGCCACCCTTTCATCCAATTAGAGAAATAATTTAAAATAATCCCTTCTAAATGCACACCTCCCTAGGGTACTCGAAGAATCTTCCCTCCAAATTTCATGTATCTAGGTCAGCTGGTTACCTGTGCGTTGTCTGACAGTCAATATAGATAAGCGATTCAAATGGATTATAGTCCACAAAGCTGTAATATCTGTTATAATAACAGGAAAAATGTTCGACAAACATGGTGCAGCAGTAGATGGGAAAAAAAACTTGTAATTAAGTATGTACATTGGGTCATCTGGACGGATGTGAAAGCCTATATTATTTAAGGCTACGCCAGAAATACACGCATACTCGTACAATCGTCAGAAAACTTAGTTGAAAGAAATTTCAATACAGGTGACACGAAGTACTGAACTTAATGTATGGAAATGAGGCGAGCGCGTGTATAATATGAAAGGAGGGGGAAATCAGCAAAAGCTTTGCAGCGTTTAATTTTGTTAAAGATGTCATCAGAGCCGACTAACTGTAACCAACTTCATTAATATGCTTAGGGTTGCAGCTTTTTGCAATTTTTGCCTATTTTGTCGCACCTGATACTAATAATAAAGCTATCAGGTGCATCAAAATGGTCAATGCAAATAAACCATTGTGCACTCTCAAACAGTACCTAGTTGATAGTATTCACACTCAGGAGTCTAAGAAGTAGGTGGTAGTAGATAAGTTACAATACTTGAATTACCTTTCGAAACATCAGCGAACTAGTAGCAACCCTGAGTTTCATGCCATACTGCTGGCCGTACAGGTTTCCATGGTGAATGACGTACGCAGCCAACCAGTTACAGGCAATCATGCCGATAGCGTAGTACGAAGCCGTTTCTCTTGACATTGTCGAATCTACCGACCAGAACTGGAGAAGTTGTCCAAATAGCAGTGGTGTGCACGTTCTGTAAAGAAAATGAAATGAATAATGAAATATGGTGAACTGTAGTCTGTACACCTGGAGTACAATGACTGTCAGTAAGGATGAAGAAGTCATTATGATATTGATGCTCCGTGTCGTTCCGTATCACGCACATTTTCTGGTGTTCCCAGTCGATAAAAACTGAAAATTTCTTGGCAGAGACTTAAAATATTTAATACTAGCTGTACCCGCGGCTTTGCACGCATGGTCTTTTATTTAGTTTCAAAGAACCATAATGTGCTATTCCAGGACCGATATACCAACATTTGATCAAAATTTCTTCAGCCGTCAAAAAATATCGTATCAATTGTTTGGCTTCTAACTCACCAGATTGAGATACCAATTACACCAGATTTAAATCAAACCCTAAGCTATCTAACAATGAAAACCGCATTTCAATCGGTCCAGTAGTTTTTACGTGATACGTGAACAAACAGACAGAAATAAACGATGCAAAAATAAACGATGCAAAGCACCCAAGAGCATTTTTTGAATTAACTTCTTTGTACAGCCTTTTTCGTACCTATTGCTTTATTATAAGTATAGATATATGACTGTGTCAATTTGCATCAAAAAATCCGTCCAGGAGTTTCAGCGTGATACGTGTTCTTTTTAATAAGTTTCAACCACTATCATGCAAAAACCCTTTAATTTTTCGGGATGAAAAGTACCCACTGTCCTAACTAGTAGTATGAACTCAAATGATACCAAGTTTCATTTGAATTCATTCAGTAGTTTAGGTGCGAAGCGCGGTCAAGATACGGACAAACACACAAAAATTAAAAATTATACAGTTTAGACTTCATTATCGAAAATAGAGTACACTCCAAAAAAAAACTGTACATTAAAAATATTGTGTTTTATATTGTACAGAATTTGGACCCATATCCCGCAGAAACCTTTTATATATTCGGAATAAAAAATATCCTCAAATTTTTAAGCAACTTCACAGAAGGAGACGGTGTTTGTTGTTTGTCGTATGAGGTAGTGCTGGCCTCTGATGTCAGAGTTTGTCAGGCCGCCCGAGGGCCTCTGGCATGGCTTAACGACTGTTATTAACCAATAACAGCCGGGGCCGACAGCTTAAAGTGCCCTTCGAAGCACGGAGCGATGGAAAACCGCACATAACTGAGAAAAGTCATTGGTGCGGGACGACGATATATGATATATGTTAAGGAGACGGTTATATGTTCGGCTGTATGCAAGGTTTTTTTTTTTTATATGTGTCAGACCATATTTCTGTCAATTGCGGACCGATTCTTCGAAAAAATCTTCTTTTGTTTGAAAGGGTATACTCTCCAGGTGGTCCCATATAAATTGTATCAAAATTGGTTTAGCGGTTTTTCGAGAATAAATGGTTTTGTTGAGTAAATCCATTCGATTTTGTGTTTATATTGTCTTTATTTTGTGTTTATCTCTAAGTTTTCTACCGATTTAGATTGTTGTTTTTTTATTCAAAAGGGTAAACTTTCCGTGTAGGCCCATTAAAATTTCATCAAAATTGGTTCTGTAGTTTTATAAGAAAATCAATTTGTTTTATAGTTTATGTTCTCTAATATCTTAAGATTTCTGAAACGAATTAGATGATTATTTTTACTGGAGTAAGAAGACTTCTAGTGTGGTACTGTATAAATTTCATCAAAATTGGTTTAGTAGCTTTAAACAAGATTTAATTTAATTAACTGTGTTATAATGTTTAGGACTGGATTGAAAGTCAATTTTGAACAATTTAAGGACGTCCATAGATGCTGAAGTTTTGCACATGGGTGTAGTTCTGATGACAATTAACTACAAAAAAACTACACTAGTAGTAGTGGTAGTAGTAGTAGTAGTAGTAGTAGTAGTGGTGGTGGTGGTGGTGGTGGTGGTGGTGGTGGTGGTGGTGGTGGTGGTGGTGGTGGTGGTGGTGGTGGTGGTGGTGGTGGTGGTGGTGGTGGTGGTGGTAGTGGTAGTAGTAGTAGTAGTAGTCAAAGGAACTACACAATCGGATGATGGAATCCCTTCGAGTTTGGGCTCATTTGGTTTGTCTTGATGAGATCATGTCTGGTTTTATGTGGTATCAAGGGTCTGATGATGGAGCTGGAAGGTCAACAACAAAATGATGGAACCCCTTCGAGTTTGGGCTCAAATCAAATCAAATCAAATCAAATCATTTTATTTGTCAGAATGTAGGTAAAACAGTTGAAGATGTTAGTTTAAATATACAATTTCCCTTTTACATTCTCACCATTAGGCATGCAAATTATTAAATTGAATACAATAAAAAATAAAATGACAGTATGGTTAAATTAAAATGTCTTACAATAAAATAAAATTCAAGTCCAAATAAAATACCAATTCCAAAATAATATTTACCATTGATCATTTAAATTAATTTAAATACAGTTCAAATTATTATCATTAAGAAAATCATTAATCGTATAATAACATTTGTCAACAAGAAATAATTTTAATTTATGTTTGAAGCTTATTAAATTACATTGCTTTATGCTCTTTGGCAATTTATTATATATTTTCGGAGCCATACAAAATACACTGTTATGCATTAGCGATGTATTGAACGGCCTTAAGCAGAGTCTGTCTTTGTTTCTCATATTGAACCTGTAAGCTTCATTGAAAGAATGAAAATATCCGAGGTTGTTCTTCACAAATAGCGCAACCTCATAGATATAGATGCATGGTACCGTCAATATTTTAAATGATCTGAAATGTGATCGGCAACTATCTGTGGGCTTTATATGAGCTATTGCTCTAACACACCTTTTTTGGGCTAAGAATACGTCCTGTCTATTAGTTGAATTGGCCCAAAAAATTACCCCATACCTTAATATAGAAGCAACACTTCCGTGGTATGCAGTCAATGCAGTTTCACTGTTGACTATCTTTGAAAGATGATGCAAAGCATATGTCAAACTATTAATTCTTTTAACTAAATTATTAATATGATATTTCCATGTCAGTTGCTTATCTATATGTAATCCTAGGAATTTTGTCGTTTCAGTTTCATTTATGGATTCATTTAAATAATTAATGTCCAAAATCAAATTTGCGGTTCTTTGTTGAAAATGCATCACTTTAGTTTTATTCAAATTAATTTGCAGATTGTTAATTTCCAACCAATATATAATATCTTTTACAGTGTCAATAATTTCAGTTCTGTAGTCTGTATCTTCTTTTTTAATAATCACAGTACTATCGTCAGCAAATAATACCATTGGGTGTTTAGTACAGTTTGGAAGATCATTTATATAACAAAAAAAAAGTAATGGCCCTAACACGCTTCCTTGCGGCACTCCGTATAATACATTCTGTGGTTCTGACATAAATGTTTCTTCAATTTTATTATTAGTATTAATTCTAACTATCTGCGTAATCTGTTTTCTATTGGATAGGTACGATACAATTAAATGTAAAACATTGCCTCTGACTCCATACCGCTCCAGTTTATAAGCCGAAATGTCATGATCCACACATTCAAATGCCTTGGACATATCCATATATATGGCGCAGACAGGATTCCTTCGGTCTACATTTTCCATCACAGTATTTAAGAAATCATATACAGCCAAATTAATTGATTTTCCCTTTCTAAATCCTTTTTGCTCATTTATCAATATATTGTTATGTTCTAAATAATTATAAAGCCCATCATAAATATTTTTTTCAAAAACCTTTGAAAATATTGGAATTAAGTCAACTGGCCGGTAATTAGTAATAATATCTTTATCACCTTGTTTAAACAGAGGCTTAATTATAGACGATTTAAGGTGATCTGGGAATACACCGTGTTCTATACACATGTTAAACACAAAACACAATGGAAAACAGACAATGTCATTGACAAGTTTAACTACCTTTGTGTGTATGTTATCATATCCGACACTATTTGTGGTTTTCAGACTGTGAATTTTCCTAAAAACATCTTGAGGAGTAATTGGCGTCAAAAACATTGAAGAACATTCACTTGAAAGTAATTGACAATATTTAGATTTTTTATATTCATTTATTTTACTGCTACTATTTTTAATATGATTAGCAAAATAATTATTAAATGCATTTGCAATGTCAGTTGGATCGGTTGTTGTATTATCATCAGTTGTTATTTTATAAATGTAGTCTTTGAATGTGTTTTTGTCTTTATTGATAACTTGCCATGTCGCTTTAGATTTGTTAGCTGCTGATTTAATATGATAATTATTTTCAGTTGGTTTGTCTTGATGATTCTCTGGTGTTATGTGGTTTTCAGGGTCTGATGATGGAGCCGGAAGGTAGTCACAGGAACGCAACAACAAAACCTTATATCTTTAAAAGAAAAATTCTTGTATATAAATATATATATTATCTGAATCTCGGAAACGGCTCCAACAATTTTCATGAAATTTAGTACACAGGTGGTTTCGGGGGCGATAAATCGATCAAGCTAGGATTCATTTTTAGAAAATGTTGTATTATTCATGTTTTCAACAATCAACTTTATCGATAATCAACTTAAACATCAACTTTTTTCAACAACAAGGTTGATAAACTGTAAAAAAATGAGTATTTATTTCTAATATAAATAACGAACAACGAATAACGAGTGCAATTAGTTTTTTATTAAACTAATTGCACTCGTTATTTTTTATTTAAATAATCAGGTCATACTTTTATTATTATATCGGTAAGATCGAAAAATGTTATTCATATTTCAACATTTCATCAGTATCAAATTCGTATTTAAATAAAATTTCTAAAAAACACAATAAACACAATTTACCAAAAAAAAATAAGAAAATACCGAGCCAAGCTCGGTGGTCATCCAGGTACTGATGGAAAATGGTCAAAACTAATTCAATTGTTATATATGTAGGTTTAATGTATCCTTGGTTTTAATTTACCAACGTTTTGAGTCTAAAGTGAGTGAGTGTCTACTTTTTTCTTTGGCATGTATTCTTTCTGGTGTTTGCTTAGGCCATCAAAAACCAAAAAATTAAATATTTTTACAAAAAAAAACGTCTTCATAATATAAATACTATTTTGTAAACAACCACTAAAAAGGATAAACTAATTACAATTGAGACAGAACAGTATCACTTTTTGGAAACTACCAACGTAATAAAAATGCATAAATACAACATAAGATAAGAAACAGTTTTTTGAAGGCGGTGCCAAACCCAGGCATTATTTAAATCTAATATCTGTATAAAGTTAATGCATACCTATCTACGGACGAAGTAATATGCAGTTGTATATGACGCACCCTCATACAAAACACGAAACGCAGCAGAGACAAAACAAGAAATTCACACGAGCAGATTTTGACTTTCACACGTTCACAAACCGATTGACGAATACAGCAATCTAGTAAATGATAAAGTTTTTGTAGATAATTACTTTAAAGCTTATTAATTTATATAGCACGTCAAGCCGTTTAAGACATTATCTTTTAGAATAAGCTCAATCATATTAATAATTATGGCTCGGCTTGGCACCGCCTTCAAAAAACTCTTTCTTATCTTATGATGTATTTATGCATTATTATGACGTTGGTGATTTCGAAAAAGTGATACTGTTCTGGCTCAATTGTAATTATTTTATTCTTTTTAGTGGTTGTTAACAAAAAAAAAAATTATTATGAAGGCGTTTTTTTTTTTGGAAAATATTTTATTACCCATTAGATAAGCTATGACTGTGCCAAGTTGCAACAAAATCCGTCTAGTAGTTTCAGCTTGCTACATCAAAAACTTCTTCTAAGCTACTACAAAACTTTACTTACTTTACTTTACCTTACTTTTACCTTTACTTTACTTTTACTTTTTTTTTATCTTTACTTTACTTTTACTTCTTTCAAATAACTTTGAACGCCTATCCTGCAGGAACCCTTTAATTTTTCGGGATGAAAAGTAACCAATGTCCTGCCTCGAAGTAAGAACTCAAATCATACCAAGTTTCATTTAAGTTCATTCAGTAGTTTCGGCGTGATGCCTAGCTAAGATACAGACAGACAGACAGACAGACATACAGACAGACAGACAGACATACAAAAATGAAAAAAAAAACAGTTTTGGCTTCAGTATCACATTTAGAGTAACCTCCAAAAAAAATATCTAAATATCTTCAATGTACAGAATTTGACCCGTTATAGTTTTATTATAAGTATAGATGTGTAAAAGTTTTGAATGTTCACTTATATGTATATATCGAATACCAATTTATCTATTGTCCAAAAGAATACATATTTTGTCCCACGATCGATATTTATCAGAGACAATTATATGGTAGGTGGTGGGTACGGTTGCAACGATTTGGCTTACATAGTTCATAGTATTGTTGTTTATAGACCAAGCGACGATGATTATAGGTATGTCTAATTCAAGAGCGTGATTCTAACTGCAAAAGGGCACAAATTTAGTTCCTGGAGGGCTATTTTCAGAATTATACAAATTATTTAAAAAAATATGTTTTTATCGTCCCCATGCCAGGGGCGGTTGGAACACCAAAATACAATACAACATCATCAGCAGCCTATATATGTCCACTGCTAGACGTAGGCCTCTCCTAATGCACGCCACTGAGTTCGGTCCTCAACTCTCCTCATCCATTTTCTTCCAGCCGCTTTTCGCAGGTCGTCACTCCATCTGGCCACAGGGCGTCCTACATTACGTTTGCCTAAACTTGGTCTCCACTCGAAAACTCGTCTACCCCAACGGTTAATGGTTCTTCGGGAAATGTGACCAGCCCACTGCCACATTAGCTTGCTTATCCTATGAGCTATGTCGGTTACCTTAGTTCTCCGTCGGATATCTTCATTACGAATCTTGTCAGAAACACCAAGATCATCAATAGCTCTCTCCATAGCACACTAATCGACCTTAAATTTGTGGACTAGTTTGACGGTGAGTGTCCACGTTTCGGCTCCGTAGGTCATGACTGGTAGGACGCACTGATTGAAGACTTTTGTCTTCAGGCACTGTGGTATGGACGACGAAAAGACTTGACGAAGCTCGCTAAATGGTGCCCAACCCAGCTGAATTCTTCTTTTGGCTTCCTTCTCAAAGTTGTTTCAACCTAATTGCAATATTTGCACAAGGTAAACATTTTTTCGGACAACTTCAAGAGGCACACCATTGACTGCAATCGGTTCCGGGTTCACAAGATCGATAAACATGATCTTGGTCTTATCTATGTTCATTCCGAGACCGATGCGTTGTAAAACATCATCTAAGTTGGTCAGCATGCTTTGCAAGTCTTGCAGCGACACCGCCATTAGGACTATATCATCGGCAAATCGTAAGTGTGAGATGTTCTCGCCATTGATATTAATGCCCATTCTTTAACATATCTTCCAGGGCATTAGTGAACAGTTTCGTGGATGTAACATCCCCTTGTCTCACTCCCTTTCATGCGTAATTGGATATGTTTTGCTGGTTTTGTACTTGGACACTCATAATCGCGGCATCATACAGAAACCTCAGCACTTCGATGTATCTGGCGATACACTTGACAACGCTGCAAAAACTCCAGAACCACCCAGGTTTCAACGGAGTCAAAGGCCTTCTCATTGTCCACAAAAGCAAGATTTAGGGTCTGGTTATTTAGGGTCTGGTTATACTCTTCAGAGTTTTGTATAACCTGCCTCACTTTGTGTACCTATGTGGTATGTGGTGCCAAATCCTACGAGAAAACTGGCCTGCTCAGAATGCTGGAATTCGTCAAGTCTTCTTAGACCCTCGAAAACAACTTATAGACGTGACTCAAGAGTGAAATAGGTCGGTAGTTCTTTGAAAGGGTTTTATCCCCTTTTTTCTTTAAAAAAAGCAGCTTTAGCACGAGTATGGTAGTCTAGTACTTTTCTTTAAAAGTACTACCAAACTCCTGTTTCGAGCCTCCGGAGTTCTCCCACTTTTAAAAACGGTGCTAAATAACCCCTGAAGCTCCCGAAGTTCGGGTCCCCCCCCCCCCTGCTTTCAAGAGCTCCGAAGTTATACCATCCTCACCGGGGGCCTTTCCATCCTGAAGTTGTTTGAACGCCATCTCAATCTCGTCTAGCAAACCGCATCGCATTCGGTCCAGTAGTTTTACGTGATGTGCGAACAAACATACAGACAAACGTACAGACAAACAAACTATTTAAAAAATAAGTTTTCTTATTCGGCTTCTTATTTTAAGTACCCTAGACCATTTTTTACGTTGGCCCCACTTGCTTCTCGCAGCCAGCTCACTCACACCCAGTGTTGGAATTGGGTAGGTACATTGAAAAGTTTAGGCAAAATTTACTCCTCTTCTAAGTTTATCAGTTTTTGAATATGTATTAGTTTCATTATAGGCTTTTAATCTTACAACATAATATCTTCAGTAAGAAAAACCCGTACTAGTCATACCTACTTTTTTCTATCTAGTTCTCAATTACCCATTACTATGCAATAATTATGCAAAGAACTATGCCAGATCTTCATAATGACTTAGGCTCGATGTAAAATTGTCGTGGACACAACTGAACAGTATTTTATTGACCGAGCGAGCGCGAAGCGTCTCCGTTTCCGCTTGGGAAAAAATTTGGGCTTTCGTATGTCCGGATGTCAGTCCGGCCGGATGTCAGTCCGGATCTCTGTTCTCCTCTACAGGTCGCATTTCTCAACCGATCTAGACGAAACTTGGTATACAGGTTAAACGAATTTTCAGAATTTTTTTAGTCGTCGAGGATTTGGATGGGGGTACTTCTCCCAAAACATAGTAAAAAGAGGGTTACTGTATATCTCCGCCATATTAACTCCGATTTCGGTGTTTTTCTTTTTTATTTCAAAAGTACTAACTTCACGTTAGTCTCAGCATGATGAGCAGCATAGCTCCTCATGCAGTAAATTTCTCACTATTAGGTTTCTACCAGTGGAATCAGCCCTTTACCTACTAGGTAGGGATTGATGGAGCACCTTGGTTATTAATGTTAGGTTTACAATAAGGTAACTAGATGGCGCTGCTGTGCACCGCTAGATTGTTTGCAAAAAAGTTTGTACGCGCGGGATCTACAGCTCACAGAGCCACTAGTTTTTAAAGCATTATTATAGAAGCTTTTGTGTATTATTAGTTTTTGCTGGGAACTTTTCATAATCTAGTTAGAAAAGTTCCCAACCTCTAAAGTAAACTTTAGCTAACTTTTGAGACTATGTGACTTTCGTTAGATTATTACACTGTTTATGGTCAAGGGATTAAAATATTGAAATCTAATACTAAAAAGAGATATTATGTAGGTACCTACACTTTATGATGATGTATAATATCATTTATAGAGTATTATTACCTACCTGCTATAGTAGTAGGCACCTAGGTACTCAATCTGAGAATCGAACCCTGGGCCTTCACGGCTTTTGTCATGAGCCTGGTACATAAACCACTGAAACTTTTGTATAACAAATAATAAATTAAAGTATAAGAAGGAAAAACGTATGCGTTTACTGTTTTTTATTACTAATATCATAATATAATATACTGAAATGATTTCTATTATAATAAACTAAGATAGACTATAGTAATTTTTTTAAATCAATATTGTTATTATTAATAGTTTATTTACATATATTATAGATAGATTTCGTGTCCGCGGCATTTAACATTTAAAAGTCTTGGATGCCGAAAGCTGGCATCCACAACATCGTTTTTTTGTTTGAATATATATCACTTCCATTGCTTTACATTAGTCGTTTTTTGAAAAGAATCGAGTGATACCTCGTTTGTCAAAATCGGACCAATACGGGCGACGGTATGGCAGAACGTCAACATACAGTGCTACCAGAGACCGCGGAAGTACTCCATGACATTGACAACATTATCAACTTATTGTATTGTCATCGGTCCTTGATAAGTGTGCAAAGTTTTAATTCAATCTGAAGTTTTGAAGTGAGTAAAAAACACGCTAAAAAATCCGTTACGAACAAACAAGCTACTTTTACTTACAAGCGCTTTTTCATTTAAGAAAAGACAAAGCTTTGTGAAGGTTAGCACAGAGAAATCTTCTTCACCAGGTAGTAAAATAGGAGGGGGCACGGCACACCCGTTTGATTTTAGGGGGTGATCTGGCCCCCTCTGCATCCCACTTCCGCGGTCCCTGAATGCTACAAGGATTATAATGAACGTGGCCAAATGGGAACTAACGCCATCATATATTGAAACGTCTTATTTGAGTACTAGAATCATTCAGCAGGTACATACTCGAGTCTACGTTCAGCAGCGTCCTCCTCCCACAACTGTCACTCACGTTCATTATAATCCTTGTAGCACTGTAAATTCGATACGGTATTAAGACCTTAACGGATGTCTGGAAGAGATAGCTCTGAGCGATAAGACCGCCCATTATGACACATTATAAAGTTTTTTATTATTGGTATGATATTTATTTGTGTGGTGTTCACAAAAAAGAGTTCTCTTTCTATGTTTAAATCTACCTACATACATACATACATACATACATACATAGTCTGTTAAAATCATCCCCTTCCTTTGCTTTGCCGTAGTTGGGTAAAAAGAGTATTAATAACTTTTTGGTGATGAAATCTTAGACGACTATCATCGACGTGTTAGTAAAAAAAAACTTTGCTCTAAACCTAATCAAATCACATTATATATCATCGACCTTGTGACATAGATTATTTATTAGTATTGATTATTAGCTATTATAAACCTTACACAATCAAACATAACCAAAAAAACATTCATTACATTGTGGTAAACATTCTCAGACTGCTACTGTTCATAGAAAGCAATTGAAATATTTATTACATAATCTAATATTAATCAAAGTAAACGTTACAAATAAAACTAAATGACGTCCCTATAGTAAACAGCCGGAGTATTATGAAGAAGAAAACTTACCGCAAAGAAACACAAAAGAATTGCATCAGACCACACGGCAAATAGGACCACCCGAAACTCCTCACAAGCACTCTGACAAAAGATGGGTCTCTGCCAGCAGACTTTGCAGCCGCTTCCTCTGCCAACCAATTTCTGAAAAAAAAAGAAATAAAGTTCCATAATACTAAACAACCACAGCCTTATTACAAAACATAGACTAACGAAAGTACCGGGTTTAATCCAAGTTTAATCCATTTAATCCGTTCGATTGTGTCACGTGACTGCAGTTACGTATTTGGAAAAGCCTAGTGCGTGTCACGTAGCTATAGCTACGTGCGACCAACGTGTTGTGCGTGTGATTTTTGTGTTGTTTTTCTTCCCATTTTTTTCGGATTGTTACGATTTATTTAAATTGTGCCGTGTGTTTACCCCCCAAGTTGGTCTACAATATTAGTTTAATCATAAAGCAACACTATAAAATGAGAAAAATCCGCGCGAAAATATATTTCAAAGGCCGCGAACATGAATCTGAAGTTTTTTTTTTTTTTTTTTAATTTACCAGTATGCCGCAAGTTTATGTTATTACAAGCGTTATATATTAAATTAATCGCTGTTTCAACTTATATCGATTAAAACATTTGCGTGTATGAAGCCCCGATTGTAGCCAAAATTTTACAACACCGATTGCATCTGGGAACTTTAGTTACCAGGCAAACATTTTTTAGGCGGAGATATACAGTAGCCCTCTTTTTACTATTTTTTGGGAGAAGTACCCCCCAATGCAAATCCCCGACGACTAAAAAAATTCTGAAAATTCGTTTAACCTGTATACCAAGTTTCGTCTAGACTGACATCCGGACATACGAAAGCCCAATTTTTTTCCCAAGCGGAAACGGAGACGCTTCGCGCTCGCTCGGTCAATGAAATACTGTTCAGTTGTGTCCACGACAATTTTACATCGAGCCTAAGTCACTATGAAGATCTGGCATAGTTCTTTGCATAATTATATTGCACTCTAAGTAATGGGTAATTGAGAACTAGATAGAAAAAAGTAGGTATGACTTGTATAGTTTTTTCTTACTGAAGATATTATGTTGTAAGATTAAATGCCTATAATGAAACTAATACATATTCGAAAACTGATAAACTTAGAAGAGGAGTAAATTTTGTTTAAGCTTTTCAATGTACCTACCTAATTCCAACACTGGGTGTGGGTGAGCTGGCTGCGAGAAGCAAGTGGAGCCAACGAAAAAAATGGTCTAGGGTACTTAAAATAAGAGAAGTCATACATATTGCCTTGTCTAGAGCATGCAGAGTGTTTTTTAAATATTATACATCTTACTACAAAACGAAGTTTATCGCTAATTCGAGTAACATCTATGGTACATAAGATAATCCTCCGATGACCCTTGTTTAACCATGGTACTAAATCACATAAAGTGTTAAAGTGTTGTCATTTTGTTTTGTGTTGAGATTAGCGTGCGTGTGTTGTTTTGTGTTTTTTTTTTATATTAGTAGACCACAGCCATACCCAAATGTTTTGCATAACTTATGCAATATGAACTTACTTCATTGTTACATTTCACCATTCTTTGACCTTTAGTAAGTACATTAATTTTAGTACCAGCAAAGTGTGGCGGCTAAAAAAAGGGTAGATTGCGGCGGCCGCCGGAAGCTCATAAGGCCCCTGTGTAAACAAACCGTTTTTTTGGGCACTTGAGAACTGTCTTATATAAACAAATGACTGTGTTCTGAGAACAGATGAATAAGAAGCACACACGTATTGGATTTTATTTTAGTCAATCCCGAATTAAAATATTTATAAAAACACGGGGAAGTTGAAAAAAGTCGAAATGTATGGATTTGATATTTTCAATACTTTTATATTTGTAATCTTTAGCGACGACCTATGGCTTTTATCTGTATTAAGGACCTTTACAGATATACATTTCCAAAAGATAAAAAATAAAAAATAAATAGTCAAGGGTTTTTTTTAATAAGCGACTAAAATTGAAATAAATTCGAGCAAAAATCACGCGTGATGCTTAAAAATTATTTATGGATAATATACATCATAGAGGTGAAATATAAAGATAGTATTGTGTTGCAACATGTTATTTCTAGTACCTTTAACTAAATAAAATAAAATTTGAATGTATCGATTAAATGTTTGCCTGGCTAGTAGTTGCCAGACGCATTCAGGCCTGTAAAATTTTTGCAACAATCGGCGCTTCATTCATACGAATGTTTTAATCGATAGAAGTTGAAACAACAATTAATTTAATATATAATACTTGTAATCACATAAACTAACGACATATTTGCAGAATTTTCAAAATATTTCAAAGTAAACATTTTTTTCTCACGAAAATGCGCGACAAAACATTTAAAAAAATGGAATGACTCTGTTTGTTGGACTTTGGCATTTAATTGCATTGCTACACGATTAAACTAGTACCATACACCAAAAAAAAAGAGCCTTTACAGCATACAAACATCCAAATTTGAAAGAAATCGAAAAGTTTGCAAATTTGGGCAGGTGGCTTCCACAGAAGCCAGCCGCATTCGACTTTTTTTTTATGGTTAGCCAGGGAAGCCGGTCATACTTTGGCGGTAGACTTATCTTCTAAAATATATCCTGACTATGCGATCAACTGCCATAATATCTCCTAGAATAGTGGAAGTAAGTGTCAAAATAATAGATCATAACAAACATAGGTACCTACGTAGGATGTACTGGATGAATAACTAATAATCTAATTGTAAAAGACCCATTTTCTTTTCCGAACTCTTTTTTTTTTCAGGGTTTTTTTTTTCTTTTGCTGATTCATTTTTAAGGAAAACAAAGCACACTCTTTTTTTTGTTCAAGTTCAACTCAACACAACCTTTGTTTCACAGGCACTTGAAAAAATCCATTTCCATAATTCGGCAAAATTTGTTTACAGTAGGTATTAAACTATCAAACTACGCGCGCTCCACAATGTTATGTTTACGTTCCAATCCTCATAAAAATCATTACTTACTAATAAAATTGACAAACTTGAAATATGGCCGATAAAACCATTTCCTTGTGTAAATAAGAAATAGAACGTTGCGAACTGTTATCCACCACTGTTGTGACCACGTTTAGGCAAACGTAGTGTAGGACGCCCTGTGGCCAGGTGGAGTGACGACCTGCGAAAAGCGGTTGGAAGAAAATGTATGCGGAGAGCTGAACACCGAGCTCAGTGTGCATTAAGAGAGGTCTACGTCTAGCAGTGGACAGATATGGGCTGATGATGAACTGTTATCCGGAATCTGGGATTTTATGTTTTAAAAAAAGAAAACCTTAAATCACTTAAAATAAATTATATTATTTTGAATAAATACACATTAAATTAAATTCAGTAAAGGATAAGTACTCCGTGGAAAGGTTTTAAATCGTCTATCCTTTTCTAATAATGAACTGATGACATCCTCATGCAGAGGTGCTAATGAAGCACCTTGCATCTATTATCTCATACAAAAGCGAGGGTATAACAACCCCCACGTTAAAAGGAAAATTACGGAAAAGTGAGTTTTCGTTAAATTTATTTTCGTATCGGTATACGTGATAGAAGCTGGACTGGTTCCATTTCTATTTCACGATCAGGATTTTCACTATCATTAATTATTACTTGGTTAGATTTTTTGAATAATTTCCTGAAATACGGGTCCTTTTTACAAATATCTATACTAAGACATAGGATACAGGATGATACACTTAAAATAGGAAACTGATATGGTTATTCCAGTTATTTGGAGGTTCTGCTGAATCCTTAAGAATCTGGTCTGAAGTTGATTTTAATGTTTTCAAATTATCAAGGTAATATTTTGTATCTTGGAAATTGGCAAACTTAGTTTTCTAATATGACTTAAGCTGCAGCAGCTATCAAACCAACAACGCGTAGCAACCCAGTCGCTTGCTTCGCGTGTGCACACACAGTATGCGCGTGGTCACACGCGTGGTAGCTTATTCACGCGCGAGCAAGGTAGTAGAAAAAAAAAAGAAAAAAAAAAGAAAAAAAAATGGTAAGAATATTAAAATGAGATGATATGGCATCTATACTAGAAGAAATTTTCCTTACAAATCTAGAGTTCTTATGGTAAGCTATCAATTCTAATGGAATGTTAAGTACACCTTTACCGGATACAAATTCAGTAATATAGTTATTTTTACATTCAATAGAGAGTTTAGCTGGTTTTGATTATACGAATATCCATTTTTTATTATATAATTTATGCCACATATCCACGTCACTGTGAATGATTTTGTATTGACAACCTTCAGGCATTGTTGTTACAGCTTCTTTCGTTACAATTTCTATTTCATAGGATGAGTATCCAGTAACGGTATAAACATTAGTTATTTCACAAAGGTACGTTTTGTAATAATAATATTCTTGCAAGAATTTAGACTTTTAAGAAAGGTAAATGAAGATTTATCTTTGCTTAGGGCTACATATTCCTGAGAGGGTAGGATCATAACAAATGAATTAGCAGTATCAGTAATATGTGGAGATGGCAAGGGTATGTTTTTACTTAAGTTATATTCTAGAGCACTTGGTAAAGGTATCTTAATTACAAAAACTAACTTATTATTTAGGTAGTAGTAGCATATTAAGTCAGCGACGTTTAGTAAGATATGAATATTATTTAATTCTAGTTTCACACGGAAATCTCTACACTTAGGGACTATTTTAGGATTACTTTTAATATCTTTATACAATTGATTGGGCGTCAAAACAGACGGATGTAGTATATTGACTTTTACAAACCAAATGGAATTTAGGATGTCTACGATTTTAAATGAAAGAGTCAATAAATTTGATTGTAGAATTTTTTAAATAGAATTTAAAGGTATTTGGAAATCATCAGTTTGCACTACTTAAGATTTGTTATTAACAACAGTAGATATTCTGTAAGGGGTTGTAAGGGAGTACACCTACCACCTCAGTACTCCAAGTCAACCTCACCTGCGCGTGGTACATCCTGCCGAACAACAGGCTCTGACGACCGACAAATGCCGGTATAACCATTCAAAAAAGGCACAGGTAAATTCTACAGACCGGTGACGGGCAGCAGCGTCATCGGTGCAAAAAACTGTGCCCTGCGATCGCCAACCCGCCTGCCCATCGTAGCGATTATGGGCATTACCTTCCATACACATTATAAGCACAACGAAAGTACGGCCCCGAGTTCTCGGCAGCCCTGCTATTTCTGGCCACGGCGGCGGTCATAGTCACGGCCGAGCAAGGGGTGCTCAGAATCCCTGGGCTAATAAGGAAGGCCGCTAAAACTGACTGGCTCTGGCTACGTATAACAGACGCACGTTACGGCTCGACGAAAATCTGACGCAATTGGAAGAGGAGCTGGGGCACATGAGATGGCACATTATGCGGTTATGTGAAGTCCGAAGAGAGGGAGAGGATACCGTAACCTTAGATTAGGGCCATCTTATGTATTTCAGGGAAGGAGACCAGCAATTCCAAGACGGTGTCGAGTTCCTTGTCAATAAGGTTCTCTCTGACAACATTGTAGAAATCTCCAGTGTTTCGAATAGGGTGGTGTACCTCGTAATGAAATTAACTGAGAGGTATAGCCTCAAGGTTATTCAGGTATACGCACCGACTTCGTAACACTCGGATGATGAAGTAGAGGATATGTACGAAGCCATATCTAAAGCCTTGCACAACACCTCCAAGGCTCACTGCAACGTTGTCATGGGAGACTTCAATGCTAAAGTAGGAGTACAGACAAGCAGCAACTCGGTAGTAGGACAACACGGATTTGGCAGCAGAAATCGCAGGGGGCAAATGCTAGTCAACTTCCTCTTGAAAGAAGGGCTGTTTTTTATGAACTCATTCTTTAAAAAGCAGCCCTTACGGAAGTGGACGTGGCAAAGCCCCGATGGTGTGACAAAAAATGAGATTGACTTCATAATAGCGGACAAAAAGCAAGCAAGCATGTTCAGAGATGTCTCTGTGATCACTAGGTTTAAAACCGGGAGTGATCACCGACTTATCCGAGGCACTCTGGATACTCGTATTGATTGCAAGCTTGAACGTCTTCGTTTGATGAAGTCTACGCTCCGACCTAACCTGCTCCAAGCCGTTGTTGGATCCGAAACATTCCAGTTGAAACTGGAGAACCGATTCGCTGCCTTGGAAAGCACAATTGACTGAATTGAAAATCCTGAGGGAAGAGGGAACAAAGTTCTGCGAGATGCGGCGTACAGGCAGAAAATCAAAACTTTCGTTGGAAACTCTGCAGCTCATTGAGAAACGACGTGAAGATCCAGCAGTCACTTCTTCTGTGTATATCCGAACGCTCAGGAAGGTTGACGGCAGCGCCAGTAGGCGTCATGATGTGAAAACATAAATTACACTTTTTTCTACACATCAAGTAATAAAGGTCAATGGACAGCAAGCATGTATATTTTTTATTAGTACAAGCGCTATAGAAGAAGCGATAGAGCGGAATCGGGGGTCAAAAGTCTTCGTACAACAGCTTGGTCGAAGCCATCTGACGAAGTTGACCACATCAAGCGGGAAAGTTGTCTTTTCTTCAACTTTCGGAGATTCTCGCGAAAGTTGAAGATTTTTATGGCCAACTATACGTCTCACACGCGTCGCAGCTCGAACCCGATACGGAGGATTCCAGGGCCACTCTAACCCGCAACGATACCGAAGAGCTGCCAGAAGTCAGCCTTGACGAAATCGAGATGGCTCTCAAACAGTTCACAAATGGAAAAGCCCCTGGCAAGGACGGAATTACAACGGAGCTCCTGAAGGTAGGAGGTACTCCCACGCTTAAAGAACTTCAGCGTTTGTTTAATTCTGTCCTCTTCTCTGGGAGAACTACAAAGGCATAGAACAAGAGTGTGGTCGTCCTGTTTTTTCAAAAGAGTGACAAGACTCTTTTGAAAAACTATCGGCCCATTTCCCTCCTGAGCTATGACTACAAGCTGTTTTCGAGAGTTATCACAAATCGTCTTTCGCGGAGATTCGACGAATTCCAGCCAACAGAGCAGGCTGGGTTTCGGGGAGGATACGGCACTATAGACCACATTCATACAGTTCGGCAGATTATACAGAAGACAGAAGAGTATAATAAGCTCCTGTGCCTGGCGTTTGTGGACTATGAAAAAGCCTTTGACTCTATCGAGACCTGGTTTGTTTTGGAATCCCTGGAGTGGAGTGGTATATCCAAGTGTTGAGTATATCCAAGTGTTTATCCCCCATGCATCGAAGTGTGAGACAAGGGGACGTTATTTCACCGAAACTGTTCTCAAATGCATTGGAGGATATGTTTAAGAATCTGGACTGGAAAGGATGTGGCATTAATATTAACGGTGAGTTCATCTCATACTTGAGATTCGCGGATGACATCGTCATTGTAGCAGAAACGTTGCAGGACTTGCAACAGATGTTGAGCCTAGCTGATTCGTCTCAGCGCATTGGTCTCCGAAATGAACTTGGACAAAACCAAGGTTTTGTTCAACGAACATATTATTCCGGAACCAGTTGCTGTTGATGGAGCTGCTCTCGAAGTTGTTCAGGAGTATGTTTATCTGGGGCAAACTTTGCAACTAGGTAAAAACAACTTCGAGAGAGAGACCCGCAGAAGAATACAGCTGGGCTCGGTAGCATTTGCAAAACTTCGTCGAGTCTTCTCGTCGCCAATACCGCAAAGTTTGAAGACAAAAGTCTTCAACCGTGTGTCCTACCTGTTATGACATACGGAGCCGAGTCGTGGACACTCACGGTACGACTAGTCCACCAATTTAAAGTCGCTTAGCGGGCTATGGAAAGGGCTATGCTTGGAGTTTCTCTAAAAGATCGTATCCGGAATGAGGTGTTCCGGCAGAGAACCAAAGTTATCGACATAGCCCTTAGGATTAGTAAGCTGAAGTGGCAATGGGCTGGTCATATCTGTCGAAGGGCTGATAACCGCCGGGGTAGACGTGTTCTTGAGTGGAGACCGCGACTCGGTAAACGTAGTGTAGGGCGCCCTCCAGCTAGGTGGAGCGACGATATACGCAAAGTGGCTGGCAGCAGTTGGAAGAGAAGAGCCGAAGATCGGGCTCAGTGGCGTGCTTTGGGAGAGGCCTATACTGCTACTGCTGGACGCAGTGGACTGTACTGTGTATCCCAGGGAAAATAAACAAGCTGCGTGAAAATAATATCTTCCTTTTTATTTCGCCATTTTGACAACCCACAAAGACAACCCAAAATCTTCTATCAAAACTGAACCTGAACGAAGAGTTTTTATACCTACAGTACCTTTCCTTCTTTCTTATTATTAAACTTATCAAAATCATAAATCAATTAAGTTTCAATATTAATTAATTAAGCAAGTACTTATTTTAAATTAAATAACATAACTTTTCCTCCCTCCTCAATAAAATAATATAGGGACAAGATATAATACATTAATAAACATTATTCCTTATAATTAATTACACAACATGGTCTCAAACTATAGGGGTGAGGTCGGGGTTGAGATTGGGACGTGTCTAACGATGGAGCAGATGAAGAAACGGTTGGAGCAATCACTTCTGGTGCTGGCGGTGGAAAAATGTTCAAATTTGGAAAACTTCTTTGCCCAACAACTGAACTATCAGTAGTGGACACTGATGAATCTGCTTCTTTAGGGGTACCACCTGTGTAACGCAATATTTGATCTATGTGACGTTTACAAATAACATTATGCGTTGCACCAAATAGAGCCTGTTACCTAGCTTTTCAGTGACAGTTCCTAAAACCCAACTAGGTTTCCTAGCTATGAACCATCGCACCCAAACTTTTTTGCCTACGTTAAACTTTCTACATGTATGTGCTGACATTTGAAGGAACGAGTTGGATTTGTGTGGCGGCTGTAACATATCTAATCTTGACCGCAACTTCCTACCTAACATCAATTGCGCTGGTGATGAACCTGTGGAGCAGTGAGGAGTGTTTCGATATTCAAATAGGAAACCAAGCATTTTCTCATTAACGGAATTCACTGATGTATTCTGCGATAAGATACATTTCAGCATCTTTTTACAGCATTTAACCGAGTTTTCGGCTTCTCCGTTGCTCTCCGGATGATAAATAGGTGAGGTAACATGTTGAATGCCAGCATGTCGACAGAATTCTGCGAATTCTAAAGTTTTAATTTTTACATCGTTATCTGAAACTATGACCTTCGGAATACCAAATCTTGTTATATTCGGTTTTAACTGCGTGATAAGAGCACTGGATGATGTGCCCGCGTGCATTTCTAAGCATTCTAACCATTTACTAAACGCATCTATAACAACCAAATACGCTCTTTGTATAGACATGTAATCTATATGAATTCGCTCCCAGGGCGCGTCTGGACGCGGCCATGGGGCGGGCGTGGCCTGCGACGGTGCTGTTCTCTGAGCACTGCACATTCGACAGGCCCCCACTGTACGTTCGATATCCTTATCAATACCTGGCCACCACATTTTTCCACGAGCAATACTCTTAGTTTTCACAATGCCAAAGTGACCCTTATGTAACTCGGACAGAAGACTACTTCTGAATGACTGAGGGATTACTCTGTGACCCCGTAGCAGGACTCCATCTTCTATCTCGAAGTCTGCTTTGCATCTAAAAAATGGTTGTATAGAGGCACAATTTATCTTCCGTGGCCAGCCATGTTGAACGTATCTAATTACAGTCTGTAAGCTTCTATCGGAGGTTGTTGCTATTTTAATGTCTTTAAAAGACACTGGAAGTGATTTTTCGTCCAGAACATTTAATATACTTGCACTATCATTTTCATCACCTACGTGATGTGTGATAATTTGAGGCATTCTTGAAAAAAAATCTGCCACTGAATTATTTTTGCTTGTTATGTACATAATAACATAATTATACGCCGATAAAAATACAGCATACCTTTGCATTATTGAAGCTGCTGTCACAGAAATTCCATATTTTTTTCCAAATATAGCCAGAAGTGGTTTGTGATCTGTTTTAATCACAAATGGCTTATCTCGTCCATATAAATATTGATGAAAATGTTTCACACAGAATATTATAGCCGTGGCCTCTTTTTGAATCTGACTATAGTTCCTTTCGCTAGCTGATAGCGTACGAGATGCAAAAGCTATTGGTCTCTCTTTGCCATCATCTCCCTGCATTAAAACTGCACCAAGGCCTCCTGGGCCCGCATCAACACTAAGAACTAGCCGCGCATTAGGATTAAAGTGTGCAACGCAAACACACGTTCTGATGAGAGTTCGCTTTTTACCTCCTCGAAAGCTCGTTGTTGCTTAACTTCCCATTTCCAATCAACATCTGACTGAAGCAACTCATTTAGAGATTCCATCACAGAGGATGCGTTTGGAATGAACCTTCGATAATAATTTATCATTCCCAAAAATCGCTTTAGTTCCCGTACATTTGTTGGTGGCGGAACGGTGACAATTGCTTCAACCTTCTTGGGATTTGTACGGAGTCCGTTCTTATCAATCAAATAACCTAAATAAGTTACACTTTTCTCGAAAAACTTACATTTCGTCCTTTGTAGCCTCAAACATGCATCTTGCAAGCGCCGCAAAACTTCCTCGAGTCGCTGTAGATGAATTTCCTTCGTTGGACCTGT
Organism: Alsophila aescularia; assembly: GCA_946251855.1. Taxonomy (NCBI): domain Eukaryota; kingdom Metazoa; phylum Arthropoda; class Insecta; order Lepidoptera; family Geometridae; genus Alsophila; species Alsophila aescularia. Next base: position 43,592,905 of record OX276379.1, read on the forward strand.
CACGCAAACGTCATCAAGGAAACAAACCACTCCATCAATGCCAACCATCAATGATTCCATCATTTTCTGAAAAATTGCTGGCGCATTAGCTAAACCAAATACTAATCTTGTGTGTTTGAAAAGTCCCTATGTAGTATTGATCGTTGTAAGCTCTTGACAGTCTTTTGACAGCTCTAATTGGTTATAGGCCATTTTAAGGTCAATTTTGGAGTAGTGATCTCCGTTACGTAACTTATCGAAGACGTCCTCAATGAGTGGCAGAGGATATTTGTCAATTTCAATTGACTGATTAATCGTCATTGAATAATCACCACAAATCCTCACGGATCCATCAGGTTTCTTTACCGGTACAATCGGGGTAACAAAATTTTGAAAAACTTACTGGTACTAATATACCTAATTCGACCAATCTTGATAGTTCCGATTCAACCTTTTCTTTAATTGCAAACGGTAGAGGCCTAGGTTTGCAAAATTTTGGTTTGGCATCAGCTTTCAACTGAAAAGTGACTTTGTACTTATTAAATAAACCCAGTTCATCCTTCCAAACGTCAGCATATTTGTCTAACAAATTATTCACGTCACTATTACTCGAGATAGAATGCAATTTACATATACCCAAGTTAAATAATGCCATGAAATCTCGTCCTAGTAGAGGTTGTCCACCGTTTTCAACTACATTCAATTTAATTTGTTTCTTAGTTCCCTCATACTCTATATCTGCAAGAAAATAGCCTAATGGATAAGCTTTTAAGCCTGTATAATAGCATAGTTTGATATTATTCTTAGTAAGAGGACATGTAGGAAAAAATTCTAACCAATCACGTTTTGATAAGAATGAATAGCCTGCCCCCGAGTCAATTTCCATTTTCAAATTACAATTATTAACATTGACATCTACTGAATATGGTGCTTGGGAAAGGTACCGCATATTGCATACACGGCATTCTTCACAATCGTCCAGTCCATTTTTAGATTCTTCATTGACATTGTTAACAGACACTGTGACCTTTTTCTTACACACCTTCTTAAGATGTCCTTTCTCGCCACATATTTGACATTTATAATTTTTAAACCAGCATCTACTTGAAGTGTGACTCTTTAAACCACAAACTGAACAAGTTTGTTCCAAAAAATGTTGTTTAGGTGCCTGTGCTTGCTTCGACTGGGATCTTTGTTCATTGTTGTCTTTATTTATACGGAACATAGCTTCCTCGGTTGTAAGTTGTCCTAAATTGCCTACAGTTTTCGCTATCTTTGCGCAGTTAACTTGTTGGGCCACTTGTAAGGCCTTAGCAACCGTCAAACCAGCCTCATCCAACTCAAAAAGACGGTAGTGCTCTGGTCATGATACAAGACCTTGTATAAAACAGTGCGTATTAATGTATCCAACGCTGGACCAAAATTACATAGCGCTGCCAGTCCTCGCAACCGTGCCAGCCAACCTTCGAGGCTCTCACTCGATTGTTTTGTTGCCGCATAAAATGTAGCTCGATCCACTAATGTCGAGCGTTTCGGAGTAAAATGACCATTCAACGCAGCGATCAGATCTTCGTATTCTAACAATTCAATATCTCCCGGATGCACTAAATTTCTCAATAAACGGTGTGTATCTTCCGAGATGTGAGTTAGAAATATACCGCTTTTTTTTTCTTTCTTCATCTCGTTTACTTTAAAGTATTGTTTTAGACGACATTGGAAAATATTCCATTCATGTACTTTATAATCAAACTCACCTACAACTCCTATGTATGTCGTCATAATTATATTATTATATAGAGGTTCTTTAGAATCCTCGTCGCCAAAAATACTGTGTATCCCAGGGAAAATAAACAAGCTGCGTGAAAATAATATCTTCCTTTTTATTTCACCATTTTGACAACCCACAAAGACAACCCAAAATCTTCTATCAAAACTGTTTTTATACCTACAGTACAGACTGACACGGGCTGATGATGATGATGGGTTTTACAGGGAAATCTCTATACTTAGTGACTATTTTAAGATTACTTTTAATATCTTTAAACAATTGATTTGGCGTCAAAACTGACGGATGTAGTATATTGGCTTTTACAAACCAAATGGAATTAAGGATGTCTTCGATTTTAAATGAAAGAGTCAATAAATTTGATTGTAGAATGTTTAAAATAGAATTTAAATGTATTTGGAAATCATCAGTTTTCACTACTTAGGATATGTTATTAACAACAGTAGATATTCTGTCAATATCATAGTTCAATTTAGCTTGATTAGTGTTGATTTCGTCTAAAGACTGATTTATATTTGATATAGCCATTTGGGACATAATACTGTTGACACAACTGCCCAAAAAGGAGTGTATTGTTTTTAGCATTCATGTATGTATGTATGTATGTATGTATGTATGTATTTATGTATGTATGTATGTATGTATGTATGTATGTATGTATGTATGTATGTATGTATGTATGTATGTATGTGAGTTTCAATAATCCACCATAACTTTTAAATGCCTGAATAGATTTAGACGTAAAATAGCCTATTCTATAGTAAGGATTCTAAAGATACCCCATCTTTAGAATCCTTACTATAGAATAGGCTATTTTATTTTTTTGAATACATTCATTACGGCGGCAGTATGGCACAATTTCGAAATTCGAAAAAAAATCTTCGAATTTTACAATATGGTTAATAAATTGAAGGCCTTGTTATGCACATTCCAACATTATATAATTTATTGGCAAAAGCTCTTTTTTGGCAAGGCAGGCGTGTTTTTTTAGCTTTCAAGCTAGATATCTTTATTGCTGTTGTTATGATTTTGTCGTTGTTGTACAGATTTTGGATTGCCTCATTATAATATCTCTATAAAGACGATCTTCATCCATTTTGCCGAATATGTGTTAAAATACAACTCCTACGCCAGCAAACCATGCTGCTCGTTTGGAAACTATCATATGTGATATGGACTCAAAGTTACGTAACATGTCTTTGTGTAATGAAATCTAGTATAATTACTGTTTGTATAATAGTTCTAGCATATTGTGGCATTTAATGTAATCTACTTCTCTATTTTCTCGACATAAAAACCTAATAGCGTTAAATACGTCATGAATGTTTTCTATATGTCTTTTATATGGGGAGACATCCATGGGAATAACGATATGAAATTGGTCATTAATTGTTTTTAAGGTGCCAACGCGGTTGAAGAGTATACCAGGTCTCATAATGATGGGTTCCACAAATTTACTGTCATCAGTTGCGGTGTGCTATAATGAGTAGCGATGATTCTGAAAATTGTAATAACCACGCTAGTTTGACTTGTATAATTATTTTTATAGGAATAGTAACTAAGGTCTTAAATTAATAAAATAAAATCGTAAATAATAATTAAATGATGTACTTACAATAATATACTTATATGTCTAATCTATACTTCTATACTGATACTTATAATTATAATTTATAATAATATTATGAAGAGGTACAGTTTGTGCTTTTGTGAGGTTGTAAGGGGTAAACTCTGGATCTACTGAACCGATTAAAAATATATTTTACCAGTTGAAAGCTACGTTATTGGTGAGTGTCATAGGCTATATTATATTAAAATGACCACTCGTGCGAAGCCGCAGGCATCAGCCATGTTATATCTATTTTAATCAATTTGATTTGTAGGTTTTGTTACTTCATCCAAATGATGGGTGACATGACGTCGATTAATAAGAAAGGTCAAGGTATTGTTAATGTTTACTTTTACAATTTTATTTATTTTTCCAGCAATAGCGCTCTTTGATTCTGTCATACATTCTATTAGAGCCTAAGTGTCCGCAAAGTATGAATAAAGTGATTCTCTTCCAGAATCTTCGCTATTTCGGATGGAACAGTTGTATTGCGGTGAATGTTGACGGTTATGTTAGTGTTGTTAAACAGATACATGAGCATGCCGTAGAATTTCACAGACGAATTTTGATCAAATGGATTTCTGAAATCAGATATTGCTATTTCATTGATGTCGCCGGTGAGTAAGTTATCGTCTCTGATTTCAGGATTTTGAAAATGTCAGGGTAAGAACAAATATCAAAACAGTAAACTTTCGTTAAAAGAAAATAGTAAATTTTACCCTTTATATTTTGTTTCTTAAAAGAGTGAAGTTCGCGTTCACCATCGTGGAGTGAGTCATCGGATACAGAAATAATGTCTTGAAGGTAAGGGTTTGATTCGTTGCAAACAATAGATATAGAGATAAGTATAGTCTTAATTTTACTCTTCAGAAGGTGTATGATATATGGTGAGGATAACCGAGAGTCCGGGATCCCACACTAAACGCAGTTCTGTCTCGATTCTTTCTGTCGGTGATCGCACCGAGCGTTTATAAATATTTTAGTGTCTGTAACGATGGACATACCTATGTCCTCCAAGTGTTCTGCTTTGGGTGTCAGTTTCTACATGTACCTAGCAGGACATCTAGACAATATACAGAAACTCAATCCCTCTCGAAGAAGCCTGACGTCTTGTAGCAGTCAGCTCCACAATGTTCTGCGATAGTAACTTATTAGTCAATTATCACCGAATATGAAGTCGTGAGGCCACGCACTCATTCACTCACGCACAATTCCGTGTTATAAAAGAATATGATCACGTTGATTCGATCATCGCCGATGATCGAATTTTGCACCACAAAAGTCCCAATTGCTCAAATATAGCTCATGATCGGCCTCAAATCACAAAATTGCTATTCAGCGATTAATTTTCAATAACATACGCATGTTTCACCGAATTTTCACGGATGTTATCGGATTTTCAATACAAATCAATTCACCGGCCCGAAAACACAATTGAGGATATCTCGATAAACGCGGTCAGCGAACTTGTGACACGAACTTCGCGTGGTGTCTGTCATTTCTTACTTATAATGGCCACGCACTATTGGCTTTTTTTCGATTGAAACTGAACAAACACTCGCCTTGGACAGGTCCGTAACTGTCCGCTGTACAACAGGGAGGCGTGACAATGGCAACCATTCGCTTTATAACCGAATCCCCCTCGGCAAACCGAGGGGGTTCCATCCGTTCCTGGGTACAGGTTAACAATGCGCCCCAGCGCCAACACAGTGGCAACAGGTTAGCATCTTTAGCCAGAACGAGGGCACTGGGGGCATTGGTTCTGTCACTCCACTTAAAGCGTTGCTGCAGAATGTGTAAATACTCCAGCAACCATCGGGCCCAAAAGCTTTGAGACATTTGCTGCAACATTTGATAATGCGACAAACGGCTTGACGTTATCTCCCTGAAGGGAATTTCTGGCAAGGCGTTAACCGTGAACAATCAGCAGGTGGCCTGGGGTCAAGGTTTCCAGGTCATTTGGATCGGAGCTGAGCAGACGAATTGGGCGAGAGTTCAATACCGCCTCAATTTTACAAAATACCGTCGCTAGCTCCTCAAGGGTTAACAAAGTTTGTCCTATAACTCGAGTTAAATGTGTCTTGGCGGTTTTAACTACGACTTCAAAGATACCTTTCCGTGCGTGCGTGTGTATCAAGCGTGCTACTCCATCGACCACATCATCGCTTTCCATCAGGGGAGTTCGTGGTCAAACGATTGCCTAGATTACAGGCAATTATTCGACTGCTTTTTTTAAATTAAATTCAACATTAAAATGTAATGTAATTGCGAAAATCACGGTGAAAGACAATTTTTACCCGACTGACGAGGGTTATGTGTTTGGGTTGTATTTTTGTTTGTTTGTTTGTACGTTTCTTAGGCACATTAGGATGTGCTTAGGTCGAAGGCAACCTAAACGGCTTGATGTATTTTGATAAATGAGGTATAATTGGATTCACTTTAGTTTCGAGAGTGTTATTGAATAAATTAAGTGTCAAGAAAACTAATATGGCGGCTTATAGCTGCCATATTTTATTTCCGACGAAACCATAAATGACCGAAATCTATCGAGTAAGTATTAAAATGAAGGTCTTTAAAAGACCATTCCAAAAAAAAACTTATTCATCATTCTATCAAATTACATATAATACAACCTCAACGTAAAGAAAGACATTATATCCCAAGGGAGATAATGTTATATGAAACTCCCAAAGGATATAATGTGATTTGAATTTGGAACGTTAAAACTTATATGACTCCTAGCGTAGCGCCTAGCATAGTTACGGGCATTGTAAAGAGAGTTTATTCGAAAATTGAACTGGCCACCATAGGCAGACCACAAAAGAAAAAGGCGCGATTGTAAATAAATGTGAAACAAGAGACAGTGTTTGGTATTGTCACAGTACATATTATATAGTCTTTACAAGACTATATATGTATTCGAAATACGACTTACGTGACAATGGAGGAATTGTGGAATGGCAACTCCACAAATGCCATAAAACAAGAAGTGAAGTGAAGTGACTATATATGTGGTATTGTTGACACAAAAATGTCCTCGAGCGATAGTGATTTGACTCCGGAGTTTAAATCAGATTATTAATAGTCTACTACTGGAAAAATCTAAAGATTAATACGAAAAAGAATAATAATTTTAATTATTGGAGAACAACAAAAGGAATCTAGCCTGTATCCGAATCCGTCCATAAAGTAATTTAACTTTAAAGCCAAGCAGCCTCTGGTGCATTTATTGTTTTATTCTCCCAGAAGGTATGAAAAATAGAGTATTCACCTCGGGGCTAAAGCCTGTCTTTTGTCACGGGCTGCATATTGTACCCCTCGCTTCACTCGGGACTCTATATAACTCCGTCGGTTCGCTCGGGAGTTAACTTTAAACCTCCTCGCTAGTCTCGGGAGTTAACTCTGAGTCTCAGGGTCTAATATGACACCCCTGACGTAAGACACTGGTTTATCCCCTTGGTGGATAATAATCTACTAAATTTAACTAAACAAAAGCAAGCTCAAGCTCAAACTTCTTACAAAATTTAAAAAGTAAAAAGACATATAAAGCTAAATCACATCATATTATTAACTTAAATTAGCCACGGAAGTTATTGTCTTAAGTTTTTCAGTTTTTTGGTACCTGTCGAACTGCATAAGCGAAGTTATTTTTGTTTGAAGTCAAGAATGGTGATTTTTTATTTTTATTAAATAAAGTCTCAAAGAGAATATTTAAACATCGATTTTCCATTTATATTGTCGAGTGTAGCAGTTGTCTAACATATTATAATGACGATTTATCATTGCAGTCCGTTTACTAATATGACGATTTGATATTTAAGACTTTTTACTACGAGTAGCAAGTCAATAAGATTGACATTGGTGTCGGTCTCTCCCTTTTCATTCTTGCGACTTGAACACACCTGGGTTATATTTTACCGGAAATACTGACAAGAGCAGGGCATCCACTCCTTTGCAGTTTTTATACGCTTTATATTAGCTTCACTAGTATGTTTGTATGTTTGTATGTTTGTAACCGACTCCTTTGGACGCTATTTTGAACCACTTTAAACGGTCAGATTTCATTCAAATTTTGCACACCTGTCAAAGACCGATGACAATGCAATAATTCGAAAAAAAAAAGTAGAAAATTAATAATACTTTAAAAAAACTAAAAAACACGCTTTATATATAAAACCAAACTATAAAATAGAAAATAAATTTAATAGTGTATATAAGAAAAAAATGATTTATTTAAAAAAAAGCGTGGGGTGCTTCTCATATCTGTCAGTGAAATATTTATAACTATTGACCCATGCACCCCACGTTTTTTTTGAAATAAATAATTTTTTCTATTTAATTTATTTTCTATTTTATAGTTTGGTTTTCTATATAAAGCGTGTTTTTTAGTTTTTTTAAACTATTATTTATTATAATAAATGAAGAAGCGAAATGCTTTGTTCTTGTGCGAGGTATTTCAACCATAATAAGGTGGCGTTTTGCCAATCTTCTAGTCGTACGGTGACGGGGGAATCAGATTGTACAGTTCTTGTGCACCGACAGGCTTGCAACCTCACGTAGATGCCCCAGACATTAAAGCTTACTCTTTACCAGTGTGTCATCCCCAATGAGCAGAACCGTCCCAGAGGTGGCGTGTCCCAGCGTGTGAAGTACCGCCTAACCTTAGACAAAATACCAAGTTTCTTTGCAGCTACCTTGGTTTTGGATTTAATGTAAGACCCAAAATTCAGGTTCGATGTGAGTTCGACATCCAAAAGCTCCAGATGGTCGCCTAAAGGTATTGATACCCTACGGAAAGACGAAGATTACAATTTAGCCTTGAATTTAGCTAATAAGTAATTTAAATTTATCTTGAACTTTTAAAATGTCTTAACTAAGAATGTGTCCAAAAACACTTTTCTGGTGGTCTCTAATAAGGCGAAGATACTTTGTTCATGTGTTCTTTAGTGGTAGCACTTTCACTAGTACTACTTTAAACTAAAATCACTGACACTAAATACTACTAACTTGAACGGTTTTGTTCTTTTGAGTCTTCTATGTCCGTGTGTTCGAGAAGCTGGATCGCCTCGACATTTATACGATGGTGAAGCCTACGTTCGTGAACTTCTGCATAGTTCCCGATATAATTACTGAAAATAATATCATATAAGTATTTTCATCAGTATTAATGTAACTAGACTGTGATCAAAGTTTACAACAACAAAACTTGGGATAAAAAGCTGGCATAGGTTGATAATGCTCATTCAGATCTTTGGCGTATTACTAAATCCTTAAAAAGGCAACCATAGACTATACCACCGCTCGTCAAAGTAGATAACTGTTTAACAAGTTCAATCGCTGAGCAGTGCTGTGAGCTAGCCTCAGCTTTCCACAAAAACATGAGTCTGATGGTAGATTGGGAAAGCATCGCAGTAAATGACAGAATATCTTCTTCCATCGAGACGCTAAATACTACATGTATTTAGCGTCTTGATGGAAGAAGATACTCTGTCTGTGTCCCATCTTTATTAACACGTCCCTTGGAAATTAGTAAAAACATACGATCACTTAAAAACCGTAAATCACCTGGTGATGATAACGTACACAATATTTGGCTTAAAACATGCCTCAAAAGTGTTTAGTATTAATAACGAAAATCGTTAATTCTTGTCTTAAGTTTAATTACTTTCCTTTGGCCTGGAAAACCGGTAAAGTTATTTCACTTCCTAAACCTGGTAAAGATCATAAATATGCCGTGAATATCGTCCTAACAGCTTGCTACCTACCGTTGGCAAGGTTTTTGAACGCATTATCTACGATCGCTTATGGTGTTCCATGGGCGTATTTCCGAAGCACCGGTAGAGTCAGAAGACTATTTCCTTTTCCTGTAAGATATTTAACTCTGCTGGCACATGAAAGAGAAATTTCCTTTTCAAACTCAAAGCATACTTAGTTTACCTAAATTTTATTGATTTGAAGAAGTATTAAGTTTAAGTTGTTTTTATTGCCTGGAAGAGATCGCTGCTTAGTGAAAAGGCCGTCGATTGTATTATTTTAAGGTCATTGTTGATGTGCCATAATTTAAGTTTCTTTAGTGCAATAAAGAGCTATCTATCTATCTATTTTATTATAATATTTTATGTATTTCTTATTAATATCTCCTTGTTCATGAGATATTAATTTTGACTTGTAAAAGTGCTATTATTTTGCCTATTTACAATAAAATCTTTGGCGATCGCTTCATTAATGAACAGTTCGGTTTTCACCGTTCACACTCAACTATCCAACAACTGGCACGTGTAAGCGAACATGTGTCTCATAATTTGAACATTAAACAGTCTACAGGCATGTTTTTGTAAGACATTGCAAAATCATTTCATACTGGCTGGCATGATGGCCTCTTGCATAAGCTTTTAGTATGTGATATTCCCATAAAGCTGATAAAAATAATTAAATCGTATTTTAGTCAATAGAAATTTAAAGTTCATATTGGCAGCGGATCTTCAGAGTTATGCCCTATTCCTGCAGGTGATCCTCAAGGGTCAGTGATGGGTCCTCTGTTATTCCTTGTCTACCTCAATGATATTCCTAAACAACCTCGAACACACTTAGCATGTTTTGCCGATGATACTGCATCGTACTCGTCATCTAACGATGAGCTACTAATTGTTAGAAGGCTTAAAATTTCGATTGATTTACTTTTGGATTATATTTAAATGTGGAAGCTCAAGTTAAATGAGTCAAAGACTGAAGCCATTCTGTTTACAAGAAAACGCAAACCTCCTGATAAAAATCTAGTTAACAATGGTCATAAAATCTCTTGGAGCAAGTCAGTTAAGTATAAATTGAACTGCTGAATTGAATAGCTTTTAATACTCAATTTCGCACAAACCTTTATAAATTACATGATGACATTTGTTTTCCAACATTAAAACAATATATAATAAAACAAACTAGAACATTTTATCTGCATACAATAAAAATAATCTAATTTCGTATAATATAGTAGATTGTCAACTCTTTCATCGATAGTTATAAAACTTATCGCTTACCTCATCACTACGTCGTCGATGACGAAGACGAGTGACAGAATGCTAATAACCTTATATATTACGTTCTGTAGTGTGTAATTATTATTAATATTCTTAGTTACTCATAGAACGAGTGAGAGATGCTAAAAATGTGCACTGTACAAAGGGGTCATAATAATTTAAAAAATACACTTTTTGTTTAAAAATATGTTTCAACGAGTATCATTTATACTCGTTGAAACATATCTTATGTATGTATTTTGTTATAAGACTTAATAAAGGCGTTATTAGCCTGTCGAGTCATTGAAATTAAGCTAAATAATTATTTGGCTGTGTCTTTTAATTATTGTGATTTATACCTAATACGAGTATATGTTAAATAAAGATCTTTTAAAAACAAAACAGTGTAAAAGTTACAATTATATGTAAAAAAATGTCTGAAAAAATCTTTCTAAGAATTTGGCGTTGTCCTCTGCAACTAGAGACGGGGCCTGTCCACGTGATCCACTGAGACAAATAAAATTACAATACCTACCTGTTCTCGACACCGGCGCACGTGACAACTTACAATGAATAAAGCTAATTAAGTTAATTTAATTCACTGTTTGTTCATGTCTATGTCCGGTGATCCATAACATAGGCATTATAATGACGTAGTATATTATCTCAATTTGAACATTTGCGGAACTAGATAATTAAAAACCCTCTCACTGATGAAATATTCTATAGTTTTCTGGTACCCCGTCTGCTGTTATAAGTGACCACTTGACCAGCAAACTGGTAAGTATTATGTTATTAATACATAAACGATTAATTTTTGTTGTACATATGATATGTAAAAACAATTTAAAATAATTAAACTAACTTCAAATGGTATAAAACTTAAAATAAGATTTTATAAAAAAAAGGTATGTGCTACGCCCAAACCAACTAAAGTAAGTAAGGAAGCATATACCTGGCACAGGTACCTAACCTAAAAAAACTTACTTTTAAGTTTTATACGATTTGTAGTTATGATTTTTTAATTTGTTTTTATATCTTACTTTTTAGTTTCGATACGTAGGCCTAAGAAAATGAAGTACGCATTTGGCGTTTTTGTGATTTATCCAAAGCATTTGACTGCGTTAGCCACAGACATTTAATTTTTAAATTGAAGTATTACGGAGTTCATGGGAAAGCTCACGATTTCTTATCCTCGTACCTTAGCAATAGAATCACCTGGATCTCTCATTACAATGGGAGTCCCACCAGGGTTCAATATTGGATCCATACTTTTTCTTGGTTTACATAAACGATCTTTCCTTTTTCATAGAGAACTTATGTGATATTGTTTTGTTTGCAGATGATACTTCTCTATTTTTTTAAATTGACAGAACCCATGAACAATTTTGACGGTGTTAACAACGCAATCACGCTAGTTCTTAATTGGTTTACAACTAATCATTCAATGTTAAATGTTAAGAAATATTTATCATTTCATTTCATTTCAAGAAAGCTATATGTATCAAATTCTCACTAACCAATGTCAGAGTGGTTCCTACGAATTCAAGTATTTTAATAAATAGTGAGCCAGTAGACCTTGGGCAGTCAACCACATTTTGGGTATAACTGTATATTCAAAATTACAGTGGGGTCCTCACATATTGTCGTTAGCTGGTAGATTGAGCTCTGCAGTCTTTGCAGTACGTAAAATTACACAGTTTACTGATAGCAAGATTAGTATATTTTAGTTACGTTCACAGTATTATATCATAATGGCATTATGCTGTGGGATAAAGCACTCAGAAACTCAATCAATATTTGTGCTGCAGAAGAGAGCAATTCGTTCTATATACAATACTAGCTTTCCCGCCCGCGACTTCGTCCGCGCGTTCTACAGTTTATCGCGAAAAAAAGCATCCTATGTTCTCCTAGGATATTTAAAACTAATACAAAAGTAAGTATAGCACCGATGCTCTTGATGTTTTTTGACATACTTGTTATTTTGTTTCCATGACAACCATTTCATACAGCGAGTAATCAACATTTTTCCTGCTTTCCCGTGAAAACTTACAATTTTCCGGAATAAAAAGTATTCCACGTTTTATTCCAGGGTATATAATACTTATAATATATATATATAAGCGGATATAAGCGGGGTATATATACGGGTATATAAGCTATCTCTATTACAAATTTCCTCAAAATCCATCTAGCCGTTATTGCGTGAAAGCTCCCCAAACAAACAAACAAACAAACAATGTTTCACTTTTATATATTGGTAAGGATTTATATATTATGTTTTATTATAATTTCTGACATTTGAAAAAAGTATAAAGAATTAACAAATATGGAAACAATGACATCCCCGTAGAGTTTCTTGGTGCTCTCTTCTCTAACGGGCGTGATGGTGATGATAACGTACACAACATATGGCTTAAAACATGCCTCAAAAGTGTTTAATAACGAAAATCTTTAATTCTTGTCTTAAGTTTAATTACTTTCCTTTGGCCTGGAAAACCGGTAAAGTTATTTCACTTCCTAAACCTGGTAAAGATCATAAATATGCCGTGAATTATCGTCCTAACAGCTTGCTACCTACCGTTGGCAATGTTTTTGAACGCATTATCTACGATCGCTTATGGTGTTCCATGGGCGTATTTCCGAAGCACCGGTAGAGTCAGAAGGGTATTTCCTTTTCCAGTGTGATATTTAACACTTTTGGCACATGAAAGGGAAACCTTTTCAAACTCAAAGCATACTTAGATTACCTAAAATTTATCATCATCATCATCATCATCATGTCAGCCTATAGAAGTCCACTGCTGAACATAGGCCTCCACCAAAGAGTGCCATGACGAGCGATATTGTGCCACCTCCATCCACTGACTTCCTGCGATGGCTACAATGTCGTAGGTCCATAGTGTGGGAGGTTTCCATACACTTCGCTTGCTTGTTCGTGGTCGCCATTCGGAGAACCTATATTCCCCAGCGGTTATCGGTTCTGCGAACTATATGGCCTGCCCATTGCCACTTCAACTTGCAAACTCTGAGAGCAATGTCAGTAATCTTGGTTCTTCTAGGTTCTAAATTTTATTGACTTGATCTATTTATAATATTTTATGTATTTCTCTTTGTTCACGAGATGTTAATTTTGACTTGTAAAAGTGCTATTATTTTGCCTATTGACTTTGAAGTACTCCGTTCGCTAAGATAAAAGACACTGGAAACAAGTAAAAGTCCATATATTTTTATCTACTGGACTGATTTTGATCAAACTTTTCCCTAACTTACCGTTAGTTAACTATTCCAAGATACGGAGACTATCACAAAAATAATTATTGCAATCTGACTTCTAGTTTCCGAGAAATACGTGGACAAACTTACATACAAACAAACATTTGTGTTTGGTATATTTGTTCAGATACTCAAATAGACTAGCATATACGTATATAAATATTTTTACAATATCACATACATACATACATACCTACACGAAATTTGGTAAATATGCTTATACACCCATAATACATACATACACATCAACTGGAGTACCTCTTTTTTTTTAATAGATTAAGAATTAAATTCTAAGTCAAGCAAGGTCGGGTACTTGGATCAATACTTGCATGAGTGAATGCGAGAACATTTTTTTATGTATTAAAAAACTGAATACAACTCCTTTACCTATTTTCTTGGTGTTTTCCTATGTCTGTTAATTTAGCATTCTTGGTGTCTATAAAGAGTTAATTTAAGTATCTATCGATATCGATAGGATAGATAGCTATCCTAAAAAGAAATAATAAGAAGTTAGTTAGTATTTAGAAAATTAGCAACTAGCATTTAGAAACTAGCTTAAAAGCTAAAAAACATGCCTGCCCTGCCAAAAAAGAGTTTTTGCAAATAAATTATGTATTGTTGGAATGTGCTTATCAAGGCCTTTAATTTAATACCCATATTGAAAAATTAGAAGTGTTTATATATATATATATTACGACTGTCGCTCACGAGTGTTTTTTTTAATTTGAAATTTTACTATGTTACTCGGGGAATGTAAGGATTCTAACGATACCCCATATGTCTCAATCTGTTCAGGAATTTAAAAGTTATGGTGGAATAAAATATAAACTCACATACATATACATACATGAATGCTAAGAACAATACACTCCCTTTTTTGGGCTGTCGTGTAAAAAGACCATAAATTGTATTTTGAAAGCAATATGCCAAAGCCATAATAAATTACACAGTACATAAATTAGTCTTTTAGACTAATTTAAGTACTGTGTAAATTATGTAATTGCACACTATTCACTTGTCAATTGGTCACGTGGTGACCAATAGAACAAATATAAAAAGTTAAGTTAAAGTTAATGTTATTAAGTATTCTGTGACGTGGTGGAAAATCGTGAACCCAGCCCTCGAATAAACTATTGTTTATTCTGTGCCCTCAACCACGAAAATCTTGTACTTCCTCAAAGTGAATGGCCTTGCTTGGCTTTCAGTCTGTAAACCCCAAAGAAAACCATATAATACACGCCATATCTATTCTTATAGTAAAGCAGTAGATACGTGACAAAAAGTCTGTACAATTAAGATGACAAAAAAATGGTCTAGGGGACTTGAAATAATCCTCTGAACAAGAATATAACATTTTTAAATGGTGTCTGTCTGTTTGCCTTTCTATCTGTTCACGCATCATGTAAAAACTACTGGATCGATTGCGATTTGATTTTCACCGTTGGATAGCTTAAAAACTGGTGTACTTAGTATCTAAATCCGATGAGGAGAAGCCGAGCAATCGATAAAAAAACTGATTGTCATCTGGGCGCTTTGGTCTGTTTGCGCCAAGTTTTATGAATTTCGTAGCACGATGCCTACAGACTATCGCACTTAGTTGACTATTAAATATTTTCAAGTAATCGGTAGCACAATGCCAACATTTTGTAACCACCATACATTAGGTCGCACCTTGCCTATAATTGCATATAATAATAGACAACTATGTTTATTGTTAAAGTATTCGATCGCAGTATGCCTACTTCTGTTATCGTCAGTGCTTTATAAAAAATAATAATGTTTGCATGGGTGGAATAACTTGGAACACAACCAACTCCGTTTGTGTTGAGTTGGTTGTGTGCTCGAAGAGAAATAAACATTAAGTAAAAAATAAAATCAATTAGGTATATTAAATTAAATTTGCTACTTAATACAAGTGAATCATAAAACAAAGCATAGTGCAAGTAAATAAAAAAATGACTTATTTTTACACCTATAATTTTGACATGGAATTGGCAATTCTCATACAAATTAAACATTTTGTTTTCCTATAATTATTTTACCTAAATCGGGATGAAAGGTGCCCTATGTCCTTTTCTGTACCCCTGACAACGTGTGTGCAAAATTTCATGATGATCGGTTGAGCAGTTAAGGCGTGAAAGCGAAACAAACAAACTCACTTTCGCATTTATAATATTAGTAGGAAGTAGGATAGGATAGTAGGAAAACACATTTTAACAAAATAATTATTTTGAACTTTGACTATAATAGTAAGACTGTTATACAGGATTATTGGTTAGGTCACGATCCCGTGGCAGCGTCTTAGTTGGAACATGCTGTCCACTAGCAAATACTCGTAACCCAGTAATGCTTCAGGCAAAAGTCAACCAATTTCGAGATATTATTTATTTCATTATTTTTTGTTAATTGACGGATAGCATTCCATAAAAAATAATAATAAAATAACCATTCCAAAAATCTAACTTTTTTACTGTTTTTAGGTTGATAAAACAGTAACAAAAAATTGTATATAATAAAATAAGAATAATCTGCAAACGTTTTTGATTCAGGGGTCTAAAACTAAGCAAGTTTGATGATTTGTATAACTTTCTTCGACAAAACAGCTGATTTTATTTAAAAAAACACAATAATTTAACCTGCAGATGGTTCAACAAACAACTACATATTATCACCTATCCAACACGGTATAATTTTTTGGTAGTTAGTAACAAAATAACAAATTATGCGACATTAAACAAAATGTCAGAGAATTAATAAAACAATAAATACAGTTGCCCAGTGTTCATCATAGCCATAACTCACAATAATTGGCCTGAGATTTTATGTTACATATGTAAAACTGTGAATGTCCGTCCCAAAATATGGAATATAAAATAGCTAGGAATAATCCCAGCCTTCATATATATGTTCCCGAGGAAGAAGTAGCAACGGCCAATAACCACAACGAATAACCATCAAAACGGATCTAATAAGGCTGAGATATTCAGTAGCCCCCTATTAGCCCCTTCTTGGAGGAAGTTCGATGGGTGGTTCAATGGGGATTTTCGATAGGAGGGGTCCTATCGAAAATCCCCATTGACTAAAAAACCTTCTTATTTTTTTTTAAACCTGTTTAGCTTCGTCTAGATTGGTTGAGAAATGCGAACTGTAACAGAGATCCTACCGGACAGACATCCAGACATACGAAAGCAAAAAGCCAAGCTGAAACAGAGACGCTTCACTCGCGCTTTGAGCTTGCTCGGGTAATAACACATATTCTGTGAAAAGTTCAACCGGCTGTTACGGGTCGACAGAAACATCCTTTGGCAGGCTTTATAATTGAGCTCCATTTATACCCTTTAGGTATGGAACCCTTAATATTACCCATATCTTTCATACCTAGCCTATATCTGTCCATCGTTGGAGGTAGGCCTCTTAATGCACTCTTAATGCAGCTTGGTCATTAGCTCTCTTCATCCATTTTCTTCCGGCCGCTTTTCGCAGGTCATCGCTCCACCTGGCCAAAGGGCGTCCTACACTACGTTAGCCTAAACGTGGTCTCCACTCGAGAACTCGTCTATCCCAACGGTTATAGGTTCTTCTGGAAATGTGACCAGCCCACTGCCACTTTAGCTTGCTTATCCATTGAGCTATGTTGGTTACATTGTTTCTCCGTTGGATATCTTCATTACGAATCCTGTCCTTCAGAGAAACTCCAAGCATAGCTCGCTGAGCGACCTTAAATTTGTAGACTAGTTTCACCGTGAGTGTCCACGTTTCGGCATTACTGGTAGGTCATTACTGGTAGGACGCACTAATTGAACACTTACCATACCACAGTGCCAGAAGACAAAAGTCTTCAATCAGTGCGTCCAGTATCTTTGTTTTGTCATAATTATGATTCTAGATTTGTTTCATAGATTTGATCCGTATCAACAACACTATCTATTTGTGCAATGATTCTTTTACAGCACTTTCAACCCCTATCCCGTTGGAACCCTTTATTTTTTCGGAATATAAGTATCTTAATTGTATCTTGTTTTGGCCATATCGCACATCCGGTGAAGAATGACACAATTGGCATTTTTTTAAATTATGAGTTAAGAATGCCACTAGTATTAAAATTGTACATTTTATCGGGTGCAAGAATGACAAAACTCTAGTTCAACTACTCAGCAGTAGAGGGCACTTATCCAAGAATCTCGGCATCCGAGAATCTCGGCAATTTTAAGAGTGCTAGTGACAAAAACGCCGGATTGGTCAGTCGTGTGCCCCACCGGCTCAAGCGTTTTCGGGACCCGCCGAAAATGCTTGAGCCTGGAGCCTTCATCGACGTAAACGTCATTGTGACAAATTATTTGCATTATGATAGCGCAACAACGACGTAACGACGTAACGTCTAAAATTTAAAAACTAATATTTGGGTACCTACCTTATTTAAATAAATAAAAAGCTTACTTCTTTAATTTTATTGCTTTTTAGCTTGGAATGGCGAGCCGTGCACAGCAATTAGCTCGATTAGGGAAGCGGAGCTATGTGGCTCCACCATTTTCACAATGTAATTGTTCAGAATTACTTTTTTTGAGGAGTGGACTGTATTACAATTTTAAATCACGTATTCACTTTTTCGTTCATAGGTCGCTGGTTTATATTGACTAACAGCAATAACTTATTCGTGGTTGACAACAAACTGACTGACCGCCTTTATTTACAAAAATGCTCTTATATTATACAATACAATTTAGGTAACGGTACCTGCTCGGTCACAGGGAGAGCTCGGGAGCAAGGGCAATTACAACGGTTCTCGTATTTATTGCAACAACTAACTGGACATCGTTCGTTAATTGTTTTACTATCAACGGCTTTTACTTTGTCAGCGCATTGCCCATGTCTAACGGCAACTACCCTACCTGCGCTAAGGGCTCCTGTAATAAAGACATTGCGCATTGCATTGTCTAACAAGCTTAAATAATAAACATTTGGCGCTTTTATCTATTTCTAAACTAACGGAGTTTTTTTTCCCTAACGGTAACTTTATTTTTATCTCCCTTAAATTACACGTTAAATCTACCTACTTACTCTAGATGTACTACTATTTAATCTTATTCTAGTTTTATACAAAATAACTGAAGCGAAGCCTCGTAGCCGAAGTGCTTACACGTCGGTCGGTCGGTCGCGGTCTCTTTGCTCTGGCCGGTGATTCCCGATGACTAATTACACATTCGCGGTCACGTGATCTATGATCGCGGGGTCACGCGGCAACTGGGAGGCGGAAAGGCTCGCTGTCCTCAACAGTAATGACGCGAACGTCCCAATAGTTGACGAAACCCTTGAAAATGGTAAATAGACAAAAAAACATTACCTTTGAAATACCTACTATTAGCGAATATTTCGTAACCCCTGCTTCTAGGTAGCTAGATAGGTAAGTAGATTCATTAGATTTAAATGCAAAATAACAATATGGTATGGTAGGTTCATTAGATTTAAGTAGTTTATTGTATAATAGTCGTTGCTACGGACCCAGGCCGCCAGCGGCACGGGGTTTGAATATTCAAAAATCCTTTCTTAGTGCTCACCTACGTTATATAAGGAACTCCTGAGCAAAATTTCATGCTTCTAGACCCACCAGGGCCATTATTCTCTATGAATAGTCACACGCGTAACGCGTCTCGCTGTGGAATCGTTCGGAAAAGTACGGCAATTCTCGAACATGCACAAACAATTCCACGCAGAATTAAAGCGGCGGATTACGTGGCCGAGTGGCAATAGAGAATAAGGTCCCAGTTTTGGCTGTGCGTTGACTGTCAGTCAGTCAGTTCTAAAAATTTTATCAAGTAGATTTTTGTAAAGACGTAGCTAAGTAGGTATTTATTTTGTAAGTGCAGTCACAGTCTGAAATAAGTGGGTAATTTTTTTATACAGCTGCCTATATCCACTTGATTCAGAGGTATTGGGTTCAATTCTTGCACTTCAAAAAGCTAGTATGCTAAATGTAAAGCTATATGCTATAGCTAGTATGTAAAGCTATATGTATTTTTGTAGTTATTTTATAAATATAGTTGATGACTAGACACTTACCCTATAGATTTATCTTACTGCGTAAAATTATTGCAATACCATCCAGAACTAACACAAAAAAATACAAAGATATGCATTAACTACTTGTTTTTTGTCAGTAATTTCATTGACTTAATTTCTTGCATTCTTGTAGAGTTAAGGACAGAGAAGACGGATCTCCCTCCCTCAGACTGGTCTACTGTGGAATCAACGTCTAATACAGCTGCATACTTCATTGTTGAAAACTCACTAAGTAGTAGTTTTACAAGACCGCGAAACGTTTTATGAGCATGATAACGTGGAGCCAACAGTACCACTTACAAGCCGGAACAATTCTTCAGAAAACTGTAATAATGATGATAAGTACTTACCTGCACCCACTTTAGCATAGTCAATTAAAGCCTGTTCTTACATAATTACCCATAGCAATTAGTGATAGGAAAGTGGTATTTACAACTTTTAAGCATTCTTTATTATTGTTCTAGGTATGGGAAAAACATCTCCATCAGTATTACAAAATACTGAAAAATTGCCATTGGATATAGATACTGCCTGTAATAATATCATAATTGACAAAGATGGTTCCGATAACGAAGATTTTTCGCCAAATGAAAGTGATCATGAATATAAACCTGAGAGTAAACGCAGACGCTTTGTATCATCATCATCAATCGGATGACCCTCAACGTCCTCAAGTGATTCTTCATCAAGCTCAAGCTCCTTCTCTAATAGTTCTTGTAGCACCAATGCATCAACTCCTCAATGCAAAAAAAAACTCTTCTGAAAATAATCGACAAGATGAGCCAAATAATAATGAAAGTAATAAAAATACTGGAATATTGTCATCGCCAATAAAAAAAGGTAAAACGAACACGAAAAATCCACAGGATTGGAAAAGAAATCAAAAGAAGTTTATGTTTTCATAGGCAATGAGTACAAATCTAGTTCTGGAAAGACTGTTAACGCTAGAAGCATAAAACCACCTTGTACGGATAAATGCAGACTTTCTTCCTCTGAAAAAATCCCCGAAGAGACAAGACTTAAGTCTTATTGGGACTTAGGGTCTTTTTAATTTATCAAAGATGGCAAAAGTATACGTGAGTGCAAGAAGTTTCTCTTAGCTACACTAGGAATAGCAGAAAGAACTGTGCGTACAGTTATTGAAGCCAAAGTAAACTATGTAGGCATCACGCCACAAGACAAAAGAGGAAAACATGGTAAACAAGTTAAATTAGATTCTGAGATGAAAGAATCGGTTTGTTTGCATATAAATTCAATTTCTAGAATAGAAAGTCATTACGTGAGAGCAACCACGTCTCGTGATTTCATACTATTGCAGAACTTCATCGTATGTAAAAGGAGCAATGGACATCTTCGAATAAAGAAGCAGCCACGTACAATACATATGCTCGTATATTTAACACAGAATTTAATTAAAAAAAAAACTGTCCAAACAAAGATCAGTGCGATGTTTGCGAGTCTTTTAAAAATGCCGATGAAGAAGGTAAAAAGAAAATAGAACTGAACTTTCAAGATCATTTAAAACAAAAAGAACTAAGCCGAAAAGAGAAGTCGAATGATATAGCATTGTGTGTGGAACCAGGGAGTAATCTAATTGTTGCAATTTACGACTTGCAAGCAGTAATTGCCAGTGCCAATTGGAGAATCGTCAGCATTTTTTTACATCAAACCAATTTACCAATTTTAATCAAAACTCAATTGCTATAATTTCACGGTAAGTTGATAGAACGTAACAAATTTAACAAAGTTGACCATACGAGAGATTTTGCTTACTTTTTTTTTCAGGTAACGGAAATTAAAAATAAGGCAACATCATGCTATTTTTGGCATGAAGGTCTAGGTAACCGAGGCGCTATCGAAATTGGAACTTGCATATATAAGTTCCTGTAAAAAGTAGCCCATGACAATCCAAATTGTGGCGTTATATTTTATTCCGACAATTGTTGTGGTCAACAAAAGAACAGGTAAGAGTTTTGAACATTTGAAAAAAATATTTAGAGGTCCACTGACACCTGAGGAGGACCTACTGACAGTACCCTACAGTATTTTATCACTGCATCAGATTCTACTCTAGGTAGATAAATCCTAAATTTCGTATTACTATACAGACTCGGGTTTTCTGCCAATATATTCTTCGCATATTCTCATGTGTATAGTCCACCACGACTATAGAACGCATTTATTTTAATATAATTTATAATTCTGTAATAAGCTTTCAGATATTTGATGGCTATGTATTACTTTGTCGTCAAAACATTGCCAATAAATTCGATAACGCACAAGTTTTTAATACGTGGAAACACCCAAAACGAAGGCGATAGTGCCCATTCAATAATAGAAAAGTCAATTAAAAGGGCAAAGAAATCTGGTCCCATATGTACGCCAGACCACTACATATAATTAATAAGAAACGCAAAAAAGACCAGGAAGCCTTTCATTGTGCAAGAATTAAATTACAGCGATTTCTTTGATCTGAAAGCATTGTCTGAAGAAATAGGACTTAACACTGCAACGATAAAATTATCTGAGGTCAAACTTATTCGGTTTACCAACACTGAAGTTTATACGTATAAGACGGTTACGATCAAGATTGGACTAAAGTGAATTGAAAAATCATAAAAGGGCGATTTTCCAATATGAGGAGATCAATTAACGAGGTGACTTTGAAGTCGGCTTACGCTTCAAAGATCAGTGTTGCTGAGCGAAAGAAGAAGGACTTGCTGCATTTAGTTGAAACTAATATTGTTCCCAAATTCTATGAAGGATTTTATAAGAGTCTATTATAAATATTTTACGTAAAGTCAACCAAGTTCGTTTTTGATTTATTAGTAGGTACAAGTACAATCCAAGATCTGTAGCAAGCAGCTCTTTAGTAGTAGGTAACCTAGGTAGTAAAATTTTAAATTAAAATAATGAGATTAAAAAAGTCTGATATTACTCCGGTTCCTTATAAGTGTAAGTTTGATTTCTAAAAATGTAAGCTTATTTATTAAGTGGTAATAATGTGTAGTCGATTTTTATTTTTTTTATTGCAACTACACATAACTGCCAAACAATGAAAATCTTAGCACAAGAACGACGTAAACGGATATTGTAGTTTTTTTATTGGTATATTTGGGGATTAATAACAATAATATTTCACACTTGTAATCTGTTAACAAGGTTAAAGTTTAAATCATCATTTAATTACCAAAAACAACGAAGATACTCAAACAAAAAAGATATATTCTATTAATCTTTATTTGCGTTTCCACTTAAACTATGTTTACTGCAATAACGTCATTCTTGCACCGGATGTGCGATATGACATTTCTTTCCAAGAATTCATCCGTTACGCCAACACTGTTTGTGAAATAATATTTTTTCCATAACTTTCAACCCCTATCCTGCAGGAACCCTTTAGTTTTTCAGGATAAAAAGTATGTTTAATTTTAACGTATAATCTATATACTTATAATAAAACTGTAACGGGTCCAATTCTGTACATTGAAGTTTTTTTTTTTGGATGATACTCTATTTTCGATACTGAAGCCAAAACTGTTTTTTTTTTCATTTTTGTCTGTCTGTCTGTCTGTCTGTCTGTCTGTCTGTCTATATCTTGGCTAGGCATCACGCAGAAACTACTGAATGAATTGAAATGAAACTTGGTATGGTTTGAGTTCATACTACGAGGTAGGATATAGGATACTTTTAATCCCGAAATATTAATGGGTTCCCGCAGGATAGGCATTGAAAGTTATTTAAAAGAACACGTATCACGCTGAAACTACAAGACGGATTTTGTAACTTGGCGCAGTCATAGTTTATATAAAGGGTAAAAATTGAAGCTACTTTTTATCCCCAAAAATAATGAATTCCTGCGGGATAATGTCCCAAATTCGGCATCACGCCGAAAATACTCAATGAATTCTAATGAAATTTGGTATGATTTGAGTTTATACATTGAGGTAAGTCATTGGATACTTTTCATCTCGAAAAATTAAAGGGTTCCTGCAGGATAGGGCTGGAAAATTATATAAAAGAACACGTAGCACGCTGAAACTATTGGACGGATGTTCATGCAACTTGGTACAGACATAGTTTATAAAATGGGTAAAAATTATGGATACTTTTCTTCTTTATACAGACTTTTCGTACATATTGCTTTATTATACGGATAGATATTTTTTATTTTCAAATTAACATAACTTTGGACCCCTATCCCGCAGGATCCCTTTATTTTTTCGGGATAAAAAGTATACTCAATTTTAACCCATCATATATACTATGACTGTGCCAAGTTGCTTCAAAATCCGTTTAGTAGGTTCAGCGTGGTAAGTGATCTTTTAAATAACATTCAACCAACATCCTGCGGGAACCTTTTAATTTTTGGGATGAAAAGTATGCAATATCGTACCTCGTGGTATGAACTCAAATCATACCATGTTTCATTTAAATTCATTCAGTAGTTTCGGCGTCATGCCTAGCCAAGAGAAGACAGACAGACAGACAGACACACAAAAAAAACAGTTTTGGCTTCAGTATCAAATATAGAGTACACTCCAAATAAAAATTGCAAATATCTTCAATGTACAGAATTGGACCCGTTACAGTTTTATTATATGTAGATAAGTGAAGTGTAAGTGAGTGTGCATGAGGGTTTGTGTGTGTGGTGTATAGGTGGGAAAGTGTACATCAGTTGCAATGAATCTTCATGTTTGTGAAGTTAGGCCTTGTGAACGATTGCGCAGGTGTGAGAAAAATTGTTATCAAGTAAAAGTATCGAAAATCTGTAGTTAGTTTTAAATTTTGTTCGGTATTAATCTTTTATTTTTACATTTAGACTTTGACGAAGTTCTCAAATTCCTTATCAAATAGGTCGTTCGTTTTGAAACAAATGGTGAAAATAACTGTTGTAAATGCTAAATATGATCACATTTACCGTTCGCTTTGTGCATTTGTGGGCGAAATTAGCGTTTTGAAATGTTTTCGATCAACGTTCGTTTTGCATGTTTAGATTATTACAGTTAAATTTGACTTTTTAACTAGGTCTTGACTAGTCTAGGTTCGTGTTTCATTCGGTTTGGGATCGTTAGTGGCAAAAATTGCAATAGTGTTGAAAATGTACAACTTTTTTTTTTTTAATCTTAGTCAAATAACTTTCAAAGGATGACTACAGACACATTATCGTGAAAATGTTGCCACTTAATAGTATTTCATAATAAAAGAACTAAAAAACATCATTAAGTAACTAAAAAAAACAAACTTTTGTTCCATTTATAATACTTATCTTTACACAATCCAATCTAAGCCACACTTATCACCATTCCTAAACCTATGCCGATCTGTCCAATTCTAAATCCTAAAAACAACTGAACTAAGCATTTTGAAGATCCAACAGGGTTGCCTTGATGCCACCATTTTCCATGGCAGCAAAATGTTTTCTTCAGGCTGATTCGCTGGTTCTCCCAAGGGTGCCAACTTCTTCGACGGAAATATAACATAATATTTTCCAAGGTGTACCAATTGGTGCTTAGACGGAAGTAGATGGATGATTTGACGCTCTTCCAGTTTACTCTTCGACCATAGATTGCAATGTAACGCCATCTGCGCTGAGGCTCACAATAACTGCTAGCTTCCAGTTATAGATTATGACGCCCCCAGATGAAACACGGTGGATCGTGTATTTATTTAAAGTCAGATTTGAAAGCCTTACAAGTTGATGATTAATGTTAATTAAGTGAAGAACAATGCTGTGAAATATCAGCTGTAAAACTTATTAATATTAAATTGATTGTAGTTTGTATTTATAGAAGTAACCTAACGAAGGTTAATGATTTTCTACTTGTATTTGACAAATTGCTTAATGAGTTGAATATTATGAATTTAGATTGTATCAATGCCAATGACATCAAGATAGATAGCCTAGTCAATACCTGAGAGCATAAAAAATATATGATCTACTGAGTACAAACGGCTTTAAAAATGAAGAAGATTTTCCGACTCGCGAGACGGCTACTTCTACTTCAATAGATCAAGTATACACTAACGTTTTAAGTAACAGAACTGCGACATCGGTAGTCCGTGCAAACATCAGCGACCATTACGGAGTGCACAGCGAGCTGATGTGCTCTGCGCCTGACATGCCTGGATCGACTGTGAGTCTCGCCCACAGATACACTGCGGCCACCCACTCATCCTTTGTTCTGGCTAAAGAAAGTGTTGACTGGACGCAGATATACCTACGGAATTATACACCTGAGAAGCTAGCAGAATCTTTAGTAAGTGTTATTAAAAACAAAATAGACATATGTTTCCCGCTTAAAAAGTGCATTGACTCCCCAAGGTATAATAATCTTGGGTAACAACTGACATGTATAATTTGAAATCTTTATTATTTGAATTAATTGACATGCAAATTAAATTTCCAAATGACATTAGCCTCCAAAATAAAGTTGACGAATTTAATGTATTATATAATAACCAACTGACAAAAAAGAGAACAAATTATTACACAGAAATGATTCGGGATAGTACGTCCACTATAAAAACCATGGGGAGTATATCCAATGCCGAAACTGGTACGAGTAATAGTACGACTAGAGTAGACTATACCGACACTATTAGAAAGGCGAAGTGCAATAGGCTGCAATCAAAAAGAACATAGTCGATTTGTTAAACAAACAGTTCATTTCCGCACACCAGTGCGGGGTCTCTAAGGCGAGCACTGAGTTAGTTGGGGAATCTCTGAACAGAGCGTACATGTCACCGGTCACTCAGAATGTGTCATTTCACTCCTAGAGAAATAGAGAGACTCCTATAGTTGATGCGTTTAATAGCTATTTTGATGACAGGAACTCTTTCTGTTTTATACAACCAATGTTTAAGAGATGGTTTTTTCCCGGATCCTCCGGATATATCCTCTCTATAAAGGCAAAGGAAAGAAAGAGGATCCAAATTCTTACAGACCTATTGCTAATATTCCAGCAGAAGCAAAAATTTTTAAAAATGGTCTAAGTACACGGATTTCAGAGTTTTTAGAAACAACACATGCATTATCAGATCGTCAATTCGGGTACCGAGAGGGGCGTTCAAAACAATGCTGGCGAGAGAAGTGGTACGGAGAATTTTAAACGCTAGAAAATTTAAACATGAGATTGCTGTGCTTTTCTGCGACCTCTCAAAAGCTTTTGATGTCGCAGACCACAGCACAATAGCAATGAAACTTAACCACTACGGAGTATCAGGGTCAGCTCTCAATCAAGTAATTAGTTTCATGAGTGATAGAACCCAGTATGTTATTGGAGATAGAGAAAAGATAAAATATGATGGTATGAAGAGTGAAATCTGCGTACCACAAGGATCCTCTTTATCAAATTTAGCGTTCTCTCTCCTACTAAACGACCTGTCAAGAGCCATAACAGGAGAAGTGTTCATGTACGCTGATGATGTCGAAGCTATTGTAACGGCTTTATCACTGAATGACCTTGAGCACTTGAACTCTGTAGCCTCCGAACTTCTAATGTGGTTCAAGCATAATGGCCTGAAACTTAATCTGTCAAAAACTCAGTTCATGATTATTGACCTTTCAGGTCGTTCGAGGTTTCGTTTAGTAGTCGATCTTGAGGGAGAAGCTATAGAAAAGGTTCAATCAGCTCTGTTTTTTGGTTTCCACCTGTATTCTGCACTGATTTGGGAAACACATTAACCTCTTGTCGCGTCAACTTTGCCAAGGGAGGCAGTTCGTTCTTGCTGCTTTGCAAGCGTGCATTCTTCTGTTGGCTTCCTTCTCAAAGTTGTTCTTACCTAATTATAATATTTGCCCAAGGTAAACATATTGTTGGACAATTTCAAGAGGTACACCATTGACTGCAATCGGTTCCGTATTTAATGGTTCAAATTCAAATTAGGTTAGGTTAAATGTGGCCACAAAGCACTTGCCGAACCAAATTTACTTTATGCGTATTGCTAATTTAGCGTAAACGTCATATTGTAATAGATATATTTTGGTACCTTGCGCGCCAGGCTTTAATATTTGGCCTTTGGATCAATAACGATCTCTTCCTCTGACATTTTTTAATTTGTAGCCTAGCGAGTCGATCATAACTTTTCTCAATGCAGATAAGATAGATAGATAGATAGATAACTCTTTATTGTACACCACATAGAACAAAAATACAAAAATTACTCAAACATTTATACAAAATATATGGGACAAGGGGCGGTCTTATCGCTAAAAGCGATCTCTTCCAGACAACCTTAAACTTCCAGGAAAATTAAGACCTTCTTTTGCAGTTGCTAAATCTTCTTTAGTGTTGGAATTTATTTTCTCAGCGTATATGTCCAATTTATTATATTGCCCAGCGCGCATATTTTAAAACTGCCACACTCACATTTTTTTTCATCCCATCTATTCGAAAAGGACGAGTTGGCTCGCCTTTAAGTGCACCCAAAGGTGGTGTTTTCTATAAGAAACTTTTAGCGGGCAGTAATGAGTTTTTAATCCTCTTTATAAGTGCGCCGCAATTATCTTTGCCGCGCACTTTTTGAATTTAGAACGTCTTAGTGTTCAGCGCCAAAGAAAACTAACGCAAATATTGTTTGAATAAAGACTGGATGGTACGACGGCCCATCGCCAGCTCAATTAAAAAAAAAAACAAATTATAAACGCGCGAACTACAGCGCGCGTTTTCGTCAATTTTCACGGATTGTTAGAAATTCATGGTTTTGTTTTGAAAAATGAGTTCTTTAAGTGACAGTGAAAGTATAGAATTAACTCCTGAAAGTATTAGAACTGACGGAAGAAATATGATGGATAATCTATTACCTGCAAAATCCCGGGAGAAATATATGAAAGCCTATGGTAATTTTATTGAACGGAGAAATGCAAGCGGCGCCAAGAATTTTTCAGAATCTGTGTTTTTGGCCTACTTCTAGTACTTAGCCAAAACTAAACAACCTTCCACTCTTTGGAGTACCTACTCAATATAAGTTTATAGTTGTTTTATTATTAGATACTATTTAATTTAAATTTAGTTGTTACTCTATGTTTTATTAAATAATATTATTACAATAAAATATGAGGCACCTTTTATTTTCTCATAGTGGGTGATGAAAAGTAGAGTTTATCACTCGGGCGCAAAACATATTTTTGGCTCGGGCGACGTACTTTGAATCCCTCGCTAAATATAATTTTGCTCCCTAGTAATACAATCTACTATTCCACGTAGTTTATTCTTAGGTGTCATTATTTTGCTAGTGCTTGCTTTCTGGTGCCAAGACCATGTGGCCCGAGGATATCGTTTTCATCGGAGGGTAATTTTGTGCCCATTTTTGCGTTAAGTCTCCTAAAACCATCGTCCAAGTACCCCTATGTTCATCACACGCGCTGTTGAGGAGGTCATAAAACTCCTTAACTTCTTCATCGGGCCCCAGAGCCTAACAAGTAACATCTATCGCAATAGAACCACAGCCATAAAACTACAGAAGCTCGGCCAACCCTTCTCCATAAACAAAGGAGTTAAGCAAGGAGACCCGCTATCTCCAAAACTCTTCACAGTAACATTAGAAGAGGTTTATAGGAAGCTTGAACATTGCTGGGATGAGAGGGGCATTGTTGTCGGAGAGAGAAGGTTAACAAACCTGCGCTTCGCCGACGACATAGTTATTTTTTCATCCTCGGCATCAGAGTTAGGCACCATGATCACTGAACTCAACCGAGTAAGCCTTGAGGTCGGACTGAAGATGAATATGTCGAAGACCAAGCTGATGATAATTAGCACGAAACGTAGATTAGAAGTCGATGGCGCTCCTGGTTAGTTTTACGGGAAATAATAATTTTCGGTAGTCTATCAGTCATATTGGTAGTACCACGGGAAATAATAATTTACGGTGGTAGGTACTACCAACTTGATAAATACCCAAACCAACAATAATAATATAACTTGATAAAACTTAATAATTACCCGTGGTACTACCAGTAGTACCAACGGTAGTTACCACGGGTAAATCACGAAATCGAATACGTCCATGAGTACATTTATCTGGGCCAATTAGTTTCTTTCCAGGCGAGACAAGAAAAAGAAGTTGCTAGACGCACCAATAACGCCTGGAAGAGCGATTGGTCCATGAAATACCTAATGAAGGGCAACCTCTCTTTCACCCTCAAGAAGAAACTCGTGGACGTGTGTATTCTGCCTATCCTTACCTACGGTGCTCAGACTTGGTCCTTGACGAAACATCAGAAGTCCGCACTCGGGGCTTGCCAGCGAGCTATGGAGCGCAGTATCTTAGGTGTCCGGTTATCAGATCGCATAAAGAAGTCCGGTTAAATATACAGGTTGTCCCAGAACTCAACATCAAGCCAAAACGGGGTGTCAGGGTTGATTGTAACCATCATGAGAAAAATCAGAAAAAAAACTATCCCATACAGTTTGAAAATTATGGGCATTTAAGAAAAACCTAGAAATTTAGTCAAACTGTAACAATTTTTCGGTTATTGTGGTTAAATTTTATTATTTTTGTTCATTTAAACTGTGGAACCGTAATCCTAAATACCATTTCTAGAATGTCAGTCAAATGTAATGACACAATTGCCCAAGTTTATTAGAATTAAGAATATTTGTTAAACTATGAATTTAAAACTTTCAATATTTGTCAACTTTGAAAGGCCCTCCTTTAAAAAAAAGTACTAGAGTGCCTTGGCAAGTGCCATTAAAAGTTGGCGCATTTAATCAGGGTTGAAAATGGTACAATACTTGTTAGTTTTATACAAAAAAATACGAGTAAAAAAAATAAAAACCTCAAGTAACCCGATTTTTGCTAACCCATTTTACTCATTTAAAATGTTTTTTATTCGCACAAGCTCTTGGTAGGTTCTTAATTTTACGGCAAAAATTGTTTTTTTAAATGTTTTTTTTCTGATTTTTCTCATGATGGTTACAATTAATCCTGTGTTCTCTCTCCTACTAAACGACCTGTCAAGAGCCATAACAGGAGAAGTGTTCATGTACGCTGATGATGTCGAAGCTATTGTAACGGCTTTATCACTGAATGACCTTGAGCACTTGAACTCTGTAGCCTCCGAACTTCTAATGTGGTTCAAGCATAACGGCCTGAATCTTAATCTGTCAAAAACTCAGTTCATGATTATTGACCTTTCAGGTCGTTCGAGGCTTCGTTTAGTAGTCTATCTTGACGGAGAAGCTATAGAAAAGGTTCAATCAGCTCTGTTTTTTGGTTTCCACCTGTATTCTGCACTGATTTGGGAAACACATTAACCTCTTGTCGCGTCAACTTTGCCAAGGGAGGCAGTTCGTTCTTGCTGCTTTGCAAGCGTGCATTCTTCTGTTGGCTTCCTTCTCAAAGTTGTTCTTACCTAATTATAATATTTGCCCAAGGTAAACATATTGTTGGACAATTTCAAGAGGTACACCATTGACTGCAATCGGTTCCGTATTTAATGGTTCAAATTCAAATTAGGTTAGGTTAAATGTGGCCACAAAGCACTTGCCGAACCAAATTTACTTTATGCGTATTGCTAATTTAGCGTAAACGTCATATTGTAATAGATATATTTTGGTACCTTGCGCGCCAGGCTTTAATATTTGGCCTTTGGATCAATAACGATCTCTTCCTCTGACATTTTTTAATTTGTAGCCTAGCGAGTCGATCATAACTTTTCTCAATGCAGATAAGATAGATAGATAGATAGATAACTCTTTATTGTACACCACATAGAACAAAAATACAAAAATTACTCAAACATTTATACAAAATATATGGGACAAGGGGCGGTCTTATCGCTAAAAGCGATCTCTTCCAGACAACCTTAAACTTCCAGGAAAATTAAGACCTTCTTTTGCAGTTGCTAAATCTTCTTTAGTGTTGGAATTTATTTTCTCAGCGTATATGTCCAATTTATTATATTGCCCAGCGCGCATATTTTAAAACTGCCACACTCACATTTTTTTTCATCCCATCTATTCGAAAAGGACGAGTTGGCTCGCCTTTAAGTGCACCCAAAGGTGGTGTTTTCTATAAGAAACTTTTAGCGGGCAGTAATGAGTTTTTAATCCTCTTTATAAGTGCGCCGCAATTATCTTTGCCGCGCACTTTTTGAATTTAGAACGTCTTAGTGTTCAGCGCCAAAGAAAACTAACGCAAATATTGTTTGAATAAAGACTGGATGGTACGACGGCCCATCGCCAGCTCAATTAAAAAAAAAAACAAATTATAAACGCGCGAACTACAGCGCGCGTTTTCGTCAATTTTCACGGATTGTTAGAAATTCATGGTTTTGTTTTGAAAAATGAGTTCTTTAAGTGACAGTGAAAGTATAGAATTAACTCCTGAAAGTATTAGAACTGACGGAAGAAATATGATGGATAATCTATTACCTGCAAAATCCCGGGAGAAATATATGAAAGCCTATGGTAATTTTATTGAACGGAGAAATGCAAGCGGCGCCAAGAATTTTTCAGAATCTGTGTTTTTGGCCTACTTCTAGTACTTAGCCAAAACTAAACAACCTTCCACTCTTTGGAGTACCTACTCAATATAAGTTTATAGTTGTTTTATTATTAGATACTATTTAATTTAAATTTAGTTGTTACTCTATGTTTTATTAAATAATATTATTACAATAAAATATGAGGCACCTTTTATTTTCTCATAGTGGGTGATGAAAAGTAGAGTTTATCACTCGGGCGCAAAACATATTTTTGGCTCGGGCGACGTACTTTGAATCCCTCGCTAAATATAATTTTGCTCCCTAGTAATACAATCTACTATTCCACGTAGTTTATTCTTAGGTGTCATTATTTTGCTAGTGCTTGCTTTCTGGTGCCAAGACCATGTGGCCCGAGGATATCGTTTTCATCGGAGGGTAATTTTGTGCCCATTTTTGCGTTAAGTCTCCTAAAACCATCGTCCAAGTACCCCTATGTTCATCACACGCGCTGTTGAGGAGGTCATAAAACTCCTTAACTTCTTCATCGGGCCCCAGAGCCTAACAAGTAACATCTATCGCAATAGAACCACAGCCATAAAACTACAGAAGCTCGGCCAACCCTTCTCCATAAACAAAGGAGTTAAGCAAGGAGACCCGCTATCTCCAAAACTCTTCACAGTAACATTAGAAGAGGTTTATAGGAAGCTTGAACATTGCTGGGATGAGAGGGGCATTGTTGTCGGAGAGAGAAGGTTAACAAACCTGCGCTTCGCCGACGACATAGTTATTTTTTCATCCTCGGCATCAGAGTTAGGCACCATGATCACTGAACTCAACCGAGTAAGCCTTGAGGTCGGACTGAAGATGAATATGTCGAAGACCAAGCTGATGATAATTAGCACGAAACGTAGATTAGAAGTCGATGGCGCTCCTGGTTAGTTTTACGGGAAATAATAATTTTCGGTAGTCTATCAGTCATATTGGTAGTACCACGGGAAATAATAATTTACGGTGGTAGGTACTACCAACTTGATAAATACCCAAACCAACAATAATAATATAACTTGATAAAACTTAATAATTACCCGTGGTACTACCAGTAGTACCAACGGTAGTTACCACGGGTAAATCACGAAATCGAATACGTCCATGAGTACATTTATCTGGGCCAATTAGTTTCTTTCCAGGCGAGACAAGAAAAAGAAGTTGCTAGACGCACCAATAACGCCTGGAAGAGCGATTGGTCCATGAAATACCTAATGAAGGGCAACCTCTCTTTCACCCTCAAGAAGAAACTCGTGGACGTGTGTATTCTGCCTATCCTTACCTACGGTGCTCAGACTTGGTCCTTAACGAAACATCAGAAGTCCGCACTCGGGGCTTGCCAGCGAGCTATGGAGCGCAGTATCTTAGGTGTCCGGTTATCAGATCGCATAAAGAAGTCCGGTTAAATATACAGGTTGTCCCAGAACTCAACATCAAGCCAAAACGGGGTGTCAGGGTTGATTGTAACCATCATGAGAAAAATCAGAAAAAAAACTATCCCATACAGTTTGAAAATTATGGGCATTTAAGAAAAACCTAGAAATTTAGTCAAACTGTAACAATTTTTCGGTTATTGTGGTTAAATTTTATTATTTTTGTTCATTTAAACTGTGGAACCGTAATCCTAAATACCATTTCTAGAATGTCAGTCAAATGTAATGACACAATTGCCCAAGTTTATTAGAATTAAGAATATTTGTTAAACTATGAATTTAAAACTTTCAATATTTGTCAACTTTGAAAGGCCCTCCTTTAAAAAAAAGTACTAGAGTGCCTTGGCAAGTGCCATTAAAAGTTGGCGCATTTAATCAGGGTTGAAAATGGTACAATACTTGTTAGTTTTATACAAAAAAATACGAGTAAAAAAAATAAAAACCTCAAGTAACCCGATTTTTGCTAACCCATTTTACTCATTTAAAATGTTTTTTATTCGCACAAGCTCTTGGTAGGTTCTTAATTTTACGGCAAAAATTGTTTTTTTAAATGTTTTTTTTCTGATTTTTCTCATGATGGTTACAATTAATCCTGTGTTCTCTCTCCTACTAAACGACCTGTCAAGAGCCATAACAGGAGAAGTGTTCATGTACGCTGATGATGTCGAAGCTATTGTAACGGCTTTATCACTGAATGACCTTGAGCACTTGAACTCTGTAGCCTCCGAACTTCTAATGTGGTTCAAGCATAACGGCCTGAATCTTAATCTGTCAAAAACTCAGTTCATGATTATTGACCTTTCAGGTCGTTCGAGGCTTCGTTTAGTAGTCTATCTTGACGGAGAAGCTATAGAAAAGGTTCAATCAGCTCTGTTTTTTGGTTTCCACCTGTATCCGGCACTGATTTGGGAAACACACATTAACCTCTTGTCGCGTCAACTTTACCAAGGGAGGCAGTTCGTTCTTGCTACTTTGCAAGCGTGCAGTCACTCCTGCAGTACAGGCTCGAGCTGTGGGGGCGTGCTGCAGATTAGGAGCGCGTCTTCCGCTTGCAAAAACGAGCAGTGAGAGTGATGGCACGCATCGCACAAGACGAGTCGGTGCGACCATTTTTCACCGAGCTAGGCCTTATGACTCTGCCCAGTCTCCTGATACTCCAAGTGGCGAAATACACGCGTGAGAATATGGACACTTACAAGAAGCGTGGTGAAATGTATTGGCACAACACCCGTAATGCAAATAAACTTTCTGGCGTTCCACGCAGGTTGGTAAAGACGCTTCACGTAATGGGACCTGGTATTTACAACAATTTACCAAAAGCGATCGTGGACGCTCCAAACTATACTTCGTTTAAAACTAGGTTAAAGATTTGGCTCATTATGCATGCTTTTTATTCATATCAAGAATTTATAGATTTTAAATAATTTATTTTTAGATGATACACTATGTCTAGACATATTGGATATTTTTTGTAACATTGTTAATTTTAATTGCTATGATTTTTCTGATTGTAATGCATATTATCAATAAATTATGACTATGACTAAGTTGACTGTTTGTCATTCGATTCGCGGTTAGATTCAATTTGTTGATAGTTTTATTCGTAAATATTATCTATATTCATAACTAGCTGTACCCGCGGCTACGCACGCGTGTTCTTTTCTTTAGGTTCAAAGTACCATAATAACCAAATACCATAATTCCAGAACCAATATACCAACATTTGAACAAAATTTCTTCAGCCGTTAAAAATACTTTATCAATTGCTCGGCTTCTAACTCACCGGATTGAGATACCAATTATACCAGATTTAAATCAAACCCTAAGCTATCTAACAATATGAAAACCGCATTGCAATCAGTCCAGTAGTTTTAACGTGATGCGTGAACAAACAAACATACAGACAAACAGAAAGAAAGACACGATTAACAAAAAAAAAATTGTTTAATACCTTTTACTTTTTCGGGATTAAACGTGTCCTCAATTTTAACCCATCATATAATTTAAGACAGTGCCAAGTTGCATCAAAACCCGTTCGTTACTTTTAGCGTGGTACGTGTTCTTTTAAATAAGTTTCAACCCCTAAATAATAACCCATAAATTTTTCGATATGTAAAGTATCCTATGTCCTACCTCGTAGTACGAACTCAAATCATACCAAGTTTCTTTTGAATTCATCCAGTAGTTCCGGCAGCGTGATGCGCGGCTAAGATACAGACTGACAGACATACAGACGACAAAAATGAAAAATGATACAGTTTCATAATCGAATATAGAGTAACTTAAAAAAAAAACACTATATCTTTAATGTACAGAATTTGGACCCATATCCCACAGGAACCCTTTATTTTTTCGGGACAAAATGTATCCATAATTTTGATCTGATAAACTATGTCTGTGCCAAGTTGCATCAACATCCGTCCAATAGATACAGCTTGTTAAGTGTTCTTTTAAATAATTTTCCACCCCTATCCTGCATGAACACTTAATTTTTTCGCGATGAAAAGTATCCAATGTCCTACCTCGAAGTGTGAACTCAAATCATACCAAATTTCATTTGAATTCATTAAGTACTTTCGGCGTGGTGTGCTGCCAAGGTACAGACAGACAGATGGACAGACAGACAGATAGACAAAAATTAAAAAATACAATGTTGGGTTTAGTAATGAATATAGAACGGCCTCCAAAAAAAATTACATGATATCTTCAATATACAGATTTTTGGACATTATCCCGAAGGAAAACTTTATTTTTCGGGATAAAAAGTATCCTCAATTTTCACCCATTATATAAACTATGACTGTGCCAAGTTTCAACAAAATCCGTCAAGTAGTTTCAGCGTGATCCGTGTTCTTTTAAATAACTTTCAACGCCTATCCTGCAGGAACCCTTTAATTTTTCGAGATGAAACGTGTCCTATGTCCTACCTCAAAGTATGAACTCAAATCATGCCAAATTTCATTTGAATTCATTGAGTATTTTCGGCGTAATGCACTTCCAACGCACAGATAGACAGACGGACAGACAAAAATTAAAAAAATACAGTTTTGGCTTTAGTATTGAATGTAGAACGGCCCCCAAAAAAATTTACAAAATATCTTTAATTTACAGAATTTGGGACATTATCCCGCAGAAACTCTTTATTTTTTCGGGATAAAAAGTATCCTCAATTTTAACCCATCACATAAACTATGACTGTGCTAAGTTGTATCAAAAATCGTCCAGTAGTTTCAGAGTGGTAAGTGTTTATTGAAATAACTTTCAACCCCAATCCTGCGGGAACCCTTTCATTTTTCGGGATGAAAAGTAACCTATGTCTTACCTCGTAGTATGAACTCAAATCATACCAAGTTTCATTTCAATTCATTCAGTAGTTTCGGCGTGATGCCTAGCCAAGATACAGACAGACAGACAGACAGACAGACAGACAGACAGACAGACAAAAATGAAAAAAAATACAGTTTTGGCTTCAGTAACGAATCCTGAGTAAGGTCCAAAAAAATATTTCAAAATATCTTCAATGTACAGGACCCGTTACAGTTTTTTATTGTATAAGTATAGATAATGCAGTAACATAAATTCTGTACAACGAATATATTAATATAATATTATTATTATTTTTCGCAGATGGCGCTGCACACTGTAAACATCGGCTTCGTAGTAAAAAAATATTTTAAATGTATTTATTGAATATTCCAAGTTAATTGCCACTTAATAGTGATCGTGGTTCTGTGATACTCAAGTGATATCGTTTTAAGCTAAAACGGACCAGTGAAACTCATTTAGACATAACTCCAAAAACCGAGAAGTAAATAAAACCTAAATACCGAACAGAATACTATTACAAGTGCATAATAACTTTCCTTATAACTAGACTAACTAAACAGTTCAAAAATTATTAAATTCGGTCCAATGAAATAGTGGTTTTAACTAAAAATACCCAAAAAAGTTTCGGTTAACTCAACTCGTCACTATTCAAACGTAATTGAATTTTGGACTCTGACCTAGTTCGAATCTGGTCAGAGGTGAAATCGCAATTTTGACTTTTTGCACATTTTTTTCTCCACAATTTAGTTTTCGTGTTATTTAGTTTCCAATAATTGACTTATATGCTTATAATAGAAAAAAAAAAGATGAATACAAAATTTGAGTGTAATTCGCAAAATGTCATCTTAGAAAACAAAAAACATTTGTGTTAAGTGTAAGAGGGATTTACCGAGACGAGAATTTTTATGTTGTTCGGATTGTCACCATAAATACCACATTGATTGTGCTAATGTATCATTGACACGATTTAGAATTATGGAGAGACGCGATAAATGGATGTGCACTAATTGTATTACAAAGCCCAAAATAAGTATTGTGCCGACGAAACCCAAACTTATACCAACGGTTTCTACACCGTCAAAGCAAATATATCCTGCGCCGTCTAAATTCACGCCCATACCAACGGTTGCTACACCTTCAGATGATATTCAAGAACCTCAGAATGAGAACGTCACTGTGAAAAAGGGGGTTCAACTTCATAGATGCAAATCGATCAGCGATTTACCTGTTGAAGATTCACATTCTACTCTAGTGGACATGAGCTCCATTAGCTTACCTGAAAATTGCTCAAATACTAGCGAGACGGAGGAGAATAAAAAGGAAATTGAAGAATTAAAACTAAAACTTATTATAGCTACTGAAGAAATAGATAGATTAAATATGGAAAATACGAATTTTAAAAAGTATTAAAAAGCCGTGACAACACAATATTTTTTTTTAAATGTATAGGGTCTAGCGAAAGAAGTGCGAGAAAATCGTCTACCCCAAACAAGCAAACACTAGCTTCTTGTCAGTTTGAGAATAAAACGGCGCCCGTATCACCAATGAATGATACACTAAAAATGCCAACCAGGGCACCTGAGACTATAACAGCCACGGCAATCTGTGAAGCCCCGGTAAAACCATTTCAGGAAGACACTGATGATTTACATACATCAATAAAGTAGGAAACTGAAATAAAAAAGAAGACCATTTTCATCGTGGGAGATCAACGGGCTTCAGGACTTTCTGAACTCATTATCAATGAGCGAAAGTCAAGGATGTGGAACGATGTGTATGAGGTGACAGCTGTCGTTAAGCCGGGTGCCCGATGCTCAGAAGCATTAAGCTATTGCAAAGATCTTAACGTCACTCTTAATAAAAACGATAGAGTTGTACTAATTATTGGTTCGAATGACAAAAATCCGTTTAAATTATTGAACGATCTCAGCATTGCCTTAAATCTACTAAAAAAACAAGAAGGTATATGTTTTAAGCGTCAGAAAACCCCGTTTCTTACAGGAGAGTACGTTGAATAACCGCATTGCGGCTCTTGTTGGGACTTATAAAAATTGTAATTTTGTTAAAATAAATGCAGATACAAATCATAACAAATCATTTTTATTAGCTGTGAGTAGAGCTATTAATTTAAAAGTAGACTGCGAAGATATAAATAATGACTTAAAATATCAAGCGCGAAACAAAATTAATGCAAACACTAAGAACAACCCTGGTGGGAAAAAAGGGTACAATTCCTTTTTATTTTGATTCGAAATCAAAGCACGAAAGTTCAAATAAAGAAGCAGGGCCCGGAAGGTCTTCAAACCTTCATTGTCCTAAGCCTCAAAGAAACAATAGGAATCAGTTTTTTCGTGAATGATTCAAGCCATAATTTTACATTACTACACCAGAACATTGCTGGAGCTATTAATAAAGCAGAATATATAGAAGTAGCTTTAGAAGAGTTATAACAAAAAGAAAATTTTGATGTAAACGTAATATGTCTGAGTGAAACATTTATAAAGAAAGGTAATGAATCCCTACTAAAAATACATAAGTTTAATTTAGCTTCTTCTTATTTCCGGAGCGGTAAAAGAGGAGGTACTTGTATATTAATTAAAAATGAACTTCAATACAAAGAAATTACATATATTAAGTCTTTAGCGACAAATTTGGTGTTTGAAGCTTGCGGAATAAAAATACTAGCACATAATCTGATAATAATTTGTATATATAGGGTTCCTAAATATGAGGTGGAGATTTTTCTAAAACGACTGGAAGATTTATTGAAATATTTGACATATAAATATAAAAACAAAAAAGTAATTCTGTGCGGAGATTGGAATATTGATTTACTCAAAATAAATAACACGAGTAAAGAGCTATTAACTGTACTTAAAAATTATAATTATGATTTTCTAATCAAGGATCCAACGAGAAATCTTGCGTGCATTGATCTAATTGCAACCAATATTTAAAAAAACGTACTTTCAGGTATCCATTATTTGGCATTATCGGATCATGAAACTGCACAAAGAGTTACCATTGAATGAAAAACGAAAATGGCTTGTCCTGAGTACCTAGAGGATAAAAGAGACTTCTCCAGTGAAAATATCAACAAGTTTTGTGAATGTTACTTGCATTAAATTTACTGAAGTATATGAACAAATAACACTTAACGAAGCATTTGATGCATTTCACAATATGCTTTTAATGTTTTTTGGTCTTTGTTTTCCGGTAATCAGTATGAAAATAAAACGTAAAAATATCTATAAATGTAAATGGATTTCAAAAGGAATAAAAAAATCATGCTTACAAAAAAGATTACATTATTTAAAATATATCCATTATAAAGATAACAAAAAATCTAACGTACAAACGTACAAATCATATAGTAAATTACTTCAAAAATGTATAAAGAAGTCACAACAAATACAGAACACTAAATATATAAATCATAATAAAAACAAAGGAAAAGCCGTTTGGAACGTCATACGCAATAACATAGAAAATGATATCGTACAATCTAATGGAATTGAGGCAATTAAAATTGATATGACGTTTAGTGATTCAAATAAAATATGCAATATGTTTAATAATTATTTCATCAATGTATCAACAAATGACAATAACTTAACGTCACAACCTAGAAATTTATACAATTCTTCAAAAAATAATCCAATTCATTCAATATTTTTAAATCCAACTGATGAATCAGAAATATTAAATATAATTAAATCACTAAATAATACTAATTCGGTTGGTTATGATAATATTAATACTAAAATTATAAAAATTTGTGCCCCTTACTTGTGTCAACATCTTTGTCATATTATCAATTTGTCATTTGCTGAAGGTTCATTTCCCGATAAGTTGAAGATTTATATCGTAAAACCTCTGCACAAAAAAGGTGAAAAAGACGACATGAACAATTACAGACCGGTAACTCTCATCCCAGTCTTGTCTAAAACTTTTGAAAAGGCCATGCTTTCAAGACTGAATGAATTCATGACAAAAAATAAGATACTCAGTCCTGATCAATTCGGTTTTACGAAAAACAGTTCCACTACTTTGGCGTGCTTTAATTTAATTAAGTCAATAACAGACGGTCTTAACAATTAACTAAAGGTAGCAGCCATATTCCTAGATATGACAAAAGTATTTGATTTAGTTAATCATAATACAGCGCTAAATAAACTTAATTTTTATGGAATTAGAGGAAACGCTCAAAATTGGCTAAAAAGTTATTTGGAAAACCGAACACAATGTACAGAAGTTTATAAAATTATAAATGGGCACAAAAGAGTTTATAGGTCGGAGCTTCAAACAAACAAAACCGGTGTTCCTCAAGGGAGTATACTGGGACCTTTCATTTTTCTAACTTATATAAATGATATTCCCAACGTGACAAAACATCAGTGTATTTTATATGCTGATGTTACTACAGTAGTCGTTAAATCGAGAAATAATGAACAACTTAAAGTGGATATTAACAATACATTAAATGACATAACAATGTCGTTAAATCAAAATAATTTGAAAATCAATCTAAGTAAAAGTAATGTTATCCAGTTCCAAACTTATCAATCTAAACCAGATGCGCTAAACATCAACTACCAAAATACACAGTTAATGGAAGTGGACACATGTAAATTTTTAGGCATAACAATTGACAAGAACTGCAATTGGAAGTGCCACGTAGAAAATGTCAGTGACAGACTCGATCGCTTTGTCTACGCTATAAGACAACTGCGACTCTCAGTTTCCAAAGATGCTGCCTTGTGTGCGTACCATGGCTACGTGTCTTCGATT
Source organism: Alsophila aescularia (assembly GCA_946251855.1). Classification (NCBI taxonomy): domain Eukaryota; kingdom Metazoa; phylum Arthropoda; class Insecta; order Lepidoptera; family Geometridae; genus Alsophila; species Alsophila aescularia. Next base: position 43,634,648 of record OX276379.1, read on the forward strand.
TTGTCATACGGACTACTTTTGTGGGGCAACTCTGTTGACATTAATAGGGCGTTCGTAGTACAAAATGAATGCGTTCGGGCAATTTGTGGTGCCTGGTCTACCGACAGTTGTCGACCACTTTTTAAACAGTTTCAAATTCTCCCATTACCCTGTATGTATATTAGGGAAGTCTGCGTGTTTGTAAAAGAACACCCCAACATGTTCGACGAACACTCAAAAATGGTACAAAGAAGCACTAGAAATTGTAATAGACTTTATTTTCCAAATTGTCGATTAGACATATTTAAGAAAAACGCTTTTTTGATGGCTTTCAAAATTTATAATACATTGCCAAAAGATTTAAAAACCATGTGCATACATAAATTCAAACAAAAACTAAAAGTCACAAATGTACAAATGTTTCTATAGTGTAAAGGATTATTTACATACTAAATTATGATTAATAATGAAAAATCCCTCTGTATTTAAAATTGACATATTATTAAAGTTTATATACTTTTTTTGTTCATTAAAACTTTGACATATTTTACGATTCCTATTATGATGACTTAACTTACATTATTATTGGAACTATTTGACATTGTGATGAGAATAATTGATTGAGATATAACTTTTATTTGTGTAAATTGTGTAACTAACATAAATGTAAGAATTACAATAACTTAGTTAATATATATTATAACATGCATGCTAGACATGTAATTATTGCACACCTCTGTTGAGGTAGATTGTACGGGACTGTAACAACTATCAATTTACCTACATCTATGGCAATAAATGAATTTGAATTTGAATTTATAATATAAAAATGATCTAGAGGAAATAAAATAAGCTACCTACTAAACATAAACTTGACAAGTCAACAATTGAATTGTCAATATCTTTTCTTAAAGTAACTATATCGTAATGTTATTTTAATTATCAAAAAGAAGAAATTAAAAAAAAACCTCAGCTACACGTTTATTATTTATCTAAAAATATAAATGACTTCTAAAATACAAAAGTCATTTATATTGTTCATATATTTAATACAAGCAATGTCCGCGGCATGGCCCGCGTGGTCATTTGATTTAAAAGTAACCCACACGAGTTATTCCAAGACCAAAAGTACCTACAAAATACAATAGACTACTTTCTTCAAAATTTGTTCAACCGTTAAATAGTTTTTTATCGATTGCTCGGCATCTAATCTTCGGAATAAGGCTAGCGCGCACTGCCTTGCGTTTTTATAACGCATATTCTATAATAAGTACGGAGTGTCATAGAAGTGCACGAATAAACGCATATAATACAATATGAATTAAACGGTAGAATAAACGCCCCCCCCCCCCCTACCCATTCCCCCATTACAGCTAAGAACCAGCTTTCAGCTTTCAAACATAAAAATCCGCAGCTAAATTGGTCCATTCGTTTGGAAGCTACGATTCTCACCAAAAATTTAATAGTGTAAATAAGAAAAAATGATTTATTTAAAAAAAAGCGTGAGGTGCTTCTCATATTTGTCAATGAAATATTTATAACTATTGACCCATGCACCCCACGATTTTTTTGAATTTTTTTTTTTTTGTTATTTACACTATTATTATTTTTTTCTATTTTTTAGTTTGTTTTTCTATATAAAGCGTGTTTTTTAGTTTTTTTACAAATTTACAAAGTAAAAAAAACAAAGTATTTTGACAGAATTCTTTTCTGTTTTTGAGTTTTTTCTTATTTATCTGAATTGGGATTATTATGACCTATTTTATTGTAACAACGGTTTACTTCAGGAGATGACAGGAGCCTTAAAAATATCAAGGAAAATGTAAAAATGACGCATAGAATATGTAAATGCTTAAAAATATGGAGCAAAACATTTTAAGAAGCGCGTGATTTCGATCCCCGCACCTCTGGTTTGGAAGGCTAACATACTCCCACTGAGCCACACGGCATCGTGGCGTGAAGGTCGATTAATTATGATACCGTTTTAATGAATTATTTTGACTGTGCCAAGTTACATCAAACTACGTCCAGTAGTTTCAGCGTGATATGTGTTCTTTTAAATAACTTTCAACCCCTATCCTGCGGGAACTCATGTTTTTTTCGGGATAAAATGTATTTTAAATGTTAATCCATAATATAAGCTAATACATAGGTATTAATTCCAAATCCAAGATGGCCACCACCACGAAGTGGTGGATTACTTTTTTTTACAATCGCCTCCGTTTGGATATGAAATGAAAAGGCTTGACAAGTAGAACACAGTACACTTTAGCAATCCATACCTATGTATAAAAGTGAAACGTTGTCTGTTTGTTTGTTTGCTTGGGGAGCTTTCCCGCGATAACGATGAAATTTGGAAAGGAGATAGCTTATACCGTAGAATAAAACATAGGATACTTGTTATCCAGGAAAATTGATAATTTTTACGGGAAAACTGGAAATTGTTTATTTCTCGCTGTAAGAAACGGTTGCCATGGAAACGAAATAACAAGTCTGTCAAAAAACTTCATGAGCATTGGTGCTATACCTATTTTTGCATTGGTTTGTAATATCCTAGAAGAACATAGGATGCTTTTTTCGCGATAAACAGTAGTCCGCGCGGACGAAGTTGCGGGCAGGAAAGATAGTAACTAAATAAAAAAAACGTAGGGTGCAATAAACCGCATCGCATTGGTCTAGTAGTTTTTACTTGATGCGCGAACAAACATATAGACAAACAGAATGACAAGATTTAAAAAAGAAGTTATATTCCTGTTCCAACTGAAAAGGAGCCTATTTTAAGTACCATAAACTTTTTTTTTATACAGATTTTTTGGTACTTACTGCCACATAGACATAAACACATACACATAGTAAGTAAATACATAAATATATCGATAGACCAGCTGTACCCGCGGCTTCACGCGCGTGGTCATTTCTCTAGGTTAAAAGTACTTTTTCCTCGGTTCCTACCTAAAATACCAAAATACCAACATTTGATCAAAACTCCTTCAGCCGTCAAAAAGTTTTTATCGATTGCTCGGCTTCTACTCATCGTACTGAGATGCCAAGTGTCATCAAACCCTAAGCTATCCAACAGTGACCGCATTGCAATCGATCCAGTAGTTTTTACGTGATGCACGAACAAACATACAGACAATCAGACAGACACGATTTTTAAGCATGTTATATTCATTAGCTTATTTTAAGTACGCTAGACCATTTTTCTTAATTGACTTTTTCGTACTTATTACTTTATTATGAGTATAGATATTATATATCTATAGATAGATATTTATTACTTCAAAATTAACATAACTTTGGACGTAGGGGTCCAAAGTTATGTTAATTTTGCCGGAACCCTTTAATATTTCGGAATGAAAGTATCCCATGTCCTACCTCGTAGTGTGAACTCAAATCATACCAAGTTTCATCTGAATTCATTCAGTAGTTTCGGCATTATATGCGGTTAAGATACAGACAGACGGACAGACAGACATACAGACAGACAAGCAGACAATAACGAAAAAAAATACAGTTTTGGCCTGAGTATCGAAAACAGAGAACGCTCCAAAAATTTTTATTAACTATCTTCAATATACAGAATTTGATTTGTTAGTTTTATAATAAGTATAGATTATCTGGCTCTATAATTAATTTGACTTGACATGTAGGTATGAAATTTAATTGACATTTTTATTCAGTTAATTTACATTTGATCTGCCTTATATTGTTAACATCTATTTATATTTTATGTATAATTGGTATAATTAATGCCGTTTTATATTACAATAAATTAAATTTGAATTTGAAATAAAAAACAAGTTTTCACTTTTCCCAATTCATAACTAAAATACACAATACCTAGCCATATCAATATGATAATAGAGTATGTATCTATACCTACTTATTGCAGGAAGATTATAAAATAAAATGAAAAAGAACTATCAACTTTAATTTTATTATAAAATCACAATAAATAATAAATCTATAGTTCAAAAGGGTCACTTAGATGTGAAGTTGCGTCATCACAATAATTTACTTTTTATGTTTTAGTAAAACCGCAATTAAGTTAATGTTAAGTTAATGACGCTTCATATTATTTATCGTATCAGTAATCGTACCTTGTCATTAACATTGTCATCAATAATTTGTGTGATATGTACAATTGTTTCCAAGTCATGGATGTAATATTCGTATCTATGTATGTTTATCCGTTATCTGATGCCCATAGTATTGGGTGTCCTACTTGGGGTCTAGGTTATTGGTGTAAGTTGTACAATTACTATTTTTTACCACGCCTCTACTCTTTTGAGCCCCCCTTACGAGGGTCACAATCACGAGCTGCACACGATTATCCCGACTGCGTCTAGACCTCTCGTGCCAGTAAGTGCTTCCCCTCCCCCCCCCCCCCCCCTTACGCACGTTTATCCATGACTATGTAATACTTGCTTAATGACCATTGCACATCAATATTCCCTAAAACGATCCGCATTGTGGGCGGTTACCCCCAACAGTGAGATTTAGGGAGCCTGCCATCTCAAGGCTCAAAGTTAACCTCACCTAGCCGTGGCGAATCCTGCTGAACAATGAACAAGACTCTGACAACCAACCGATGGCGGTATAAACATCACGACAATGCTACAGGCAGCAGCGTCACTGGTGCGATAATCAACGTCCTGCGGTCGCCAACCCGCATGCCCAGCGTGGCGACTATGAGCACAACCTCCATGGATAACATAACAAGAAAATGGCCCCTAATTCCCGGCAACTCTGCTATTCCTAACCAAAGTGGCGGTCATGGTAACGGCAGGGCAGGGGGTGCGAAGAATCCCCGGGCTACGGTAGGCCACACCCCACAACTGACTTTGGCAACGTATAACGGACGAACACTCAGACTTGAGGACCATATGGCACAGCTTGAAATTGAACTGGCAAGGATAAGGTGGCACATCCTGAGGTTACGTGAAGTCCAAAGAGAGGGAGGACACCATAACTTTAGAATCGGGCCACCTTATTTAATACCGGGAGGGTGACCAACAATCCTAGGGTGGTGCAGGGTTTCTCGTACATAAAGTCCTCACCAACAACGTTGTTGAGATATCCAGTGTGTCAATCAGGGGTAGCGTAGCTCATTATTAAGCTCACCGAGAGGTATAGGTATAGGTATAGCATTAAGTTCGTGCATATATACGCACTGACGTCACGGCTCACTCGGATGACGCAGTAGAAGAGTTGTATAAAGACATCTCATCAGCTCTTCACAAGACCACGAAGACGCACCTCAACGTTGTTAAGGGGAATTTTAACATTAAAGTGGGTGTACAGGAGAGTTGGTCCACACAGCTATGAAATCAAGAACTACAGGAAGGAAATGCTTTCAAAAGTTCCGAAGTAGCTCCATTTTCCCCTGGGGCTTTTCCATTTTTAAGCTCGATCTAGTCTTAGCTGACTTCCGGCAGGTAGTAGCGGCTCAATGTGGGCCAGGCAACCACATTGCTGGTTTCAGGTCGTAGAGCATGCAAGTCGAGTACGAGATAGAGGACACTGCAGCGAAAAATACTAATGAATTTCGGAGTATGTAACTATGAATGACCTGTGCTATGACAGTTAAACGAAAACAGGTAGGTAGAAAGATGATGAAAAAGATGAACTCTACACTACTATAGGCCTTAATCAACACGGGAAGGATATTATTTACCTACCAACAATCAAAATTTGAAAATATCGTATATTTCGAAATTGTTCATCATCTACGCGAGTGAAACTAGTTGATTATATATTTAAGTAAAACTTATTTTCAGAGCAAAAAAAAAACTTCAAGTGGATTTACTAAACTAGCTTAAAAACTAAAAAAACGCGACTGCCCTGCCAAAAAATAACTTATGCCAATAAATTATTTACTGTTGGAATGTGCTTACCGATATTGTAAAATTCGAAGAAAAAATATATTTTTCGCGTTTGAAAATGGAGCCTACTGAATACTAAATACTGCCCAGATAATGTTTTTTTTTTTCTAAAAATATGTAACCTGTGTTACTCGGGGGGGATATAAGGATTCTAACGATACCCCATACGTCTAAATCTATTGAGGCATTTAAAGTTATGGTGAAATAAATAAACTCACAAACATACAAACATACATGAATACTAAAAACATTACACGCCTTTTTTTTAGGCAGCCGTGTAAAAACCTGAACAAATTTTGATGACACACTATCTACCCTTTCAAATTCTAAATTGGCACATAAATCTTGGAGATACTTATTTTGGAAATCCAATTGAGAACCTCATTTTTAATAGAAGTCGATCATGTAAATTTAATTTGTAAGAAATCTAAAAGGTAGTCAATTACGTCTTAATTATTATAAGTGAAGCAGGTTACAGTTGTAAGTATCTTAAATAATTTGAATTACCTTCATTAACTGCCACGCCCATAACTTATTTTGTATGGATTTTGACAACATAATGCTTCCGGTTAATTGACTATTATGAGTAAACAAAGATTTCTTTAAATAATTATGTGTACTAACAACGAAATATTTAAAGATTTAAATAAACAAACTAACCTTTCGAGTGTATCACCGACTTTCTTAGATTGATATTGAGTTTTAGCAGGCACCAAGTCATATTCTTCCAAATCCCGATAATTCCCATTGTAAAAAAGAGGGAACATCCAACAGAAAAAAGATCTGGATAAGAGTCCTGGTATTTCCTTTTTCGGAGGCTGTGTAAATAACTTTTCACTATTCGGTTTAGTCTCTTTGGCATTGGCATTATTTGTGTTTAAGTCCATTTTGATTAAATACTAAGCACGAACTATTGATAAAATGTTATTCACTATGACTCGTAACAAACATAGCGAAGCAAATAATAAAGTGGAAACAATTAGAGCCCCTGCGCACAGCGACCACGCTTCTTTTAGACTGGCCGATATAGTAAGTCTGATCTATCTATGTAGTGCGAGCATGCCATTAAGGCCCCTAAATTTCAGAACAAAAAAATATATTTTGTACAGATAATTTGCGTACAATAAGAAAACATATCATGCAACCATACTTACACTAACAGATTAAATTAAAATAAACTAAAAAATAACGAATGAGAAATATTATGTTTATATTGAAGGCCCCTAAAAAGCAGAATATAAACAAGTTCATTAAAAAAATATTAGACAAAAAAACTTTCATGCAGTATCACAATTAAATGCGTATACTACATTTCGTGTATGTGCTGTTAACCGTTGAGGAGTTCCCTAGTCAGGACCTAACCCTGAGTGGGTCAACCATGACATGGTAAAAATTAAAACTAACTATCATAATAGAATGCGTACACAACATTTCGTGTCTGTTCTGTTTACCGTTGAAGAGTTCCTTTATCTGGAGCAATAGCTCCAGATAAAGCATAATCCTTTATCCAGGCTAGTACCCGGAAATTGATTTAGGTCATGCTTACCATAAGAAGAACTTAACCAACATGTAAAAATTCAACTCCGTAGCATAACAGGAAGTTATTCTAATTCAGCTTGCAAATTTTGACCCAAACAAAACAAAGCAAACTAAATAAAATCATTTAAAAACAATCTTCTAAATAGAATATTAAAATGTTACAACCTGTTCTTAAATATATTATGTAAGACTAACTACTGGTCGGCCATGTTAAGTTGTTTGAAGTTTAAGGAATGTGACAATACTCATATGAATCGCCAATCAATTGTAAATACAAAATTCACAATATTTTAAAAATATTATTTTATCAGTTAAAAATATCTTATTATCTCTTTTAGAGAAGATCAAAGTGCCTGAAGATCCCAATAAACGTAGGCTAATGATGATGATGATGATGATGATAAGACTATAAATAGATAGGTCAGATTGTAAGAAGAGACAGAACCCATCAAGGCACTAGTACAACTAATGGGACTGTGGTTACTTACTTCTTGTCCCAGTAATTCAACAGGAGAATTTTAGATATAAATTGTATTCATACCAAAGACTTCTAAATCACAGAATCATACACAATCTATATGAATATAAAATACAAACACAAAAAATGATTGTCCGTATGTCAGCTATAGAATACGAAAACATCCAACTGATGTGCCCCAAACCGGTTTCATTAGAAAGGCAATAATGCGAGGATGATATTAAAACATTGAACAAAATGTATGAGAAAATAAACATTATTATTTTCTCATACATTTTGTATGGAACGAGTTTTTGATGATATTGCGAGAACAAATTGAAGCTTTTTAACGTTTTGAATTAAATTTGACCAAAATTCTTAAGGTTTTTGAACTTTGAAGCTTTTGATCCATTTGAATCAAATTTGTACAATAAGGTTTTGAAGGATTATAACAGGTGTCAAAGAGACAGGAAACAATGTAACAGGGGTTCAAATTGTTGCAACAGAACAAGACTTGCTGTTAAAAAGCTATCGCCGAATTTAATCGAAGCCACAGTCATCAGCGGCAAATGTAAAGAAGATGATGTGCTGATACCACGAATTCCAACGATTCCAACCGAGTTACCGTTCGATTTGAAGCGATTACAGTTTCCAGTACGTCTGGCTTTCGCCGAACCATCAACAAGGCTCAAGGCCAATCGCTAAGTTTTACTGGTTCGAACTTAGGAAATTCCTATTTTTCGCACGGCCAATTATATGTTGCTTGGTCCAGAGTTGGAACGCCGAAAAATATTTATGTTTACACTCCTACCAAAAAATCTCTAAATATTTATTATCCGCTAGCATTAAAGTTAATATATAAACAAAATTTCCTTTTTTTTTCAACAGATAAACACAATGTTTTATTTTTTAGCGTAGTAACACCGCCGTGTATCCGCTAGTCCAGCATAAATAAGAAGGCCCCATCTATGGAGAATGGTTGGCACGGCACTCCTTATGATTCTATAAAAATATATTTCCAAAAACAAAAAACGTTCATATTAAAAAAAACTCTTATATAAAAAAAACACTAAAAGGAATAAAATAATTACAATTGAGCCAGAACAATTCCCCTTTTTCGAAATTACCAATGTAATAATAAAGCAAACAAAAATATTTTTCCAAAAAAAAAACTATTATGACGTTCAAAAAAGTGATATTATTCTGCTCAATTGTAATTATTTTATTCTTTTTAGTGGTTGTTTACAAAATATTAATTTTAATATGAAGTCGTTTTTTTTTTAGTAAAATATTTTTATTTCTTGGTTTTGAGTGGTTTAAGCCAACATCCAATTATTATGCCAAAGAAAATAGTTAAACTCACTTTAGACTCAAGGCGTTGGTGAATTAAAACCAAAGATGAAAAGAATAACCTACTTATAAAACAACTGAATTAGTTTTGATTTCACAGGAAAGGAATGAAACTCAAAAAAATATGGTTACATATCTCGTAGATATGAGTAAAGTTGTAAATGTATAAATCCTTATTTAAAGCAATCTTTTACGAGACACCACCAGTACCAGTTAAGACCTGAGAACTCATCGAGATCAATCAAATAAACCTAAACTGGAAAGGGATTCATCATTTAATGGTTGGATAATGGGTTCCTATGACTCCGTCACAATCATCAGACCCTCGATATTACATTAGACCAGAGAACTTATCAAGACAAACCCAATTAACCCAAACTCGAAAGAGTTCCATCATCTAATTGTTGAGTACCTATGACAACATTACGGGCTCCATCATCAGCCGCTGGATACCACATAAAACCAGAGAACTCATCAAGACAAACCAAATGAGACCAAACTCGAAAGAGTTCCATAATTTTGTTATTGAGTTCCTGTGACTACCCTTTACCACATTAAACCAGAGAACTCATCAAGACAAACCAAATGAGCCCAAACTCGAAGGGGTTCCATAATTTTTTGTTGAGTTCCTGTGACTACCTTCCGGCTCCATTTTCAGACCCTGGATACCACATAAAACCAGAGACTGCACTATAGGCAAATTGTGGAAAATTTAGAATTATGAAAATACTTTTATCATAACATCAAACAACAATAGCAAGTTTGCAATAACCTCAAGTGATTGTGATTGCAATCAATTCAAAAAGTCCATTAAACACTTGCTAACTTCGCTCATGTACGAAAAGACCGGGGGCCCGACCACATAACTTAGCTTCAATCGGATTGTCAGTATCGATATCACTAATGCCTTGCGATAGAGTCGAAAATGCTATGAAAAAAGTGATAATCCGATTGTAACCAAGTTCTGTAATCGGGCCGCTGGGCCCCGACCACAGAACTTGGTTTCAATGGTTAATGTTGATCATATTGAAACCGATATGATCAACATTACGTAACAGCACTGCTGAATTCACCCGAGCCCGCTCGATTGTTCGTGCGCCTCCTACGCAAGCTTACTCGTTACGATGCGCCAATTGCCAATGTTCGGCCGGATATCCGGCGGCAGGATATCCGACTATCCGGCGTTGGGTTGGCCGGATATCTAAATAGCTCCGTTACATCTCTAGTTTCAAACTGTTCTTTCAAATAATTGTTCAGTTCCAACGTATATATTCTTTTAAAATACTTCCTTATCTGTTCATTTGAACTGTTTGTTTTATAAACATTCCTACATTGCAGTGGTACCACATCACTGTTTAGCAATATGGTACGTACTTAATGATTTTTAGTGAGGTGATTTAAATATTCCTTTAGAAAATTACAATTTTCAAACCTTATTTAGTTTTGGAGCAACATACAAATATTTTCCTCTAGCAAGAAATGAAAATCCTCAAGTCGATACCAATATATAAAAGTGAACCATTTTCTGTTTTATTTGTTTATTTGGGGAGTTTTCACGCGATAACGGCTGGACGGATTTTGATGAAAATTGGAATGGATAGCTTATACCCTGGAACAAAACATAGAAGACATTTTATCCCGGAAAAAAATAAGGGTTCCTGCGGGATATAGGCCCAAATTCCATTTATTTTTGAGGTTTCTCTATAATCGATAATGAAGCCTAAACTTGATGTTTTTTAATTTTTGTCTGTCTGTCTCTTGGCCGCGTATCACGCCGCCATAACTACTGGATGAATTCAAATGAAACAGTATGATTTGAGTTATGTTTATGGGTAGGACATAGGATACTTTACATCCCGAAAAATTAATGGGTTCTCGCAGGATAGGGGTTAAAACTTATTTAAAAGAACACGTAAGGTTTTAATGCAACTTGGCACCGTCATAAGTTATATGATGGGCTAAAATTGAGGATAAGTTTTATCCCGAAAAAGTAAAGGGTTTCTGTGGGATATGGGTCCAAAGTTATGTTAATATTGAAATAATAAATAATATTTTTTGGATGGTTCTCTATATTCAATACTGAAGCCAAAACTATTTTACTTTTTATTTTTGTCTGTCTATCTGTCTGTTTGTTCGTATCTTGACCGCGCATCGCAACGAAACTACTGAATGAATTCAAATGAAACTTGGTATGATTTGAGTTCATACTGTGAGGTAGGAGACTGGATACTTTTCATCCCGAAAAATAAAAGGGTTTCCGCAAGATAGGGGTTGAAAGTTATTAAAAAGAACACGTATCACGCCGAAACTACTGGACGGATGTTTTGATGCAAATTGACACAGTCATATATCTGTACATATAATAAAGCAATAGGTACGAAAAAGGCTGTACAAAGAAGATAAATAAACAAAATGCACTTGGGTGCTTAAAAAATGTATTGAACAAGAATATAATATAAGTGTCTTTCTATATATAATATAAGTTGGTCTGTGTTTGTTTGTTCGCATCACGTAATAACTATTGGACCGATTGCAATGCGGTTTTCATTATTAGATAGCTTACGGTTTGATTTAAAAACTGGTGTAATTGGTATCTCAATCCGGTGAGTTAGAAGCCGATCAAATAATAAAAGTATTTTTGACGGCTGAAGAAATGTTGATCAAATGTTGGTATATTGGTCCTGGAATAGCACATTATGGTACTTTGAAACTAAAGAAAAGACCACGCGTGCGATGCCGCGAGTATTAAAATAAAACTTGGAGCACCTTTGACACAAACTATGACGACTTTCTTTTACAATCCGTATTTTAAATAACGTATGGAAGACAGAAACCAATGATAAAATCATAAATTGAGTATCACCAACGTACAAAATTCACAAAACGGGTTCGTCAAGAATATCTAAAAAGGTTAAATACAAACACTATCTAAAATTATTCAAAATGGACCTGTAGGTAACTCATCCAAGATGGCTCGATTCAAGGTCTTAAAGTAGTCAAGGATGTAGGTATAGATACAATAATTCTGTTTTCTGTTGTAACTTGTCTCTAAAATTAAAAAAAACATAATATGTAGATTAGTATGTAACTTGCCACAGGTATGAAGACGCGTCCACACTATAGACAAATTTAAAAACATCGAGGCTGTTGAGTGATAATTATATTACTTTGTAGCTCTCCTACCCCAGGATTTGTGAGTAAAAGTTTAATGGATGTGATAAATTATAATATGTGACTATTTTAAGGAATTACATATAGTATTTTAAAAGGTTATTTATTATTAATTACCCGACTGAGCGGATGGTATTGTATTTATCAGCCTGTGTAATGTATGTATGTCTGTTCCTTTGTGGCATTATATAGACAAAACGAGCGATTTTGACGATTTTTACACCAATCGATTTGTCTTAATCTTGTGAGTGCTACTATAGACATAACATTAATCAAAATTCAATATGGCGACAACCAGACGCCATGTATAGAAAAATAAAATTAAAAGTCGAAGAAGTGAAGTTAAGTGGTATATAATTGAATAGGTATATTAAAATCATCTTTAAGTATCTCTTATCATTTTTTATTTCGAAATACTTTACTTTTGTCAACAAACAGAAGTTCTACAAATCATTTAGAAAATCGGAAAGTTTCGGATATCAGGCAAAAGTGTTATATATATTTTTCTTGGTATACAATGGTATTTTAAGTTAGCTATGCTAAGCGATGCGACCTGCGACCTGTGTTGTTAACCGAATATTTATTAAAAATATAATTTTATCCTTGTCTCTACTGTAGTTCAAATACACTGGGCGTAGCGGTTGATTCGTATCGCGGAGCACGATTAGGTAGATACGACATAATATAAATAAAATAGGTCACATAGAATAAGCAAAATGTCGAATAAAATATGTGGTAAAAGTAGACTTTTTCATGTCGTAGGCAAACGTCATAGCACTATGAATAGTTAACGTTGCATTAGAATAACTGTATACCTACACGGACGAACCGAAAGATAGTTTCGAACAGGCTGACCAGCCAGTTAACCAGCGCAAGTAAAACACAAGCAGTGCAGTAAACCTAGGTATAGTATGCTTGTGGATAAGTAGAGTCGTGGTTTCTGCAGTAAAGTTAAACCAGGCAGACAAAGCCGGTTAACAATCGCAAGTGCTACATGCAGTACAGTATGCCTCAGTGTAATATGTAACCGAATAATTACAGATCCGTGTTGATATATTTTTGTTACACTATAGAACGTTTACGATATTTTTATTTTTTTATGTCCTTTGAATGTTGAAAACAAACCGATGTAAACCTTAAAATAAGTGAAAGTTGAAATGTACTTGGAGTTAAAAAAAGAATACATAGAAGTTTAAAATGTACCTACTTAAAATTAGAACATATATAATTGCGAAACATGTAACGTAATAAAACACTCGGAACATGATACCGAAGGAACAATAACAAATTGTCTACCTATTAAAAAATGTTGAATTCGCTCATTTACAGCGAAATATTTGTTATCCTTAGGAAATTATACTTAGGAGAGGAATATTGTAGGTGATTGTCGGGAAAGCTAAATAAGCAGATTTTGCATGCGGCATCGCCACCGCCCTTAGCACTGACAGTTGCCTCCCAGCCACCACGTATGGTACTCTTGTAATAGAGTCGTCTCCCAATTTACGCACATAGCACTTGTAATAGTCGTTGTAATAATATGTATTTCGTGTGAACATAATAAAAGGTATTATAGCATTGCCCTATGCGTTTCCAATCAGTACTCACAACACATCCCTAACATACTCTTACAGTTACCGAGTTCAGTGAACATAATTATTCTGATGTGATTTCAATGTTATTATTATGATTAATAAGCATCCTGAGTAGCATAATCTTATTAGGTTATGGGCAAATTGCACTAACAGAAAATTGCAGAATAATGCCAGACTCTGAAAATGGGATTACTGTAAGCACAGTTAGCGCAAATGAGGAAGCGCATACATCCCAAGTAGATAACACGAGCTCTAGCCTACCAGCCATGGAAAAACTTTTTGGTTGTGCTGATCACAACACGTGGAGATTCACGATTGAGATATATCTGATTCATGAAGACTTGAGGGAATATTCGTCGACAACACCGGCTGCAAGCGATGTTTTAGACTGGAAAAGGGATCAAAAGGCCAGAGCAAAAATTTGCTCGATGGTAAAGCCACATTTTTCCACGTTTGCCATGGGAAGTCTGCACAGGAGGCATGGGATGCTCTAAAGGCTGCTTTTGAAGATAAGGGCCTGAATAATCGATGCAAACTGCTCTCAAAGTTGGTGAATATGCAATTGGAGCAATTCACTACAGTAAAAGACTACGTAACGGCCATGATGATAGTAGCGCAGCAGCTTCGTGATCTTGGCAAGGAAGTAGATGACGAATTGCTTGCAACCTTGATGCTGCAGGGGTTAACAGAGACGTTTCAACCTTACGTAGTATTTATATACTCTTTGGTTTCAACCCATGAGACTAGCAATAGAAAATACAAACATAGAATTGACCACAGATTACGTCAAAATGAAACTGTTTCAAATGGAGGACAGATATCAAGCAAGATCGACTACAGTGACAAATGCACTGCAAGCTACTGGTTTATGTCACAATGATAAACAATCGCAGAGGAGTACGAACAAAACTCGTCCGATAAAGTACTTCATATGCTATGGGCCTTACAAAGTAAAGATCTGTCCGAAGAACCCGAAGACAAAGATTAGCGATGGTAACTACAGGAAAGCAGGGAGCTGGAAAGTATGTTCCTGACTCTGGAGCGATATGGTTATTTCGAATTAAAGAAGAGGCGGAGGGGAAAACTCGTTATAAAGCATGACTCGTTGCAAGAGGCTTCAGTCAACGAAGGGGAGTTGACTACTTTGATACCTTTTCTCCTTTAGTAAGACATAGCTCTTTGAGAGTTTTGATAGCATTAGCCGCTAACATGGGTCTACAAATTGACCAAATGGATGTGAAGACGGCGTTCCTGAATTGAGATTTGAGTGAAGTCGTTTACATGAAACAACCAGAAGGCTTTGAGGTAAAAGGCAAAGAGAGTCACGTTTCCCTATTACAAAAGTCACTATACGGTCTGAAGCAATCTCCAAGAGCGTGGAACATGAAGCTTCATTCTGTGTTAATGAGATTGAAATCCAGAAAATCTGATAATGAGCCTTGCGTCTACATACACACAACACAAGATGGTAACGTTATCATCATCGCTGTATACATGGATGATATCTTGATTTTTTGGAACAATGAGCAAGAGATGCTCAAGGTCAAGAATGATTTGAAGTCCAGCTTTGAAATGAATGACTTAGAAAAGGCTGAATTGATGCTAGGAATTCATATTGTGCAGGATGCCAACGGAATTAAGCTGCATCAGGAGAATTATATTCAGAAGCTTTTGACAGCATACAATATGGAGAACTGCAAACCAGTTGTCACACCAGCTGTACCAGGCCAAAGGTTAGAAAAACCTATACCTATGTATAGGTTTTTCTAACCTTTTCATTTGGTTTTCCACTATTGGAAAACCAAATGAAAAGATCCCCTATCGAGCGTTGATAGGTTCACTTATGTACCTGGCAGTTTGTACACGGCCTGATTTAGCTCATGTTGTGAATCATTTAAGCTAGTTCAATTAGTGTTACGAGGAGCAACATTGGATGGCAGCTAAAAGAGTACTTCGGTATCTTAAAAGTACCAAAAGTCATGGCTTGAGATACATTATGACGATACGTCAAGAAATATTGCAAGGTTACGCTGATGCCAACTACGCAGGAGATAATGATCGACATTTAAATTCTGGCACGGTGTTCTTTATTCAAGGAGGAGCTGTTTTATGGCAGAGCACTAAACAGCGTACAGTGGCCCCTACAGCACTGCTGAGGCAGAATATCTCTCATTATCGGAGGCAGCTAAGGAAGTTATATTCCTTAGTATATTTAAAGCGGAGATGACTGCTGAAGAAGATCAAAAGGCTGTTACAGTATTTTCAGACAGCCAGTCAGCTACCGCTATTGCTAACAATCCAGAACATCACCAGCACACAAAACATGTGGATATCAGATATCATTTTGTTCGCGATGCTGTTGAATCAGATGTTATAAGATTGGAGTACAGTGAAACTGAGAGGATGGTTGCGGATGCTCTGACCAAACCTCTACCTAGAAGCAGGTTTGAGTGGCGTGTGAATTGTATGGGACTGTGTGTATGAGAGAACATGAATGTTATTTATTTTTAATATGTGTCTGTATTCACGAGATTAAGGAGGAGTGTTGAAGCAAAGAGGTTGTTGCTTGATGATATATACATTGCATGATATTTTAGGTGTGGCAGTTAGGATTAACTTATGAAAAAAGATATTTGACAGAAAACGTGTCACAAGTTTGTTTTGCGTTCACTGGTCACAAGAGAAAATTGTTGTATTGTCAGTAATATCGAATATTCTGGTTTATGTTGTATTTTATATAATTAAGTTATCGAGTTCAATGAATATAATTATTCTGATGTGATTTCAATGTAATTATTATAATTAATAAATTTCCTGCGTAGTGTAACCTTATTAATTTAACACAAGGTATAAAAATTTGCAATAATTACGATTACTGGCGACGCTGTAAAGAACACAGACTAGGTAGTGATTCTCAGCTAGGAGTAATAGTGTCCTGTGGTAGTGATTCGTAAGGAACGAAATGACATGTTACCGTGGAAATGAAATAATGACAAGTCTGTCAGGTATGTGAGTAATAATACAGTTGTCAAAAAGCACCACGACCGTTCCTGCCAAAGATTTTGAAGTACGCTTACTGGCGTATTTTTTTACCCAACTATGGCGAAACAAGGGAAGGGTTATGAGTTTAACAGTCTATGTATGTATTTATGTATGTATGTATGCACATACCGTATATATGTATGTGGATATGTGGATGTTCCACCATAGCGTCGCCCCTTCTCTATCCCTACTGGTCCTGGCGAGGTGTCTATCGATTTTTCTTCAGTTATAGAGTGTTATAGGCTTACTCGTATGTCATAGGCTATTTTTTATCCGACTATGGGGAAGCAAATGAAAGGTGTTCAAACTAAAAAAATGGTCCGATTTTGACAAGCGAGGTATCAATCGATTCGTCTTCATCGCAAGAGTATCATAGGCTATTTTTGACCCGACTGTAGTCGGGTTTTACTGTTTGAACTGATGTCTTGTTTAGAAGTTACGATGGGAATAAAAAAACCAAAAACAAGAAAATTGCGCGGTGTGAGCGCTACCCGTGCGAAGCCGGGCGAGTCACTAGTTATAAGGATAGAAGATAGATAGAAGATTAGGTTATGAGTAAAGTTAATTTACCTTACATTGACATAAATGAGATTATAGCAAGCAACGTAACGGTGTGGAGTATAATGAATTATAAATCAACACGATATAAGAAAGTACCTAATGATAATATGGTAAATTATAACATTATACATTCTAGAGTAGCGCAGTAGTGGCGTGTTTTCATCAAGGAATGATAATGGTGTAGATTCTGTGTCAACATTTTCTAAACTTAAAACTACTTTTAAATATTTAATTTCAGTCGTGACCCGTTTAACTAAGGTTTAGAGAATTTCTATTCTTGCATGTCACCCAAACTTAATTTAAAGTGTGGCTTGACCAAGGAAGTTATATGACTGTCTAAAGTTATATGTACTTACGTTGTACGTAAGTACATATAACTTTAGACAGTCATTGCGCTACAATTTTTGGTTGATAGAGAAAACTGGTAATTTACCGATTTTAAGAAAAATAATGTGGTAAGACCAAGAAGAATAATTTAGTAATAAATTAATGCTATTTACTATTAAATTAAATAATAATTTGACCTTATATAAATCAAAATCATCACGAGGTAGCTTAATTTTGTATTATTTTTTATTATTTTTTATATTTTAGCAGCCCAATTGTTAACACCAAGCTACACTCCTAGACTCAAGAGAAAACACGTCTTGCCCCTTGAAAAGGGAACAGTGCACAATGAGTAGATGTTCTCCATGGAGAACTCACATAATAAATTAATCACTACACAACTACAACTACACTGAAAGTGAAGGCACAGTAGCTAGAAAAAAAAACTTTTATTCAATGGAAACGTCAACACTTCGTCTATGGCAAGAAACTTTAAAAACTTTTTGTACGCGCATTTGTATCGGTATAATTAAAACTCCTTATTGTTGGTGACTCCTCAAGGAGATTGAATTACGCTTACTGGCGTATTTTCTGTATGTGACTCCTTCACCACAGTACACACGTAATATCCAAAGAGTATACAAATACTACGTAATATCCACAGCACACGTAATATCCTACCGAAAAGTTTGTATAATTTCAATATTTTTTTGACAATTGAATCATGTTCAATAATGAATTTTGTAAACATCTAAGTTATTCATCAAGAAGCGTATATACTATATACTTATATACTATAACACTGCAGATTGCTGAATGCAGAGCAAAAAATGCCTTGAAGCAAAAAAAATATGACCTTGACGTCAGTCACGTATGTTTTTTTGTCTCTTTTTTTAGGGTGACCACGTTGGATCTTAAAATTAGGATACATATGTATGGTTTAAGAAATTTTATGAATTTATATTGTTTCGCCCCGCGGTTTCTCCTACGCCATAGATAGATCATGGTGCTCAGGGATAATGTAGCTTAATTATTGTACTAAAATAATTTTCAGAATCGGTTTAGTAGGTAGTTTCAGAGATCAGCGGGCTGACCGCAGATACAAATCGTAATGGTAATAACACTTAAACTGACACAATTTGTATTTTTTCCCATACTAGAAATGTCAAATTGAGTATAATTGAGTGCAATTACCATTACAGTTAGTATCCTTGGTCAGCCCACAGTACAGATAAATTAAATCAGGATGCAGCAGCACATGCACATCAGCCGGCAGCCAAACACTGCTGAACTGCCCCCCTAGAACGACATTACGACAGCAACCACACCAAACGACAATCCGCCACCACATACGATACGAATACATTATTTAAAATGTATCCCTTTATGGGATACGGTACTAAAAGAGATCAATAAAAATGAAAAACAGCAATATGGTACATCAGTTTTTTACTAACATAATCTTTATTATATTTAATTCGAAGAATACATTTGTAAAAGTCATTAGAAAAACAGAACAGCATACTTAATAAACAAAAACAAAATTCGAACTAAATTCATTAAAGTGAAAATAAGATAATTTTGTACAATCTTTGCATTTTTTTCTAATATCCCCTAGAAGTTTTTTAGTGTGTTTAAAGTACGATGAGCATAGTGCTCATTTTCTTTAGAATATTTCCTGGCTTTTCTGGGTAATAGTCGTCTGGTTTAATATGTAAGCTGCATGTTTTTCCCGATAAATAAACTGTACCCTTTTTTGGTATGATTGATAAGCAATATTTCTTCTTTCGCCATTTTTCGGGAAGCTGAAGTATACAATATATCATATGTTATATAGAACTTGACTGGATTAGAATGGGACCCAGGGTCCGGGTTACAATAATTACAGATTAAGCACAATCACAATATATTATGGCGGATAAGAATGATCGTGTAAGTGCTACAAGATTATATTAATGACTTTTGAATACTTATGTGCATAGTATAGTACCATATCCTTCCTTAGAAAATCTCAAGTGCAGTTTTAATGGTCACCCTACATAAATTAATCTGATTAATTATATTCGATGAATATGGTTCGAAAAACATGGGATGGTAAAGAATAAAATAAGTATATCATTAATCTATCGACACATCACACTAAAATTAATAATTCATAAGGTTATAATAAGATTCTAACGTAAAAACGTATGAATATGGTTAAATACGGTTAATAGCGTAAAAATATAATCACCTGTGAAACTTAATGTTAGAATTTAGTTTCTAAACACTTCTGCACTTTTGCACAATACAATACATTGTTTAAATCGAGAATTTAACAAGAATACGCTTTTATTTATGCATATAAATATAAACATTTATGTTTTTTTTGACAGTTCGGCTTAATTCAGTGTTGCTATAAATATTAAAATGGCAGTTACCAACAATCAGGGGTGAGTTTAAGTAAACAAGTAAATAGTAAAAATTTCGTCAGATAAAAGTAATACGAGTGAGATTTCACTGGGCGGTTTCATACATTTAGATTTAAGATCAATTTAGGTGTCAAATTCAATTGTCATCTTATCATTTAGCTGCTCAACTCAACTCTCAACGTGTTTTTAAAGTTAAATACTCGCACAAAGTAAAAATAACCTATTTAACTACTGCTGTGTTACAAATTACAACACAATAGTATTCTCCATGTTTACAAACAAAATAACCATCCAACACATTGTATGGATTAAATAGTATTATCAACAGCTCTCAATCTGACAGCAGACGAAACTTTAGTGACCCCTAAAAGTCACTAAAATTTATCCTAGTCAGGTCTTCACCTGACTAGGATAAATTTTAGTGACCCAAATCAACAAAATTGGTGTGGATAATTAATTGACTTAAAAACGCACACCCAAAAAGTGAAGGGATGATTACATTTTTTGTTTTCTGCATTTTTTTTTACTGATATCCAATAATCGCAAATTGTTGCGTATGATATTTATCCAAAAAAAACACAACAGAATCCTGACCTTGCGAAATCTTGGCTCATCACACGTTCTGGTTGGGATTTTTTGTTTTTTTTTTCTCGGCAATTTCAGATAGTGTGAGAGGAATAGAAAACATAATAGGGGTGAATGACCTTGTCTTCATTCTATATTTTTGGGTGAAATCTCCAGATGTTCTTCATTGTGGCCAACGACAGTAAGAAATGTCTATATGATTGGGACTGACCAAACAGTATTTATTATTACTTACGCTTATTAATGGCGGGCGGATCGCGCCACGTGGAGCGCTGACTGTGAAAAAAAAAAAAAAAAAAAAAACGGAATATTGGCAGTGCAAAAACTAAATAATTTCATGAAAATGAAACGTTCATCAAGTTCAAGTAGCGAAAGTATAGGTATCTACTAACACCTACAAATATAAGAAACGACACAATAAACGTGATACATCATCTACTACCTACCTACTAAAGCTCGGGAAAAATATTTGCAGATAATAACAATTTTATCTAGTGGAAAAATGCAAAAGGAGAGAAGTCTTTTTCGGAAACTGTATTTTTGGGATATTTTCAAGAATTAGCCAACCAAGAATTAGTAAGCACCCTTCTTCACATTGAAGTACTGACACAATGCTTACAGCCAGTACCACTGATGACACACATTCAAATCGAGACCTGCACAAAATTGATATCATATCTGAAGAGACTGTCTGAAGGACATAAGTAAATCAAAGAAGTCCAAAGTGTTTTCCTTATTTTTAGTTGTTTATTTTTAGTCTAGTTAATACCGTCACATATAAATATAACTAATGAGTTGTAAGGTATCCAAATGTGCCTTTTATTTATTTTTCTCATAGAGGAGAATGAAAAGTAGAGTAAGTATAACAATCGGGCACAAAAATATTTTTCCTCGGGTGACGTAGTATATTGAATCACTCGCTACGTTTAGGATTCTACTTATGAATCAAATCCTTTCACTCCGCTCTGGATTCAAAATAGCACCCTTGCTGTAAAAATATTATTTTACCTACTCCCTTGACGTATAATCTTTTGTACTATTATTTATTCTGTGCTATTACACAAGAAGTTGTTTTAAAAACGCGAAACTATAAAAAATAGGTACCTAATTAGAAAATCGGAGAACTTCACAACTTGGTACGTATATTGATACATTTTCTTTTAGATTGTAAACAGCTTTCAAAGCCCTAACGGATCAGAGGTATCCAGAACTGCATCCCTTAATATTTTTTTTAAATTATAGTAGAATTAATTAAAAAACAAACATTAAAGATTTTTTCCTTCGAACTTTTTTTTTAATTTTATTTATTAACACATCTCTCCTATGATTTACAGACAAATTACGCTTAAGCGCCTAAGAAAACTTTAATAAGAGATGATTATATTGACGTCTCTTAAATTAAGCGAAAACTGACGTTTAGAAAGTCGTTTAGAATACATAAGAAAATGCACACTAAAACTAAATTGAGTAAGACTAGTAGTTAGGACTTCCAACTTCAAAATTAGATTTAGGTGTGCACCTTCAGAATAGGTTATCCAATTAAACACGTCTAAACGTAATTTTAGAGAATTTTAATTTTAAATGGTCACGTCAGAATCGACACCATTGTCAACTAACAACACATAAAGGAAAGTCTTAGTAATTAGTGAGTAGAGCATACATAAGTTAGCTAAGTAAATGTACTAACGCCAGAAATCACTATTTGTACCTAATCCAAATTATTAATTTTGTAAATAACTGAAATGTAATACATTTCAGTTTCAATAACTGAAATGTAATACATTTCAGTTATTTACAAAACAATACGAAACATATTCGCCTAAATATCTAAGCTGTCTGTCATTGACCTAATAAAACCCTTAAAAGAAAAATATTATGTAGTCCAAGGGCGTCTGTCGATAATAAATGATGGTGGGTGGGTATAGGGCACGGCGTGGTAACTAGTGGGCAAGCCGTGGCGCTGAGGCCTGTCCCGGCGCGGTGGCTTAAGCGGCGGTGATGGCGAGTGGGACCGAGTGCGGGCATGTGCTCTGCGGCGCGGCGGCGCTGCGCCCGTCCCGCCGCAGTATGACGAGGCCAGCGTGACGCCCGCTCGCGCCGCGCTCCCCGCATCCATAGCGCCTACCGACGACACCCCCAAACTCCGCGCGCGGCTCTACTCCACATACAATAAAACAATATATCACAGTTTTGTGACTTGTTCTAACCGTGCCTTCAAATAAACTCTACATAATTTCTCGTATATTAACTCCACACGATGTTATGCACTTATCGAGTGAATGTGTTAGAAACTTTACAGCTGACTGAAATTATAGATCGATCTTTACTAACGTAAAAAAAAACACAAGACAAATTACTTAGGTCGAAGGAAAGTGGTTCGGAGAACAAAGAAATGTGTTTACAAAGAAAAGTAACATAGCAACCGATGTCACTTTCTTATTTTGTCCAATTATATAACGTGTCCTAAATAACATTAAATTGGGTTATTAGACGAAGAAAGCTCGTTAGTTAAGATACCCTCAGATCTCTACTCGAAGCTCTAGATTTCATACATAACCGTCATCTACGTACCTACTTTATATCTTCTGGCGGTAAAATTTGAAGTCCCGTATCTCAGTGAACTTTTCTTCTGCGAAGAATTTTTTCTTTTGTTTTAACTAAAATACTCTCAAAAATCATATTTTTTGGAGAAATCAAAAGTAACGTTTGGTTTCAATGTCCCTTGTTACTGTGCCAATCAATATTCTTATTACTTCGGTATATCAATTAGTGTAATAGCTATCCATAATAATTTTTCAGGTTTGACGTGCTTTTTCAACAATATGACCTATAACAATATGAGTTAAAATATCAAAAGTGTTAACAACATTGTATAGTTAACGTTATTGTAAAATATATTAGATGTGGATGAATAGTGTTAAATACATTAATAAAAACCCGACGATCAGTTGTGGACATGGAAAACGGTGCCTTAAAATATGGGAGCAACAACAACAATAATGACACTGTGGAAGAAAAAGTGGTGAGTGGCTTTCAAAAGTTTCTTATAACTTTTAGATACGCGCTTCTGAGTAAATTGTACGTCTACGGCTTGCTAAGGGTTTTGAATTTTGGTTAGTACTAAAAGCGGGGTAGCTTGGGGAATTTATGGAACTGGAAATAAAAAGACAATACTGCATTGAGATTCATATGCAAATTCGGTACTAAATATAATTTAAGCACAGACGATACTCATCATTTCTACGGATAAACAAGCATATTGAATGTAAATTGGAATTAGGCATTTGGTGGTAGGTACATATTTTGAATCAGATTTGGTCACATAGGGTTTTTTTTAGTTATACCGCTGAAATGAATTACGAAAGTACCTATAACTATAACCTATGTAGTTAGCGTGTTAACTTCAAGTAGGTAATCTATATGAAAACCAGTGAATAATAAACATGAAGACAGCCTCACTTTAAGTGTTTGGCATTCATTTGAAATTCATATACCTAGATATGATTAAGTTAAGATGTACTCTTTTACGATGTATGCCTTGTGGGTCAGAGTTGAATTTTGCAGACGTTTCGCCAAATCTACAACATCCGTTAATAGAATTTTGGAAATTGTCTCCAAAATTAAATTAACTGATGTTTGTTTTGATTTCTCAAGGTAAAACAGACCTCCTTTAGGTAGAACAGAACAAATTAGGCAGTGCTCACATTTTAGTTTTTTTGCAGAAGAGTAGAAGTAGTCGGTCCCGACTATTATTGATTAATAGCAGTCGTTAAGCCATGACAGAACCCCTTGGGCTGCCTGGGCCTACAGTCTCGACATCGATAGAGTTGCTTAACAACCGAAATCGGTTGCAAAGTCCAATTATAACGATATTTGGTAGTATCTACCAAATATCTATGTCAATCATGATCAATGTCAGTACAGATAAAGTTGACAGTCGATAGATTTTGACAATGACAGTCAAAGCTAACGATTGTCATCGGTATATGTATCGATTTCGGTATCTATTTCGAGACTGCAGGCCCTGAAAAACTATGAAACTAGAGGACAGCAGTACCTCATACGGCAAGCAATTAGAGTAAAAAAACTTTTATCCTACACAAATATTCACATACATTTTTTATTGGCATGACAAAATTTCTTGCAAAAAGTTATTATGATCCTAAAAACTATTGACGACCGGTTGGTCTACTGGCTAGTAACCCTAGGAACGAAATCAAACGGTCGCGGGTTCGAATCCTGCAAGGGGCAATCATTTGTGTGATGAACACAAATGTTTGTTTCCGAGTCATGGATGTTGATATTCGTATTTAATTGTATGTTTATCCGTTATCTAGTGCCCATATTAAAGGGTATCCTAGTTTGGGGCTAGGTTATTGGTGTGGAATTGTCCCGAATATTTTTATTTATATTTTATTACTATCACTGTTAAATTATATTTTGTATATCTAGAAGGCCACTAGCTGCTCCCATTGATATACATTATTGGAGACTGTAAAATTAATGAGCAGTTTTCATTAGGCATTGTCAGTTTAGTTCTTTCATCGTCAAGAGATGGCGCTCACGTAACTTTTGGTATTTACTCAACTGAATGTAGTAATCGAAAGCAGGTAAAAACAGCGTTTTACTGTAAAACAGACAAACTACAAGCGAATCAAACGAACGACAAGTTGTTTGTGTAGTGAAATTTATATATTTTTGTATTATGACATTGGCAGAATAATATCATGGATCACATGGAATATCAAGAAGGTAGAAAATACTAACAATAAATACTATTTTTAATTAATTTATTACAAAACTGACGTACAACTTGCCTTAAACAAGGGAACGCAGAATGTCATACCCGCCAGTAAGCGTAATTCAAAATCTTTGGTCATACCCAAGGAAGTTATATGTACTTACAGAACTTCCTTGGTCATACCAAATTACAGTACTGTTACCAAAACAGTCGCCAACGCCATCTAGCGAGAGATAAATAATATTAAAATGACACTTGGAAAACCGCTCATTCAAAAGTATAATTTAGTGACCCCCCCCTTAATTTTTGTATTGATAAAATTAAGAGTTTGGCACACTCTTGTAGTCTCCAAGGCTCGTGATCAGATACACTTTAAATCCCAGAGAGCTATTTTGCTTTGATGCAGTAACAGTTGAATAACATCCTGTATTTTTTTAAAGTTACATATATTCGGTATGTAGCGAGGCTAGGAGACTTTACATCTAACAATATTACAGTTTTTTTTAATAACATAATATTACATGAAACATATGCGTTTTCAATAACTTTCGAATTGAATCAATAATTCCGTGGGGTTTGGTTAGGCAGGATACCCTGTACCGTGGATATTATTAAATCCTCTGGGTGTAAGTAGGTATCTGCAGTAAATGTATGTTTCAATTCAGAAAAGTAATAAAAATGTAAGTAATATTTTGTTACAGTAGTACTTATTATATAGAACAGGTAAAGTAAAAGAAAACGGTGCTCGAGTTCATAAAAATCAAACAAAA
This sequence comes from Alsophila aescularia, assembly GCA_946251855.1. NCBI lineage: Eukaryota > Metazoa > Arthropoda > Insecta > Lepidoptera > Geometridae > Alsophila > Alsophila aescularia. The sequence continues at coordinate 43,661,061 of OX276379.1, forward strand.
TAACAAATGAGCTCCAAGAGCTCACGCATGTAAATTCAATGAATTTTCCACCGGATTCGGAATAAAACATCCGAGAAGAACCGGTAAGAAATTACTTAAAACAAAAGTTGCAGTTGATATCTTACGAACTATAGTTGGCAATAATTGCTGTTGTGTCTGACGAAACTTCCTTATTGACATCTTTAAGTGCGGCAGTAAATGCCTAGTTCCTTTACCGACACTTAACCGTTATTCAGCCCTTTCAAAAGAGATTTAAAAGCTCTATTTTACGAGATTATTAGTACTCAATTTAGGAGACATTTACGCCAACAGAAATGCACAGATATTTAATTTGGATTTCGGTATTTATATGTAAACGAAGAAAGAGCTTCTTCTTAAAATAACAAAATATATGGCGATGACAGCATATCAAATTTAAAAAAATAAAGTATTTTTTTATGATTCGGTAATTAGCTATACTTGTTTTTTATAATAATAATAATGCGCAGGCGCTTATTTATTATTTATCTATGCTCCCGTGACTGCATCATGGACAGGTATAATAAAAAAGAAGGTTTTATGCAGAAGACATGTTATGTCACGAGAACCAAACGTGTGTGCCAAACAGCCCGATAGCTTCAGTGGAAGTGGGTGAAATATTGATTGCAAAATTTCAGGACATACATACAAGTGAAGTTAAATAAAAGCTTTTAATATTAAAACAGTAATAAGACGTATTAAGACGGTCTAATTGAATATTGCATTCTGAATTTAGTGATAAAAAATATCATAGTTGCTAATTTATTATTTGTATATTTTCTTTGTGATTTTTGTGTGAGTTTTTAGTTTATTTCAGAAAATATAATCTAATAACAAAATATAATTCTAGTTTTGTATTAAATCCCCACTAATATATAAAAGTGAAACGAAGTCTGTCTGTTTATTTGCTTGTAGGTTGGTTGTTTGTTTGGGGCGTTTTCACGCTAAAACTGCTGCACTGTTTTTGATGAAAATTTGTATTTAGATACTGTTTACAACAGAGACCAACGTAGGTTCTTATTATCTTGGAAAAAGGAAAATTGACATGGGAAGAAAGGGAAAATTTCAATTATACGCTTTACACTAAAACAGCTGTGATGAAGTTTTAAATACAGGTATTTAGGTACTATAGGTACCTTGTGTTGAGATCTTATACCGGATATAGATATGTATCCTGGAAAATTGAAAGTTTGTAAAATTTTGTTAGATTGATTTTACTCGCTTTCACATCAATATGAAACTTTATAGATAGTTTAAAAATAGAATACTTTTATCTTGAAAAAAAAAACCTCGGGAAAATAGTAAGTCCAAAACTGCTTAACTATGCTTGAAAATATGTATTATAGGTTCTATACGTACAATACAGAGATAACATACATTCATTCATCACGGAAAAGGGTAAGTGAAAACGGGAACTCAGGAAAATATTGGTAGTTTAGTTTGTGACGATGTCATCCTCTTTCAACAACATTATAAAACCTCATTTCATGGTTTATATTCTTAAATTCAAATATTATCGCAGCCTTCATTGGAACCTGTCATTCTGACGTGCTAATTCATAAATATGGATATGTTTTTTTACCTATCTTTGTAAAAACCTTAGTAAAACCATAAAGTAATTTATATATAGGGCAAGTAAAAACAATACATACAGATTAATACCTGCCTATACTACATTTAATTTCAAAACGAAGCTTTACTGATCATAGCTGAAGGAAACGAGTGTAAAAAGTGCGCAGTAGACGAAATCTATGCCATGCAACTATTCTATTATGGAGGTGTGTCAGGGACTCGAGGCTGCAAAGCCCTCAGCTGCCCGTTGAAGGAACAGGTGAAGGCATCCGTCGACAGAAGTCGAGTAAGAGGAAGCGTATCAGAAGAATATAGAAATATTCTTCTGATACGCTTCCTCTTCCTCCATGTTCCTGCACCTACTATATACATTGTGTGCTTGGATTCCCCTTGAGTTGGTGAGCTGGTGTACACCCTCGGGGGTCCCCGGTCTCTAGTTTTTCTAATTTCTCATGGCTAAATCTATTTCTATAAAATTGTACAAATAGATACTGTATGATATATATGATGACTAAAATATAAAACTTTTTATTCCGGAAAAAATAAAAATCCCGCGGGAAAATTGTAAATCCATAACAGATGTCGATGAAATTTTTACCATAGATACTGTATGTACCCGCTGAATCCCCTTTGGCGCTGTAGCGACCAAGATCCAAAACGGCAAATCCCCCTTGGTCGCTAGAGCAACCAAAAAAAAACATGGAAGTTAATTTTAACGGTTTGATCTACTAAAATCGATTTAAATGTAATCTCGCATATATTATCGAATTAGTGTGTTTCTCTCTTCAAAAGGATATATATATTATACGTAAAAACACTAAACAAGTTTTTTTTTTTTTTTTTTTAAATAAAACCACGGCCTTTCTCCCCGAGCCATTTTTGAAATTTTTGTTGGTTTTCACGAAAATGTTCTGGTCACTTTTTGTACCAAACTGTGTTGATATTTTAATGTTAACGGATAGCTTGATTCATCTAGTGTTTAAATAAAACAAAAAAACAGTAGTCATTGATTTCGTTTCCAAAATACGCTTTTTTTCTGAAACTACTCCCATTTTTGGCTTCATAATTTTTCCGCGGTGCTCTCTCCTTACATAATAATTTTATAAAACTTACTTTCAGTTTGTCAGTGGCTACATATATTCAGCCAATCACAGGCTAAGTTTTGTACGGATCCGCTAAACCGTTGAGGAAGGAACGGAAAATAAGTTTTACTCGGCAACAATATTTTCGCGCCATTTTGCCGTCTTGCCACGGTGATGTCATGGTCACGTGGTCGGAGTGTATATACAATATTGTTTTTTTTATAGCGGGGGCATTTAGCGGGAATACAGAGATAAACATAATATACATTCATCCCGGAAAAATGTAATCAGGAAACTTGGAAGATTGGTTATACTCGCTAAAACATCAAAATATTTTGCATAAATGATAACTTATATCTTTGAAAACATGCACTGTAGATAAAACTAATAAATTTACAAAGGAAAAAATAAGAAAAACAAGGCTTGCCATGCGCCAACCGGAAGACGTGAATAATAAAGTTAAAGTTGTGGGACAAAAAAAAACCCATAAAAAACACTTTCTACCGGATGGTATCAAAATTTTTCCTTTAGAAAATTATTAGATATGTTCTCGTTAAGCACGCGTTATTGCTAAAATCATATAAACAATAAAAACTGTTTTTATAACATTTTTGAATGAATATGACTGTTACAGTCAATAGCTAGTAATTAGTATTTGTTGTGATCACTACTACTCATACTAGGATTCCTTGTGTTAAGGGGACAAATTTCTCCAATTGATCAGACGTTCATCATGAAAATAGGACAGTAGTTTTATAACCCGAGACGAGATGAGACTAGGTCGATGTACTTCTGCCAGTACATCTTCTCGTCAATTACGACACCCAAATACTTTATGTGGCTGACTTTTTCAAGCGCAGGGCACTGACAGTCTGAAACGAAATGAAATGAGCCGTTTATTTGTCATAAGCACGGTTACAGATAAAGATCTTAGGCTTACATATAGTTTCCAGCATGCTCTGCCTTGCGGCGTACAAATATTCAAAATAACTATATGATAAAAATTTCACATTTTTGGACAATAATGATTAATTAATCATACATTTTATTACGGTAATAAATTAAGTTAAGTACAAAAATAAAATATGTATAACAACAAAAATACAGCATTTTAAGTAGTTAATAAATGGTCAAATTATAATTGTATATTTAAAAAATGTCATAATATAAAACACAAACAATATATTTTTAAATTTACATAAGACACACAAAAGTCATAACAATAGCGGTCAATCAATAAAAGGTTTCCATTTAAAAAAATCATCAAGGGAGTAAAAAAAATGTAGCAGCCAGCTAGGCATGCCAGGCATGTCTCTAATTTCAAGGGGTATTTGGTTATATATAATTTTATAGCCACACAGAATGCATTTTTTTTTTTCTATTTTTGTATAGTTTTAGGTTAGCTTTTGGCATAACAAGATTTTTTCTATAGCGAGTCGAACGCAGTACCTTTCATGTTAAAAAAATGAGGATATTGATTAACAAATATCGTCATTTTTTCAATGTCAATTTTTTTTTAATTCTCTAAAGAGCCTACATGTATCCCGGTATCCCACTGTACACAGGGCGCGAATACATTTTTCTGATCCTAAAAAGCTCTTTCCATTTCTACAGAGTTTCCCCAAATGACCAATCCGTATCTTAGTACCGACCCAATATATGCCGAGAGGGCAGCCTTCAGAGAGACTATCTTTCGTATCCGTTTTAGAGCAAATACAAACTTGTTTATTTTCTTGCAAACTGAATCCACATAAGGTTTCCAAGAGCAGTGTTCATCAAGTGTCACACCGAGAAAGACACAGTTATTTACCTCCTCTACTTTCTGTCCATTTACCGAAATGTATATTTAAAGGAGTGGCCCTATATGTGCGGAATTGCATCAATTTGATTTTATAAACGTTAATTTTAAGATTATTTCTCTCTAACCAGTTAACCGTCGATTCTAATGCTGTCTCTATGTCATTATTAAAAGTTACTTTATCCCTGCACTTGATAATAAGGGTTGTGTCATCCGCAAACAAAATGCATTCTTGGTTTATATTATCGGGCATGTCATTAATATAAAGTAGGAAAAGAAGGGGCCCTAATATGCTCCCTTGGGGAACACCATAGCAGTTATGTCTAAGCTCGGATTTATATTTGGTCTGAAGACAATTTTCTATATTAATGACTTCGACGCATTGCTGTCTATCCTACAGATAACTTTGGGATCCAATCATGAGTCTTTCCCCTTATGCCATATCTCTGCAGTTTACAGAGTAGGATATCGTGACGAACAAATTCGAATGCTTTTGACATATCGAGGAAGGCTACTGCAGTTGGCACCTTGGCATTTATGTTCTCTGTTATCTTTTTGATTAAAGAAAAGCATGCTAAAGATGTTGAGATACCTTTTCTAAACCCAAATCGAATCTGCTTAAGTACATCAAACCTACTTATGAAACTGTTTATTTTAAAGTACATAATTCGTTCAAAAACCTTTGAAAGAACAGGTATTAGCGTGATTGGCCTATAGTTGTTGGGTTCAGATTTGTCTCCCTTTTTAAATAACGGTTTTACAACAGATATTTTTAGTTTTTTAGGGAATTCGCCTTGTTCCAGTGATAAATTCACTATGTGAGCTAGTGGATATGAAATTGTCTCTGCGCAATTTTTTATAATTTTAGTACTTATGTCATTATAACCTACAGCATTCGTATTTTTTAATTTCAGTATTGTTTTTAAAATATCATTAGGATTTAGCGGAGTCAAAAATATTGTATTATCAATAATATTTATATTGCTCGTGTCAGGTATTTTATTAAAACTACAATTAACTTTCTGTTCCACAATGTTTATAAAATAATCATAAAAAATATTGCATATGTCGACCGGGTTAGTATGAGTTATATTGTTAAGTTTAATTGATTTTATTTCCTTATTGAATAATTTTATTAAAATTATTTTTTATAACAATCCATTCATTCATTCTGCTTTTTCTAGCCTTACATTTATTAATAGAATTATTTATATATATTTGATTTGACGATGATTGGCTGTTTTACAACATACATACATTTTATAAGAATTCTAGAGTAATTTTTATATGTTTATTTTGTTTTGAAGATTTTATGTATTTTAGATATAGTTTACGTTTTCTTTGACTACAGATTTTAAGACCTCTTTTAATCCATCTTGATTTTAAGGGTCTGTTGTTAATTTTCACTTTTATTACTGGAAAACATAGACCATATAGCATCACCAATAAATCATAAAATCCATTAAATGCACCATTTGCGTCGTTTTCCATATAAATATCATTAAAACTCAACGCATTAAGACCATCACAGAATATTATAATATTATCCGGGCTGTAGTCTCTTTTATATTCAAACCAGTGTTTATATATTCTACGCGTCTCATTGAGTTCAACTATTACTGTTTGAGCGGTTTCGTGGTCAGATAGACTTAAATGATGCACGGCACCCTTAGCATTAAGAATATTACTTGCTATTTGGTCGATGCAAGACAACCTTCGTGTAGGGGACGTTATGTGGATGTATAAATTATAATTATTGAGTATATCTTTTAATTCATTTGAAAATTTGTTAGTTTTAAAAGTATCAATGTTCCCGTCACCGCATATTATTGCATGTTTGTCTTTACGTATAATGGTGTTCAGCATTGCGTCCATTTAATTAAAAAAGTCATCAGCATTCGATTTGGGGATTCGGTATACACATATAATAATTAAATTATAATTCAGAATCTCTACTCCACAACCTTCGAACGAATACAGTGTTGCGAAATCTTTTATTTTTTTCTATCTCAAATTCTAAATTTATTTTTATTAAAATACATGTACCACCTCGTTTTTCTTTAGGACGGCAATAAGTAGCAGCTAGTTTGTAATTTGGCAATGTTAAATTGACTTCGTCATCAGATGAAAGGAAAGTTTCGGAAAGACATATAACGTCGCAGTCCAAGTTTTGTTCAGCAATGCTAATTCAAAGTCATCTTTTTTATTTAAAACTCCTGCTATATTTTGGTGGAAGATTATAAGATTTTTAGTCACGAAAACAATTATCTATTTTTTCATGATATAAAGAGTCATTTATGTGAGTTGTTTTTGTCTGAGAAAATTCACTGTCGTTACTTAAAAATAGACTGTTAAATTTATTAGCTTTAGTACTTTTAGAAGTTACCTGTATAGTTTTGTTGCGCAAAAGAAAATCTGCACGACAAAATTCGTAATATATAGTCGCACTAGCTGCGCCCCGCAGCTTTGCCCGCGGTCAAACTTTGCCACTCCCACCATTTTAGAAAATAAATCTTAAAAAATCCCTCCTTTTTGCATCTATATTTAATATCTATTCGGACGAATACAAATTCAAAAAATCAAAGATAATAAAAATCTGTCCAGCAGTTCTTGAGTTATTAATAGTGTAAGTAACACGAATTTCTGACTTTCTGTTAAATATATATAGATGTTATATCTCCTACTTCTTAAATTTTTCTGCTCTCCTGGATCTTAGATTTTTTTTAAATATAATCACACCATTTAATGTTCATGGGGAGGTATAATCACTTTTAATAACTTTATTTGTCAATTTTGTATCTCCAATTTCTGAAGTTTTTCTGCTCTCCTGGTACTTAAAAATACATTTTTTAAATATAATCACACTATTTAATGTTTATGGGGAGGAATACTCACTTTTTATAACTTTATTTTTCAATATTATATGTCCAACTTTTTAAGTGTTTATTTTCTCCTGGTACTTAGAAATACTTTTTTAAATATAATCACACCATTTCATGGTAATGGGGAGGTAAGTATACTTACTCTTAATAACTTTATTTGTCAATTTTGTGTCTCCAATTTTATAAGTTTTTGTGCTCTCCTGGTACTTAACAATACATTTTTTTAAAATATAATCACACTACTTATTTAATGTTCATGGGGATGTTTACTCACTTTTAATAAATAACTTTATTTGAAAATGTCATATCTCCAACTTCAGGTGTTTCTGCTCTCCTGGTACATAGAAATGCTTTTTTAATATAATTACACCATTTAATGTTCATGAGGAGGTATAATCACTTTTAATAACTTTATTTGTCAATTTTTTATCTCCAACTTCTTAAAAATTTCTGCTCTCCTGGTACTTAGCAATTCTTTTTTAAATATAATCACACCATTTAATGTTCACGGGGAGGTATAATCACTTTCAATAACTTTATTTGTCAATTTTGTATCTCTAACTTCAGGTGTGTAGGTTCAGGTGTGGTTCTCCTGGTATTTAGAAATATTTTTCAAATATAATCAAACCATTTAATTAACGTTCATGGGGAGGTATAATCACTTTTAATCACTTTATTTGCCAATTTTGTATCTCCAACTTCTTAAGTGTTTCTACTCTCCTGGTACTAAGAAATATTTTTTTTTTAAATATAATCACACTATTTAATGTTCATGGGGAGGTATACTCACTTTAAATAACTTTATTTTTCAATATTATGTCTCCAACATCTTAAGTGTTTCTGTTCTCCTGGTACTTAGAAATACTTTTTTAAATATAATCACACCATTTCATGTTCATGGGGAGGTCAGTATATTCACTTTTAATAACTTGATTTGTCAATTTTGTATCTCCAACTCTTAAGTGCTTATTATGCTCTTTTTTCCCCTATTTCTTGATCAAAAGTAGCATATGGGTTAATCCAGGATATAAGCTATCTTGGTACCAAATTTCGTCCAAATCCGTCTAGCAGTTTGAGCGTGAAGGAGTAACAAACATCCATCCATCCATCCATCCATACTTACAAACTTTTGCGTTTATAACATTAAGTAGGATAATCACACTACACTGATAAACTATTAGTGTTTATTTATATTTTCACACAAGACATTTTCATTAGTACGTACTTTGTTCCAAACTTCACTATCGGCCTACCTAGTTCCGAATTACTCTACTCTCTTGACGCGTTATTATGCGTGACGCATTAACGCGTAGTTGCATTAACTTTTTTTTTTTAAAGCTTTACTATCGCACTTAACGTAACCTTTACAGAGTAAACACTTAATTTTATCTGCTCTCATGGTACTTTGTTTTTTATTTTAATATATTAGTTTTTCTGCTCTCTTGGTACTAAGAAAAACATTTTTTAAATATAATCACACTATTTAATGTTCATGAATATAAACTTATTCACTTTCAATAATTTTATTTGAGAATTTTGTATCTCCAACTTCTTAAGTGTTTCTGATCTCCTGGTACTTAGAAATACATTTTTTCTTCTTTTTCCTTTTTTTTTCAAGTCCTTAAGAAAACGATATATATTATTTTCTTTTATTTCTTGATCAAAGTAACCTATGGTTAATCCAGGATATAAGCTATCCTGGTACAGATATGGATTGTTTACAATTTCTATGAAGTAGGATATACAGTGCGTTGGATACGCATGCAATTGATTTAGAAGGGTCCTACCGAACGACAAAATGACTCTCGTTTTTTGTAGCTCTATTTGCATCTGAAATACAATTTTCAATGAATTGGTCGCTACTTGACTTAGTTTTAACAATGAATGAAATTAAGTACTCCATCCTATCTTCTGTTGTATTTAATCTAGATCTAGATTTAAGTAGTGCTGCTGAAAGGCCCGACGCCTGTTCATCGCCTAAAATGTAGATATTTTTCCGTGGCCCCTCCATTGCCCGTGATAGCTGCTCCGTTATCATAGACAGGTTCAAGGCTTCATCTTGTGACTTGCGTCCATGTGTTATATCTGTTGTTTCAGATAAAACGCTTGTGGGGGGTTTAATTTTAGTAACAGGACTTGCAATTGTTTCGGCCACATTTCCATCCCGATGTTTCACAGTAGTGGACCTAGTTGTATATGGTTCAACTTCCAGTGTAATGGGAATATGTCTTTGATTTATTATAGACATTTTGCTTCAACTGGCTACATTTTCATTGCTACTGTTAGTCACATGAGAGAGCATTTCCTGTGTAGCCGGTGCTAGAAGGCCTTTAAGTATAGCTGTGGCTTTTAAAGGTGTAGTATTGAGTGATCTAGATTTGTTATTTTCAGGTGTTTGTGAGCGAGTGACCTTTTTCAGTAGTACATTGGGTGACCACGTAGATTTTTCTGCATTTAGATTAGTAATTTGCTTTAGAGCTCTTTTGATTTTGTTTTTACTTGCCAAGATATGTTTCAAACCACTGTTTTCTAGTGATAATCGTTCTATTTCAGCGTGAGCTGAATCCAACTCGACCCTAATATTTTTAATTTCTTCCTGTTGTTCGACGATTCGGGGATTTTCGTCCAACGAGGTATTTGGTAGGCTCTTAATGGTACTGTCTAAAAGTGTTGAGCTTTCTGAGCGGTCATGAACTGCAGATTCATCCTGGTAAATAACCGATAGATCCACAACCGATGTAGAACGCAATAGTCTGCGTCTATTAGTATTTATAAAATTATCCATTTTTCTCATATGTAGTTATCAATTTTAAATCGATATTTCGTTTCTGAGTGCAATGTGTGGCAACTTATAATGCTTAAAGTAAACGGAAATAATAAAAATAAATGAATAAAAAAATGCAAAAGGACCCTTGTGCCAGTTCAACTGTGACAGGATTCGAAACATGGACCTTAGGCTTACGACTTGATATCTTATGGCACTAGACTACAGCCATTTAATGTTTAGCCGAAATTACCTAGCTCTCTCTCTGCGGTCGGTGCTGTTGTTCGGGTAAGTGGTAAAGGTCCAAAAGTCAATTCTGTTCAAACATGGACAGAATGGATAACTGACACCACATATTTTGAGTTAAAAACACAGTTACACTGAACTGAATTTAATATTTTTTTCACTTATTCGTTTATCTAGTTACGAGGAATGTTAGTATGCACTCTTATTAGTATTCTGATATGTATATAGTACACTTCCCGAATTATTGATGTTGTATTTTAACAAGTTTCACTGCTTTTTTTAGTGTATAACGATAACACTCGCGTATCATAGTATAACAAACACTTTTACGTTGTATTTAACTTAAATAATTAAGTATAGGTTTTTTTTTTTTTTTTTTTACTATGGTTCCAAAGTTTACTCTGCAGAGAATCGGAGGGTATCTACTGTCGTAGTTAATCTGAGTTAATACTATCGCCACATGAGTGAATCTTAAGTGAGTGGGCTAGTACCTAGCTCAGGTAAGTCTCTGTTTGATATTTTAAATTCTAAGAACTTCGTTTTTGATGCGTTAAGTGTCAGCAGATTCATATTAAGCCAATTATTGACCTGTTTTAGGTCTAGTTGGGTATTTTTAAACACATTTTTCTAGGACTTTGCATGAAATATTACCGAATTAATACCGGTAGTGATCACCGACTGGTCCGAGGCTTCTTGGATGTCGACCACAAGCTTGAAAGATGCTGTCTGGTAAACTCTACGCTTCAAACCAACCTTCTTCAAGCCGCTGTTGGATCAGAACAGTTCCAACTGAAGTTGGAAAATCGATTCACTTCTTTGGAAACCACAAATTATGTGGATGGGGAACTCGCAAAAAGTAATGGGAATCTTTAGGGAAGAAGGCATTCAATTTTGTCAGCTGCAGCGTACGGGCACGTAGTCTAAAATTTCGGATGAGGCTCTTCGGTTTATGGACGAGCGACGGGAGCAACAGAAAGCCACACCATCAGAAAAAAGGGAGCTTAAAAAAGATCAGTAAGTTGTGGTGTTAGCTGTGGTCACATCTCTCGAATAACCGACAACCGTTGGGGTAAACGAGTTCTAGAGTGGAGACCGCAGTTTGGAAAATGTAGTTTAGGGTGCCCGCTGCCAGCCAGGTGGAGTGACGACTTGCGAAAAATGGCTGGCAGGAACTGGATGAGGAGTACCGAAGATCAGGCTCAGTGGCGTTCACTAGGATTGGTCTACGTCTAGCAGTGGACAAACAAAGGCGGATGATGATGATGATGATGATGATGAATAAAATTACATGCTCTTTGATAGGCAATAATAATATACTTTTAGATTCGTTTAGGAGTTGAATCAGTTTGAGGGTTCTTGAGATATTGGGGTCTAAAAGCCAAAAACAAAGGAATAAACATTTCAAAGTGAGACATTCAAGTAAGGTGAAGTGCAAAGAAAGAAACGTTTTGCAAAACGTTTCTTTTTTTGCACTTCACATGTTTTTGTTCACATTCATTATGTTCCGTACTTTTTGAGATTTAGGTTAAAATGTAACAAAAATCGGTACATCATGAAGTCTCAGTTCGGGGAGAACGACTAATTGTGTAGTTCTTCTGTTTTACTCAACACTTTTTTGGCAAGTAGTTTGAAATGTATGACAGTCTATATTTGTTTGTCGTATGAGCTCTCTTCTCTAACGGGCGTATTTCCGAAGCACCGGTAGAGTCAGAAGGGTATTTCCTTTTCCAGTGTGAGATTTAACTCTGTTGGAAAGGGAAATTTCCTGATCAAACGCAAAGAATACTTACTTAGTCTACCAAAAATTTTATTGAATTGATCTTTTTATAATATTTTATGTATATCACCTTGTTAATGAGATCTTAATTTTGACTTGTAAAAGTGCTATTTAGCCTATGTTATCGCCTTGGTCCACCTTTGATCATCCCGTCTTGCCAAGTGTCCTGCCCATCTCCATTTAAGCTTTGCTATCCGTATACCTACGGGACTACACACAAAGATTACCCTTTTGAATAAAAAACTATGACCATCTAAATCGGTTTAGAAACCTTAGAGATAAACACATAATCAAGGCAATATAAACACAAAATCGGATTGACTTACTCAAAAATCCATTTATTCTCGAAAAACTGCTAAAACAACTTTGATACAATTAAAAAGTTGTTTGAAAGTTTATACTTTCCAGATGTTCCCATCATCTGGAAAGTATAAACTATCAAACAAAAAAATAATTTTCATTATCGGTCCGCAGTTGACGGAGATATCGACCGACACACATAAAAAAATAAAAAACAATTAAAAAAAAATGACATACATACAGCCGAACATGTACAAAGCAGATAATAAAAAAAGTACTACGCGAATTCAAATAAGCTACTAAACAAGAATAAAACCTTTTTATTAAATGATCTCTGTCTGTTTGTTTGTTTGTTCGCGCATCACTTTAAAACTACTGACTTTGACGGATACTGCGATATGGTTTTCATTGTTAGATAGCTTAGGGTTTGACTTAAGAACTAGTGTACTTGGTATCTCAATCTGATGAGAAGAAATCGAGCAATTGGTAAAAATGCATTTGATGTCTGAACGAAATTTGATGATACGAGTACTTCTGGTTCTGGAATAACACATAGGATCCTTACATGCCAGAAAAATTACCACGCGGGCAACGCTGCGGGCACAGCTCGTAGCCTGAATAAAATGGCTATGAATAAAATAAGGAGCAACATGATGAAACTATACGGATTCATTGTTAACTACAAAATCCAAAAAGCAAAACCCTAAAAACATTTCCACTCAAACTACTTCATAACATATACATGTAAGTTTTTCATTATAATAAGTTGCAATGCGTAGCCTATATGTGTTATTCCAGGATCAAAAGTACCTCTAAAGTACAATAATACTACATATCTTCAAAATTCATTCAGCCATCAAATAGTTATTTGTTATGCAAGACTGCAAAGTGTTTTTTTGGCGCGAGTACTTGTATTAAAATCTGAGCAAGCGAAGGATTCAAGGTTCAAATATAGAATCCTGAGCGTAACGAGGGTTTCAAAAGTACGAGATGCAGAATAACTTTTCAGCCGTGCGAAACACACAACTTTTCACCTCACTTCAGCGAGGTAAATGCTAGGTGCAAGAAAAACAGCCTAATTAAAAACGAATAGAGGCGACTCTAGAGTCGAGTAGAGTCAAATAGAGTCCAGTAAAGTCGAACAGACTCGAATAGAGTCGTGTAGAGTCGAATAGAGTCGAGTAGAGTCGAGTAGAGTTGAATAGAGTAGAATAGAGTTGAATAGAGTAGAATAGAGTTGAATAGAGTAGAATAGAGTAGAATAGAGTTGAATAGAGTCGAAACGAGACGAATAGTCGAGTAGAGTCGAGAAGTGTCGAGAAGAGTCGAGAAGAGTCAAGAAGAGTCGAGAAGAGTCAAGTAGAATTGAGTAGAGTCGAATATAGTCGAGTAGAATCGAATATAGTCGAGAAGAGTCTAATATAGTCGAGAAGAGTCTAATAGAGCTAAATAGAGTCGAAGAGACGAGTAGAGTCAAAAAGAGGCGAGTAGAGTTCAATAGAGTCGAATAGAATCGAAAAGAGACGAATAGAGTCGAGTAGAGTTGAATAGAGACGAATAGAGTCGAGTAGAGTTGAATAGATTATATCAGAGTCAAATAGAATTTAATAGAGTCGAATAGAGTGGAGTATAGTCGAAAAGAGACGAGTAGAGTCAAATAGAGTCGAGTAAAGTCAAAAAGAGCCGAATAGAATCGAATAGAGACAAATAGAGTCGAGTAGAGTCGAATCGAGTAATAATATAAATTAGTATTAATCTATTTTTCTGTTTGTTTGTCTATGTGTTTCGATGCGCGAAGAAACACATAGACAAACAAACAGACAGACTCGATATTTAAAATATTTATTTTCTTTTTCAGTAGCTTTTTAGTACCATAGACCATTTTTGTATAATTGTCGTCCTTGTACAAATTATTTCGTTCCTATTGCTATGATTATAAGTATAGATAATTATAATATAGCAATAAGAACGAAAAAGTCTGTATAATGAAGATAAATAAAAATAGTCTAAGGAACTTAAAACTTCGAAAATAAAGAAGAATGTTTATCAAAGCAGCTCGTATCAAGCGGCCGATCTGGCTTAGAAACCGTTACCTTGAAGAGAAAGTGGTGCAGTATTCACAAGTATACCACAGTCATTTACAGGTAGATACGTGACGGTAAGGCAGGTATCGGCGAGCCAGCTGCGAGACCGCGATTAGCACGCGATAGTTCAAGGGCTCCAGCTGTTCTTCTTCAACGGACAGAGTTCAAATGTACATCTATAGATAGTGCTGACATGTGGCCTCAGTTTCCTAAGGAAATTCATGCATATGATAATAGTTAAAAGTATGCATTTGGAGAGAATCTGAGGTAAAAAAAACGATACTTAGCTCAAATATAACATAAATAATGCTCTACTACTATGATTGACGGACAGTTTAGGTATGAATGGAACCCACCTTTAGAGTCTCGTCTACCGTGTTATAAGGATTCGTCAATGGGTATTATGTATCTAGGCTTAAAACAAGACTTAAGTTCAAAAACTAAAAACAGGTAACAAATAACCTATGATACTCTTGCGATGAAGACGAATCGATTGATCGCTTTTCAAAATCGAACCAAGTTTGTAGTTTTAACACATAACCCTTCCTTTGCTTGGCCGTAGTCAGGTAAAAAAAAACAATGACCCTATAAACTAAGACAAATCGATTGACACCTCGCTTGTCAAATCGGACCTTTAGGGGCGACCTTGGGGCGACGCTATGGTGGAACATCCACATACTCACATACATAGATACATACATACATACATACATATATAGATTGTTAAACTCATTACCCTTCCCTTGCTTTGACGTAGTCGCGTAACAAAGCGGAAAGAACTTAATGACCGGTACAGCGGCATTTACATATTGTGAGAGATCAAAAAGCTTCGCTCGCAGTCGTGCCTTCCGGGAAAAACGAGTTCAGTAAGTTTGGTTGTCCTACTTTTCCAAGTGTGTGTGTGGAAGGGCCCCACCTTATGGACAAACCCCTATATAATATTGCGTAACCGGCCCCCAACGACACGGTGACCTTGCCTTATTCACCAATGCGACCCCTTTTAATAGAAAACTATTTATAATAATCACGCAGATTGTTATGACGGCACTCAAATATATTGGTTTATGAAATAAACATGTAAACAGACACTTGTTTGTAAATCTGCAAATGGATGGAATAATTTGGTCACACTATAAATGGTCTGGATGAATGAAAATGAATCAAATTTAATACAGGACCAGAACGCAAATATTTCCGAGCATTTTTTATATTGTTGGTTTCATAAAAATCTGTTTATTCTATGGGGATGTAACTTTTAATTTATATGTTACCAATGACATGCATGAAAATAAGAGTTTAATATTATTATGTTCAAGAAGTAAGGAGATAGGCACGTATAGGCCAAACATGTTACATCATTTTTTATTTTCAATCCAAAGTTCTGGGTGGAACTAAATTTTGTAGTGAGGCGCTCACTAACGATGAAATGACTCGCTCACCTCTTCACACAGTTGAAAGAAATAATAATCTCTTTATTCTGGCTAAAGTGTCCTTTAAACCAGATACTGAACAGTCAATCCGGTACTCACACATGCTAGCAGTTCCCCTTTTCACCCCTTTAACCCCGTGCCTAGCATACTCAAGAAATATTCTCTCCAAATTTCGTATCTCTAGGTCCACTTGTTTAGGCTGTGCGTTGTGAAGGAAATAAGCCAAGTCAGTCCTTCCAGCCGTTTTCAACTGATGCGATTACCAACGAACAGCATTTAATTCTTATTTATATAAATATAAAATTGTACAAGATGATTTAGCAGGTGGTGAAGCTCCGTTTGTATTTGTATCAGTTTGTATAACCATATATTTTGTTTGGCCACCATTCAAAATATATGGTTACACAAGATCAAACAAAATTGTAAATAGAAAAACTAAACATCTGAGAAGCTGTTATTTATCGTATATGATACAATAATGTATAATACCAGCCTTAATTACAGGATAGTAATTTTTATTTGTTCTGCTTTTTTTTCTCCGATATAATATACTAGCTGTACCCGCATAATATACTAACTGTATATAATATACTGCTAACCGTGGCGGTCTCGGCTTAGAATCAGAATCCCAATCCTCCCGTGGATGTTGTAACAGGCGACTAAGGGAATACACACCGGAAGATGGGCAACAGCGTCTTCCGAGTACATATTTGTAACACTGCGGTCACCAATCCGTCTGCCAAGCGTGGTGACCATTGCAAACCCTCTCCAATATGATAGACACACTGCAAACACGGCCCCTAGTCCCCGTTGGCTCCGTTATTCCTGGCACCAGTAGCAGCCACGGTAACGGTGGAGCAGGGGGAGCTAAGAATCTCCGGCAGAGATCCAACTACGTTGGTCCCCACACAGCCCCATGATCTCTGGACCTGGGAACATACAACGCACGCACCTTGAGGACCGATGAGAAGTTGATAGGGCTGGAAGAAGTAGTAAGTAAGTTGCGCTGGGGTATTATAGGGTTATTAGAAGTCTGCAGAGAGGGAGAGAATACGATGACCCTCAATTCCGGCAACTTACTCTATTACTGGGAGAGCAACCAGCAGTCCCAACACGGTATCGGGTTTCTCATCCTCAAGTCCGTCGTCAACAACATTGTGAAGATCGAAAGAGATTCGAGCAAGGTGGCATACCTTATACTCAGAATTACTGAACGGTATTCGTTGAAGGTCATACAGGTGTACGCCCCACATTCGAAATGCCCCGATGATGAAGTGGAAGCCTCCACATAACCATGTACGACGACATTTCTAATGCCATACATGCCCGGAAAATACATTCACCTGTATATAAACCATTTGCCGTGCATCTCTCGCTAAAACTCGAGAGCGGCTCGACCGATTTGAATAATTTTTGTTTTATTGTGTTCGTCATTGTACAGATGAGGTTTAAAAACACTAAAATAATGGTAGGTGTCAAAGTGACAGGTATCAAACTGACAGATGTCAAAGTGACAGATGTCAAAGTGACAGATGTCAAAGTGACAGATGTCAAAGTTATAGATGTCAAAGTGACAGGTTTTAAAGTGACAGTTGTCAAAATGGCAGGCTTCAAAGTGACAAGTGCCTATGTAACAGGTGTCCAATGACAGATGTCCAAGGACAAGTGTCCAAGTGACAGGTGTCATTGTGTCAGATGTCAATGTTACACATGTTAATCCAAAGGGTGCAACCAGGAGGGATTTTTTGAAATTTCTTTCCTAGAGTGGTGACGGGAGGGGCATATCTATCTATTATATATAAAAATCAATTGCATTGCATTAGTCTCGCTTAAACTCGAAAATGGCTCGACCGATTTGAATAAACCTTTTTTGGTTGTGTTCATAATTTTACAGACGAGATATAAAAACAAAAAAAAACTTTATTAGAATTTTACTGAAATGTACCCGGTTAAATGTAAAATAAGTCAGGTTAGTTAAGATTTTTGACCTTTTGAAGCTTTGACCAAAAGTCCTAAGTATTTAAGGGTCTTGAAGCTTTTGAAGGAATTATCAAAATGCAAGGTGTCAAAGTTACAGGTGTGAAAGTGACAGGTGTTAAAAAGACGACAGGTGACAGATGTCAAAATGACAGGTGTGAAAGAGACATATATTTTTCAGATACAAAAATTGATGGAGGGGCGTATGCAGGTTTGTTGGTAGGGGTTTTAGAGGAGGTAAGAGGAGGATAGGAGCAAAATTTGTATACAGGCAAAGCCGCGAGGTGCAGCTAGTAAATTATAAATGAGAAAGTTTGTTAGACCGCTGTTCTATCATATTATTATTTTTTTGCTGTGTCTTTTTCAAAGTTACAGGTGTCAAAGTGTCAGGTGTGAAAGTGACATCTATATAAATATACAAAAAATAATGGAAAGGGCGTTTGGGGTGGTCTGGGGTTGTTGGTTTAGAGGGGACGGAGCCAGGGGAAAGAGGATGGGACCAAAATATATGCGCGACATCACCAGGACACGAATAAAAAAAACTATCGAAATCAGTCAAACCGATCTCGAGATATCATCAAAAAAGGCGTTCCATACAAAATGTATGAGAAAAAAATCAGCTAATAAGTTAAAAAACTTTTATTAATTCTAAGGCGGTATGAAGTTCGCCGGTACAGCTAGTTTAAATTTTTATAAAAATTATAATTTAAAAATTCATACACCTTTGTTCGTTTGTAGGTAAGTGACATTATTTTTATTAATGCTATATTTTTTGTTTAATTGCTTTTCTTCTTTCTTTTCTCATTTTTTTTTGTATGTTTTATACATCGCCTTCATCCTTATTATTTCCCTTTTTATTGTCTTTTTCAAGTTCTTATCTATCTTACTCGTATAATAAAGCAATAGGAACGAAAAAGTCTGTACAAAGAAGATAATTAAAATGAACAAGAATATAACATTTTAAAAATTCGTGTCTGTCTGTTTGTCTGTTTGTTTGTCTGTTTGTCTGTTTGTTTGTCTGTTTGTCTGTTTGTCTGTTTGTTTGTCTGTTTGTCTGTTTGTCTGTCTGTATGTTTGTTCGCGCATCACGTAAAATCTACTGGACCGATTGCAATGCGGTTTTCACTGTTGGATAAATTATGTTTTGACTTAAAAACTGCTACTTTATATCTCAATCCAATGAGTAGAAGCTGAGCCATCGATACAAATATTTTTGATGGCTAAAGGAATTTTGATCAAATGTTGGTATATTTCCACTGGTAGAAACCTAAAAGTGAGAAATTTACTGCATATTGATGAGGACTAGAATTTTTATGAGACTAACTTAAAGTTAAAAAGAACCAAGAACCTTTCAAATTAAAAAAGAACCATCGAAATTGGATTTAATATGGGGGAGATATTCAGTAGCCCTCTTTTTGCCCTTTTTTTGGGAAGTACCCACCCAATAAAAACCCTCGACGACTAAAAAATTCTAAAAATTCGCTTAACCTGTATACCAATTTTCGTCAAGATCGGTTGAGAAATGCGACCTGTAGAGGAGAACAGAGATCCGGACTGACATCCGGAAGGACATACGAAAGCATTTTTTCTCAAGCTGAAACGGAGACGCTTCGCGCTCGCTCGGTCTAAAATGAACTTTTAAATACGCCTACATAATAATACCTATTAATTTGAACTGCTTCTAACTACTACTATCTAACTACTACCTACTTTATTTATACAGCCAGTCTAAGCCTGGAAAAAATATGAAGAAATGTTAATATAATACACGAATTGAGTCGACATGAACATAGCAATCTAAAAACGTAACGTTAATGTCAATAAATGTTTGTTAAAAACGTAAACCTCTATCCTACGAATAAATAATAAGTCTTATTAATCTTATTAGACTTATAACTTATTCGTAGTCTCTATCATCTAACACATTTATCGAAAAACGGACATCGTTTTGAGAATAAACCTTTAGGGAGGGTTAGACGGTTGTGAAATAGATCGTTATAAAATAGACGGTTTGGAAAACGTTATCGAGAATCAAAACGCGTTTCGTTTTGTTATATAAAAATCACACAACGACACATGACTAGATAGATACACATGATGATAGTAGGCAATTTAACAGACAACTTCCAGTCGAAAGGACTTGAGAGCTGGAGCTCGTGCTGAGGCAAAGCGCTAAAGCTAGTGTGAGCCGAATTCGAAAAATTTACAGATTTGAATTTAGCGGGACGCTTGGTTGCAGTGAATGAAATGCTTGCGTGTTTTATGGTCAATCAGCGCCATCTAGTTAAATCGAAGGCAGAACTTTGATGTGTTTGGTTTATGCGCTGGAGTTGTTGATGCTGGTAAATTATGTACAACCTTAATTATCTTCTTTGTACAATCTTTATCGTATTTTTTTTGGTAGAACTATAAGCTCCTATTGCTTAATGTTCTACCAAAAAAAAAAAAACAAAAAAAAAACACACACTCACACACATACAGTGATATACACCCTAAACTTATAACACCCGTCTCTTTGTTCGGGGGTTAAAAAATTTAAAAATAACGCATAAAATATGTAAATGCTTTTAATTATGAAGCAAAAAATATCTAAATGCGCGTGGTTTCGATCCACGGACGTCTGGATGTTGTTTTCATGCATGTTACCGCTTGGCTACACTCGTTATGTAGAATAACGAAATTCGGTTAACTTTAATTTAATATAAACTTTGGTCCCTTATCCCTTAAAAATCCTTTATTTTTCGGGAGTAAAAGTATTCTAAATATTAACAGATAATGGCCATGATGATTTGGCGGCCGGTTGGTCTAGTGGCTAGAGACCCTACTACGAAATCAAGCGGTCGTGAGTTCGAATCCCGCAAGGTGTAATCATTCGTGCGATGAGCAGAAATGTTTGTTTCCGAATCATGGATGTATATTATTCGTATCTATGTATGTTTATCCGTTGTCTAGTACCCATAGTACAAGGTATCCTAGTTTGGGGCTAGGTAATTGGTGTGAATTGTCCCGAATATATTTATTTTATTTTATTTTATTTAAACTTTGACTATGCCTAGTTACATCAAAATCCGTCCAGTAGTTTCAGCGTGTTCAGCGTATCCTGCGGGGACCCTTTATTTTTTCGGGATAAAAAGTAGTCTAAATTTTAATCCATAACATCAGCTATGATTGTGCCAAGTTGTATCAAAATCCGTTTCGTAGTTTCAGCGTGATGCGTGTTCAAAGAG
The DNA here is from genome assembly GCA_946251855.1 of Alsophila aescularia. Taxonomy (NCBI): domain Eukaryota; kingdom Metazoa; phylum Arthropoda; class Insecta; order Lepidoptera; family Geometridae; genus Alsophila; species Alsophila aescularia. The sequence continues at coordinate 43,682,218 of OX276379.1, forward strand.
ACAGACAGACAGACAGACAGACAAAAAAATAAAAAATAACCTTTTTGCACTCCATACCGATTTTGAAGTTCTCGATTAAAATTTTCAAAAAATATTTAATGTACAGATTTAGCCCAGTTACAGTTTTATTATAGTATAGATAGATATAGATATAGAAAAGATACAGATATAATTACATGATAGTTTTGATGACAATCGAGAGAGCTTTGTGAAATCATACGGTATAGGTTACGGTTATTTTATCTACCGTTGCATAAAAATATTACTAACAATGTCAGGTTTACTATCTGATAATCTAAAAAAATTATTTCTGCCTAAGAATTAATCCGGTACTCATTGACATTATTATTATTTATTTCCTAGGCATCGACTCCGTTATTAGGTAGCTTTTGTGTTATGTTATTAATTTTATGTGTGATGTGTTTATTCGCTAACACTACGCTTCGTAGTTCGCCAACGATAATCCCAACGTGACTGCTACGAAAGTGCTACAAGTGCGTAGCACCATCTTACACTCCCTACGGAAACAATGCAAGGAAGGGAATTCTCAGCGCATGCTACGCGACGTAGCATATTCGTAGCACTGTCGTAGTAGTACCAAAAATTTACTTTTATGGTTAGTTGAGTTTTACCTTTGGTTTACTCGTGATAATGGTGTTTTTTTTATTTATAGTGCTGGTCTTTAGTTAGTTCATAAATATAATCTAGTAACATATTTTTCATAGACAAAAATAACGATATAGATTGTAAAAATTTAATTGACAACAGATAAACAGCGCGTGGTGAGATATACACATATCGCCTTTAAATAGATTAATAGAAATAATATTTTGAATAAAAATATGACACCCCTGCCAAAAACGAACTAAACAGTGTCTACTACTCTACTACAGTTGTCTAATAACTATCGGGGGAGCGTTCTGTGGAACTCTTTTAATCTAAGAGGTCCCCAGACTGCAAAGTTAATTTTATTTATCTCTTGTTTTTGTGTTTTAGTTCGTGCCCACGATCTCACCTGATGGAAAGCCATGATGTGGTTGAATTTGTAGCACGCTTGCGTAGTAGATACCTATTCACTCTTGACTTGAACACACCTGGGTTATAATTTACCGGAACCACTGATGAGGGCAGGGCATTCCACTCCTTTGCAGTTCTTATAATAAATGAAGAAGAGTAACGCTTCGTTATTGTGCGAGGTATTTCTTTTTTTTTAATTCGTTTTTTTTAAGAATAGTTTTAATACTTAAAAAAAAAAAAAAAAAAATATATCATACTGAATTATTAAAATAAAATTATAGACTGTGTTACTCGGGATGATGTGAGAATTCTAACGATACCCCATACATCCACATCTGTTCAGGCATTTAAAAGCTATAGTGGAATAAAGAAACTCACATACACACGTGTTTCTTTATTGGGAGGGAGTCGGTGGATGGAGGCGACACAAGAACGTTCGTCGTGGCGCTTTTTGGAGGAGGCCAATGTTCTAAAAAATGATGATGATGATGACATGTATAAATGTATACAAACACACATGAATCCTAAAAACATTACACTCCTTTATTGGGCAGTCGTGTAAAAAGAACAAAGTTCCGCAATTCATATTTGTGGACTTTGCCTAAAGGCTACCAGCAACACAACGTACAGTAAGTATTACAGACTTGTTATGAAAAATATCAAAATACAAAATGTTTTTTTTGTTTCTTTGCAAATGTTTTTAGCTTAATTAGGGCTAAAATAAATAAAATATATAATAAAATAAATAAAATATTTATTTATTTATTAAGAAGACCAAGGTATTATAAGGTAAAATAAACATAGGTGAGTAAAATAGCCAATCAAAGGTCTCCATATATAGGAAAAAATTAAAATCCTACATTATTACAGCAAAGAAAGAAGTATAATGTTTTGAATACAAAAACCAAAACTCAATAAAATAATGTATGGAAAAGGGGGTGTATGGGTGCGTGTGTTTGAGAGAGAGAAAGGGTTTGAGGGTGTGTGTGTATTATGACAGATAATAATCAAATATAAATATTTACTTACATATAGGGTTATAGATAGGTGTACAATAACCATCTATACTTATAATAAAACTGTAACGGGTCCAATTCTGTACATTGAAGATATTTTGACATTTTCTTTTGGATGATACTGTATATTCGATACTGAAGCCAAAACTGTATTTTTTTTTTCATTTTTGTCTGTGTGTCTGTATCTTGGCTAGGCATCACGCTGAAACTACTGAATGAATTTAAATGAAACTTGGTATGATTTGAGTTCATACTACGAGGTAGGTTATAGGATACTTTTAATCCCGAAAAATTAAAGGGTTCCCGCAGGATAGGCGTTGAAAGTTATTTAAAAGAATACGTATCACGCTGAAACTACTGGATGGATTTTATTGCAACTTGGTATAGTCATAGTTTATATAATGGGTAAAAATTAAGGATACTTTTTATCCCGAAAAAATAAAGAATTCCTGCGGGATAATGTCCCAAATTTTATAAATTGAAGATATTTTGTAAAATTGTTTTGATGGCCATTCCATATTCAATACTAAAGCCAAAACTGTGTATTTGTAATTGTTGTCTGTCTGTCTGTCCGTCTGTCTGTCTGTACCTTGGCAACACATCACGCCGAAAATACTCACTGAATTCAAATGAAATTTGGTATGATTTGAGCTTATATTTCGAGGTAGGACATTGGACACTTTTCAGCCCGAAAAATTAAAGAGTTCCTGCAGGATAGGGGTTGAAACTTATTTAAAACAACACGTACCACACTGAAACTAATAGACGGGTTTTGATGTAACTTGGCACCGTCTTAATTTATATGATGGGTTGGTTATATGATGGTTGGGATTGAGGACACGTTTTATCCCGAAAAATTAAAGGGCTTCTGCGGGATATGGGTCCAAAGTTATGTTAATATTTAAGTAATAAATAATATTTTTAGATGGTTCTCTATATGCGATACTGATACCAAAACTGTTTTACTTTTTATTTTTGTTTGTCTGTCTGTTTGTCCATATCTTGACCGCGCATCGCACAGGAACTACCCAATGAATTCAAATGAAACTTGGTATGATTTCAGTTCATACTACGAGGTAGGACATTGGTAACTTTTTATCCCGAAAAATTGAAGGGTTTCCGCAATATAGGGGTTGAAAGTTATTAAAAACAACACGTATCACGCTGAAACCACTAAACGGTGTTTTTTATGCAAATTGACACAGTCATATATCTATTCTTATAATAAAGCAATAGGTACGAACAAGGCTGTAAAAAAAGAAGATAAATAAAAAAGTGCTCTTGGGTGCTTAAAAAGGGTATTGAACACGTTTTTTTTTTGATCGTGTCTTTCTGTCTGTTTGTTTGTTCACGCATCACGTAAAAACTATTGGACCGATTGCAATGCGGTTTTCATTGTTAGATAGCTTAGGGTTTGATTTAAAAACTGGTGCAATTGGTATCTCATCTGGTGAGTTAGAAACCGAGCAGTGGACAAAAGTATTTTTCACGGCTAAAGAAATTTTGATCAAATGTTGGTATATTGGTCCTGAAATAGCACATTATGGTTCTTTAACCTAAAGAAAAGACCACGCGTGCGAAGCCGCGGGTACAGCTAGTCATTAATATATCCGTGCGTAGTATTAATTACACACAGTTATAGCAACGATGCCATATAAGTTAATATTAGTTAAGTTTTCTGAAATCGTTATAGTACTTTTCGCTTATAAACAATTTTGGACATATTGAAGATATCCATGTCCGAGAATAGTTTATTTACAGCTTTGGTAATACGTGATAAAGGTGCATTAGTTGCATACTTAGCAGTAAGGGCGGGAGGACAGACAATGCGCTTTTTAGGTACATTCAATTCAATTGCCGATAGTAAAGCCGGAGCATCCAGATAACCATTAATATTGTAATGTATAGTAACATTGCGTCCAGCAAAGTACGTCTGTTTTCTAATGGTATAATTTTATGACGGTAACAGCCTGTATTATAGTCAAAATATGTACGTACTCTGTAGTTCAGATGTTTCATGAATTTTGCCTGTATTTTTTCAATGCGTTGTTTGTAGGTAATGTAGTGAGGAGGCCAAACACAGCTAGTATACTCTAGAATACTACCGACATATCCAAAATAAGTAGTTTTAATACAACATAAGTCTAAGAACGCTTTGCAGGTACGAATAACAAATCCGAGATTTTTGTAGGCATTATTTACTATGAAATCTATATGTTCAGTCATAGATAGTTTTTTGTCGAGAATAACTCCTAGGTCTCGCACTACGTAAATATGAATAACTTAGTTGACTTTGTTGCACTACAATCAAGGCCTGATTTAATTCATTATTATGTTTGGTATAAAGTTACTGTACTTTATTTCGGAAAACTGTCACATAACACAAGATTCTTAAGATATATTTTTAGCACTAAAGAATAGTTTATATTCTTTCTTAAAGTCACATATATGTATATTATTATGAGTAACCGACATTTCTTGCAAAAAATAGCTGGTGCTTTTTTCGCGACTGCCAAAAAAAAAGGAATGTAATGTTTTTAGGATTCATGTATGTTTGTTTGTATGTATGTGAGTTTATGTATTCCACCATAATTTTTAAATGCCTCAAACGATTTAGACGTTTCTTTAAAATTTTTATATCCCCGAATAACATAGGCTACTTATTTTTTGTTATTTTTTTTATCTCGGTTTTATGGCACCATACACAAAAGCGAGAAAAAAGAAGAATTTTACAATGATGAGTATGAAATTGAAGGTCTTGATAAGCACATTCCAACAGGATATAATTTATTGGCATAAGTTATTATTTCACAGGGCAAGCGTGTTTTTATACGCTTTATATTAGCTTCACTTGTATGTTTGTATGTTTGTAACCGACTCCTTTGGACGCTATTTTGACCCACTTTAAACGGTCAGATTTCATTCAAATTTTGCACACCTGTCAAAGACCGATGACAATGCAATAATTCGAAAAAAAAAACTAATAAATAGAAAATAAATTTTAATAGTGTAAAAAAATAAAAAATAAAATATACCACGCTTTTTTTTTTAAAATAAAACTTTTTTTTCTTATTTACACTATTAAAATTTATTTTCTATTTTTAGTTTGGTTTTCTATATAAAGCGTGTTTTTTAGTTTTTTTAAACTATTATTTATTTTAGCTTTTAAGCTAGTTGTTTAAACTACTGAGTAATGGGACTAACAGGTCTTTCGCCTAATGATAAGTGCATACCTACTCTTAACAATTTACAAAATTACAACCAAAATCACCATGACTATATATATATATATATTGACATACACGAATTGACCCTATATATATATATATATAGGGTCAATTCGTGTATGAGCAATGGACTATCAGATAAGTGCGAAATGACCCATCTTCTACTCAGCCAAACTACTTTGGTTTATGACAAGTTTTTGTTATTGACATGACTACGGAACCCTGCTTTATGCGTGCTCTACACACACACAAACACAGGTGTTTACACACGCTTGACCGCTTTTGTTATTCTGTAACTGAAATAGGGCAGGGTTTTTAAGAAATTGAAAGTGAGTGATTTTATACGGACATGTTCGTCGCTACATAAATAATTTATTTGCGTTCCGCATCATGGAGCGTATGTTTTATTAGAGACAGCGGTTCTGTCATGAAAAATCATGTGGGTTAAAATAAACCCATAAATATTAATGAAATGACTTGGTGGCAATGTCTGAAGCCTGAGGGCCTAATATCTGGAAGTCAAGAGAGCGACAGCATTCACGTCGCGCAGCCGGCACCGGCATAGGCGCGGCGCAACGCCGCGGCATGCATGGCGGCGACACTGCGCGTCCCAGCTAAAATGTTGAACGAGTAGGGGAGGTTGGCGAGGTCACGCCTGCGTTCGGCCGCCTCCGCCGCCGTTCGGCTCGTCCTCGCCGCGCGCACCGCGACCTCTTGCGTGCGCCGCTACAGTATTCCGTCAAGTTTACGTTCCGGCGATCACGCTGCGGACCCTGCCGCTTCACACTGCCATCGAATTGTTATCTTAATATCCTTCCTTGGCTCCTCGCCTTCTAAGAACGACGCGATACACGCCCGCAAAACGTAGCATCCAAATAACACATTCTCAACCGACCCCCTATTCAGTAAACGTGTAAACCGACTGTAAATGATTCGAGCGCCGAATCGATCGACAGCTTAAAAACTATTATTATCGTTTTGCAGTGTTGCAGATTTAGTTGCGCTGTGATAAAAGATTTTGAGTTTCTTATTTACATATTTACCTGAAAGTGGTTTCACGTCGCTCGTGCGTTCCGTATGTTTAAAATATTGAATACAGAGTGTGGTGCCGTCCCGTGCTTAGTTCGATCAGTGAACAGTGTGTCGATTCTCCAGAGGTGTTTTTATCCCTTCCCTTGGTTGCGAGCTTCGCTGTTTCAATTTTTCCGATTTATTTTTTGCTTTGATTTGCTAATCTTGTGGAAAAGCGCGATCCATGCTTGGAGTCATGACAACCATGGTATGGTTTCCTTTGTCTACATTGATTATCTATTTTTGTTCTTTAGAAAAGGTTGGTAGTTTGAAGTTATCACATTTGAATGGTATCATAGAGTTCAGGGCTACAAATAAAATTTGATTATCTCATTTGTTGAATCTTGATGACACATGAACTGAACTCAGTAGTAAATAGTATACATTATTTTTATCTAGCAAGTCATATTAATTGATAATAAGAACAAAATGATGCTTAGAGCTTTGGTTTGTAATATTGATCGCAAATACAATAGGTGCTGTATCGTTCGTGTCATTGTTCATGATATGGTGACCATTTATTGTCATAAAGTATGCAGAGCATGCAGCCCCTCCCACCGGCATAGTCACGTTTGGAATTCTCCAGACATCGGACCTAAAGCTATGTTGGCGCTTGCATCTCATCGACGTAGCTTACGCATTCCATTGGTAACGCGAAACGCAGCTTTACATTCGAAGTAGATGCTACTCTTTATCCAACTATTTATTGCAATCTATTGAACCGTTACGTAATCTAGTCGCTTCTAAAGCTACGTATTATTATCGCTAACAATAACTTAAGTCTCTCTGAAGTCCTTTGTTTCATGTCATTACTTCACATTATAAACAGTTTACTTTTTAAAATCATAACACAAGGAAATACTTACACTTCTTCATTGTACACCTACCTTAGTACCTTCCAGGTAAATGATAAAAAACAAAACACAAGAAATCATTTCAAATAAAGGATAAATTCGTATTTAACTCCTCTTATCCACGTAAAAATAAACAACAAGACACTAACGAGCGAATAATCAAAATGTGTAATTTATTAATAATTTTAATATGAATATTCTAATTAAGCAGAAGATTCTTAACAAGTATACATTAGGATTGTAAAATTAGCAATTAGCAAGGTAGTATAGCAAAAGCTAACTCTACTGTATCGATTTCTTTAGCAGCCGCTATGCCGTCTAGACAGCGCTACTGTCGTCGACCCGAATACTGGGATTCACAGAATTATACTGCATAGCTTATAAATGTTTGGTAGAAGAATAGTCTAAACACTGTTCTAATATATATATACATAATAATAGCTAATATGGTATCTGGGTGCTGACAACTCAATGGATGGAGAAGTTTCTTTGGCACAAAAATAACGTGTCTATACTAATAGTGAGTTTGTGAGGTGTAGGGGGTAATCTCTGGATCTACTGAACCGATTTTGAAAATTCTTTTATTCATAGAAAGTCACGTTTTTTTAAATATTATATATTAAAATAACCACGCGTGCGAAGCTGCGGACATCACCTAGTTTTTATTTAGTTCGATACATGGTACAATAAAATTAATAGAGGTGTTTTGTTTTTTGATATACCTTGAAAAATAACGAAGTTATTCTATTTTATTTGTTACTAGCTGTACCCGCGGCTTCGCACGCGTGGTCTTTTCTTTAGATTCAAAGTACCATAATGTGCTATTCAAGGAACAATATGCAAACAAATGTTGGTATGTTGGTCCTCAAATGAACGAAATTTCTTCAGCCGTCAAAAATACTTTTAAGAATTGCTCGGCTATAATTGATAGATTCAGGCGTTACTTTGCGGAAATCCATATTTAAAATGAACAAAATAAAAATATGTAGCTTACTTCCGCCAAAACTGTAAGTCAGACAAAACACGGCGAAACACGTGTCGTATTGATGTCAGACGTTTGGTATTTGGATCGAGGTATATGTTTTTTATTGTGTTTTTATATTATATGTATATGAATATATAAGTTTGGTAGAGTTTGTTTAGCTTGGGGGTTTTTTATTGTGTATATATATTTATATATATTATTTGTATAGAAGTGTTTTTTCTGGCCTCCAGGCCTTAGCTTTCATTTCATTTATATTTTTCATTACTTCAATTTTGGGTAGGGTTTTGTTTAGCGTGGGGTTTTACTTGTGTTAATTTTACCATTTATCATTTGTCTGACTTACAGTTTTGGCGGAAGTAAGCTACATATTATAATTTTGTTCATTTTAATTGCTCGGCTTAGATAAATCCGGTCCAATTACACCAGATTTAAATCAAACCCTAAGCTATCTAACAATGAAAACTACATTGCAATCGGCCCAGTAGTTTTTACGTGATGCGTGAATAAACAAACATACAGACAAACAGAAAAAAAGACACGAAAACAAAAAAAAAGTTGTTCAATACCTTTTTTTAAGCACCCAAGAGTATATTTTTCTTTTAAATTTATTTAGTAGTTTGGGTGCGATGCGCGGTCAAGATACGGACAAACAGACAGACAAAATTAAAAAGTAAAACAGTTTGGCTTCAGTATCGAATATAGAAAACCATCCAAAAAATATTTTTTATTACTTAAATATTAACATAACTTTGGACCCATATCCCGCAGAAACCCTTTACTTTTTCGGGATAAAACGTGTCCTCAATTTTAACCCATCATATAACTTGAGACAGTGCCAAGTTATATCAAAACCCGTCCATTAGTTTCAGCGTGGTACGTGTTCTTTTCAATAAGTTTCAACCCCAATCCTGCAGGAAACCTTTCATTTTTCGTGATGAAAAGTAGCGTACTTCCTACCTCGTAGTATGAACTCAAATCATACCAAGTTTCATTTAAATTAATTCAGTAGTTTCAGCGTGATGCCTAGCCAAGATACAGACAGACAGACAGACAAACAAGAAAAAAAAAAGTTTTGGCTTCAGTATCGAATCTAGAGTACGGTCCAAAAAATATATCTAAATATCTTCAATGTACAGAATTGGACCCGTTACAGTTTTATTATAAGTATAAATAATTACAGAATCAATACAAACTTTCTTCTGTAAAGAAGTATTCAGATATAATGTGTTTGTATTTAAGTAGACCGTACGTACTTATTTAATTATGGTTTTAGTTAACAACGATTAATGGGACTTTACTCAGAGGTATTTAGCATGGGTAGGTATTTATTTTAAACTAATAATGTGCACTTACGAACAAACACAAAATAGCTTTACATATTAAGATAATCAAGTATCTATTGGCCTATTTCGTGTCTAATTAAGCTGCTATGTCATAAACATAAACTACTCGTACTTACCTAACGAATAGTTGGTGTATAAAATACATAAAATATAACTAGGTCGTTGCTACGTAACTTTTGTTCAAGTAGACTTACTTGAGATTTGAGCTTTAAGAAGACTGTGCTATCGAACTAGTGTCTATGAATCCTAACTTTTCGTGATACATAATACGTTAACAGATAAAGTTTTTTTTTTTAAATCCTTCTAAAAATTTAAGATCAATGCTTAAACGAGAGGATATGTATTAATTGATCTTCTTATAGATGTTTGACAAGAGCCACAAACAAACATTCATAACAAACATTGTAACAACATTTACTCGTATACTTTTAGGAAACTATGAACAAACTTAAACTGATATGACATCTGGACCAAAAAACAATATTATTGTAAAGCAGAATAAATTAAAATGTTCATTGCGACATAATCCCATAGTTTTCGTAGGTAGGCATAGTATGGCAGGTTCAATACATTATTTTAAGATACCTACGTATTTCTTTGTTGTCATGTCTTTTTTTTTATTTTCCAAACAACCTATTTCGCGATTTTTGTATGAACAACGAAGAGAAACGCCTCGCTGCACGTTGAAGGTGTGCATACAACGATGAAAAGAACCGACCATCTATAGACACAATGTCTTGAATGAGGCACACGGCCTCGTTCTCCGCTTTCAGGCGCTCGGAGCTCTCCGCCTATTAGACGCCCCGCGGCTTACTTGCAATCATAGCCCTCAGCCGACTCGGCTACCACATGCTCACCGCCACGACAGTTTCTTTATTTTCTCTTGTTAACAACTTGCAACGCGTACCTTCTGTTTGATAATTTCTTGATACTCATAACCATCGCAACAAAATTATGTAAAACCATACCACTTTAAACATATCGTAATTTATCAACTCTGAAGTTGTCAAAACACACTAACACTTAAATACAATTACCGGAATAGCGACGAGAGAAGAGTCGAGAGTGTAAGAGGGAATAAACCGAGCATCTATGCAAAATACGGCGATTGCACTTCTGGAGACGGCGTCGGCGTTTGAGCGAGCCGTGCTGGAATGTGAGCACTTCGAAGCATCGGAGCACGGCGGATTCCGGTGAGAGCGTTGGCGCGGCAGCGGCATGGAGGAAAGAGGGCCGCCCGACATGCCTTTGATCGTGACGCCGCCGTGCGCGGGCGGCGCTGGCGCGGCGCTCACCGCGTCGCGTCGCGTCGCCTCCGCACGCGGCTCTCGCGACGACCTGCTGCCCTCCACTTGGCGCTCCTCGGTGCGCGTCCGCGACACCGGTTTCCGCGGCTCCCGCAAGAGCATTGTACGCCTCGAACCACCCTGTAATGGCCTCAACGGGCTGCCAGCCATCGGCAAGGAGGTAATGCATTTATCTCTTCGCCTAAAATGCATATAAATGCTGAATGTTGCAAGACGTGTATGTGTCTGCTGTTTATGTTACTCAAACTTTGACTGGACTAGACGCCTTACTCTATGTAAGCGTATTGTGTGTTGACCATATCGAAAAGCATTTGTTTAATTATATTCAGCTTGGCAAAAATTTACAGGAATAGTCGTTCCTATTTAAACAAATACCTTTGGAAATTCAATTAGGTCAAATATACAAATAAAAATAAGCAACATGAAGCAAATAAACTTTTATTACAATGAAATTTTTCGCTTCGGACGTTGTTAACGCTGCGTCAGTTCGGGGTTACAGTCGTCACATAATAAAAAATTACAGAGCTGTGCTCGGGAGCGAAGTATTTATTTATTTATTCAGTCGAGCTGTGCACGAGCCCCGCCTAGGCCTGTCCCGACACGAATACTGCGCGGCTGATGGAATCCAGGACACTCCGATAGTCTTTATTAATTAAAGAAGTACATCAAAGTCGTTGTCACATACGTAGAAAAGATTTACATTATTTTATGGGTTGACACACTATACAAAAAACACTTTCAGCTTTTGCTTTTAACTGCTTTTGTCACGGATATTACATAATTATGATTCTTGCTGAAATTTCTCTTCTTTCCATGTACGAGTATTATGCGCTGGAAGCAGTCTAAACATACAAGCGTCTTAATAGAGGTCTTAGTATATTAGATTTTGACCTTAGTATACTAGATTTTGCCCTTAGTATACTAGATTTTGAACTAGATTTGTTTAAATATCTAGTATATACTAGATTTTGACCTGTATTAAGACGCTCCCATATATATATCTACAAGTTATGGATTCTAAACTTGCATGTTTGTTTTAATTCCTAGATAAGGTAGATAAGGTAACATTTTCTAAAACCTTATTGTTCCCATTTAGACTCACTGTTATTATCTTCTCGTATGTTATACATGACTCATTATAAAAATGTTGTGTGAGTGAACCTTGTTCGCTCATGTTACTTGCCTGTCTCATTACAACGTACACGAATTATCTCAATTATTTCATAAGTTCGTTAGGTACGTACTTATCAAATAATAACTGGATAAAGGCTGGGTAAAAGCCTGCGAAGCGTGCGTCATGCCCATATATGTATGTTACTTTCATGCCCTACCAATATTCTAAGTTCAAGTAGTTATGAAGTATTCAATTTCGACACTGCATCGTGAATGCGAATATAATGATAGATATACATATTTTAACTAAGCAATAAAGATAAATTAACTCAAATTTCGTGCCATCGTAAAAATGAACAAAGAAAAATATCAGGGAAGTAAATTGCCACCAATCAGTTTGATGGTAGGCACGACAGTTTGCAGTGAATCTTTATTATATCGCAAGGTACATTCATTCCTACCGAAACTGGCTCCGTGATAGGTTTTTCGTGTTTTGTACAGAGAAATGTCGTCTTTGTCCGCAGGTACTATCTCTGGGAGCCACGGGCGGCCACAAGGGAACCACGCAACCTTCCCATCCCTGCACTATCCTCCACCATTCTCCTTACAAGGTAAGCCATTCATTATTAGTAAGGGAAAATACATTTACAAGATACTGATCTATTTTCTTCAAAATGTGCGTGTGTATGTACGTGTGCGTGCGTGCGTAGGCTTGGCCAGCTATGATGCGGTGGCATGTATTTGCGACAGATGTTGAATGTGTATTTATTTGCAAAATAATAAATTGCAATTAAAATCCTAGTTCTGCGATGACCACCGCAACTAGTAATAATGAGAGCATCTTCATAAACGTTATCTTAGGCAAAGTTGCTGCAACTGTTATACTTATAATGCAGATAATAATAATATGGTCTAAGTGAGACATAAGACATACAGGCAAGACCGGTTTTATACAAAGACTTACCTACTTTGTGTGCCGTGGTTAGTACACCCTCTCCCCCTATTGTCACACAGATAGCCTCACCTTTTAACAGCCGATGTAAATGCGTGCAAGTAGCGACACTGTCTAAAAGAGGCACTTTATAAAAATATACACGGCAATATTTAGTGATAATGGGAAATGTATAAAAAGTTAGCCGCACTGACCTCGCTTGAGCGTAGCACGCAAAAGCGAAACACACAAATATTTGTAGGCACTCACGCCACAGTACCAGGTCGTTTACAAGCCAGGGTTTTAAAAGGGTAAATTACAGTACCTACTTTGCATAAACCGTACATTTTGTGTGTTCTTCAGTAAACTAAAATCTATTCCCATTTTTTCAGGCCGCTTGGGATTGGTTGATATTAATATTGGTTATCTACACTGCGATATTTACTCCTTACGTAGCTGCGTTCCAACTAAATGAGCCCGACTTCGACAAAAGATCTAAAGCCTTTGGTGAAGACCCTATAGTCGTCATCGATATGATCGGTAATAATGCGTTTATTTGTGCATGTCGTGATGTCCGATTCTCTATTAATAAGATCAATATTTGTTTCAGTGGATGTGACGTTCATAATAGACATCCTGATAAACTTCCGAACGACCTACGTTAATATAGCCGATGAGGTGGAGTCCGATCCTGCCAAAATAGCTATGCACTACTTGCGCGGATGGTTCCTCATCGACCTCGTGGCTGCCATTCCCTTCGACTTGCTACTCTTCGGCACCGACACCGATGAAGTGAGCTGATTTCTTACTTTCCTAGTTACAAATTCATATCACCAATAAATACACATACCTACATAATTTTAGAATCAGACAACAAAATGTATGCAATATTTTAGAAAACAAATACACTATCCGGGCTCCCGTGAAACACAAATTTTCCTTGATTTGTGAGAGTACACTTTCATCCTATCTTGTCGTGGGACTCGATAGAGATGGATTACTTCACGGATCGTCAATCAAGAGAATTTGTCTTTCTCGGTCGGTACCCAGACGATCAATTGTCCGAAGAGGAATTTAACTGTATAATCCCGAAAGTAGATAAGATAAATTACATGGTAAATATCTCATTTCTAATGATAATTCTAAATAAGATAGACTTAAAATACTATGTGTATATATTAAACTAAAAATCTGTAAAAAGTACTAAGTACGTCATAAGTACCTAGAGGCCATACAATACATATACAACACGATTAGGGTAGCGACCATGTACCTTCATATATGAAATGGTTAAAATAGGTCATAAGAATATGAAACTGAACTGGGTTAAGCCACGTTAGCCAATTCAATATGAAACATTGTGTCATTGTAAAACTTTAAGTAGTTAAATATTTTCTTCGGGATAATCAATTCTTTCGGACAAATGAGGTTCTGGATGTTCTAGCGTCACGTAGTAGTGGAATGCATTCATAACAAATGTCACGTCAAATAAGGTTTGCCCACATAGGTATCACAAAGATTATCCCACTATAACGTTTTTTCTATTTATCAATATTTTTAAACATAAATTTCAAAATTTAAATATTCTCTCAATAACCTTTGCTTCATTTTTAACATTACCCTTTTTCTTTTAATTTATTTGGGTCGGTAATTTGATTACGTGTTAATTTTGTTGATAAATAGATTAGATTTTGTCATTTTGTTTTGAATTTCATTGTAGGTGTGCAATATGCCCAAAGGTGGGTGCGTATTGAACTTGTAATACCATTTCTTGTTACAGCAGGGGCTGGAAAGTGATGAGGTATACCATCTTTGTGAACTATTTTTATGTTGCTGCCACTCTATTTTATTACATTTTAGTTGACATATTTATTCATTAATTTCCACTAGCCATTTTGAATCCACAAAGTGAATGCGATAATGGAAGATGTGGACGCTTCCCATGAGCAAATGTTATTCATTTTCGAATTTTACACCGTACTGAACATCTAATAAGGCTCACTCGCTGCATCACGAGCTTGGCTGCAGGGTTTATGGCAACATGCAACGAGACCTACCTCTCCTACTAGTGTGATTGCCGGCGCCGACAGAATATTACGGGAGCAATAACTCCTGCTGATGATTTTACCTTTATAATATGAATGCGATATCAACAAACACGAGTATTTACTGAAATTAAGTAGCAATCAACTCAAAGATGATCTCAGAAGACTGACATCTATAGCAATAGTTTTAGAATTATCGCAAAATATACTGCTAAGCCGAATCAATAGGTTTTAGATAATATTTAGAAAAATGTAGATAAGTAAATATAAGACTTCATATCAAAATTTTTATGTACCCAGTTAGAATTAGAGACCTTTAGCAATAAATAAATTATGAAATTTTATTCATAGTCATTTTTTAGAAAATATTGTCAAAATTATCATTGGCTTCTTATAGCAAAGGTGCCTCCAGAGGTCACGAATGCACAGAGCTTGGTAGTGAATACGCTCACACTTCCCAGACGAACTACTTTGTACAATTCAATGAACCGCCTTTCACATTCAAGAAGCACCAAGTAATATGTCAACCCCAAACATACATACTACCTATATAGCACCCACCTTACATATTATGATTCAGATTGTTGTCTTACCGTCTCATCAGCCATACAAAACGTATGAGCTGCCCAACCTGAATTCAGCAACAAGGAATTTGTTAAAGAATATTTACTCACGTTTTAAATCCGCACTGTTGGTTTAATCTTTTATTATTTCGTATGTAATGTACCTTACAACGATGCCTTACCTTTTATTTAAATTCAATAAACTAATTATTTCAAAATAATTTATTTTTTATTTTATTTCTTGTTCCTATCCCCGTTTCATTTCTCTTTCCTATACCTCAGCCCATAAATAAAATTTAAATATAATAATCTAAAACGTTGAGTCTAAACTTGAAATATATATATATATACTCAAACTTGATACAATCAGTGAAATTAACTGAACACAGCTAAAAATTACAAAGAGCACTGTTTGTCATAATGAATAAGTTCCGTACTTGAAAAGTACATTTAATTACGTGCATTGGTACGTGGCACCTACAATTGGCACACTTTTATTTTTACATAATTATACTTCAGCAATTAATATATACAAAAATTAGCAGTGTTTTCATATTTGAACCTACTCTAAATAACTAACATTAATTTAATGTAAGTATCCACCTCATTTTACGATTTATAGGTAAGTTTCATTATCTACTTTGTGGTGTCGCAAGCTGTGTGAAATGTCTAACAGTCCAAGCTATTTGGAGTAGTACCTATTCGAGCACTGCCTCATAAACAAAACTAGCTCATTAGTGCTGTAAATACATTACATCAGGTATATAATACTAATATCATGCTGTTAGTCTGAACACGTTTGTCCTTCGTCCAAAACAACGTGGCATAGAATAACTGCCAATAACAATTGCAAAGGGTCACTATAGTTACTTGCCAAATGAACAAAACAGTCAATCAAACAGTTATTATGCACCGCATTCTGTACGAAGCCAGCTAATAGTTTGAAATAATTGCTTGTAACTCTGCAAATTACTACTATCTAAGTTTGATTCAGCTCAAAAGCATATCTCATAGGTTATCTTTGCTTCGTTAGAGTGATTTTTGCTGCGAGGCCTCGTTGATGCTAATTTAGTTCTGAGCGAACGATTCATATACCGCTTGAGTTGGGTTTGCGGCTAACCATGAGTGGCTGTTGCGGACGGAGGTTTTGAGCTGCCGTTGTGATTGCAGACGACGACGCTCATCGGCCTGCTGAAGACGGCGCGCTTGCTTCGGCTAGTGCGAGTCGCCCGCAAGATTGACCGATACTCAGAATATGGCACGGCCGTCCTCCTCCTCCTTATGGCAACCTTCGTCCTCATTGCGCATTGGCTGGCCTGTATATGGTGAGCAATATGCTTAATTATTTTCACTAGGACTTCAGACCAATTGTAACTTACTCATTGATTTTCAGGTATGCGATAGGCAGCTGGGAGCGCCCTCAACTTCGCGCCCCTATTGGGTGGCTAGATTCTCTAGCTAATGACGTCCAGGCGACTTATGAAAACTCCACGGGGCCTACACTGAGGTGAGTAATACCATATCAAGTATAAGTTGATCGTATATCATCCATTCAACTGTAACTATACTTTCAGGTCGCGTTATATCACTGCTTTGTATTTTACTTGCACCTCCCTAACGAGTGTCGGCTTTGGCAATGTGGCGCCAAACACTGATATTGAGAAAGGGTTCACGATATTTGTTATGCTCGTTGGATGTGAGTATGTCCGATACCTGCTGCGAGTGAGCACGTTTTGCTTTGTGATACAAATGCCTATAATCCGTTATTTCGTGTTGCAGCTCTTATGTACGCTAGTATTTTCGGTAATGTATCGGCAATCATACAAAGACTGTATTCGGGTACAGCTCGTTACCATACACAAATTTTAAGGGTGCGAGAGTTTATCCGATTTCATCAGGTAAGATCTTCTATCAAATTTAAATTGTCTTTCTACGGGAGTAATCATTAATGTTTATTTGCAAATTTCAGATCGCAAATCCTCTGCGACAAAGACTGGAAGAATACTTCCAACACGCATGGAGTTATACAAATGGAATCGATACGTCCAGTCTTCTCAAAGGTTTCCCAGAATGCCTCCAAGCCGATATTTGTTTACATCTCAACCGCAATTTGCTCGCTAACTGCTCCGCTTTTGAAGGTGCCAGTCCTGGTTGCTTAAGGTAAAAAGCCCAAATTAAAAACAATAAATGTTTTGTTTATATGTTTGCCTCAGGTATCATCTCCTAATTTAAATTTTCCATTAAATTCTAGGGCCCTATCGTTACGATTCAAGACTACTCATGCCCCACCTGGTGAGACCCTGGTACATCGCGGAGACGTCCTCGCATCACTTTTCTTCATCTCTCGAGGATCTATCGAAATTCTGAAGGACGACATCGTTATGGCGATACTAGGTATGATGCTCATTGAGAAAAGAAAGCTGTTTATCTCAAAAATATTGAAAATATTTGCATATCAACAAAATTCGGGTGTGTCCCCATGGACCTACTTGACACCTTCATTCATATGGCGTATGTTGGTAATACTAATGCCAAGTGTGTCGTGGTGTCTCGACACTTTGTCCATAAGGCAGATAAATAAAGAATTATTTATTCTCACAGGCAAAGATGACATATTCGGCGAGAACCCGTGCCTGCTCTCGACTGTGGGTCGCAGCAACTGCCGCGTGCGCGCACTGACCTACTGCGACCTGCACCGTGTGCATCGCGACGACCTGCTCGACGTGCTAGATTTCTACCCAGAGTTCCGAGCCTCCTTCGTCAACAATCTCGAGATCACGTACAACATGCGAGACGTAAGTTTTAATACATTTTCTTCGCTCGGGCTGAGAATTCAGCAATTATTATATGCAATTTCAGCAATTATCATTTTAAACTTAGATTTTAATATTAAATGCGTAAGCACGTGGCTCTATTATTATTATTATTATTGGGTATTTTAGGCACATGGCTGTTTGAGATTACCTACTACAAAAAAAGATCTAACACATAATAGTACCTTATTTTATTGACGGTTGGGTTAGTGGCTAGAGACCCCTACTACGAAATCAAACGGTCGTGGGTTCGAATCCCGCAAGGTGCAATCATTTGTGTGATGAGCAGAAATGTTTGTTTCCGAGTCATGGATGTATTATTCGTATCTATGTATGTTTATCCGTTGTCTGGTAGTACAGTATACAGTATACCATAGTACATGATATCCTAGTTAATTAGTATGATTGTTTATATATATATCTATCTATATTTATAATAAAACTGTAACGTAAAAAGATTTAGATATTTTTTTTGGACCTTACTCTTGATTGATACTGAAGCCAAAACTGTATTTTTTTTTTCATTTTTGTCTGTCTGTCTGTCTGTTTGTCTGTCTATCTGTATCTCGGCTAGGCATCACGCCGAAACTATTGAATGAATTTAAATGAAACTTGGTATGATTTGAGTTCATACTACGAGGTAGGACATATGATACTTACCATCCTGAAAAATTAAAGGGTTCCTGCAGGATAGGCGTTGAAAGTTATTTAAAAGAACACGTATCACGCTGAAAGTAGTTGACGGATTTTGTTGAAACCTGGCACAGTCATAGTTTATATAATGGGTAAAAATTAAGGATACTTTTTATCCCGAAAAATAAAGTGTTCCTTGGGGATAATGTCCAAATTCTATAAATTGAAGATATTATGTAAAAATTTTTGGAGGCCGTTCTATATTTAATACTACAGCTAACACTGTTTATTTTTGTCTGTTTGTCTGTCTGTCCGTCTGTCTGTCTGTACCTTGGCAGCGCACCACGCCGAAAATACTTAATGAATTCAAATGAAATTTGGTATTATTTGAGTTCACACTTCGAGGTAGGACATTGGATACTTTTCATCCCGAAAAAATTAAGTGTTCCTGCAGGATAGGGGTCGAAAATTATTTAAAAGAACACTTAGCACGCTGAAACTATTGGATGGATGTTGATGCAACTTAGCACAGACATAGTTTATAAGATAGGTGAAAATTATGGATACATTTGTCCCGAAAAAATAAAGGTTTCCTGTGGGATATGGGTCCAAATTCTGTACATTAAAGATATAGTGTTTTTTTTTTTGGAAATTACTCTATATTCGATTATGAAGCCTAAACTGTATGTTTTTCATTTTTGTCTGTATGTCTCTCAGTCTGTATCTTAGCCGCGCATCTACTGGATGAATTCAAAAGAAACTTGGTATGATTTGAGTTCGTACTACGAGGTAGGACATAGGATACTTTACATATCGAAAAATTTATGGGTTATTATTTAGGGGTTGAAACTTATTTAAAAGAACACGTACCACGCTGAAAGTAATGGACGGGTTTTGATGCAACTTGGCACTGTCTTAAGTTATATGATGGGTTAAAATTGAGGACACGTTTTATCCCGAAAAAGTAAAGGGTTTCTGTGGGATATGGGTCCAAATTTATGTTAATAATTAAGTAATAAACATATTTTTTGGATGGTTCTCTATATTCGATACTGAAGCCAAACTGTTTTACTTTTTAATTTTGTCTGTTTGTTTGTCCGTATCTTGACCACGCATCGCACCCAAACTACTA
This sequence comes from Alsophila aescularia, assembly GCA_946251855.1. Classification (NCBI taxonomy): domain Eukaryota; kingdom Metazoa; phylum Arthropoda; class Insecta; order Lepidoptera; family Geometridae; genus Alsophila; species Alsophila aescularia. The sequence goes on from OX276379.1 coordinate 43,702,268, forward strand.
AATGAATTCAAATGAAAAAAATGCTCTTGGGTGCTTAAAAAAGGTATTGAACATATTTTTTGTTAATCTTTTCTTTCTTTCTGTTTGTCTGTATATTTGTTTGTTCACGCATCACGTAAAAACTACTGAACCGATTGCGATGCGGTTTTATTGTTAGATAGCTTAAGGTTTGATTTAAATCTGGTGTAATTGGTATCTCAATCCGGTGAGTTAGAAGCTGACCAATTGATAAAGTATTTTTGACGGCTGAAGAAATTTTGTTCAAGTGTTGGTATATTGTTCCTGGAATAGCACATTATGGTACTTTGAACCTAAAGAAAAAAACACGCGTGCGAAGCCGCGGGTACAGCTAGTATATATATATATATATATATATAAAAATTGACCAAATGGTATACTGTATACTGTACTGTAGGCTACTTTCCTACACTGTATAATTATTTAAACTAGCTCACAAATTACACTACATAAAGTGATTCAGCACTATTTATATATACCAATATTGTATTTATCTTTGTATTATTGTCTATATTATCCTTCATTAATTTAATATCATTTAATAATTATTAGATGGTCGATATCGATAATCGCCATCGGTTATCGACCTTTACCGCATCACAAAACGACCAGCGATGCGCGAGCGCACCGCGACGCAACGGTCACCCTCACCAGTAAATTCTTAGATGCAACGCGGAGTGCACGCACGTCCTATGGACGCCGCCTACGGCCTATCACGCGTATCGTATGTACTCCGCTCACTTTATGTTAATAATATTGCTTTGGTGCCGCCAATAAAACTTAACGTGCTGCTGACACTAGTGTTTGATGTGCCTGCTTAACATTCCTGTTGTGCCTTCGAATCCTATTTGGAAGCCTACCTACACCCACGGATTGGCAAGGTAGGAGAATTTATGGTGGAAAATCTATCTATATTCAATTAAATATATTTAGACTGACCCACCACCATACCAGGGTACCATTCGCTAAACTGGTTCTCTAAAGTACTACCAGACAATGGATAAACATACATAGATACGAATAATACATCCATGACTCGGAAACAAACATTTCTGCTCATCACACAAATGATTGCACCTTGCGGGATTCGAACCCACGACCGTTTGATTTCGTAATAGGGGTCTCTAGCCACTAACCCAAGCGTCAATTTAATAATAAATATATATATATATATAATAAAGTAATGGGTGATATTATATATATATATATATATATATATATATATATCTCAATATCACCCATTACTTTTGAATCGACCAAAGACCTCATTTTTTTTTTATTACATTGAGTAAAGTATTATTGGACTCATTCTTACTCAACTGCTCTATTCTAAGCTGCTATCAGGCTAAAGTTAAATCACTTATTAGTCTTAAGGCCAGATTGAAATTTTAATGAAGGACCCTAAAACAAAAAAAAAGAGTGACGAGACAAGCAGGTCGCTGATGGTAAGCGTCACGCCTGCCCATAACAGTTGCAGTTCCACCCAGAACTTTGGTTGCAAAAACTGCGCTCATCACCCTGAGACATTGGCTTTTAAGTCTCATTGTCCAGTAATTTCTCTGAAAACATTGCCCTTCAAACCCAAACACAAAAATGTTTACCACACCTTTGCTTCTTCGCAGTAGCTTGGTGGTTGAATATCTAACAAGGTTGTTGTACTTCCCAAGGCAGACTCTTGCGCAAGAAGCCTACCACGACAAAAAACATCATTTTGAAAGCTCTTCAGTAAAAGTATAGAGCAAGTGGCAAAACGCAGTATGGATACCGCAATCCTTTTAGATGTCACTTCATTCCGTAAATAATTATTTTATACGATAATGATTATCGTACAATTTTAACCTTCGCTTCGGCGTAATGATGCCTCTTCAGCAAAAGCATAGAGCGAAACGCTGTATGTATGGGATACCGCAATCATTTTACATGTTTGATGTAAACAACGGAAACTAAGCACCTATCGATAAATATCGATCCTCATATCTAGGAATAATCAAGATACGGAATTTAATAACATATTATCAACGCGTGTGCTCTCTTGCACACGCGTACAAAAGATAAAAAAAGGGAACACGACAGTGATTATAACGAAAACAGGATATGTTTTCAAACTATTAATTCTCTTGTCACGTTATCTTGGATAAACCTTGGATCAGTATGGTATTAAATGTGGTACAGGGTATTTGGTCTATAAAACTTATATGATAAGTGAACTACTACAGCTGTGCTGTGTACTTTATGTAATCCACACCAATATATACAAGTGAAACGTTGTCTGTTTGTTTGAGAAGCTTTCACGCGAAAACGGCTAATCCAATTTTGATGAAACGTTGTAATTAGGTACTGTACAATATAGAGACCAACTTAAGATACTTTTTATCCCGATAAATAAGCTGCCAAGGGAAAACTGGAAAATGACGATATTACTCGCTGTATGCGTTGCCGTGGAAACGAAATAATAACAAATCTGTCAAAAAGCATCAAGAGCATGGGTGCTATGGCTTATTCCATGAATCCCCTTCGATATTCTCCTGCGAAGGGGATTATTGGAGTTTTTGTCCAGAAATCCCCTTTGCGTCTTCTTTGCATGACAGTACTTTTGTATTGGTTTTTAACCTAGAACTTTAATCCTAGAAGAACATAGGATGCTTTTTTTTGCGATAAACTGTAGTCCGCGCGGATGAAGTCGCGGGCGAAAGCTAGTCATTATAATATGATTCATGTTGTTATTTTTAACCCCCGAACAAAAAGACGGGTGTCCTAAGTTTAGGGTGTGTATTTCTGTGTCTGTGTGTGTGTGTGTGTGTGTGTGTGTGTGTGTGTGTGTGTGTGTGTTTGTCTGTGGCATCGTAGCTCCGAAACGAATGGACCGATTTTAATGCGTTATTTTCTGTTTAAAAGCAAATGTGATCGAAATGGTCCTTAGCTTAATGGGGATGAAGGGGGAAGGGGCGGTGAGAATCGTAGCTCCCAAACGAATGGACCAATTTAGATGCGTTTTTTTGTTGTTTTAAAGCTGAGATAATCAAGGTGTTTCTTAGCTATAATGGGGGGTGGGGAATGGGGGTGAGAATCGTAGCTCCCAAACGAATGGACCGATTTTGATGCGGTTTTTTATGTTTAACAAATTGATGTGATCGAGATGGTTCTTAGTTATATGGGAGGTGGGAGGTAGGAGGTAATTATTTTTTTATTGTGCTTGTTATTGGTACTAGCTTTATTCTTCTAGGATATTAAAAACCAATGTAAAAGTATAGCACCAACACTCTTGCTGTTTTTTGACAGACTAGTCATTATTCCGTTTCCATGGCAACCGTTCCTTACAGCGAGTTATCAACATTTTCTAGGTTCCCGTAGAAACTTGACATTTTCCTGGATAAAAAAGGATATTTTCCTGGATATCCCAAGTTTTATTCCAGGGTATAAGGTATCTCCATTCCAAATTTCATAAAAATCCGTCCAGCCATTATCGCGTGAAAGCTCCCCAAACAAACAAACAAACAGACAACGTTTCACTTTTATATATTGTTGTAGATTGCCGCTCACAAGTCATTAAAGTCAAGTGAAAAAACTCGTCTTGCCTGCTCGAAAGACGTTAATAATCATACCTATATTTGAAGAACTAGTTGATGCCCGCGGCTTCGCAAGCGTGATCATTTTTCTGGGTTAAAAGTACTTGATGTGCTGTCCCGAATATATATAAAGTAGATACCCTAGTTTTTATGTCAAAACTTAAGCTCTCCAGCAGTGAAAACCGCATCGCAATCGGCCTAGTAGTTTTTACGTGATGCACGAACAAACAAACAGACATACACAATTTCAAAAAATGATATATTATTGTTCAGTAGCTTATTTTAAGTACCTTAAACCATTTTTTTTTAATTATTTTCCTTGTACAGACTATTTCGTTCCTATCGCTTTATTATAGGTTAGAAGATTGATGTTTTTTTATCAATTGACGAGACGAGTATGTTATTCTCATCATTTATCAGTATTTCAATTTCATATATAATAATTACACTTT